>QXEO01000263.1:0-623168 GCA_007115705.1 Dactylis glomerata
GACTCCCCTTGCTGTACCTTGTACTTCCGGACTGTGACCTTACCACTCTGAGGTAAGCTTGTACTGGGCACAGTGAGGGTAGGTAACCTCCACTGTGCACCCTGCCATCTTACTCTGCTACCATGCTTGGATGTTTTCTTCCTTGATGTAGGGATGTGACACCTTGGTTGACTTAAGTATCCCGGATATAACCGTTGGTCATACCCAGGACATATATGCCGGACCAACGACCTACGAGGGTCGGGTAATCCGGCCTCCCCTGCTCCTGCACAACACACCAAATGGTTAGGCCGGCATATCTAAGTATATGCCGGCACACTTTTATAAGTATTCCGGCTATGCCAGCATATCCAAGTATCAGCCGGGATACACATTATATGCCGGCCTGGCCGATGCTCTTATATTCCGGCCAGGCCCTTCCTTGATAACCCGGCATAAAGTCAATCATAGACCTTGTGTCTTTCTACTCTCTTGACCCTACCGGGGGTCATCCCCCCGACACCACTGGTGGTGAGACCCTCCTGGTCCACTCCTGACGACGCCCCTTCGCCTATAAAGAGCCTCACGACGGAAAACCCTAAATGAATCGGCATTTTTCCCAGAACAGTTCCGCAGCGCCACCACCATCGAAGACAAATTTCGGGAGACAGAAGTCTCTGTTTCGGCACCCTGCCGGGACGGGGAAGTGCCCCCGGAGCCATCTCCATCGGGCTCCATCACCGTCTCCGCCGTCTCCATCGACCTCACCGCCATCTCCATCGCTGTTGCTGCCTCCTATGATGAGGAGGGAGTAGTTCTCCCCCGGGGCTGAGGGCTCTACCGGTAGCTATGTGGTTCACCTCTATCTCCCATGATGTGATCTTCATGTGATCGTGAGCTTTGTATCTAGTTGAATTGGTAGATGCTATTATTCAGATATTATGCTACTCCCGTGCTTTATATTTGTGATCTCCGGAGACACCTTGTATCATGATGTGAAGGTGACAGTGTCCGCATTATGTGTCTCTCTTTTGGTTAACGTCTCTATGAATTGTTGGTGTTTGTTGGAACCATCTAGTGCGTTCACGGTGACAGTGCGGGACAATCTAGTTTGGGGAAATACGGACTTTGAGGAGTGCTTCGTAGCCCTACGCATGATTAGTGTTTGTTTTCCATTGGAGAATTGTTTAGAGTGGCATATTGATGTTAGTATCTATTGGTTCAATTATATTATATTTGTTGAGAGTGTGTCCACTAGTGAAAGTATGATCCCTAGGCCTTGTTTCCAAGCATTGCACAGCATTTACATTCAGTTTTGTTAAATGTTTGCTCGCCGCGATATTTATTTCAGATTACATTTACTACTTATAATCACCACTACTACTTGTATTTCACTATCTCTTCGCCGAACTAGTGCACCTATACATCTGACAAGTGTATTGGGCGTGTTGGGGACACAAGAGACTTTCTGTATCGTAATTGCAAGGTTGCTTGAGAGGGATAGCTTTGACCTCCTCCTCCCTGAGTTCGATAAACCTTGGGTGATCCACTTAAGGGAAACTTGCTGATGCTCTACAAACCTTTGCACTTGGAGGCCCAACACTGTCTACAAGAACATACGCATGCGTAGACATCAAGCTCTTTTCTAGCGCCGTTGCCGTGGAGTTAAGGTAAAAGGTACTCACATCCTTTGGTTACTAAGTCTTTTAGTTGTTGGTGAGTGCTCGGAGTTATTTCTTTTAGATTCTGCAATTATATCTTTTTGTTTCTTGTTTTTATTTTCACTAGTTAGGCTTAATGGAAAATAAAGAGTTTTATAGTGTCTTTCCTGAGTTTAGATTTGAAGTGTTTGAAAAACCTTTGGAGCTTATTTCGCATAGCAATGTTATTTGTATGAATGCTTTGAATACCGTTGTTGCTAATGCCATAGAAAGGTCTAAGCTTGGGGAAGCTGGTTTTGCTAAGCATGATATTTTTAGTTCCCCAGCTTTAGTGGAGAAAGTTTGTTCTGATGATATTTTATCTCCCATATATGATGTTTTGAATGATGTTTGTGATTCTCGTTCTTTTAAAATACCTATGAAAATTGTTGAACGCGTTATAAATAACCGCTATTCAGAAGATGGAACTGTCCATCCCGGTGATCATTTACTCTTTATACATGAATTATGCGAGTTGTTCAAGTGTGTAGGTATTTCATCAGGCCAGGTTAAGAGGAAGCTATTCTCTTATTCACTGAAGGGCAGAGTTGCGGAGTGGTATAGGTTGCTAAAGGATGGTCCATCTATTGGCTGGGAGGAAATTGTACCTCTCTTTTATTCTAAATTCTCTCCTCCAAGTGAGATTCATAAGGATCGTAATCAGATATATAAGTTTTGGCCTCGTGATGGAGAAAGCATTGCCCAAGCGTGGGGAAGATTGAAGTCACTAATGCTCAAATGTCATATTCATGATCTTCCCCGTAATATTGTTATTAATAACTTTTATGCAAGGCTTTCAGGATATTATAAGGACTATCTAGATGCATGCTTTGATGGGTCTTTCACAAGCAAGGATGTTGACACCAAGTGGGATCTGCTTGAAACAATTCAAAGCAATATCGAAGATTGGGATAGCAACAAAGGTAAAGGATCAGGTATAAATTATGAGTATGAGTGCATTAAGTCTTTCGCTGAAATTGCTAATTTTCAAGATCTTACTGCTAAATATGGGCTTGATCCTTGAATTATGGTTGATTGTTTCAGAACCTTTGCTTCTCATATTAATGTTCCTAAGGGAAATGGGGATGTGTATCATGAACCTTTTAAAGACACTTGCATAGAAAGTGATATTGTTATTGCTGATTGCAATAAACATGCTCAAACTTCTGAAAGTACTATTTCTTATAAGCATGTTAATTTTTGTGGAGTACTTAGACCTTGTGAACAGAGTCCCGACAAAGAAGATTATTGTATCCACCACAGGAATGAAGAGACCCGAATGTGGGATAAGGCTCTAGATGAGCTTGGTAAAAAGGTTTGTGAGCTTTATCCTTTTATTTGTGAACTTTGCGATGACAAGGGTCATTTTAATTTTCAATGCTCAGGCCATAATAGTGACCCTTCTAATCGAATGTGTACCGCAAGTTTGTATTGTGATGACAAGATTACTCTCAATCATCATGATGAGCTTACTTTGTTTCTGGGGTGTGAAGAGTTATCTTACATACAAAATGTAATAAAACATGATATTTTGCCAAGCGTTTTTAAAAATATTAGCATCCTGCAGGGTTGTCGTCTTTATTGTGTTAAAGATTGTCGCGCAAATACTTACATACAAAATGTTATAAAACATGATATTTTGCCAAGCTATGACAGGACTGATATATGTTTCCATCTTATTAATAGAAAGGAGGAATCCTCCAAAGTTTCTTCTGTTGTTTCTGTCAGAAAACCAGATTATGTGGAGAAGATGCCTTTCAAGCCTCTCCCTCCTAAAGAAGAGAGTAAGAAGAAGAAGAAGAAGAGGAGTAAAAGGAGAGAGGAAACGGTATCTTCCCTTAAGCATGTTGCTCCTATTATAGATTATGATGATTCTGAACTTGATGATGTTCTTATACCTGTTACCTATGTTAGTGATCATGATTGGGAAAAGCACTCTACTTTCGATATTGAAAATCTTTTTGGTACCAATTCTGAAAATTATGAGGTTAATAATTGTTGTACCATTAGTGCTATTCATGTTCCTTCCTATGATGATATGTTTGATGAATACGCTTTGGAAGATAGCTATTCTATAGCTTATGATGATACTAAACCTCTAGTTTATGATGTTTACGATGATGAGTATAATATTTTTAGTTCACCTACTTTTGAGGAGAAAATTAGTTATGATTACAATATGCCTCCTGTTTTTGATGATTATGGTGATGAGAATAATTATTCTGTTGACTTTGCTCCTACAAAGATCGCTAAGAATTGTGTTCATGTGGGGAGTATTAATTCTTTTATGCATGTGGCTCATGATAAGGATGTCTTATGTGATAGTTATGTTAGTTATATTCATGATGCTACTGAAGGTTACTATGAGAGAGGGAAACATGGTTTGATGGACCTCAACAATATTGAGTTTCCCCTCTTTTTGTTGGAATTTTTGAAGTTGTACTTGTTTTGCCTTCCTATGCTTTTTGCTTTGCGCTTTCATGACTTGTCTCTTTACAAGACTATTTTTCATAGGAAGTGGTTTAGATTTAAATGTGTTTCATATTTGATTTTTGATGCTCTCTCTTGCTTCAAGTTCTTATATAGCGCCTTTGCCTTAAGCTCTTTTATGGCGCCTACATGAGCATCTTTGCAAACTACTTCGCCTAGCTCAAAGGCGTTAAAGAAAAGCACTCTTGGGAGATAACCCAATGTTTTTTTCAGTACTTTTTCTTTTATTTGAGTCTTGGAAGTTATTACTACTGTAATAACCGCTCCTTATCCTTTTTATTTCGTTGTTGTGCCAAGAAGAACCTCTAATTTGAGGGAGGTAAGATTTGGGGAAGTTGCTGTCCTCAAACAGATTTCTGCGCTGCACCGTAAAAATTCGTGAAAATTCTCAGAATATCTTTTTGATCTGAAATTTCTTGAGAATATGCCCCAGGTTATATCCAAACTTTCATTAGTTTTGCACTTTTCGATTTGAGGAACAGAAGGTCCTCGAAAAAATCGACCTTTGTCAGCTGTTCTGTTTTGACAGATTTCTGCCACTATTTATGTTTGCCTCTCGATCGCTTTCTTTTTGAGTTCTTTTGATCACGGAACTTTTGGGAAAATTGCTACAGTAATATATGCTTTATATGTGGTGGTTTTGAGTTTGAAACTGAACCAAAAAGGGTTGATTCACTATTATGTTTATGCTAACGTTGCTAATAGAATTGTGTGAAGTTTTGTATGAAGAAAGTTTTCAAGTGTAGGGATTGGAGAATGATGAGATGAGATGAAGAATGGACAAAAGCTCAAGCTTGGGGATGCCCATGTCAACCAAAGAAATATCCAAGAGGTACAAGCGTCAAAGCTTGGGGATGCGCCGAGGCACCCCTTCTTCATCGGCAAAAATCAGGTCACCTTTCAACACACTATATTTTTATTGCTTCATATTTTATGCATTTTTCTTGGAGCGTCAGTTGTTTTTGCTTTTCGTTTTATTTTGTTTTGGTTGCTGCAATAAATGTTTGGATCACATCATGTTTTTGGAGAGAGACTTGCTTCATTTTTCATTTGCCGAGAACACTCTATTTTTCACTCTTATCGTTCAACGAGTGTTCTTTTTTTTCTAGAACTGCATTTAGCTTTCATTTTTCGCCTTGATTTTTATTCAGATCTTGTTATATCTTTGCATCAAGGTGTATTTAGACCACTGGTCTATGTTGGTTTTCATCAAAAGAGTTGTTTCAAAAAGGATTGAATGGTGTTGGAAAAGAGAAAAAGTTTCATGCAAAAAAGTGGTATAAAAAGGAGCTTGTTTAGACTGCGGCTTAGACTTTTTCATGCCATTCTTGATGTCGTTTTGATAGTATACTTAGTGATTTTTGTTGTAGCATGACTTGTCTCAAATGACTGAGATTGCTTAATGAGCCTTTGAAAAAATCATGCGTTGTTTTTATTATATGGAAGCATTTATTTGGTTTTCTCCTTGATGCTTTATTTGGGTTGACTTGGCGCATGCTTACAACATGTTTGACTCATACAAAGTCGCCATAAGCCTCTATGATCATTTGGTTTTTGATTTGTGATGCCATTTTATGCTTCTCTTAATGATGTTTTGTCGCTATGCATGATTATGGCCGTTATTGCTCTCTTAGTTGGTCGCTCCCAGTCTTTTGCTAGCCCTCATTTTGTACTGAGTATGAGCTCTACTCGTGCATCCAACTCCTAAAAACCAAGTTATTCCAATGTGTCCACCATACATACCTATTAGCAATTTGCTATTCCAAGTACATTTGACTTGCTTTTATCTATCCTTCGAATTAAACTCTTTTGGTGTTATGCGAAAATTAGTCAGTAAAGCTCTCACGAACCTGATGGCACACTTTACTTTTCTCGCTTTTAAAATTTTGACATTGTGGCTCTTTTATGTTGACGTTATGCTTGCAAGTTGTAAGTTGGAAATTAGCCAAACCATGCCGTCATGGGGTAAGCTTTCAACATTGCACTTCTCTTATTTGAGTTGATTGATACGTTGCAAACGTATCTATAATTTTTGATGCTCCATGCTTGTTTTACACCAATTGCTATATGTTTTATCTACACTTTGTGGCACTTTTATGATTTATTTGGACTAACCTACTAATAGTTTCAAAAGTGCACAATGTTCTTGTTTTACACTTTGATATGTAGGAATTTCCAAGAATACAAGTGGAAACCTTGTTGGAGTCAAATTTAGACTTTCCTGAAATCTGTGCCAGAACTCTTTTCGAAGATGGTCACGTTACGGGTCGAATACGATGTCAAACGGAAAAACTCTTCAGCTACAAAGTTGTAGGGAATTTCACGGCAAACGTTCTGGACATAAAATTCGCCTGATTCCGAGTCTGGACGGCCGAGTTAGGCCCGATCTAGTGCGGCCCACGATGGGGAGACAGAAATCCGAGAAGCTATATAAGGGGAGGAAACCTAACTCATGGGAGACACCTCCACCCACGAATTTGCAGCCACCAGAGCCACGTTTTCGCCTCCCCCATGGATCCCATCTCCATGGGGGAGGGCTCCCATGAAGCCATGAAGGAAGGGGGCTAAGGGGCAGCGCTCCCCCATGATGCCGGCGGCGGGGGAGTCCCCCGCGCCGCCGCCGGCACCGCCGCCATCACCGCCCGCGCCCCTTGCTGCTCATCTCCGCCATCTTCACCGCTATCTCCATCACCAACTCCTCCTATTATGCAGTGGTTCAGCCTCCCACACACCTTTGTACCATCCTATGTAAACATGGTGTTTGATGCTATAATATTTATCCTATGATCTATGTCATGTTTGCATAGTTTATTTATTCTTAGATTGATTTGTTGAATGTCTTTGGTTCATTAGAGTTGTATGTTGATATGGTACTATCCTTTGGTGTCCATTATATTTATGCGCGCATAGATTAAACATCTTAGGGTTAGTAGTATGTGCAAAAGGAAGGAGGTAGTTTTGCCAGAATGATAGAAACCTGAGGACGCGAACCGGAACGTTGCACGTGTGGGAGTAAGAGGACCATTAACTTAAGGCTATGGTTGGGGAAACCTTAATGCATTGTTTGTATTTGTAGATGCTTGCTAACAATCCAATCATATAGTACTTGTATTTCCAAGTAGTGAAGTGCTTGTATATTTAGCCTCTCCCACATAGAAAACTGCATCGAAGACAATGAATCCGATTTATTCACTAATTGAACTTAGACAAAGCCACCACTATTACCACCACTTTTCCACACTCATGGTAATGTTAGTTTATGGTTACTTAGTATATTTTATTGCTGCAACACTAACAATTACTTTCTTATATTTATTATCTTGCAACGCTATCTCTCATACCCGTATTGTTGCTCTAGTTTTATTTCCTAGATGATGCAAATGTTTAGTGTGCGTAGAGTTGTATCAGCGGTTGATAGAACTTGAGAGAACATTTATCCTACCTTTAGCTCCTCATTGGGTTCGACACTCTTACTTATCGAAAAGGCTACACACGATCCCCTATACTTGTGGGATATCAAGACCTTTTCTGGCGCCGTTGCCGGGGAGCAATAGCGTGTGGGTGAATATTCTTGTGTGCACTTGTTTCCTTTATCTCTAAGTAGTTTTTACTTCCAGTTTTAAGTTGTTTTCTATCTTAGTATGGATAGGGAATGTGAATTATAAAAAAATAGTTGTACTTGTTACCTAAAAACGTTTTCAAAAAGGAAAGTGATTGGAAAGATGAGTAATGGTTAAGTGGGGGTCGACCTTGAACACTTGTGTTCATGCCTATGAAACCAAAACAAATCTTTCCATGTAAGCTTTTCAGTTAAAAACTTGTACATATTGTATATATTGTATATATTGTACATATTCCTCTGTACCATAAAAGTAAAGTGATAATTGTAGTTCCTAGTTACTTGGAAGTTGATAGTTTTGTTTTGCTGTCCAAAAACAGATTTTCTGTGCTTCATCGTATAAAATGTTTAAAATCACCAGAACGTGATTTTGACCTGAAATTTCTTGAGTGCAAATTAATGCATATTATCTTTCTTTCATTAAACTAACTTTTTCTGATTTGAGTTACATAGCTATCTCAAAAAATTCGATCTTCACCGAGTATTCAGTTTAGACAGATTCCTGTGCTTCACTGTAAAAAATCGTGAAAAATCTCAGAATAGTGTTTTGATCTGAAATGTTTTGTGCATAAACCTGAGATTATGATCTGTCTTTCATTAGTTTTGAGTTTTACGATTTGAGCTACCTAACTATCTTGTTGAGTGTCATCTTTATAGACTGTTCAGTTTTGACAGATTTCTTAGTTTATTGAATATTGTACTTGGTGTTATTAGTTTCATTAGTTTTTTTACGGACAACGGAAATCATGAATACCTTAGTATATACAGTGGCTAATGTTGAGTATATATTATGAAACTTTTCGATGCTTGAACATTAGTGGATTTTATTTAATGAGTACTAACCCTACTAATGAGTTTTGTGAAGTTTTATGTGGATGTAGCTTATAAGTTCTAATCAATATGGTGATATGAGATGAACAATAAGATGCAAGAGCTCAAGCTTGGGGATGTTTAGGTGCACCCAAAGAATATATTCAAGAAGATACAATCATCTAAGCTTGGGGATGCCCGAGTCATCCCCCTATTCATCAACTAACATGAGGTTGTCACCTTCACACTCTATATTACCCATCCACATGATATGTATTTTGTTAACTTATATTATAGTTGCTTTTATATGTCTTGGTTTTATCTTTTTTAGTTTTATTAGGCTCTTTATTTTGTTCTTATTGCTTCTTTACTTTCACTTATAATTTGAAAACAACAAAAATAGTTCCTTTTGTTTTCCTTCTTTGTTTGGTTCTCTATTTTGTGCCTAGCTCAAAGGCGTTAAAGAAAAGCACTCTTGTGAGATAATCCACGTTTTCTTTCAGTAATTTTTCTTTTATTTGAGTCTTGGAAGTTATTACTACTGTAATGACCTCTCCTTATCATTTTTATTTCGTTTTTGTGCCAAGAAGAACCTCTAATTTGAGGGAGGTAAGATTTGGGGAAGTTACTGTCCTGAAACAGATTTCTGCGTTGCACCGTAAAATAATTCGTGAAAATTCTCAGAATATCTTTTTGATCTGAAACTTCTCGAGCATATGCCCCAGGTTATATCCAAATTTCATTAGTTTTGCACTTTTCGAATTGAGCAACAGAAGGTCCTCGAAAAATTGAACCTTTGTCAGCTATTCTGTTTTGACAGATTTCTGCCACTATTTGTGTTTGCCTCTCGATCGCTTTCTTTTTGAGTTCTTTTGATCACGGAACTTTTGAGGAATTTGCTACAGTAGTATATACTTTATATGTGGTTATTTTGAGTTTGAAACTGAACCAAAAACGGTTAATTTACTATTATGCTTATGCTAATGTTGTTAATAGAATTGTGTGAAGTTTTGTATGAAGGAAGTTTTCAAGTGTAGGGATTGGAGAATGATGAGATGAGATGAAGAATGGACAAAAGCTCAAGCTTGGGGATGCCAATGTCACCCCAAAAAATATCCAAGAGGTACAAGCGTCAAAGCTTGGGGATGCCTGATGACCCACAAGTATAGGGGGTGTATCGTAGTACTTTCAATAAATAAGAGTGTCGAACCCAACGAGGAGCAGAAGGTGTTGACAAGTGGTTTTGATCAAGGATTCACTGTAAATACTAGCAAACGGGTTTTTAGGGGTATTTGGTAATGCAAATAAATAATGTACGAGTAAATAAAAGACAATTATAGTAATTGCTGCAAGTGGCCCAATCCTTTCTAGAGCAAATGACAAGCCGGTTGTGTAACTTATGATAACCAAACGTTCTCGAGGACACACGGGAGTTTCTGTCAAGTGCTTTTGCTTCATACCGCTAAATAATCTTTATTGGTTTGATAAGTGTTATGGGGGTGAACCTGTGCTAGCACACTACCCTTACTAGGATAAATACACACTTGTGATTATACCCCTTGCAAGCATCCGCAACTACAAGAAAGTAATTAAGATAAATCTAACCACAGCCTTAAACAATAAGATCCTACGCTCCGTGGTGTAATGGTTTCCCAACGGAGGTTTAGGTTTCTGTCACTCCAGCAACCCCACAATTGGTAGACAAATACACAATGCATCTCACTAGGCCCATAAATGGTGAAGTATCATGTAGTTGACGTTCACATGACACCACTAGTGAAATAGCACCACAACAAATAAATATCAAACCATTAAATATTACTCAACATAATTCCACTACTAACAACTTGACTTCTCCCATGTCCTCAAGAACTAAACGAACTACTCACAAGACATCATATGGATCATGATCAGAGGTGAAATAATGGTAAATAACAATCTGAATATAAACCTTAATTCAACGGTTCCACTCAATAGCATCAACCACAAGAGTAATCAACACCGGGAAAGTTTCCCCTAAGAATTTGACAAGATTCAACTCAAGATGTTACAGCGGGATGGCATGGTGATGGTGAAGATGAAGGTGCTGGTGATGAGGATGATGGTGATGATGATCCCGATGAAGTCCGGCGTGATGATGATGACGATGGCGACGATCTCCCCTCTCAGGGAAGGAATTTCCCCGACAGATTTCTGCCTGCCGGAGAGCTTTTCTCTCTCTGGTGTTTTCTGCCCCGCAGAGGCGGCGGTGTCTATCTCTCAGCCCCCCTGACTTAGGTTTTTGGGGACAATGAAATACGCGAAGGGGCGATGGCAGAACTGGGCCAGGGCGGCCACACAACAGGCCGGCGCGGCCAGGGGTGGGCCCGCGCCCCCTGTGTGTGTGCCTGCCCTGTGGCTCCTCTTGCCTCCTCCTTCTGGCTTCCTCAGTCTTCTGGCAAAATATAATTTCCTGGTATTTTTCTGGAATTTCCTGATCTTCCGAAATATGGTGTCTTGATGGTCCTTTTTCCAGCAGAATCCTGACTCCGGCAGCAAATCCTCCAATGATCATCAAACATGTAAAAATAGAGGAAGCAACATAAGTATCATCTATAAATGTGAAATATATCAATGAATAACAGTAAATTATGATACAAAATAGTGATGCAAAAATGGACGTATCAACCCCCCCAAGCTTAGACCTCGCTTGTCCCCAAGCGAAAACTAAACTTGGTAAACATGACCACGGGTTTATGGAGTGAAGTGTCGATAATCAAAATACGGACAAGAAGCATCACATTCACCAAGGCACAAATTAAAATAGACAGCAACTTCCCTTTATATGATATAGACTTGCAATAAGGAAAAGGGAATCACAAATAAAGATGCACAAGGTAAACTATAATTGGTGATGGCAAAACTTAGTTCTTGGTCAGAGAACAATGAACAAACTATACTTGCCTTCGAACGGAGCCTTTTAAAACAGAGCTGATATAGCAAAAACCATATGCTCAACGAAACAAACTTTTTGCAATCATATAAAGCTTTTAAAGATATATTCCTTCAGATAAAAGCATTGTTCTAAACAAAAGAAGTTAGTAAACATGATTGAACGGATCAACATATGGATGAGTGAAACATAACAACTCAAATGCTTACTTGAGATAGAAGGGAATAGGTTGACTCAACATAAAAGTAAAAGATAGGCCCTTCGCAGAGGGAAGCAGTGATTAAACATGTGCTAGAGCTTTTCATTTGTAAAACGGAGGTAAAAGTTATTTTGAGAGGTGGTTGCTTTTGTCAACGACTAGCAACGGAGTTCTTGATATCTTCCATACTAAACAAGTGAGAGCGGTTCCGAGATGTTGATTAATTGGCACAATTGTGCTCTTTTATAGCTTTCCACTCCTCCCCACCTTTTACTTTCTCAAACCATGGCTAACCGATTCCATCGGGTGCCCACCAACTTTCACATACCATGGAGGAGTGCCTTTATCTTTTCTTTCTTTTTGAGATTACAATGGTCTGGCCAACTCTCTTGCAAAATTAATGACGAGCAGATGAAGCTACCTAGTCGAGGGGTACATAATTTAGTATGGAAGATAACAAACCCATCAACTACGTCCTCATGAGCTAAAAATAGTGGCACAAAATGAGAAGTATTTGAAGGTTTTTGAAAGGTAGCACATGAAAATTTACTTGGAATGGCTTAAAATACCAGGCATAGGAATTTATAGTGGACTCTTTGGAAGTAACTTGGTTTTTGGGAGTTGGATGCACGAGAAGTATTCCCTCTCAGTACAGGTTTTTGGCTAGCAAGGCTGGGTAGCAAGCATAAGAGTTGCATGAAACAAACAAACATACATATAATAGGAACAATCATGCAAACTTCCTTGAAAGTACGAAAGATTTTAACTTGAGAATACTATTGCTTATGAGCCAAACATGAAGGAAAGCTGAAACAATGTACCTACAAACACTTCTTTCTTCTTTCCTACTCAAACCTCAAGGTAATGTTGCTACTGTCCAAGGTAAGTTTGCCAAAACCAACTAAATTTACTCATGCTCCCATAGTGATACCAATACTTATCAACAAGACTAATCATATAAGAAACATTGCAAACTAGAATAAAGTGTGCGGAAAGTAAACGATAAAACTTCTCATTAATATTTCATTACCGCAACTCACACCAAGGGATACATAGATAACCAACTAAGGAGGATACTTCCACACTACAAACTATTCTATAAGATAACTTCTCTATTCATGATATGACTCTACTTGAAAAGTAAATGAATAAAAGATAATGATGTGATACCACGGCACTCCCCCAAGCTTGGAACAAGCCAAGGGGATGCCTATACCAATGACGAATTACTCCTTCGGCGGTGGTGGTAAGATCATCCTTGGACCAAGTAAAAGTTCCAGCATCCTGCGAAGCCTGAGATTCTCCTCTTGAAGTATCTGCATCTCCCTCTCCAGAACTCGGTATTGGGCACAAATCTCGTCAGTGACCAGCATACCCTCTTTTATTACAGGAATGAAATTTAGATCCAAGACTAGTAGTGTTGGTCCCTGCATATTATGAGAAAAGGCACGTCCAGCGTTCATTGATCCTATAAAAGTAGGGTCTCTCGCCCTTGATCCTCCAGCCACCTGTTCTTCCTTCGGCTTGCGGTCTTGGTGATCCTCTTCCATAGGCTTTTTGCCCTTGTCGTCGCTTGAAGGAGCCATGATGCTCCCAAAACTGAGATCAACTCCGGACAGAAACAGCTCGAAACAAAAACACGACGAGAAAACGATATACAGACCTCGGGCAATCCGGGGGGTTATATAGGCAAAAATTAAACATCAAAACTAAACCACAGGAGGAAACCGAGACGGAGACGAGCTCCGAGGTGCTCTCACACCAGGGCGGCGCGGCCTGGAGTGGGCCCGCGCCCCCTATGTGTGAGGGCACTCCGGACTCCGTCTCCTGCCCGTTTTTGTCTCGTGATTTTTCATATTTAATGAAAACAACAAAAATACTAGTGAAAAAGTTTAACGCGAACCTTTTCTGACTAGAACTGTTACCTATTCGAAAACGAACTCTGCAGGTTCCTGCATATTGTCCTGGATGAATTCTTCCGGAGAAACTGTTTGAATAACATCAACATCTTCATTATAAGAATCTCCAGCAATATAATGTTTGAGTCTTTGCCCATTCACCACTTGTGTAGTGTCATCTTTTAACGAAGCAATCTTTATCGCACCAGAGCGGTACACCTCTTCAATAACATAGGGTCCTTCCCATTTTGAGAGTAATTTTCCTGCAAAAAATCTGAGATGAGACCTATACAATAGAACTTTCTCACCAACATGAAACTCTCTCTTAAGAATTCTCTTATCACGCCATTGCTTGACTTTCTCTTTGAAAAGTCTGGCATTCTCATAAGCTTCGTTTCTCCACTCATCTAGGGAACTCAAATCTAACAACCTTTTCTTACCGGCGAGTTTAAAATCCCTATTAAGCTCTTTCACTGCCCAGAAAGCTTTGTGTTCTAATTCCAAGGGCAAGTGACACGCTTTTCTGTAAACCATTTTGTAAGGAGACATGCCCATGGGGTTCTTATAAGCAGTTCTATAAGCCCATAAAGCATCGTTTAACTTGCTAGCCCAGTTTTTCCTAGATCTATTGACAGTCTTCTGCAAGATAGACTTGATCTCTCTATTTGAAAGCTCTACCTATCCACTAGTTTGGGGATGATAAGCAGAAGCAATTCTATGATTAATGTCATATCTAGCAAGAGTTTTTCTAAAACCACCGTGAATAAAATGAGAACCTCTGTCAGTCATAAGATACCTAGGTACACCAAACCTAGGAAAAATAACGTCCTTAAGCATTTTTAACGAGGTCTCTCCATCGGCACTCTTTGTAGGTATGGCTTCTACCCACTTGGTAACATAATCAACAACAACAAGTATGTGAGTATAACCTTTTGAAGGAGGAAAAGGACCCATAAAATCAAATCCCCAACAATCAAATGGTTCAATAGCAAGAGTGTAACTCATAGGCATTTCATTACGTCTAGAAATATTACCAACCCTTTGACATTCATCACAAGATAAAACATACCTTCTAGCATCTTTAAAGAGGGTTGGCCAATAAAAACCTGATTGTAGAACCTTTTGTGCAGTTCTATCTCCAGCATGATGTCCTCCATAAGCACTGCCATGGCACTTTCTCAATATTTCCTGTTGCTCATATTCCGGAACACATCTTCGCATAATACCATCAACTCCTTCTTTATATAAGTGTGGGTCATCCCAAAAATAATGCCTCAAATCATAAAAGAATTTTCTTCTTTGCTGAGTTGTAAAGGTTGGAGGCAAATACTTGGAAACAATAAAGTTAGCATAATCAGCATACCAAGGAAGGTCTCGCGAAGTTACATTTATTGAAGCCAACTGTTCATTTGGAAAACTATCATTAACAGGAATAGGATCAAAAGAAATGTTTTCCAATCTAGACAAATTGTCAGCAACAGGATTTTCAGCACCTTTCCTATCTACAATATGCAAATCAAACTCTTGTAAAAGCAACACCCATCTAATAAGCCTAGGCTTAGCATCCTTCTTCGACATAAGATATCTAATAGCAGCGTGATCAGTATGAATAGTAACTTTAGAATCGACAATGTAAGGTCTAAACTTATCACAAGCAAAAACAACAGCAAGAAACTCCTTCTCAGTAGTAGCATAATTATTTTGAGCAACATCAAGAGTCTTACTAGCATAATGAATAACATTTAACTTCTTATCTACGCGTTATCCAAGAACAACACCAATAGCAAAATCACTAGCATCACACATAATTTCAAAGGGTAAATTCCAATCAGGTGGTTGAACAATAGGAGCAGTAGTTAAAGCCTTCTTAAGAGTTTCAAAAGCTTCCTTACAATCATCATCAAAGACAAATGGTACATCTTTTTGAAGAAGATTAGTAAGAGGCTTTGAAATCTTAGAGAAATCTTTAATAAACCTCCTATAGAAACCAGCATGACCAAGAATACTACGAATACCTTTAACATCTCTGGGACAGGGCATTTTCTCAAT
Source organism: Dactylis glomerata (assembly GCA_007115705.1). NCBI lineage: Eukaryota > Viridiplantae > Streptophyta > Magnoliopsida > Poales > Poaceae > Dactylis > Dactylis glomerata. The sequence goes on from QXEO01000263.1 coordinate 15,677, forward strand.
TGCTTCAACCTTTGCTCTATCAACTTCGATACCTCTTTCGGAGATTTTATGTCCAAGAACAATTCCTTCATTCGCCATAAAGTGGCATTTCTCCCAATTTAGAACAAGATTAGTTTCTTCACACCTCTGCAAAACTTTATCAAGATTGTGCAAACAATTATCAAAAGAAGTTCCATACACGGAGAAATTGTCCATGAAAACCTCCACAATTTCTTCACAAAAACCATGAAAAATAGCAGGCATGCATCTTTGAAAAGTAGCAGGAGCATTGCACAAACCAAACGGCATGCGTCTATAAGCATAAGTTCCATAAGGACAAGTAAAAGTGGTTTTCTCTTGATCTTCCTTTTTAACAGCAATCTGAGAGAAACCAGAATAACCATCAAGAAAACAAAAATGAGTCTTCTTAGACAACCTCTCTAGCATTTGATCTATAAATGGTAAAGGATAGTGATCTTTCTTAGTAACTTTGTTTACCTTTCTAAAATCAATGCACATCCTATAACCAATTACAACCCTTTGAGGAATAAGCTCGTTATTCTCATTAGGCACAACAGTGATACCTCCTTTCTTAGGAACACAATGAATAGGACTAACCCATCTACTATCAGCAATAGGATAAATAATACCAGCATCAAGGAGCTTCAATACCTCATTTCTTACCACTTCCTTCATCTTGGGAATTAAGCGGCGTTGATGTTCAACAACTGGCTTTGCGTCTTCCTCCATGTTAATAGCATGCTGACATAAAGTGGGAGAAATCCCTTTTAAATCATCAAGAGTATATCCCATAGCTCCTCGATGTTTCCTCAATATCTCCAATAACCTTTCTTCTTCCTTTCCTGAAAGCTTAGAACTGATAATAACAGGATATATTTTCTTATCATCTATATAAGCATACTTAAGATCATCAGGTAAAGGTTTTAATTCAAAAACAGGATCTTCCTTAGGTGGCAAAGTGGTACCAAGATCCTCCACATGTAAATTGTGCTTAATCAACGGTGGTTGACGAAGAATAATATCGTCAATCTCTTCCCTTTCCTTCCTGAAAATATCACTTTCATGGTCGTCCATAAATTGCTGCAAAGCATTGTTAGGAGCAAGAGCAATAGAGGCAAGCTGTTCAACTCAAAAACTTTCATCAGGCAATTCACTTTCAAAAGGAGTTTTAGTGAACTTGGAAAAATTAAACTCATAAGATTCTCCATCAAACTTAGTAAAAAATTTCTCCTTCTTACAGTCTATCATAGCGCCACAAGTATTCAAAAAGGGTCTACCGAAAATAATAGGACAAGTTTTACTAGCTTCCGTACCAAGTACTAGAAAATTAGTAGGATACTTGGTCTTACCGCATAAAACTTCCACATCTCGAACAATACCAAATGGCCAGACAGTCTCTCTGTTAGCAAGCTGAATAACCACATCAATATCCTCAAGTTCACAAGGGCCAATCTCATGCATAATTTCTCTGTAAAGCTCTAGAGGAATAGCACTTGAACTTGCACCAATGTCACATAAACCATAATAGCAATGATCGCCAATCCTGACAGAAATAACAGGAACACTTGTTTTCCTACGCCTATTAGGATGTGAAACAATGTTAGTAGCATCTTCACAAAAGAGAATATGTTCATCTCCCACATCTTTAGTAACAAGGTCCTTCACTATAGCTACAGGAGACTTAATAATAATTTGCTCATCAGGTTCTGCAGCCTTCTTAGTACTTTTATTAAGCACACTTACCAAAGTAGAATACTCTTTTACCTTAGCAGGGAAAGGCGTCTTCTCGAAATAAGGTTCAAGCAAAATGCTATCAACAGTACAAACTTTAGTAGCTATAGCAGGAATATGACTAATAGAATCTTTATAAGGCGCATGATATTTTTTCCAATCTTTCTTTGGAACATCAAGATAAGAGGCAAAGGCCTTAAAACAGTTAGCAAGTATTTGAGAATCAAGACCATAAGCAGTGCTAACATTATGAAAGTCATCGGTTCCCATAAAAGCTTTAATGCATTCATAATCATAATTTATACCTGACTTCCTACCTTTGTCGTTTTCCCATCCTTCAGCATTTTCTTGAATACGGTCAAGAAGGTTCCTCTTTGCATCTTCTTTCATATGGGTAAATGATCCAAAACAGGAAGCATCCAAAAATTCCTTTTCATGAAGAGTAAGCCTCGCATAAAAGTTATCAATAACAATATTACTGGGGAGCTCATGAATGGGACATTTGAGCATTAGTAACTTCAATCTCCCCCACGCTTGGGCAATACTTTCTCCATCATGAGGCCAAAAGTTATATATTCGATTACGATCTTTATGAATTTCACTTGGAGGATAAAACTTGGAATAAAAGAGGGATACAATTTCCTCCCAAGCAATAGATGGGCCATCTTTCAGCAGCCGATACCACTCCTCAGCTCTGCCTTTCAATGATAAAGAGAATAGCTTCACCTTAACCTGGCTCGATGAAATACCTGCACACTTGAACAACTCGTATAATTCATGTATAAAGAGTAAGTGATCACCCGGATGGACAGTTCCATCTCCTAAATAGCAGTTATCCATAACACGTTCAATAATTTTCATAGGTATTTTCAAAGGATCTAATTCAATGGGAGGTGGTTGTGGTTCATCCACATCCGCAACAGTGGTAGTAGTTTTCCCGAATAGGAACCCAAATGGAGAACTCTCCATGGCAAAATAAAATACAGAAATAAAAACAATACTCACAGCGACAGTTACCTTTCCAATTCCACTCTTCAATAGCGCTTCACTCTCCGGCAATGGCGCCAGAAAATAGTCTTGATGACCCACAAGTATAGGGGGTTGATTGCTATAGATGGCGCGGTGATGATGGAATGAATGACCGGTCAGTTGGGAAACCCCAAAAGGAAGGTATGATGAATATAGCAGCAAGTTTTTCCCTTAGTAAGAAACCAAGGTTTGTCAGTCCAGGAAAAAGCCAAACTCCAGAATGTGATGCTTGCTAGCCTAGTGACACTCCAACAGGGGCGCCGTTAACGATAACGTGTTAGCATGTCTTCAACTAGTAGCAACGTGGAACCTGCACACAACACAACAAAATACTTTGTTCCCAACTTACGATGAGGTTGTCAATCTCACCGGTTTGCTTGAAACAAAGGGTATGAGCGTATCGAGTGGAAAGTGATAGTAGTATGCAAGTAAAGTAAACAGTGCAAGTAAAGTAAACAGGTGATAGCAATATAATGGAAATAGGACCGGGGTCCACAGTTCACTAGTGGTGTCTCTCCATAAGATAAAATAACACATGCTGGGTAAACAAATTACAGTTGGGCAATTGATAGAATAAAGACAACGTACATATGTCGAGAGGATCACTATGAGATTTACTCTGGGCATTATAACAAGATACATAGACCGTCATCCAACTGCATCTATGACTAATAATCCACTTGTGGCGAATCAATCCAAGAACTCCACAAGTATTAAGTTGCGAACAACAGATACCTGCATTAAGCAAAGTGTGTAATGTAAACAAAGCATATGCCCTTGAGCATATGAATGTTGTTTTCTCCCTAGTGGTAACAGCACATCTACAATCTTAGAGGTTTCTGTCACTCCCCCAGATTAAATAGAGGCATGAACCCAACTATCGAGCATAAATACCCCCTCTTGGAGTCACTAGCAACTACTCGGCCAAGATAGCTACTAACAACGGAGAGCATGCAAGATCATAAACAACATAGAGATAACATAAGATAATATTCAGCACATCAACTCAATCATAACACCAATATTCATTCGATCCCAACAAACACAACATGTAGAATTACATAGGGATTTCTATTTTCGTGCCCTCAGGTCGTTAGTTGTACTCAGTTTTCCCCAGCTCCTTAGTTTTTCCTCAGTTTTGTCCAAGCCCTTGGCTGAAACCGTCACCAGTGCTGGAACGGCCGGTTGCCCGACGGTTGAACACCTTTGACCATTAACTGCTGACTAGTGGGGCCACGTAGAGCCCGCAAAGACACGTCAGAGCATCCATCTTTGTTTGACCGTAAGCATCGCCGTATCCCTGACCAAAACGCGGACGAGTGGGGCTTCGGTATATCGAATGACAAGTGGGGCCATGATGCTGATACAAGGTGCAATACACGGGTAGGAATAGATTTTTAAACGGAGCTCTACAGCGATGGCACGGAGGAGGTGGCCTGCGGGGTGCCGAGATGAGATCGACGTCCACAAAGAACTGCATGAGGCAAGATCAGACGCATTAGATAGATATGAACTAGACGCGTTTAACCATGCAAAGAAGAGAAGAAATGGTCGAGGACATCGACGACGACCTCAACACTTTGACTGACGGTGTCGGACACGAACGCGAGCAATGTAGAGAAAACTAGTGTCTCTTCTTTCTGGCGTGTATAGATAGGTGCTAGGGGAGTGTGGTGGCGAAGGGAAAGACCTCGCGGTGGTCTGTGGCGTCCAGCATAGCGGGGCGACGTGGCCGTGCCCACAGTGGCGTGCATGTTCGGCATTGGCATCAGCATGTACGTTCGTCATTGGCCTCGGCGGTATCTCTGGTGTGTCAGTGATCGAATGAGGGGATGGGATTGAGGGCGCATCCCGACGGTGACCTAGCAGTGGCGGCGAGCATGCATACCCGTTCTGACCATGCCGATATCGGCATCGGCATCGTTTGGAGGCTGTGGTGCTTGAATCATGGTGGAAATTGCGATTCCCTATTATTTTTACATGCATAATATATAGAAAATAGCTAGATCTATAAATCGATGCATATGAAGCTACATATATATTCTTGGTCATAATCCCCTTAGATGCATGGCTTCACGTCGTCGTCGCTTTCATCGTCAGTATCTTCGTCGTCCGTGTAGTAGTACTTCCTGCACGTTGTTCCGTCGAACACCTTCACTGTGAGCACATAATCGCCTTCATATTTGAAGTGTAGGAAGCAGCCGAAATCCACACCGTGCGCGACGGCGAAATTCTCCCAGCCCTTGTCGAGGTACATCCGGCCTTGTCCGTCAAATAGGACCTCCACGGTCCAGAGACGAGGACCGCAGTCAGCTGCTCGCAGATACACCTTTGCGGGCTCCTGGCCGTCAAGATAGTCCGCAAACTTTTGTGGGAGTGCCTGCAAAGAGATCGAGCGCCGATCGTTTGAAATTAAAGGTTTTTTAGAACATGCACATAATTAATCACATGCATCATATATGTGCGAACGCGTACGTACCTTCTTGGCCAAAGGGTCTTCATAGATGGTGATGAAGAACTCCTCTATGATCAATGGCAGTGTTGACGGTGGTGGTGGCAATGATGATGATCCACCACCCCGGCCGCCCCTTCCCCTTTCCCTTCCCCTTCCCCTTCCCCTTCCGGTCGGCGTCCGAGACGTGGAAGCCATAGCAATGGATCAAGTGTATGTGAACGAAGAAGAGAGAGGCAAAAACGAAGAAGAGAGGCAGAACCTATTGACATGAGGGATGGCCGTTGTGGGGGTTTATAAGGGAGAGATGACCGTTGTGGGTTTTACACCATAAATTAAGGTAGAGATGACCGTTGTGGGGTTTACACAATAAATTAAGGAGGAGATGACCGTTGTGGGGGTGGTTTATATCTCAACAAAAAAGTAATGCCTAAAAGAAATGGAAATTCTTGAAAGTTCATCATTTTACCGTGAAAAGTAATGCGTAAAAGAAATGGAAATTCGTGATAGTTTATCATTTTACCGTGAAAAGTAATGCGTAAAAGAAATGGAAATTCGTGATAGTTCATCATTTTACCGTGAAAAGTAAAGCCTACAAGAAATGGAAATTCGTGATAGTTTATCATTTCAACGTGAAAAGTAATGCCTAAAAGTAATGGAAATTCGTGATAGTTTATCATTTTACCGTGAAAAGTAATGCCTAAAAGAAATTCATGATAGTTCATCATTTTACCGTGAAAAGTTAAGCCTACAAGAAATGGAAATTCGTGATAGCTTATCATTTTACCGTGAAAAGTAATGCCTACAAGAAATGGAAATTCGTGATTACCCAACTTGTTGAATCCGGTGGCAAACTCGTCATTTAGCATACATAGAGGGGTAGTAGTTTGCCACCGACAGATAGAGAGAGGGTGGCACGATCCTGCCCGTTGGATCATAGGATCGACGGTAGGTGGGCACGATCCGTGTGACAACAGCTCGACCAATCAGGCCAAGTTAGGGCTTCTGTGAGAAGGGAGAGGGTAAAACTGAGTAGTATCAAGGATACAAGGGCAAGTAAATAATAAACAGGCTAAGGAATTCAAATAAGAGATTTAGAAAAAGAAAAACACATGTTTTGTACAATGAAACCCATGTTGGCCTACCTCAAAGTATTAGCAATTCAAATATACATGAGTGTAAAAATTATGGCCTCATTCAGACAAACTATGTTTTGGGTATAGATGTTTTGAGAAGGGGTTTGAGTGGAAAGCCATGAACCTTCATAGCTACTAGTGATTTCAGAAGTGTCCATTTGTGTGAAAACGTGATTTATATATGATTGTTATGATTTCCTACGTGGCAGGTCGCGTAACAAGACTCCATGAGTAGGAGGCACTATGATTTTATTTTTTTGAATTTTTTTGCGCATGAAATGACTCAATTAGATGGCTTAATCCCATCTGTTGACTCTCTGTTGACCAGCCACTTGAGGGTAAAACTGAGTATATTGCACTAGGCAGTATTAGTACTCGAGGGGAAAACTGAGTACAGATATTTTTCCAGTGTAAGATTCGAGGGTAGAACTGAGTACACGTAACGGTGCTGACGTGCAGTCCCACGGACGCGTGTCGCGGTGAGCAGCGGTTAGCCGCGCGGTGCGCGTGCTGAGACCAAAATGTCAACTACCAGTACAGAGCCCCTCTCCCTCCCTCTGCACACAGTCTCATCATAACTCACGCACGCAACCACGCCTCTCACGTCCCATCACCTTCTCCAAAAACAACCCAGCCGCCCTACGTGCGCTCCCCTACCGGCGATGGAGAAGAAGAATGCGCCAGCGGCCGTCGCCCCCGAGCCCGTCGCCTCCGAGCCCGTCGCCGCCGAGCCCGTCGCATCCGAGGCCGTCGCCGCCGTGCCCGTCGCCTCCGAGGGCGGCGCATCCAGGCGCGGCGCCTCCATGAACTGGGCCTCTCTCAGGGCTGACGGACCACTTCACAAGATCGGCGCCTGCTTACTGGCGAACGAGGAGTACGTGGACACCTACTCTGCTTTGAGGCAAGTTTGTACTAATTGGCGCTCAGATTTACCTGAGCCCGACGTGCACCTGCACGAATGGATCATGGTAGAGCACGCCCTTCCACGCGCCGCTGAGTTCTCCTTCCTCCACCTCCGCACATCCCGCTACGTCACCATCGATCTAACAGAAGTTCATGCAAGGTTCAAATTCCTCCATATCTATAGAGTTAATCCTTTTATTTTCAATCGTAAACATCTTAGTGCTGAATGTTATCTTCATCAATCCCATATATTTTAGATACTACTTCGTCAGCTTTTGCCGTGGCATCATCGTGCTTGCCCAAAAGAACCAGCCGCACAAGATACGGCTTCTGAACCCACTCACAAAGACATCGAACACTATATTTCAGGCGCAGATGCCATCTGTTATTCTGGAGTCAGTCACTGTAATGAAGTCCCCGACTATGCTCTTCGTTTCCACATATTACCCGGCAGAAATTGCTTGGGTCGATGAGAGCACTCCAACTAAGGGTATAGATGAAGATTGGGGAGAAGGAAGATTTTCGATCGAGTACCATTCTATGCGTTGCATTACCACGTTCAATGGTGAATTCTATGCACTAGCTGTGAACAATTTTGAGTTCGGAACATTGGTGTGCACCAACAATGCCCAGTTGGAGCAGGGCGCGAGCAATGTCAACATGGAGACACTATTTTCTTTTCCAGAACTTGGAAATGACAAGTTCTACCTTGTGAAGTCGGATGGTGATCTGCTGCTTGTGTTGTTGGGCGGTCGTTTGGAGGAAGGTCAAACAGTGGTGTACCGTGTGGACACTGAGAGCCGCTCTCTCCATGCCGTCAGTAACATTGGCAGTCGTGCCTTCTTCGTCCATCATGTCCGGTGTATCTCCGTCGACACCAGAGTGCACCCGACACTTCGACCTGGCTGCATCTACTACGCGGATTTGGGTTATATCAGAGAGTACTTTGATGATATGAACGCCTGGGATGAGACGCCACTATATGTGGATAGATTACAAAAGTACGGTCTGAAAAAAGAACAAAGGCCATACCGCTTGGAGGATGTATTGGCTGCACACTGCAGACGGAAGGAGTTCAATGAATATTTCTTTCGGACCAGAAAATGGAGCGACGAATATATATATGATGAATGAAGAACAGATACATTGCGTCTTATATTATTTTCAGCTTAGTTTGTCATGAACATTAACATCGTTATTGGCTGCTTTTGGCTGCTGTATGCAGTTTATGTATTATACTTAGTTTTCTAGATTTATTATGCTGCTGTGAATTTATCCTATACTAGCTTCTAGATTTGCTACTAGATTTGTTACCATATTGGGCAAAAAACGAGGGCCAAAAGGCAACAATCATTGAAGAAAGACAGAAATAGAAGCTTCTCTAGATTTGATACTAATTTGGTGAAAAGAGAGAGAACTGTTTACAGAGAGAGAGGGGAAAAAGGCGCTCTGAAAAGGCGCTCTGAAAAGTCAATGCCAATTTGGCCCGAGAGAGACAGAACCGAGCTCTCACGTACAACCAAACGCGGTCTCGTCCTGTCCCACGCGGTCCCTTTCTACCAGCCCCACGCGACGCGGCCCCACACGACGCGGCCCCACACGTCAGCATGGAACGGTCAACTTAACGGGATTCCTCCCATCCGAGCGTCTGCGAGGGGTTTCAAACTAGAGCGAGGGGAAAACTGAGGAAAAACTAAGCGGCTGGGGAAAACTGAGTACAACTAACGACCTGAGGGCACGAAAATAGAAATCCCAATTACATAACGGTGATCTCGATCATGTAAGGCAGCTCACAAGATCTAAACATGAAGCACATGGTGGAGAAGACAACCAACTAGCTACTGCTATGGACCCATAGTCCAAGGTAGACTACTCACTCATCGTGCCGGAGGCAAGCATGGCGATGAAGAAGACCTCCGGTGGCGATTCCCCTCTCCGGCAGGGTGCCGGAAAGAGCTTCTGGACCCTCCCGATCTCGGGTCGACGGTGGCGGAGGATCGCGATGTATTCTGGAAAAGTGATCGGGTATTTAGGTTTTTCCATCGGGGGGTCTTTATAGGCGAAGGGGCGGCGCCAGAGGTGGACCAGGGGGCCCTCACCACAGGTGGGCACGGGCCAGGGGCAGGCCACGTCCCCTGGTGGTGTGGCCGCCCTGTGGCCCTTCTCCGTCTCCTCTTCGGTTCTCTGGAAGCTTCGGTAAATTTCCGGATGTTCGGCTTTTGTTTCATCCAATTCCGAGAATATTTCCTGTGTAACTTTTCTGAAACACAAAAACAGCAGAAAACAGGGAACTGGCACTGTGGCATCTCGTTAATAGGTTAGTTCTGGAAAATGCATAAAAATGCCATGAAGTGTAATGAAACAGTAAGCAAATGATGTAAAAACAAGCATGGAGCATAAAAAATTATAGATACGTTAGAGACGTATCAGCATCCCCAAGCTTAACTCCTGCTCGTCCTCGAGTAGGTAAGTGATAACAAAAGAAATAATTTTTGAGGTGACATGCACCTACACAATCTTGATCATCTATGTAAGCGTTGTGCGCTGGGATCAAAAGAACTTAAAACATGGGCATGAAAGATAAAATGTTGATAGAAGGAACTTAGCAACTATGTTATAACATGAAAAAGAACACAAACAAAAGATCATGATAATGAAACAATGAAAGTTAAATGTGTGTTCTAATCATATGGAAAAACATACAAATGGTTCTCAGCTTGTCCTTCATGAGAGAGCAAAACATAAATGCATAGGACACCTTCAAGTTTAAGAGGGCGACTAGATACAAGTAATTTGAGAACAAGTGAAACCAACATCATGAATCAATCAATGAAAAACTTTGGGACAATGCACATTATACTCAGAATGACAACTATGCTCTCTTAGACGGTGCATAAAGATAGAAGGTGGTGACTCAACATAAAAGTAAAAGAAAGGCCCTTCGCGGAGGGAAGTAGTGATTAAACATGTGCTAGAGATTTTCATTTGTAAAATAGAGATAAAAATTGGGTTTTGAGAGGTGGTTGTTTCATGTCAACGACTGGCAATGGTGTCTTACTATCTTCCATAATAAACAAGTGAGAGCGGTTCCGAGTTCTTTGAAAAATTGGCACATTGGTGCTCTTTTATAAAGCTTTGGCACTCCTTCCCACCATTTTTCCTTTCTCAAACCATGGCTAACCGATTCCATCGGGTGCCCACCAACTTTCATATACCATGGAGGAGTGCCTTTTTTTCTCTTTTTTAGAATTAGATTGCAATGGTCTGACCAGCTCTCATGCAAAATTAATGACGAGCGGATGAAGCTGCCTAGTCGAGGGGTACTTAATTTAATATGGAAGATAGCAATTCCGACCACTACGTCCCCATGAGCTAAAAATAGTGGCACAAAATGAGAAGTAGTTGAAAGTTTTGAAAGGTAGAACATGAAAATTTACTTGGAATGGCTTACAAATACCATGCATAGGAATTTATAGTGGACACAATGGCAAACTTGGTTTTCAGGAGTTGGATGCACGAGTAGAGCTCATACTCAGTACAAAATGAGGGCTAGCAAAAGACTGGGAGCGACCAACTAAGAGAGCAATAACGGCCATAATCATGCATAGCGACAAAGCGACATTAAAAGAAGCATAAGATGGCATCAAAAGTCAAAAAATAAATGATCATAGAGGCTTATGGCGACTTTGTATTAGTCTAACATGTGTGAGCATGCGCCAAGTCAACCCAAATAAAGCATCAAGGAGAAAACCAAAATAATGCTTCCAAATAATTAAAACTACGCATGATTTTTTCAAAGGCTCATTAAGCAATCTCAGTCATTTGAGACAAGTCATGCTACAGCAAAACCACTAAGCATACTATCAAAAAGACATCAAGCACGACATGCAAAAGCCTAGGCCGCAGTCTACACAAGCTCCTTTTTGTACCACTTATTTGCATAAAGCTTTTTCTCTTTTCCAACACCATTCAAACTTTTTTGAAGTAACTCTTTTGATGAAAACCAACATGGACCAGAGGTCAAAATACACCTTGATAAAAAAGATATAACAAGATCTGAACACATATCAAGGCAAAAATCAAAAGCTAAACGCAGTTCTAAAAAAAGAGAACACTCGTTGAACGATAAGAGTGAAAAACGGAGTGTTCTTGGCAAATGAAAAGCAAGGCAACTTCTCCAAACGGAATTTTTTGGGGTCCAACCATTTATTGCAGCAAGCAAAACTAAACTAAACTGAAAACTAAAAACAACTGACGCTCCAAGAAAAACGCATAATGCATGAAGCAATAAAAATATAGTGTGTTGAAAGGTGACCTGATTTTTGCCGATGAAGAAGGGGTGCTTCAGGGGCATCCCCAAGCTTTGACGCTTGTACCTCTTGGATATTTCTTGGTGTGACATGGGAATCCCCAAGCTTGAGCTTTTGTCCATTCTTCAACTCATCTCATCATTCTCCAATCCATACACTTGAAAACTTCCTTCATGCAAAACTAAACACAATTCAATTAGCAACATTAGTGTAAGCATAACATTGAATCAACCCTTTTTGCTTCAAGTTTCAACTCAAAGCCACCACATATAAATCATATACTACTGTAGCAACTTCCCCAAAAGTTCCGTGATCAAAAGAACTCAAAAAGAAAGTGATAAAGTGGCAAACACAAATATTGGCAGAAATCTGTCAAAACAGAATAGCTGAAAAAGGTCGAATTTTTAGAGGGTTTTCTGTTGCTCAAATCAAAAAGTGTATAACTAATGAAAGTTTGGATATAACCTGGGGCATATGCACAAGAAATCGCAGGTCCAAAAGATTTACAAAGAATTTTCACAAATTTTTACGGTGCAGCACCAAAAACTGTTTTAGGACAGCAACATCCCCAAATCTTACCTCACTCAAATTAGAGGCTTCTCTTGGCACAAAAACGAAATAAAAAGGATAAGGAGAGGTTATTACAGTAGTAATAACTTCCAAGACTCAAATAAAATAAAATGAACTGAAAGTAAAAACATTGGGTTATCTTCCAAGAGTGCTTTTCTTTAACGCCTTTGAGCTAGGCGCAGAAAGTGCGAATCAAGTATTATCGAAAGAATCATTAAGATCAACTGCAGAAGTCTTTTCAATAAGGCATTGTATTTCATCCACATAAGTTTTTGAAGACCCTTTGTGATCACGCTTTGGTTCACTCAAATCACTAAAAAGATTTTTGGGACAGATCCAATCAAAATTATTTTCAAAAGCTTCATACAATCCCAAGAGTTTGCTAGGTATAGGTATTTCGGTTCCCTCATTGTTTGTACTAACAACCTTTATATGTGAACCAAGCTTATTAAAACGCTTAAGAACTTTCCTAGCTTCAATGGCCACATCTCTAAATTCTATCCGCAAAGTTTCAAGGATAAAAGCTTTCTTTTCGGGGTCATCAATATCATGAAGCTTAAGAAACATGTGTTGCATAAAAGGATTAAGGCTAGCAAACCTAACTTGTAACATGTGAATTAAATAAGCAGAAGCAACTTCATAACTAGGAGCAAGCTCAGCCAAAGACTTTTCCTCAACATATTTATGCATACTAATATGATTAAAGAACTCCTCAATATTACTTTTTCCAATAATTGAACCACTACCTACTGAGAGGTCCTCCAAAATGTACTTAGGGAACAACATAATGAACTAGAAGTAATAAAGTAACAACTATAGAGGAAACTAATTTTTTTGTGTTTTTGATAAAACGATGCAAGTAAAAATAAAGTAAAGCAAAACTTAAAACAAATTAAAGGATGTGCGTGAGAAACTCCCCTTGTAGAAGTCTTCTTTTTCCCCGACAATGGTGCCAGAAAAAGTCTTGATTGCTATAGATGGCGCGGTGATGATGGAATGAATGACCTTCCAGTTGGGAAACCCCAAGAGGAAGGTATGATGAATATAGCAGCAAGTTTTTCCCTCAGTAAGAAACCAAGGTTTGTCAGTCCAGGAAAAAGCCAAACTCCAGAAGGTGATGCTTGCTAGCCTAGTGACACTCCATCAAGGGCGCCGTTATAGATAACGTGTTAGCACGTCTTCAACTAGTAGCAACGTGGAACCTGCACACAACACAACCAAATACTTTGTTCCCAACTTACGATGAGGTTGTCAATCTCACCGGTTTGCTTGAAACAAAGGGTATGAGCGTATCGAGTGGAAAGTGATAGTAGTATGCAAGTAAAGTAAATAGTGCGAGTAAAGTAAACAGGTGATAGCAATATAATGGAAATAGGACCGGGGTCCACAGTTCACTAGTGGTGTCTCTCCATAAGATAAAATAACACATGCTGGGTAAACAAATTACAGTTGGGCAATTGATAGAATAAAGACAACATGCATATGTCGAGAGGATCACTATGAGATTTACTCTGGGCATTACAACAAGATACATAGACCGTCATCCAACTGCATCTATGACTAATAATCCACTTGTGGCGAATCAATCCGAGAACTCCACAAGTATTAAGTTGCGAACAACAGATAACTGCATTAAGCAAAGTGTGTAATGTAAACAAAGCATATGCCCTTGAGCATATGAATGTTGTTTTCTCCCTAGTGGCAACAACACATCTACAGCCTTAGAGGTTTCTGTCACTCCCCCATATTAAATAGAGGCATGAACCCAACTATCGAGCATAAATACCCCCTCTTGGAGTCACTAGCAACTACTCGGCCAAGATAGCTACTAACAACGGAGAGCATGCAAGTTCATAAACAACATAGAGATAACATAAGATAATATTCAGCACATCAACTCAATCATAACACCAATATTCATCGGATCCCAACAAACACAACATGTAGAATTACATAACGGTGATCTCGATCATGTAAGGCAGCTCACGAGATCTAAACATGAAGCACATGGTGTAGAAGACAACCAACTAGCTACTGCTATGGACCCATAGTCCAAGGTAGACTACTCACTCATCGCGCCGGAGGCAAGCATGGTGATGAAGAAGACCTCCGGTGGCGATTCCCCTCTTCGGTAGGGTGCCGGGAAGAGCTTCTGGACCCTCCCAATATCGGGTCGATGGCGGCGGCGGATCACGATGTATTCTAGAAAAGTGATCGGGTATTTAGGTTTTTTCCGTCGGGAGGTCTTTATAGGCGAAGGGGCGGCGCCAGAGGTGGACCAGGGGTCCCTCACTACAGGTGGGCACGGGCCAGGGGCAGGCCGCGCCCCCTGGTGGTGTGGCCGCCCTGTGGCCCTTCTCAGTCTCCTCTTTGGTTCTCTGGAAGCTTCGGTAAATTTCTAGATGTTCGGCTTTTGTTTCGTCCAATTCCGAGAATATTTCCTGTGTAACTTTTCTGAAACACAAAAACAGCAGAAAACAGGGAACTGGCACTGTGGCATCTCGTTAATAGGTTAGTTCCAGAAAATGCATAAAATGCCATGAAGTGTAACGAAACACTAAGAAAATGGTGTAAAAACAAGCATGGAGCATCAAAAATTATAGATACGTTAGAGACGTATCAGGTGTGTATCGTAGTACTTTTGATAAATAAGAGTGTCGAACCCAACGAGGAGCAGAAGGTGTTGACAAGTGGTTTTGATCAAGGATTCACTGTAAATACTAGCAAATGGGTTTTCAGGGGTATTTGGTAATGCAAGTAAATAAAGTACGCGTAAATAAAAGACAATTATAGTAATTGCTGCAAGTGGCCTAATCCTTTCTAGAGCAAAGGACAAGCCGGTTGTGTAACTTATGATAAGCAAACGTTCTCGGGGACACACGGGAGTTTCTGTCAAGTGCTTTTGCTTCATACCGCTAAATAATCTTTATTGGTTTGATAAGTGTTATGGGGGTGAACCTGTGCTAGCGCACTACCCTTACTAGGATAAATACACACTTGTGATTATACCCCTTGCAAGCATCTGCAACTACAAGAAAGTAATTAAGATAAATCTAACCACAGCCTTAAACTCTAAGATCCTACGCTCCATGGTGCAATGGTTTCCCAATGGAGGTTTAGGTTTCTGTCACTCCAGCAACCCCACAATTGGTAGCCAAATACACAATGCATCTCACTAGGCCCATAAATGGTGAAGTATCATGTAGTCGACGTTCACATGACACCACTAGTGAAATAGCACCACAACAAATAAATATCAAACCATTAAATATTACTCAACATAATTCCACTACTAACAACTTGACTTCTCCCATGTCCTCAAGAACTAAACGAACTACTCACAAGACATCATATGGATCATGATCAGAGGTGAAATAATGGTAAATAACAATCTGAACATAAACCTCAATTCAACGGTTCCACTCAATAGCATCAACCACAAGAGTAATCAACACCGGGAAAGTTTCCCCTAAGAATTTGATAAGATTCAACTCAAGATGTTACAGCGGGATGGCGTGGTGATGGTGAAGATGAAGGTGCTGGTGATGAGGATGATGGTGATGATGATCCCGATGAAGTCCGACATGATGATGATGACGATGGCGACGATCTCCCCTCTCCGGGAAGGAATTTCCCCGGCAGATTTCTGCCTACCGGAGAGCTTTTCTCTCTCTGGTGTTTTCCGCCCCGCAGAGGCAGCGGTGTCTATCTCTCAGCCCCCCCCCCCCGACTTAGGTTTTCGGGGACGATGAAATACGCAAAGGGGCAATGGCAGAAGTGGGCTAGGGCGGCAACACAACAGGCCGGCGCGGCCAGGGGTGGGCCCGCGCCCCCTGTGTGTGTGCCTGCCCTGTGGCTCCTCTCGCCTCCTCCTTCTGGCTTCCTCAGTCTTCTGGCAAAATATAATTTCCTGGTATTTTTCTGGAATTTCCTGATCTTCCAAAATATGGTGTCTTGATGGTCTTTTTCCAGCAGAATCCTGACTCCGGCAGCAAATCCTCCAATGATCATCAAACATGTAAAAATAGAGGAAACAACATAAGTATCATCCTTAAATGTGAAATATATCAATGAATAACAGTAAATTATGATACAAAATAGTGATGCAAAATGGACGTATCAATGCCCCCGAGGCACCCCTTCTTCATCGACAAAAATCTGGTCACCTTTCAACACACTATATTTTTATTGCTTCATGCACTATGCATTTTTCTTGGAGCGTATTTACTTTTTGCTTTCAGTTTTGTTTTATTTTGATTGCTGCAATAAATGGTTGGACGCCAACAAATTTCTTTTGGAGGAGATGTACTCGCTTTTCATTTGCCAAGAACACTCTAGTTTTCACTCTTATCGTTCAACGAGTGTTCTCTTTTTGTAGAACTACGTTTAGCTTTTCTTTCTCGCCTTGATTTTTGTTCACATCTTGTTATATCTTTGCATCAAGGTATATTTGGACCTCTGGTCTATGTTGGTTTTCATCAAAAGAGTTGTCTCAAAAAGGTTTGAATGGTGTTGGAAAAGAGAAAAAGTTTCATGCAAAAAAGTGACACAAAAAGGAGCTTGTTTAGACTGCGGCTTAGACTTTTTCATGCCATGCTTGATGTCGTTTGATAGTATACTTAGTAGTTTTTATTGTAGCATGACTTGTCTCAAATGACTGAGTTTGCTTAATGAGCCTTTGAAAAAATCATGCGTTATTTTTATTATATGGAAGCATTTATTTGGTTTTCTCCTTGATGCTTTATTTGGGTTGACTTGGCGCATGCTTACAACATGTTTGACTCTTACAAAGTTGCCATAAGCCTCTATGATCATTTGGTTTTTGACTTGTGATGCCATTTTATGCTTCTGTTAATGATGTTTTGTCGCTATGCATGATTATGGCCGTTGTTGCTCTCTTAGTTGGTCGCTCCCAGTCTTTTGCTAGCCCTCATTTTGTACTGAGTATGAGCTCTAGTCGTGCATCCAACTCCCAAAAACCAAGTTATTCCAAGTGTCCACTATAAATTCCTATGCATGGTATTTGCAAGACATTCCAAGTAAATTTTCATGTGCTACCTTTCAAAAAAACCTTCAAAATACTTCTCATTTTGTGACACTGTTTTCAGCTCATGGGGACGTAGTGGTCGGATTTGCTATCTTCCATATTGTTTCATTCCAAAAAGAAAAAAAAAAGAAAAAAGGCACTCCTCCATGGTATGTGAATGTTGGTGGGCACCCGATGGAATCGGTTAGCCATGGTTTGTGAACGGAAAAAGGTGGGGAGGAGTGCCAAGCTTTATAAAAGAGCACCAAAGTGCCAATCTCTCTCAAAAAAAACTTGCTTATTTTTGTATGGAAGATAGTAAGAACCCCATTGCCAGTCCTTGACAAAGACAACCACCTCTCAAAACCCAATTTTTATCTCTCTGTTTTACAAATGAAAAGCTCTAGCACATGTTTAATCACTGCTTCCCTCTGCGAAGGGCCTTTCTTTTATTTTTATGTTGAGTCACCACCTTCTACCTTTATGCACCGTCTAAGAGAGCATAGTTGCCATTTTGAGTTTAATATGCATAGTCCCAAAGTTTTTCATTGATTGATTCATGATTATGGTTTCACTTGTTCTTAAATTATTTGTATCTAGTCGCCCTCTTAAACTTGAAGGTGTCCTATGCATTTATGTTTTGCTATTCTATGAAGGACAAGCTGAAAACCATTTGCTATGTTTTTCCATATGATTTGAACACACGTTTGACTTTCATTGTTTCATTGTTCATGATCTTTTGTTTGTGTTTCTTTTCATGTTACAACATGGTTGCTAAGTTTTTATTGTCAAGATTATGTCTCTTATGCCCATGTTCTAAGTTCTTTGATCCTAGCACTCAATGCTTACATAGATGATCAAGATTGTGATGGTGCATGTCACCTCAAAAATTATTCTTTTGATTGTCACTTACCTACTCGAGGACAAGCAGGAGTTAAGCTTGGGGATGTTGATACGTTGCAAACGTATCTATAATTTTTGATGCTCCATGCTTGTTTTACACCAATTGCTATATGTTTTATCTACACTTTGTGGCACTTTTATGATTTATTTGGACTAACCTACTAATAGTTTCAAAAGTGCACAATGTTCTTGTTTTACACTTTGATGTGCAGGAATTACCAAGAATACAAGTGGAAACCTTGTTGGAGTCAAATTGGGACTTTCCTGAAATCTGTGCCAGAAAGATGGTCACGTTACGGGTCGAAGACGGCGTCAAACGGAAAACTCTTCAACTAAAACGTTGTAGGGAATTTCACGGCAAACATTCTGGATATAAAATTCGCCTGATTCCGAGTCCGGACGGTTGAGCTAGGCCCGATCTAGTGTGGCCCAAGATGGGAAGACGGAAATCCGAGAAGCTATATAAGGGGAGGAAACTTAACTCGTGGGAGACACCTCCACCCACGAATTTGCAGCCACCAGAGCCACGTTTTCGCCTCCCCCATGGATCCCATCTCCATGGGGGAGGGCTCCCATGAAGCCATGAAGGAAGGGGGTTAAGGGGCGGCGCTCCCCCATGATGCCGACGGCGGGGGAGTCCCCCGCGCCGCCGCCATCGCCCCTCGCTGCTCATCTCCACCATATTCACCGCTATATCCATCACCAACTCCTCCTATTATGCAGTGGTTCATCCTCCCACACACCTCTGTACCGTCCTATGTAAACATGGTGTTTGATGCTATAATATTTATCCTATGATCTATGTCATGTTTGCATAGTTTATTTGTTCTTAGATTGATTTGTTAAATGTCTTTGGTTCATTAGAGTTGTATGTTGAGATGGTACTGTACTTTGGTGTCCATTATATTTATGCGCGCATGGATTAAACATCTTAGGGTTAGTAGTATGTGCAAAAGGAAGGGGGTAGTTCTGCCAGAATGATAGACACCTGAGGATGCGAACTGGAACGTTGCACGTATGGGAGTAAGAGGACCATTAACTTAAGGCTATGGTTGGGGAAACCTTAATGCATTGTTAGTATTTGCGGATGCTTGCTAACAATCCAATCATATAGTACTTGTATTTCCAAGTAGTGAAGTGCTTGTATATTTAGCCTCTCCCACATAGAAAACTGCATCGAAGACATTGAACCCGATTTATTCACTAATTGAACTTAGACAAAGCTACCACTATTACCACCACTTTTCCACGCTCATGGTACTATTAGTTCATGGTTACTTAGTACATTTTATTGCTGCAGCACTAACAATTACTTTCTTGTATTTATTATCTTGCAACGCTATCTCTCATACCCGTATTGTTGCTCTATTTTATTTCCTAGATGATGCAAATGTTTAGTGTGCGTAGAGTTGTATCAGCGGTTGATTGAACTTGAGAGAACATTTATCCTACCTTTAGCTCCTCATTGGGTTCAACACTTTTACTTATCGAAAAGGCTACACATGATTCCCTATACTTGTGGGATATCATTGATATCGTGATCTTTTCTTTATGGATACTCGCGATGTGACATAAGTTGGGAATCTTGCGGGATCATGGAGTTTGTATATGTGTTAGAGAAACACCTGGGCCGCTAATCTAAGCCATGCATCATTCATGGTCGAAATTTACAGCATGCCCATAGTGGACATTCGACGACGCATCTCAAAATAAAAAGCTATACCAATGGTAAATAAAAGAGATGCCGAGGTGTTCATTGTCTGTTTGTCCTGTCATTTTGATGTGGGCTTGTTCCATGTCATTACGCAAGGAGGTACCCCGTTGGCGGTTCTCGATGATACATGTATACTTACTATGATAAGAGCTTGCTTGAGACCCTAAGTCGAGTAGCATGAGGTTTGGGTATTCGTACTTCACGGGACACGAGGTTTTCAATTTATGATTTGTCAAGCATATGCTCATAAATGTTCTTGCATTTACTTTAACCATTCAAGATGCCTATGATGGGGGCAATGAGAGCTCAAAGCTAGTAAGTACCATAATTTTTGAAGGTTTATAAAACTTGCAATCACTGCTTACCTCTGCGAAGGGCCTTTCTTTTACTTTTATGTTGAGTCACCACCTTCTACCTTTATGCACCGTCTAAGAGAGCATAGTTGCCATTCCGAGTTTAATGTGCATAGTCCCAAAGTTATCATTGATTGATTCATGATTTTGGTTTCACTTGTTCTTAAATTATTTGTATCTAGTCGCCCTCTTAAACTTGAAGGTGTCCTATGCATTTATGTTTTGCTATTCCATGAAGGACAAGCTGAAAACCATTTGCTATGTTTTCCATATGATCTTTCGTTTAACTTTCATTGTTTCATTATTCATGATCTTTCGTTTGTGTTTCTTTTCATGTTATAACATGGTTGCTAAGTTTTTATTGTCAAGATTATGTCTTTTATGCCCATGTTTTAAGTTCTTTGATCCCAGCACTCAATGCTTACATAGATGATCAAGATTGTGATGGTGCATGTCACCTCAAAAATTATTATTTTGTTATCACTTACCTAGTCGAGGACGAGCAGGAGTTAAGCTTGGGGATGCTTGATACGTCTCAAACGTATCTATAATTTTTGATGCTTCATGCTTGTTTTACACCATTTGCTTCAAGTTTTGTTTACACTTAGTGGCGTTTTTATGCGATTTCTGGAACTAACCTATTGACAAGATGCCACAGTGCCAGTTCCCTGTTTTCTACTATTTTTGTGTTTCAGAAAAGCTACACAGGAAATATTCTCAGAATTGGACAAACTGAAGACCAAAACTCCTATTTTTCTCGGACGGAGGACAAGGACCGAAAGAGAGCCGAAGGGGGCCAGAGGGCAGCCTCACCATGAGGGGGCACGCCCCCCCTCCTGGCCGCGCCCCCTGGTGGTGAGACCCCCCTGGTCCACTCCTGACGACACCCCTTCGCCTATAAGGAGCCTCCCAACAGAAAACCCTAAATGAATCGGCGTTTTTCCCAGAACAGTTCCGCAGTGCCGCCGCCGTCGAAGACAAATTTTGGGGGACAGAAGTCTCTGTTCCGGCACCCTGCCGGGACGGGGAAGTGCCCCCGGAGCCGTCTCCATCGCCGTCTCCACCGTCTCCATCGACCTCACCGCCATCTCCATCGCCGTTGCTGCCTCCTATGATGAGGATGGAGTAGTTCTCCCCCGGGGCTGAGGGCTCTACCGGTAGCTATGTGATTCACCTCTCTCCCATGATGTGATCTTTATGTGATCGTGAGCTTTTTATCTAGTTGAATTGGTAGATGCTATTATTCAGAAATTATGCTACTCCCGTGCTTTATATTTGTGATCTCCGGAGACACCTTGTATCATGATGTGAAGGTGACAGTGTCCGCATTATGTGTGTCTCTTTTGGTTAACGTCTCTATGAATTGTTGGTGTTTGTTGGAACCATCTAGTGCGTTCACGGTGACAGTGTGGGACAATCTAGTTTGGGGAAATACGGACTTTGAGGAGTGCTTCGTAGCCCTACGCATGATTAGTGTTCATTTTCCATTGGAGAATTGTTTAGAGTGAAATATTGATGTTAGTATCTATTGGTTCAATTATGTTATATTTGTTGAGAGTGT
This sequence comes from Dactylis glomerata, assembly GCA_007115705.1. Lineage (NCBI taxonomy): Eukaryota > Viridiplantae > Streptophyta > Magnoliopsida > Poales > Poaceae > Dactylis > Dactylis glomerata. The sequence continues at coordinate 37,365 of QXEO01000263.1, forward strand.
GTCCACTAGTGAAAGTATGATCCCTAGGCCTTGTTTCCAAGCATTGCACACCGTTTACATTCAGTTTTTTTACATGTTTGCTCGCAACGATATTTATTTCAGATTATATTTTCTACTTATAATCATCACTACTACTTGTATTTCACTATCTCTTCGCCGAACTAGTGCACCTATACATCTGACAAGTGTATTGGGTGTGTTGGGGACACAAGAGACTTTCTGTATCGTAATTGCAGGGTTCCTTGAGAGGGATAGCTTTGACCTCCTCCTCCCTGAGTTCGATAAACCTTGGCTGATCCACTTAAGGGAAACTTGTTGCTGCTCTACAAACCTCTACACTTGGAGGCCCAACACTGTCTACAAGAACAGACGCGTGCGTAGACATCAATTGGACACCTTCAAGTTTAAGAGGGCGACTAGATACAATTAATTTAAGAACAAGCAAAACCAAAATCATGAATCAATCAATGATAAACTTTGGGACTATGCACATTAAACTCAGAATGGCAACTATGCTTGATGACGCGGTGATGATGATGCCAGAAAACTTGATTGTGTGTAGTAAATGACCGGCTAGTTGGAAACCCCAAGAGAAGGTTTCATGAAGATAGCAACAAGTTTTCCCTCAGTTATGAAACCAAGGTTATCAATCCAGTAGGAGGACGACAATACGACTGAAGGTGATGCCCACTAGCTTTGCGACAGCTTCGGACAATTTATAGGGCGCCTCGTCCAAGCTTTGCTTTGCGAGCGGCAACGTGGAACCTGCACACAACACAACCAAATACTTTGTTCCCAACTTACGATGAGGTTGTCAATCTCATCGGTTTGCTTGAAACAAAGGGTATGAGCGTATCGAGTGGAAAGTGATAATAGTATGCGAGTAAAGTAAACAGTGCGAGTAAAGTAAACAGGTGATAGCAATATAATGGAAATAGGACCGGGGTCCACAGTTCACTAGTGGTGTCTCTCCATAAGATAAAATAATACATGCTGGGTAAACAAATTACAGTTGGGCAATTAATAGAATAAAGACAACGTGCATATGTCGAGAGGATCACTATGAGATTTACTCTGGGCATTACAACAAGATACATAGACCGCCATCCAACTACATCTATGACTAATAATCCACTTGTGGCGAATCAATCCGAGAACTCCACAAGTATTAAGTTGCGAACAACAGATAATTGCATTAAGCAAAGTGTGTAATGTAAACAAAGCATATGCCCTCGAGCATATAAATGTTGTTTTCCCCTAGTAGCAACAGCACATCTACAACCTTAGAGGTTTCTGTCACTCCCCCAGATTAAATAGAGGCATGAACCCACTATCGAGCATAAATACCCCCTCTTGGAGTCACTAGCAACTACTTGGCCAAGATAGCTACTAACAACGGAGAGCATGCAAGATCATAAACAACATAGAGATAACATAAGTTAAAATTCAGTATATCAACTCAATCATAACACCAATATTCATCGGATCCCAACAAACACAACATGTAGAATTACATAACGGTGATCTCGATCATGTAAGGAAGCTCACGAGATCTAAACATGAAGCACATGGTGGAGAAGACAACCATCAAGCTACTGCTATGGACCCATAGTCCAAGGTAGACTACTCACTCATCGCTCCGGAGGCAAGCATGGCGATGAGGAAGACCTCCGGTGGCGATTCCGCTCTCCGGCAGGGTGCTGGCAAGAGCTTCTGGACCCTCCCGATTTTTGGGTCGACGGCGGCGGCGGATCGCGATGTGTTCTGGAAAAGTGATCGGGTATTTAGGTTTTTCCTGTCGGGGGGTCTTTATAGGCGAAGGGGTGGTGTCAGAAGTGGTCCTGGTGGGGCACACCATAGGGGGCACAGGCCAGCCCCAGGCCGCGCCCCCTAGTGGTGTGGCCCACCAGTGGCTCCTCTCCGTCTCTCCTTCGGTGTTCTGGAAGCTCCGTGAAATATCTGGACATCTGGCTTTGGTTTCGTCCAATTTCGAGAATATTTCCTGTGTAACTTTTCTGAAACACAAAAATAGCAGAAAACAGGGAACTGGCACTGTGGCATCTCGTTAATAGGTTAGTTCCGGAAAATGCATAAAAATGCCACGAAGTGTAACGAAACACTAAGGAAATGGTGTAAAAACAAGCATGGAGCATCAAAAATTATGGATACGTTGGAGACGTATCAGCATCCCCAAGCTTAACTCCTGCTCGTCCTCGAGTAGGTAAGTGATAACAAAAGAAATAATTTTTGAGGTGACATGCACCTACACAATCTTGATCAACTATGTAAGCGTTGTGCGCTGGGATCAAAAGAACTTAAAACATGGGCATGAAAGATATAATCTTGATAGAAGAAACTTAGCAACCATGTTATAACATGAAAATGAACACAAACAAAAGATCATGAAAATGAAACAATGAAAGTCAAACGTGTGTTCAAATCATAAGGAAAAACATACAAATGGTTTTCAGCTTGTCCTTCATGAGAGAGCAAAACATAAATGCATAGGACACCTTCAAGTTTAAGAGGGCGACTAGAAACAAGTAATTTGAGAACAAGTGAAACCAACATCATGAATCAATCAATGAAAACTTTGGCTCAATGCACATTATACTCAGAATGACAACTATGCTCTCTTAGACGGTGCATAAAGATAGAAGGTGGAGACTCAACATAAAAGTAAAAGAAAGGCCCTTCGCGGAGGGAAGCAGTGATTGCAAGTTTAATAAACCTTAAAAAATTATGGTACTTACCGGCTTTGAGCTCTCATTTCCCCCATCATAAGCATCTTGAATGGTTAAATTTAATGCAAGAACACTTATGCTGCATATGCTTGACAAATCATAAGTTGAAAACCTCGTGTCCCGTGAAATACGAATACCCAAACCTCATGCTACTCGACTTAGAGTCCCAAGCAAGCTCTTGTCATTGTAAATATATCTGTATCATCGAGAACCGCCAACGGGGTACCTCCTGCCCGATGACATGGAACAAGCCCATATCAAAATGACAAGACAAACAGACAATGAACACCTCGACATCTCTTTTATTTACCATTGGTATAGCTTTTTATTGTGAGATGCGTCGTCGAATGTTCACTATGGGCATGCTGTAAATTTCCACCATGAATTATGCATGGCTTAGATTAGCGGCCCAGGTGTTTCCCTAACACATATAAAAACTCCATGATCCCGCAAGATTCCCAACTTATTTCACATCGCGAGTATCTATAAACAAAAGATCACGATATCAACTCAAATGAAAAATAGTGCAATGTTGAAAGCTTGCCCCATGACGGCATGGCTGGACTAATTTCCAACTTACAACTTGCAAGCATAACAACTCAACATAAGAGACCACAATGTCAAAATTTTAAAACGAGAAAAGTAAAGTGTGCCATCCGGTTCGTGAGAGCTTTACTGACCAATTTTTGCATAACACCAAAAAGAGTTTAATTTGAAGGATAGATAAAAGCAAGTCAAATATACTTTGGAATAGCAAATTGCTAATAGGTATGTATGGTGGACACTTTGGAACAACTTGGTTTTTAGGAGTTGGATGCACGAGTAGAGCTCATACTAAGTACAAAATGAGGGCTAGCAAAAGACTGGGAGCGACCAACTAAGAGAACAATAATGGCCATAATCATGCAAAGCGACAAAGCAACATGAAAAGAAGCATAAGATGGTATCAAAAGTCAAAAACTAAATGATCATAGAGGCTTATGGCGACTTTGTATGAGTCTAACATGTGTGAGCATGCGTCAAGTCAACCCAAATAAAGCATCAAAGGAGAAAACCAAAATAATGCTTCCAAATAATTAAAACAACGCATGATTTTTCAAAGGCTCATTAAGCAATCTCAGTCATTTGAGACAAGTCGTGCTACAGCAAAACCACTAAGCATACTATCAAAAAGACATCAAGCACGACATGCAAAAGCCTAGGCCGCAGTCTACACAAGCTCCTTCTTGTACCACTTTTTTGCATAAAGCTTTTTCTCTTTTCCAACACCATTCGAAATTTTTATAACCAACTCTTTTGATGAAAACCAATAAGGACCAGAGGTCAAAATATACCTTGATGAAAATATATAACAAGATCTGAACAAAAATCAAGGCAAAAATCGAAAGCTAAACGCAGTTCTAGAAAAAGAGAACACTCGTTGAAACGATGAAAGTGAAAAATGGAGTGTTCTTGGCAAATAAAAAGCAAGGCAACTTCTCCAAAAGAAATTTGTTGGGGTCCAACCATTTATTGCAGCAAACAAAACTAAACAAAACTGAAAACTAAAACAACTGACGCTCTAAGAAAAAAGCATAATGCATGAAGCAATACAAATATAGTGTGTTGAAAGGTGACCTGATTTTTGCCGATGAAGAAGGGGTGCCTCGGGGGCATCCCCAAGCTTTGACGCTTGTACTTCTTGGATATTTCTTGGGGTGCTGGGCATCCCCAAGCTTGAGCTTTTGTCCATTCTTCAACTCATCCCATCATTCTCCAATCCCTACACTTGAAAACTTCCTTCATACAAAACTAAACACAAATCTATTAGCAACATTAGTGTAAGAATAATATTGAATCAACCCTTTTTGCTTTAGGTTTCAACCTAAAACCACCACATATAAAGTATATACTACTGTAGCAGCTTCCCCAAAAGTTCTGTGATCAAAAGAACTCAAAAAGAAAGCGATAAAGCGGCAAACACAAATATTGGCAGAAATCTGTCAAAACAGAACAGCTGACAAAGGTCGAATTTTTAGAGGGTTTTCTGTTGCTCAAATCAAAAAGTGTTCAACTAATGAAAGTTTGGATATAACCTGGGGCATATGAACAAGAAATCGCAGGTCCAAAAGATATACAGAGAATTTTCACGAATTTTTACGGTGCAGCACCGAAAACAGTTTCAGGACAGCAACATCCCCAAATCTTACCTCACTCAAATTAGAGGCTTCTCTTGGCACAAAAACAAAATAAAAATGATAAGGAGAGGTCATTATAGTAGTAATAACTTCCAAGACTCAAATAAAAGAAAAAGAACTGAAAGAAAACATTGGGTTATCTCCCAAGAGTGCTTTTCTTTAACGCCTTTGAGGTAGGCTCAGTAATTTGAGAAGATGCTCACATAAGAAATATGAATTGAAGCAAAAGAGAGCATCAAGGAGCAAGTATAAAACACATTTAAGTCTAAACCACTTCCTATGCATAGGAATCTATCGGGGGGATGACCCCCGGTAGGGTCAAGAGGCTAGAAAGATACAAGGTTCATGGTTGACTTTTATGCCGGTTGACCAAGAAAAGGCCTGGCCGGAATATAGGAGCATCGGCCAGGCCGGCATATATGTATATCCCAGCTGATGTCTGGATATGCCGGTATAGCCGGAATACTAGTATAGGTGTGCCGGCATATACTCAGATATGCCGGCCTAACTATTTGGTGTGTTGTGCAGGAGCAGGGGAGGCCGGATTACCCGACCTGTATAGGTCGTTGGTCTGGCATATAGGTCCCGGTTATGGCCCACGGTCGTATCCGGGATACTCAAGTCAACCAAGGTGTCACATCGCTACAATCAAGGAAGAAAACATCCAAGCATGGTAGCAGAGTGATGGCAGGGTGCACAGTGGAGATTACCTACCCTCACTGTGCACAAGTACAAGCTTACCTCAGAATGGTAAGGTCACAGTCCTGGAAGTACAAGGTACAGCAAGGGTGAGTCCCATCGAGAGCAATCAGGGAGAAAGTCATGGGCGTCTGCCCTCGTCAGGAAGTCCTATTTGGAGTGTAGCTCGTGTCTGCTGGTCTCATGTGACCGTTGTAACCCTGGCCACCACTATATAAGGTGGCATAGGGAGCCCTAGCAAAGGGTTGGTCACTCTGTGTTCCTACACTTAGCTGTTATTCTTCCTTCTCTAGCAGAGAGCTAGGAAGCACCATTGTTGTGTACTCCATCGATCCAAATATAAAGCAAGTAGAGCAGGAGTAGGGGTGTTATCTCCTTACGAGAGCCCCGAACCTGGGTAGATCTGTGTTCCTTTCTGTCAGGCTCTTTAGCTCGTTCCCCTCTCCCGAATCCTCCAGCATCTAGTCGGCCCCCATTTAAGCCATCCTATGGCATATGTTGTTTCACCACGACGACATTTGGCGCCCACCGTGGGGCTGATCGATATGCTGGGCGGAGTGTTTTTTCGGACGGGGTCTGTGATAGCAGCTTCAGGAGTGCGAGTGGTCTCTGGCCTCGTCCAGAGGCTAGGCTCGCTCAGCTTCGTCAGTGACAACGCTGGATGTCTCGGCGGCCGGCCGTTCCCCAGGGATGGCCGGATTATGTCTTTCGGTTCCCACGAGGTGTACGTGGGAACTGAGAGAGTTTGCAGGAAGGAGGTGCTGGTGGCGTCGGATCCTCCGTCACATCGGTTGGCTCACGCTGGGCGTAGCGCTCACTCAGTAGAGTCGGCCGAGGTGATGATGGCCGGCACATCTGTGCCGCCGGCGGAAGATGCCGGCAAAGCAGCAGCAGCGGCCGGAGCTTCTCCCCCGGAGCCGCCCAGGGTCAAGAGGTCGGCGCGTCCTCCGTTGGAGCGCGTTGAGAACCTGGCCGGCGCTTCCGGCGTGCCGGCTAGGGGCGAGGTGCTTCTTCCCATCATCGATCGGCTTCTTGAGCCGGTGCGATCCGGCGTTGATCCGGAGCAAGCAAGGGAGGTCCTGGAGGGATCTCGTCAGGCCCTCGTCGACGAGGCCCTGGCCATGAATCAGGAGCGTGAACGGTTCAACCGGCAACTCCGTGAGTATGAGGCAGCCCATGGTTTTACTCCTGTAGTAATCCGGCCTAGCCGGATAGAAGAGGTTAGAGCTAGAGGCAGAGATCTTAACACTGAGATAGGAAAAGATGCTAGAGATAAGAGTCATACTGCAACTAGTTCTATACCTAAGGTGATATATAGCTCACCAGTAAAGAACCTTAGAGCTGCAGCAGAGGTAGCTAAGGACTTATCTAATTTGTTCGGCAAAGCACTGCATGAGCAGCAAGCCCGGCTTAACCATCTTTTGTCTGAAGCTACCATGCAGCAGGAGGCCTTTAAGAGGGCAAACCCAGGGGCCGGGGCATCCCAGTATATTGTGTCGGCGGGAGGTGCCGGCGCGAGGTCGAGGGGCCAAGCCTCGTCCCCGCATCCCAGCACCCGGCGTGCCGGAAGTGTGACCTCTGGCCGCCGGGACAAGCAGATCCAGGTGTACGATCCGGCTGTAGCCGGAAAGCAGGCGATGGTGCAGAAGAATGTCGGCCAAGCTGACAAGTATGTCGGCAGCAAGAGGCCCGGCCAGAGTGTGCCGGCCGGGCATGAAGCAGGCGTGGCCGGTGGTGGCCAGAGTAACAGTGCAGCCCAGCGTCAGCAGCAGGGCGCCAGGGGTGCGGCTCAGCAGCAAGGTGCAGCTCAGCCGAGATATCGGGAAGATGATGGGAATTCCGCCCTAGTCAGGGCGGGATATCAGCAGCAAGACCAACAAGGCCAGCAAGCTGATCAGTGCCAGCCGGAGCAGCAGCAGCAGATGATTGCAGGCCCAATAGCATCCCGGCTTGGACCTCGGTCCTTGGCAGCCAATGATGCACGTTTCAAGCTGGACAAGATCCACCAGTCAGAGATGGTGGAGAGGCAAGGAGCTCCGGGTCCCAGGTGCTTTGGGCCCCGGATTATGGGGGAGCCGGTGCCTTACTTCTTCCAGCTCGCGCGTGGCGCGAGGACATATAATGGCAGTACGAAGCCGGAAGATTGGTTGGAGGATTACTCCACAGCGGTGAACATCGCCGAAGGAAACCTCAGATGGGCGGTACGATATGTGCCGCAGATGCTGGAAGGTCCAGCCAGGATATGGCTGAATAATCTGCCGGCCGGTAGTATCAACGGCTGGATTGATTTCGAAGAGCAGTTTGTGTCGAACTTTACCAGTACATACAAGAGGCCCAACCGTCCGCAGCAGCTGGCTAACTGCCGGCAAGGAGTGAATGAGACTGACCGTGACTACCTGACCAGGTGGTGCACGTTGCGCAATTCCTGCGAAGGAATTAATGAGCAGCAGGCCATCATGTGGTTCGCTCATGGGTGCCGGCATGGCACCATGCTGTGGCAAAAGCTTCAGAGGCAAATGCCGGCCACGCTGGCCGAAACAATCAAGATTGCTGATAGTTATGCTCTGGGAGATCCCATGCAGCCCAGTCTCGATTCACAAGGACAGGGGCAGACCCAGGGGAACACCAGCAATGCCGGGAGACCAGGGCAATATTATCGCACTGATAACCGGAACAAGAGAAGAGATGAAAGGCCGGATCATCGGTACGGAGCAGCACAAGTAGCAGCTGTGGAGGAAGAGCAAGGGGGCGCCGGCAGTAGCCAGCGTCCGAGATATGAGGGCTATCAGCAGCCTCAGCAGCAGCCGCAGCAGCAAGCGCAGCCGTTCCAGAAGAAGAATGTCTGGACCAACAAGAATGCCGGCAGAAGTGCCGGCCAGAAGAAGCAATATCCGAAGTATACAGTAGGTTTGGCCATGGACAAACCTTGTGTGTTTCACACATTCCAGCCGGGTAAGCCGGCGAATCATTTGACCAGAAACTGTTCGTGGCTGGACGACATATTGGCAGGTCGTGCAGGTCCTTGGGGACCGGCTAGACCACCTGTCCCGGCAGCCCCATCGCCGTTGACAGGTGCCAATACAATTGCAGTCCCGCCCAGGACGGCTAATCCCGGGAATCAGGACAATGCCGGAGGTGCCGGCGTAAATCAGGTAGACCATAACCCGGAGTACTATGCCGGGGGCCCAGCAGCGGGCCGAAATGAGTACAAGGAGCATGATCAGAGCTACATGGTCTTTGAGACCGAAAGAACAGACAAGCAGAGCTTGTACCGGCGGTGTATGGAGGTAAATGCCGTTATGTCGGCAGTACCGAAGCTAATGTACTGGTCTGACCAGGCCATTGGCTGGGACAGGGCAGATCATCCCAGGATCATGCCAAACCCCGGCGGGTATGCTCTGGTGATGGATCCGACATTTGTCGGGCCGGCTAATAACGTAAGGTTCAGCAAGGTCCTCATTGACAATGGTAGCAGCATCAACATCATGTACCGAGATACGATGCAGAAGCTGGGCATCAAGGAGAATATGCTGGAGCCAAGCAAGACCACATTCCACGGCATTGTGCCGGGACTTTCGTGTGCGCCGATGGGCAAGATTCGGATGGATGTCATGTTTGGCAGCCGGGATAACTGCAGGGTGGAAAATCTCATGTTCGAGGTGGTTGATTTGGAAAGCCCCTACCATGCTTTGCTGGGTAGGCCGGCACTGGCAAAATTCATGGCCTCCACGCATGTTGCGTATCTGAAGATGAAAATCCCGGAGCCCAAGGGAGTGATCACCATCATTGGTGATTACAAGCGCTCGATGGCATGCGCAACCGCCGGATCTAATCTGGCCGAGACTCTAATCATTGCAGAGGAAAAGAAGAGGCTCAAGCGAGCAGTGGAGATTGCTGAAACGGTCGTGGCCGGCAAATCTATGCCGGGCATGGCAAATCCCGGTGGTAGTGCTACTTTTCAAGCAGGCAAGGAGGTAAAAAAGGTGCCTCTGGATGAAGCTTTCCCGGAGCGTCATGCCCTGGTTGGGACAAGTTTGGATCCCAAATAGGAAAGCGAGCTCATCAGCTTCCTCCGTGAGAATCGGGATATCTTTGCATGGTCTACTTCAGACTTGCAAGGTGTGCCGAGGGAGCTGGCTGAGCACGCATTGCATGTGCGACCGGATGCTAAGCCGGTAAAGCAGCCGCTCCGGCGGAATGCCGGCGATAGAAGGAAAGCCATATGGGAGGAAGTGGCCAGGCTCTTAGCCTCCGGCTTTATCAAAGAAGTGCTTCATCCGGACTGGGTGTCTAATCCGGTTTTGGTGGAAAAGAAGAAGGATGAGCCCGCCATAGTGAAAGTATGGCGGATGTGTGTTGATTACACCAACTTGAATAAGGCATGCCCTAAAGATCCATTCCCGCTCCCTCGAATCGATCAAGTGATTGATTCCACAGCAGGGTGTGAACTGTTATCATTTGTAGATGCTTATTCTGGTTTCCACCAGATCCCCTTGTATGAGCCGGATCAAATAAAGACATCCTTTATTACCCCGTACGGGGCTTATTGCTATCTCACTATGCCGTTCGGTTTGAGAAATGCCGGCGCAACTTACCAGAGATGTATGCAGAAATGTTTGCATGATCAAATAGATAAAAATGTGTAGGTATATGTCGACGATATCGTCATAAAAACCAAGGAGAGCAAGACTCTCATAGATGACCTCCGGGAAACCTTTGGGAACCTGAGGAGAGTCCGGATGAAGTTGAATCCGGCTAAATGTACCTTCGGTGTGCCGGCGGGCAAGTTGCTCGGCTTCCTTGTCTCCAGCCGGGGTATCGAGGTAAATCCCGGCAAGATTCGTGCCATAGAAAGGATGAAGCCGCCGACAGATCTGAGGGAAGTACAGAAGTTCACTGGGTGCCTTGCATCCCTGAGCCGTTTCATAAGCCGGCTTGGAGAGAAAGCTTTGCCATTATATCAGCTGATGAAGAAGTCCGACACATTTGTCTGGACAACGCAAGCAGATGCAGCTTTTAAGGAGTTGAAGCAGATGTTATCGTCAGCGCCGGTGTTGGCATCTCCAATGCCCCGGGAGCCAATGTTACTCTATATAGCGGCAACCAACAGGGTTGTCAGCACTGTGGTGGTAGTAGAGCGAGAGGAAGGAGGCAAAACCGTGCAGCGGCCGGTATATTATCTGAGTGAAGTCCTCTCCACCTCAAAGCAAAACTACCCCCACTATCAGAAGATGACTTATGGTGTATATATGGCGGCCAAGAAGCTCAAGCATTACTTCCAAGAGCATCCAATCCGGGTAGTGGCCGAGGCCCCTATCTCGGAGATCATAAGTAACAAAGATGCCAGTGGCAGAATTGCCAAGTGGGCAATAGAGTTGTCACCATATACACCACAATATGACAAGAGGGATACAATCAAGTCCCAGGTATTGGCTGATTTCTTTATTGACTGGGCCGAGATACAGTATGAGCCCCCATTGCCAGATGCAAACTATTGGAGGATGCATTTCGATGGATCCAAGACAATCCATGGCTTGGGTGCCGGCATAGTTCTCAGTTCACCAAAGAATGACCAATTGAGATATGTCCTGCAGATTCACTTTGCAGCATCAAATAATGTGGCGGAATATGAGGCACTTGTGCATGGCCTGAAGGTGTCTAAGGACATAGGAATTCGCCGGATTATGTGTTTCGGTGATTCTGACTTGGTGATTCAGCAATGTTCCGGCATATGGGACGCGCATGATGCTAACATGGCATCCTACCGTTTCCTGGTGCAGCAGTTAAGTGGTTACTTTGAAGGTTGTGAGTTCCGGCATGTTCTTCGGGCTCAGAACGATGTAGCCGATGCATTGTCCAAGCTGGGCTCTTCCAGAGATTCAATTCCGCCCGGCATTTCGCTGGAGCATCTGAGGAAGCCCTCAATCAAGCCCTCGCCGGAGTCATCGTCCATTTATGTCCCGCCAAGTCCAGATGAGGCAATCCCGATGGAAGTAGATGTCGGGGCCAGTTCAGATAACCCGGGGACTGTTCCCACAGTCCCGGGGACTGGGCCGGCATATACTGTAAGCGCTGTGTTTCAGAGGAGAAATAAAGGCAAGGGTAAGATATGCCAGGAGGTTGTGCCGGTATACCCGGGGACTGCTCCGGCATACCCGGGGACTGATCCTTCAGTCTCGGGGACTTCGCAGCCCATGGAGATCGATTCTGTATCGGTCGAAATGATGGAGATAGATCAGGCAATGTTCACTGTCAGGGAAGTGCCCTCATGGGCACGTCCTATTATGAATTTCTTGGTAGATGGTCAAGTGCCGGCGGATGAAGTCGAGGCACGCCGGGTTATAAGGAGATCCAAAGCGTATACCATCATCAACAAGGAAATATATAAGAGAAGTGCCACCGGGGTATTGCAGAGATGTGTCGAACCTGCAGAAGGTCTGGAGATGCTCCGGGAAATTCATCAGGGGGAGTGTGGTCACCATGCTTCGTCCAGGGCATTGGTGGCAAAGGTATTCCGGCACGGGTTTTATTGGCCGACGGCATTGCAAGAGGCAGAAGATTTGGTCCGGAAATGCAATGGGTGTCAAAGATATGCCCATCAGATTCATCAGCAGGCATCTGCTCTGAAGACAATCCCTATAACCTGGCCCTTTGTTGTATGGGGCTTGGATATGGTCGGGGCTTTTAAGCCAGCCAGAGGAAAGATGACCCATATTCTGGTCATGGTGGACAAGTTCACCAAATGGATTGAAGTAAAACCCATAAGCAAGTGTGATGGTCACACAGCAGTGAAATTCTTGAAAGATATAATCTTGAGATATGGTGTTCCCCATGGCATCATCACTGACAATGGGTCGAACTTTGCCCAAGGGCCATTTGCTAGATTTTGTGAGGAAGTGGGAATCCGGCTGGACATTGCGTCGGTTGCTCACCCTTGTACCAATGGCCAAGTAGAGAGATCAAATGGGCTAGTGTTATCCGGCATAAAGCCCCGGCTGATAGAGCCACTAGAGAAAACTCCGGGATGTTGGCTAGATGAGTTGCCAGCAGTGCTTTGGAGTTTGAGGACAACTCCAAATAGGTCAACAGGCTACACACCATTTTTCCTGGTGTATGGAGCAGAAGCTGTGCTTCCAACAGATGTAATACACGATGCACCAAGAGTGGTGCTATATACTGAGGAAGAGGCTAAAGAGGCCAGGGAAAATGATGTTGATTTGCTAGAGGAAGCAAGAGAAATAACTCTGTCAAGAACAGCAGTGTATCAGCAAAACCTCAGACGCTATCATGCGCAGAAGGTAAATCCAAGGAGATTCCAAGAGGGAGATCTAGTACTCCGGCTAAAGCAAGGAACAGAGGGCCGGCATAAGTTAACACCTCCGTGGGAGGGGCCATTCATCGTGAGCAGGGCACTGCACAATGATGCCTACTATCTTATAGATGCGCAGGACCCCAAGAAGGATAAGGCGGACAGGTCCGGAGAAGAAACCAAGAGACCATGGAACATAGCTCTACTCCGTCCCTTTTACTCCTGAGCAACACAATGTATGTATTTCCATATTTTCCTTTGTATGCCGGCGTGTTGTGCCGGCACAAGACTAATGAATGAAATGCCGGCATCCCGAAGAAGCCGGGTAACTAGCTCCGAGGTATATTTGTTGTTTATTTACAGTTCTTTGTTATATGCCGGCTGGCTTGATTCGAATGTTTCCTATGTCGGCCTGGTAATGTGTCGGCACCAAAGGCCACTCTTCGACTTAGCTGCTGTCCGAAACCCGGCTTCATGGCTAGCAAGAGTAGATGCCGGAGATTGTCTACACATGGAAAACGGCTAAGGAAGTGTAAAGCAAGCGAACCGACATTTTTGTTAAAACTAAAGTTAAAATTTGAGGTGTCGGATGATTTGAAGTCTAAGTTTCAAAGTTAAAGTACTGTATGTTCAATGAAGCAACCTTGAGACTCATATGTCGAAAGCCAAATAAGGTAGACAAGTAGCCAAGGTTGTGAAGTTGGGGAAACAGGAAAACAAACTCGGTGACTTAGCCAAAGATGATCCGGCGTTAATAACAAGCAAACCGAGATAAAACTTGTTCAGGTAGCAAACCAAAGGAAATTAAATGTATATCTTACAACTGCACCCGGCATACCGGGGATCTGATAAAACTTAAAAGTTTTTGTGCTGCAAAGTCAAGGAGCAGCGGCAGAAGCAGCGCCGCCGGCTGGAGGAGCTGTAGCGGTGGAAATGTCGGCCTCAGGAGTGCCGGATCCAGCGGATGGAATGGAGCCATCACCTCCGCCCGGGGCAGATGCCTGTTCCGGGGCATCAGTGTCGGCCTCTTCAGCTTCATCTTCATCTTGGCTGGAGTCGGAGCCCTCGGCAGCGGCAGATGCCCCGGCATCGTCCTTCTTCTCCGGCTCGCGGATGTCCCGGACGAAGGCGTCGGTGTCGGCATAGTCCACATAGCTGTGGGCCAACTCCCGGCGCCGGCGGATATGTTCCGGATCCGTGGTCCAGATGGATCCTTCGCGCACAGTGCGCAAAGTCTCCAGGTCTGCTTTCTCATACCAGGAGAGGAAGTAGCTGAGAGCTTCATCAGCTCCTACCCTCGCGCCGGAATCTCGCCATTCCCGGAGGCGAACCTTGGCGAGCTGCAAGTCGTTCCCGAGGTCGACAGGATCAGTGGGAGTCCTTTGTCCCGGCCAGAGGGCAGAGAATGCCTCCTGGGCGCCATAGAGGAGTTCTTCGGTATAGAGTGTCATGGCGTTCTTCCGGGATTGAAGGGCCAGCAGCTGCTCCAACATGTCCCAGTTGGCCGAGTCAACCGGAACACCCCGGTTCTCTCGATCCAACTGCAGAGCCCTCTCAACGTCTTCGACGGAAGCGGGGAACATGTCTGAGAAAAGTAGATGATGTTAGCAAAAGGAGAATATGTCGGAAGAGTATGATATGTCAGGCAGGATAAGGAAGAGGGATTTGAAGCTTACTGGCAAGGTCGGCATTAAGCTGGGCGACGGTAACCTCCCATCTGGTCGCCTGCTCCTTCAGGCTGGACAGTTCGGCATGGGCAGTGGAGGCATCAGCCTCGGAGGCAACGAGCAAGTCCTGGGTTTTCTTCAGTTGGCCCTCCCTCTGCTCCTTCTCCTCCAGAAGCTCGGCGATCCGGCCCTTCAGCTGCTCAACCTCGGCCTTGTGACCGGCATCCCAGTCGTCCAGTTGCTTGGCTACATCCACTGAGGACACACAGTCCTGGTGGCGTGCCTCCAGTGCAGCTTTCTCGTCTGAAAAGATTGGAAGTCAAAACAAGGATTTGAAGAAAGAAAACAGTGAAAAGATTAAAGGATTTGAAGTACAGAAGGATTAGTTGAAGATTAAGGGGATCCGGCATACCTGTCAGCTCCTTCACTCTCTTGGCAAGCTCGGTGACTTGGGCTTCGGCACCAGCTGCGAAATGTCGGACAAAGATTATGTGTCGGCATATTAAGATGTGCCGGCCAGAGGTCTATTGAGAAGGGGCAAGGTATGTCGGCTGAAATTACCTTTCTGGGACAGTTCCAGCTGGAGCTTGCTGTGTGCGTCGGAAAGCTTCCGATGCTCGCACACCAAGTCATGGAACATGTCGGCACGGGCGTTATTCATGCGCTGCAAAAGTATTAGGATTTGAAGGGATATGAGATAACTAAAGCATGCCAGTACAGTTGAAGATTATATGAAGTATTTATGCTATAGGAGATCCGGCACAGGTGCTGCGCACCTATCCCGGCTCTCGGTGACTAGGATTTGAAGCTCGAATCAAGCTCATATGTGGGAAAGTTAATTGGAAAAGCAGCTAAGTGCAAAAGGTCTGGGAAAATCCCGGATGTCCGTATCCCGGACAGCCGACATTTTCGGGGACTGGGGATATCTATATGTAAAGGACTTACGTTGGTGGCATAGGCCAGGCGATGAAGTCGTTGCTGAAGACTGAGAAGTTCGCAGGCAATAGGAATGGGCTTCGCGGCCAGGATATCAGCTGGGTCGCCGGTGGCCGAAGCTTCGGCCTGTTTCTTCTTCTTGGATTCAGCTGTGTCCAGGGAGTCGGCGTCATTCCATTTCTCGCAGCGCTCCTTAAGAGAGCCGAGGCTCTGGTCACTTTTCGTCAGAAGAGGGACGATGCCCTCGAGTTCTGGTGTGTCGAAGAAGCTGGCCCGGTAACCAGGCCGGGTTGCTGCCCTGCCAAGATGCAGGGCCAGGGCGGAGCTGGTCCGGGGCGCTGCCTTGGAAGGTGCAGTGGCGGCGGATGGAGTGCCGGACTTGGTCGGCTGAATCTTCAGTGTGCCGGGCTTGGCCGGAGCAGAGGTCTTGGCCGGCGCCGTGGGCTTGGCCGGAGCAGAGGTCTTGGCCGGCGCCGTGGTCTTGGCCGGTGCAGGAGTCTTTTCAGCAAAAGGAGTCTTGGGCGCGGGCTGTTCCGGCGCGGCCGGTGCATCTTGGCCAGCAGGAGCAGGATCCGGAATAGTCCGGACTTCTGGCACTAAAGGGCCTTTACCCTTGATGTCTGCTCCGGCGTCTTCAGTTGTGCCGGCGTCGCTGGTGGGCGCGCCGGAGTCTGGTGCTTCTTGGTGGGCTTCTGTGTCCATGTGGACATCAGAGGCCGATGGTTCCTGTTGAGCCCCCGAGTCCATGTGGACTTCGGGGGCAGAGTTGTCTTGTTCCGGCGGAGGATCGTCCTTCGCCGGGGAGGTGGTCTTGTCGGGCGCAGGAGAAAATGCCGGCGCCGGGGAAGTCGTATGACTGGCAGAGGGTATGTCGGAGGTAGCGGTGGCCGCGGGCTTGGTAACTTTCGGGTCGCCACTCGAGCCAGAAGCTTGTTCCGGCGCAAGAGGAGCTCTGAAAGAGAAAAAAACGCCAAGTCAATAATGCAAGCAGGAGATATGTCGGAGGAAATGCAAGGAAAGGAGAATTACCCCGCGGTGACAGGTCTCTGTTTCTTCGGGATAGGCACGCCGACCTTCTGCCTCTTCGGCTTCTGGGGTGTGTCGGGCTGGGGCTTCACCCCTCGCTTCCGGCCGGCACGTCCGCCAGTGGAAGGAGGTCCCTGGTTCAGAGGGGCGGCGTCGACAACCATATCGTCCGGGATAGCTGAGGACGGCATTGGAAACTCGTAAGCAATAGGTGTTTCTGGAAAGGCATATGCAAGTGGCATCGGGTCATAGTACAGCAGGATCTCCTCGTCAGAATCAATCTCACTCCGGTCTTGAGTATAATGCCGGGATGAAGAGGCCTTACCCCCGGCAGCCGTAGCACGGGTGTTCCAGGGTAACTTGTCCCAGTGATCCGGATCTTCAACATCCGCAACAGTGCGGTCTGCCGCGATCTTGATCCGGGAGTTCTCCATGGCTTGGAAGCTGAATTTCTGTATAAAAGCAAAAGTCAAGTGATCAAACAAGGTAATATGGCGGCAAGTAGCAATATCTCGGGCCAAGTAGGATATGTGTCGGTAAATAGACATGTGTCGGCTTAGGTATCTATGTGCCGGGCATAGAGTTTATATATCGGACAAAGAGGGTTTACCGTTGGGGCGGGCCTATCCCGGCTATATGGTTCTAGCCCCCAGGCAAAAGTGGCCTGAGAGGACTTGCAGACGTCCTTGATCCGCCGCAGAATGTCGGCCGGAGTCAGCTCATGTGTGGAATGCCGGGTGGGGTCCATGGGCCCGCTCATCTGGCAGATCTTGTGCGACCGGCGCTGCAGAGGGGAGACGCGCCGACTGATATAGCACGCCACCAGATCTTGGGGGGTAAGGCCGGCATCCCGGAGCTCGCCCTTAACCCGGTGAAGCGCGTTCACTGGCATCACTGAGTTTTTCGGGTTGTAAGTCCAATTCTTCATGGCCAAAGGTGGCTCGTCCACAAATGGCGGCAGGTTGAGCAGATCCTCGTCGGTGGTGTTCTTGACGTAGAAGAAGCTTTTCTGCCACTTCTTGCAAGACTCAAGGAGCTCCACCTTGGGGAAGTCCGAGCCCTTCCGGGACATGATGGTGGCCGCGCCACAGAGGGTCATGGGGCGGTCCTTCTTTTCCTGGGCCGTCTCCGGCGGGTCGTCCTTGCTCCGGGGCGGCTCCTGGACGACTTGTTTCCGGAGCTGAAAGTACTTCGCCCAGCCTTGAGATAGGGGCTCTATGCCGGCATAGCCTTCGCAAAAAGCAGCGAAGGCGGAGAGGATCATCACGGCATTGGCCGGGATATGATGAGGTTGTTGATCGTAGGTGTCGAGGATGTCCCGGAAGAAGTCCGACACCGGCAGGCCGAAACCCCGCTCGAAGTGGGCGATGAAGACGACGCGTTCGCCGGGTTCGGGTGCCGGCGTAGTCTCTCCCGCCGGTAGCCGGCATGCCATGCCCTCCGGCACTCTCCTGGTGGAGGTGACCCAGGATATGTCGGCCGGAGTGACCTCCGACCCCTCCCAGCCGGAGCGTCCTTGGGCCCGGGCCGAGTTATCTTCCTCCGAGGCCGAGGTACCCGTCATGCTTGAAGATGCCATCTTAATGGCCGGGACAAGGCGTGAGAGCCGGAGTCCCGTGGTGTTATCCCTATCAGGGCCGGAGAAAAGAGGGAGGTTAGTCTCTCCGGCATACCGCTCTCACAAATGTTAGCCGAAATAAAAGATCTACCGAGCCAGTTAAAACAGGAAACAAATAAGGGTAAAACTTCTAAGGAAGAACACCCGAGAACGTTGTTAAGCAATGCTAGTCGAATCCAAAGAATAACAAGCAGAGGAACTGCAGTAGATCTACGCGAGTATGGCTACCAATGCGAAGTTATAAAGAAGCATGGAAGAGGAAGAACAGAGGGAGATCTCACCGGAGCTTGGCCGGCGGCACTGGAGCGGCGGCGAGCGTGCAGGAGAAGTTCCAATCCCCCTGCAATGTCGCGGGGGAGAGAGGCGGCGGCGGCGGCGTCGTCGACAGAGATGTCGGGCGTCGTCGAGCCTCGGCGTCGGCGGGGAGCAGGTCGGCCGCGGCGGCGATGCTGTTCTTCGGACCGGCGGTGAAGCGCAGGAGGCAGAAGAGCAGGGGAGGAAGACGATGGCGTGGGGTAAAAAGAGAAGTTTACCCCCGCCGCCCTATTTATATGCCTGCCAGGTAGGGGTCGTGGGGAGGATAGTGCTCCACTCCCCCGACCGTTTCTGCGGCGAGGCGCCACGTGGCGGCACGGAGTGGGGCGGCGGTTCCTGTAACCGTGCCATGACGCAATGATGGCGAGGAGTAACTGCACTGTGAACCGTCGCATCGTGTGTGTGACCGTTCGAGATGACAGGACAGTTCCAAGTTTCGATGCAAACTGTCAGGCGTGGCTTCTCGAGGAAGTCTCGTCTATGTGCCGGCTGGGCCGCCCCGGAGAATAAATTCCGTCCGAAATATCTTGGGACCGGCCGGAATAACTTCTGGAGAAGGAACAGTGGCCGGGATATGCATGGATGTCCCGGCATATCATCTGATCGTCGGGATATAACGAAAAACCGAGTTATAAGGAGAAGAGGATATGTTGAACCTGCCAAGGCCCCTCAGTCAAGACTGGGGGACCTCGACAGCTTCGGGGACTAGTGTCGGGGGGATGACCCCCGGTAGGGTCAAGAGGCTAGAAAGATACAAGGTTCATGGTTGACTTTTATGCCGGTTGACCAAGAAAAGGCCTGGCCGGAATATAGGAGCATCGGCCAGGCCGGCATATATGTATATCCCGGCTGATGTCTGGATATGCCGGTATAGCCGGAATACTAGTATAGGTGTGCCGGCATATACTCAGATATGCCGGCCTAACTATTTGGTGTGTTGTGCAGGAGCAGGGGAGGCCGGATTACCCGACCTGTATAGGTCGTTGGTCCGGCATATAGGTCCCGGTTATGGCCCACGGTCGTATCCGGGATACTCAAGTCAACCAAGGTGTCACATCGCTACAATCAAGGAAGAAAACATCCAAGCATGGTAGCAGAGTGATGGCAGGGTGCACAGTGGAGATTACCTACCCTCACTGTGCACAAGTACAAGCTTACCTCAGAATGGTAAGGTCACAGTCCTGGAAGTACAAGGTACAGCAAGGGTGAGTCCCATCGAGAGCAATCAGGGAGAAAGTCATGGGCGTCTGCCCTCGTCAGGAAGTCCTATTTGGAGTGTAGCTCGTGTCTGCTGGTCTCATGTGACCGTTGTAACCCTGGCCACCACTATATAAGGTGGCATAGGGAGCCCTAGCAAAGGGTTGGTCACTCTGTGTTCCTACACTTAGCTGTTATTCTTCCTTCTCTAGCAGAGAGCTAGGAAGCACCATTGTTGTGTACTCCATCGATCCAAATATAAAGCAAGTAGAGCAGGAGTAGGGGTGTTATCTCCTTACGAGAGCCCCGAACCTGGGTAGATCTGTGTTCCTTTCTGTCGGGCTCTTTAGCTCGTTCCCCTCTCCCGAATCCTCCAGCATCTAGTCGGCCCCCATTTAAGCCATCCTATGGCATATGTTGTTTCACCACGACGACAGAATCCTGTAAGAAAATAAATCAAAGAAGCACATAGTAACAAGTATGGGTAGATAAAACAAGAGCAACTTCAGAACTTTCAATATAAAGAGAGGTGTTTTAGTAATATGAGAATTCCAAAAACCATATTTTCCTCTCTCATAATAATTTTCAGTAGCATCATGAACAAACTCAACAATATAAATATCACATTCATCCTCCTTTGTTAAGTGTGGAGGGCTATCAAATAAGGTATTAGTTAAAGAGTTACTCTTATTGGGAGGTAGACATGGGCTCCATTCTTCCTCCTCTTGATCATCACTTTCCTCCTCTATTTCATCCAATGAGCTTCTAGTTTCAGCAATTTCTTCTTCCTTAGGCTCCTTCAAGGCATTAGTCTCTTCCGTTGGAGAGCATCTATTAAGATATTTAAGAATATAGCCATTTTCTTCCTTGTAATTATCAAAGCAAAATTTAAGTATATCATAAACCTCATATTTATAAGGTGCATCATCAGTATTTTCAAGCAAATAAGCAAGTTCGAATGCACCCTTCCAAGCAATAAATTCTTCAATTTGTTCCACATCATAAAAGTCATAATTTCCATTAATATAAGAAGATATGGTAACATCATCATTATACTCACATTGAAAAGGGAGATGTTTATACCTCCTACAGCAACGAGATTTATCAAAGCAATAAGTAACATTATAAGTAGAGCACACATCTCTAGCAATGATATATAATTTATCAATTTGTTCCCATAAGTGTTTCCCTTTTTGTGACAAGCGGTGTTCCTCATAATATTTTTGTTGCTCTTCCGTGAACCCACCTTGCCAAAAAGACTTTGTTTCAAAGAAACCAACCATTGATAGAAAGCATGATAAAGCAAGACAAGTAAAAACAACTATAAAGAAAACTAATTTTTTTTGTGTTTTTGATAAAACAATGCAAGTAAAAATAAAGTAAAAGCAAAACTTAAAACAAAGTAAAGGATGTGCGTGCGAAACTCCCCTTGCAGAAGTCTTCTTTTTCCCCAGCAACGGCGCCAGAAAACTTGTTGATGGCGTGGTGATGATGATGCCAGAAAACTTGATTGTGTGTAGTAAATGACCGGCCAGTTGGAAACCCCAAGAGAAGGTTTGATGAAGATAGCAGCAAGTTTTCCCTCAGTTATGAAACCAAGGTTATCAATCCAGTAGGAGGACGATAATACGACTGAAGGTGATGCCCACTAGCTTTGCGACAGCTTCGGACAATTTATAGGGCGCCTCGTCCAAGCTTTGCTTTGCGAGCGGCAACGTGGAACCTGCACACAACACAACCAAATACTTTGTTCCCAACTTACGATGAGGTTGTCAATCTCACCGGTTTGCTTGAAACAAAGGGTATGAGCGTATCGAGTGGAAAGTGATAATAGTATGCGAGTAAAGTAAACAGTGCGAGTAAAGTAAATAGGTGATAGCAATATAATGGAAATAGGACCGGGGTCCACAGTTCACTAGTGGTGTCTCTCCATAAGATAAAATAATACATGATGGGTAAACAAATTATAGTTGGGCAATTGATAGAATAAAGACAACGTGCATATGTCAAGAGGATCACTATGAGATTTACTCTGGGCATTACAACAAGATACATAGACCGCCATCCAACTGCATCTATGACTAATAATCCACTTGTGGCGAATCAATCCGAGAACTCCACAAGTATTAAGTTGCGAACAACAGATAATTGCATTAAGCAAAGTGTGTAATGTAAACAAAGCATATGCCCTCGAGCATATGAATGTTGTTTTCCCCCTAGTAGCAATAGCACATCTACAACCTTAGAGGTTTTTGTCACTCCCCCAGATTAAATAGAGGCATGAACCCACTATCGAGCATAAATACCCCCTCTTGGAGTCACTAGCAACTACTTGGCCAAGATAGCTACTAACAACGGAGAGCATGCAAGATCATAAACAACATAGAGATAACATAAGATAAAATTCAGTACATCAACTCAATCATAACACCAATATTCATCGGATCCCAATAAACACAACATGTAGAATTACATAATGGTGATCTCGATCATGTAAGGCAGCTCACGAGATCTAAACATGAAGCACATGGTGGAGAAGACAACCATCTAGCTACTGCTATGGACCCATAGTCCAAGGTAGACTACTCACTCATCGCTCCAGAGGCAAGCATGGCGATGAAGAAGACCTCCGGTGGCGATTCCCCTCTCCGGCAGGGTGCCGGGAAGAGCTTCTAGACCCTCCCGATCTTCGGGTCGACGGCGGCGGCGGATCATGATGTGTTCTGGAAAAGTGATCAGGTATTTAGGTTTTTCCCATCGGGGGGTCTTTATAGGCGAAGGGGCGGCGTCAGAAGTGGTCCTGGTGGGGCACACCATAGGGGGCGCGGGCCAGCCCCAGGTCGTGCCCCCTGGTGGTGTGGCCTACCAGTGGCTCCTCTCCGTCTCTCTTTCGGTGTTCTGGAAGCTCCGTGAAATATCTGGACGTCTGGCTTTGGTTTCATCCAATTCCGAGAATATTTCCTGTGTAACTTTTCTGAAACACAAAAATAGCAGAAAACAGGGAACTGGCACTGTGGCATCTCGTTAATAGGTTAGTTCCGGAAAATGCATAAAAATGCCACGAAGTGTAACGAAACACTAAGCAAATGGTGTAAAAACAAGCATGGAGCATCAAAAATTATGGATACGTTGGAGACGTATCAATGCTCTCTTAGATGGTGCATAAAGGTAGAAGGTGGAGACTCAACATAAAAGTAAAAGAAAGGCCCTTCGCAGAGGGAAGCAGTGATTTCAAGTTTTATAAACCTCCAAAAATTATGATAATTACTAGCTTTGAGCTCACATTTCCCCCATCATAGGCATCTTGAATGGTTAAGGTAAATGCGAGTACAATTATGAAGCATATGCTTAACAAATCAGTCCTTTCACAATGCAAGTTTCTTAGCACAGTATCATAGGCAAAGTGCTTATGTGGCACCCTATTATTTGATGAAAGAGAGAGTTGTTCTATCTTAGCTAAGCTACAACCTTTGCACGAAATCATAGGCAAAAAGTATTACTAGCCCAATCACCATACATGCATGGGCCAAAATAATTAAATTTAGATACAATCTTAAGATACAATGCATTGTGATAGTTGTCTCTTAGAATAAACAGCTACCTAGGATAACGTGCTAAGAGCCAATGCATTGTGAAAGGCCTCATAAGTTGAAAACCTCGTGTCCCGTGAAGTACGAATACCCAAACCTCATGCTACTCGACTTAGGTCCCAAGCAAGTTCTTGTCATTGTAAGCATACATGTATCATCGAGAACCGCCAATGGAGTACCTCTTGCCCGATGACATGGAACAAGCCCACATCAAAATGACAAGACAAACAGACAATGAACACCTCAGCATCTCTTTTATTTACCATTGGTATAGCTTTTTATTGTGAGATGCGTCATCGAATGTCCACTATGGGCATGCTGTAAATTTCCACCATGAATGATGCATAGCTTAGATTAGCGGCCCAGGCATTTCTCTAACATATATACAAACTCCATGACCTTGCAAGATCCCAACTTATTTCACATCGCGAGTATCCATAAACAAAAGATCACGATATCAACTTAAATGAAAGAAAGTGCAATGTTGAAAGCTTGACCCATGACGGCATGGCTGGGCTAATTTCCAACTTACAACTTGCAAGCATAACATCAACATAAGAGAGCCACAATGTGAAAATTATTAAAAGCGAGAAAAGTAAAGTGTGCCGTCAGGTTCGTGAGAGCTTTACTGACTATTTTTCACATAACACCAAAAAGTTTAATTTGAAGGATAGATAAAAGCAAGTCAAATGTACTTGGAATAGCCAATTGCTAATAGGTATGTATGGTGGACACATTGGAATACTTGGTTTTTGGGAGTTGGATGCACGAGTAGAGCTCATACTCAGTACAAAATGAAGGCTAGCAAAAGACTGGGAGCGACCAACTAAGAGAGCAATAGCGGCCATAATCATGCATAGCGACAAAACATCATTAACCGAAGCATAAAGTGGTATCACAAGTCAAAAACCAAATGATCATAGAGGCTTATGGCGACTTTGTTAGAGTCAAACATGTTGTAAGCATGCGCCAAGTCAACCCAAATAAAGCATCAAAGGAGAAAACCACAATAACATGTTCCCACATAATAAAAACAATGCATGATTTTTCAAAGGCTCGTTAAGCAATCTTAGTCATTTGAGACAACTCATGCTACAGTAAAAACTACTAAGCATACTATCAAAATGACATCAAGCATGACATTCAAAAGTCTAAGCCGCAGTCTAAACAAGCTCCCATTTGTCCCACTATAGGCATGATTTTTTTCTCTTTTCCAACACCATTCAAACCTTTTTGAGACAAATCTTTTGATGAAAACCAACATAGACTAGTGGTCTAAATACACCTTGATGCAAAGATATAACAAGATCTGAAAAAAATCAAGGCAAAAAACGAAAGCTAAACGCAGTACTAGAAAAAGAGAACACTCGTTGAACGATAAGAGTGAAAACTAGAGTGTTCTTGGCAATGAAAAACGGAGTACGTCTTTCCAAAAGAAATTTGTTGGGGTCCAACCATTTATTGCAGCAAACAAAACAAAATAAAACTGAAAGCAAAAGTAAATACGCTCCAAGAAAAACGCATAGAATATGAAGCAATAAAAATATAGTGTGTTGAAAGGTGACCTGATTTTTGCCGATGAAGAAGGGGTGCCTCGGGGGCATCCCCAGGCTTTCACGCTTGTACCTCTTGGATATTTCTTTGGGTGACATGGGAATCCCCAAGCTTGAGATTTTGTCCATACTTCATCTTATCTCATCACTCTCCATTCCCTACACTTGAAAACTTCCTTCATACAAAACTTCACATAATTCTATTAGCAACATTAGCATAAACATGATAGTAAATCTACTCTTTTGGTTCGGTTTCAAACTCAAATATACCATCCATTAAAGGATAAGCTACTGTAGCAACTTCCTAAAAAGTTCCATGATCAAAAGAACTAAAAAAGAAAGCGATCGAGAGGCAAACAAAAATAGTGGTAGAATCTGTCAAAACAGAACAACTGACAAAGATCGATTTTTTCGAGTACCTTCTGTTGCTCAAATCGAAAAGTGCAAAACTTATTAAAGTTTGGATATAACCTGGGTCATATGCACAAGAAATTTCAGATCAAAAAGATAGTCTGAGAATTTTCACAAATTTTTACGGTGCAGTGCGGAAATCTGTTTCAGGACAGCAACTTCCCCAAATCTTACCTCCTCAAATTAGAGGTTCTTCTTGGCACAAAAACGAAATAAAAATAATAAGGAGAGGTCACTACAGTAGTAATAACTTCCAAGACTCAAATAAAAGAAAAAGTTCTGAAAAAAAAACATTGGGTTATCTCGTAAGAGTGCTTTTCTTTAACGCCTTTGAGCTAGGCGCAGAAAGTGGAAATCAAGTAATATCAAATGATGAAGCATTAAGATCAATTGCAGAAGTCTACTCAACAATAAATTGTATTGTATCCAAATGATTTTTTTAAGATCCCTTGTGAACACTCTTGGGTTCACTACTTTCATCAAAAGGGTTTTCAGGACAAATCCAATCAAAATTCTTTTCCAAAGCTTTATGCAATCCTACAAGTTTGCAAGGTATTGGTACTTTGATGTCTTCTTTGGTTGTACCAACAACATTAACACGCGAGCCAAGCATATTAAAACACTCAAAAACTTTCCTAGCTTCAATAGCAACATCTCTAAATTCGCTATGCAAAGTCTCCAAAATAAAATCTTTCTTTTCGGAGTCTTCGATATCATGAAGCTTAAGAAACATTTGTTGCATAGAAGGGTTAAGGTTAACAAACCTAGCCTCGAACATGTGAACTAAATAAGCAGCAGCAACTTCATAACTAGGAGCAAGCTCAGCCAAAGATCTATCCTCAACATCTTTATGCATACTAACATGATTAAAGAACTCCTCGATGTTGCCTTTCCCAATTATATAACCACTACCTATTGTAAGGTCCTCCAAAGCATACTTAGGGAACAACATAATGAATTAAAAGTAAAAGTAACGGAATGCAAGTTATCAAAGGAACTCAATAACAAAGTAAAAGGTTGGAAGTGAGAGACTCCCCTTGCAGAAATCTTCATTCTCCTCGGCAACGGCGCCAGAAAAAATGCTTGATGGCATGTAGATTACACCCCGTTGGGAACCCCAAGAGGAAGGTATGATGAGCACAGCAACAAATTTTCCCTGACTTGTGAAACCAAGCTTATCGAACCAGTAGGAGAAAGAACCACACTTCCGAAGGTTGATGCCCGCTAGCTTTGCGACACTCCTGCAATGGCGCCAGATAAATGCTAGTGTGTGGCTTTTCACTAGCAGCAATGTGGAACCTGCACACAACATAACCAAGTACTTTGCCCCAACTTACGATGAGGTTGTAAATCTCACCGGTTTGCTGTAAATAAAGGATTGAGCGTATCGAGTGGTAAAAGGTAATAGTATGCGAGAATGTAAATAATGCGAGTAAAAGTGAAATGGTAATAGCAATGTAAAGGAATTGGACCGGGATCCACAGTTCACTAGTGGTGTCTCTCCATAAGATAAATAACAACATGCTGGGTAAACAAATTACAGTTGGGCAATTGATAGAATAAATATAGCGTACATATATCATGAGGAGCACTATGAGATTCACTCTGGGCATTATGATAAAATACATAGACCGTAATCCAACTGCATCTATGACTAATAATCCTCCGGATGTCATCCGAGCAACCATTGGGTATTAAGTTGTGAACAACAGATTATCGCCTTAAGCAAAGTGCGTAATATAAACAATGCAAATGTCCTTGAACACAAGAATGTTATTTTCTCCCTAGTGGCAACAGCACATCTACAACCTTAGAGGTTTTTGTCACTCCCCCAGATTACTAGAGGCATGAACCCAACTATCGAGCATAAATACTCCCTCTTGGAGTCACTAGCATCTTCTCGGCCAAGATATCTACTAGCAACGGAGAGCATACAAGATCATAAACAACATAGAGATAACATAAAGATAATAATTCAGCACATCAACTTGACATGGTACCAATATTCATCGGATCCCAACAAACATAACATGTAGAATTACACAAAGATGATCTTGATCATGTAAGGCAGCTCACAAGATCTAAACATGAAGCACATGGTGGAGGAGACGACCATCTAGCTACTGCTATGGACCCGTAGTCCAAGGTAGACTACTCACACATCACTCCGGAGGCGACCATGGTGGTGAAGAAGGCCTCTGGCAGGGATTCCCCTCTCCGACAGAGTGCCGGGAAGAGCTTTTGGACCCTCCCGATCTCGCGTCGACGACGGCGGCGGCTTGTAGTAGGTTTCATGGAAAATTGATCGGGTCTTTAGGTTTTTCCCGTCGAGGGGAATATATAGGCGGAAGGGCGGTGTCAGGTGGTGGACCAGGCGGTCTCACCCCTGGTGGCGCGGCCAGGGCCTGGGCCGCGCCACCCTAGGGTGTGGCCGGGTCCTGGCCCCCCTCCGTCTCATCTTCGGACTTCGTGAAGCTTCGGTAAAAATAGGAGGTTTGGCTTTTGTTTCATCCAATTCCGAGAATATTTCCTGTGTAGCTTTTCTGAAACACAAAAATAGCAGAAAATAGGGAACTGGCACTGTGGCTTCTCGTTAGTAGGTTAGATCTAGAAAATGCATAAAAACACCACGAAGTGTAACAAAACACAAAGCAAATGGTGTATAAACAAGCATAGATCATCAAAAATTAGGGATTTCTATTTTCGTGCCCTCAGGTCCTTAGTTGTACTCAGTTTTCCCCAGCTCCTTAGTTTTTCCTCAGTTTTCCCCAAGTCCTTGTCTGAAACCCTCAGAAGGAGCTCGGACGGGAGGATTCCCGTTTAGTTGACCGTTCCATGCTGACGTGTGGGGCCGCGTCGCGTGGGGCTGGTAGAAAGGGACCGCGTGGGACAGGACGATACTGCGTTTGGTTGTACGTGAGAGCTTGATACATCTCCAACGTATCCATAATTTTTGATGCTCCATGCTTGTTTTTACACCATTTGTTTAGTTTTTCGTTACACTTCATGGCATTTTTATGCATTTTCCAGAACTAACCTATTAACGAGATGCCACAGTGCCAGTTCCTGTTTTCTGCTGTTTTTGTGTTTTAGAAAGTTACACAGGAAATATTCTCGGAATTGGACGAAACCAAAGCCAGTCGTCCAGATATTTCACGGAGCTTCCAGAACACCGAAGAGGAGACGGAGCCAGACCAGAGGGTGGCCACACCACCAGGGGGCACGGCCCACCCCTTGTCGTGGGAATTTAGAGACAGTAGCCATGGGGATGGCTTAACGGCGGGGCTCGAAGGTGGTGACGATGGGTCCGGCTCGGGATTGTGCCAACAGAGACACCTCGGTTACCCAGGTTCAGGGCCCTCCACGCCAGAGGTAAAACCCCTACTTCCTGCCTGCTTTCTATTAGCTTTACAGTGGTTACAGTGCTCCTCGAGCTATTCGTCTAGAGGAGGAAGAAGGAGAAGGATTCGATCCCCTAGGCTAAGGGTCCAGACCCCCTTATATAGGCGGGGGTCTGGTCACAGGTTAGGTGGCCGGCTGCCCGGCTGCCGGCTCCTCGCGGCTGCATCTTCGGCGTGATCTTCTGGCCCTCCTCTGTCCCCTTCTGACAGTTACGCTTTATAAAGTGCCTTTTCCTCCTTTGGACCGGCATCTGGGAGGCATATGCCCTCCCTTTTGCCTCGGATCCTTTCGTGGGAAAGGCTCCTGCTCGCTGGTTGGTGGAGTCCGGTCGTGGCGGGCGTCACTCCCGTCCTTTGCCTCTGTCGATCTTGTCAGGGCCGGGCCACTTTCGGCGATCCAGCCGTTGGAGGAATCTTATCTTCATCGCCTGGCTCTAGCTCTCCTCGGTGGAGTTGCTAGCCGGCTACTAGCGCAGCCGGCCCTCTAACTAGAGCCGGTCTTTCCTACTTGACGCCGTGGAGACTCCTGGGACGCCAGCCGGCAGACTGCGCTGCCCTTGGCATACCCCTGAAGTCATCCCCATGACACTAGCCCCCGAAACTGGTGAAGTCTCATGGGCTTGCATGGGGCTTCTGCGGGTTCCTTTCCTCGCCGAAGTCTTGCTTATTTCCGTCGAAGTCCCAGGATCCATTGTCCGGTCTGGAAGTTACTGACCTCGAGGCCAAGTCTCGCGGGGCTTCGCCGACCGTCTCGGGACGCGCCGGCTCCAATGCCGATCCGGCTGGCGATCGTCGTGCAGCCGCGAGCTGGCGTGTGGCCCCTTGGAACTTGTGCCGCTTCGGGCTTTGGTCCCATGTTGTAGCCAGCGCAGTGCAACAGCATCTTGTCTTGTCGTTTTGACTTCGGAATCACCACTGCAATAACTTCCCGAATCGTCATGCGGGGTCGACTAGCATGCGTCAGCGGCATGTCCCGTCAATTCCCCCCATGATCCGCTGTGGCGATCACGGTGGTTGCCCTCTAGTAGGGGCACACGATGTGGGGGTGGTTACCAAAACGTCGGGTGCCATACCCTTCATCGCTCCTCTTTAAATGCTGGGTGCGCCCGTGGCTGAGGGCACACCCCCACTTCTCCTCTCGCCTCGAGCCTCGCCTCTCCGAGCCCAGTCCGGTCATGTCCTCCCACAGCGGTTCTGCCGTCGGCGGTGACAAGGTCCCGGAAGGGAGCGAGAAGGAGGCCAAGGCGCCGGAGACGACGCCTCCTGCATCTCGGAAGCGCGGTCGCCCGAAGGGGAGCCGCAACAAGGAAACCTTGGAGGCCCTTGCGGCCACGGCCGCCATCGCTCCTTCCACTTCCGTCGCGACCCGGGCAACTAGGGCTCCTGGCGACGCGGGCGTCCCGGAGAAACGGGGGCCCGGCCGTCCGAAGGGGAGCGGGAGGAAAACCGCACCTGCGGCGGTTGCCATTCCTTCGTCGCCCCGCCATCACAGACGGCCACCGGGCAGCAAGAACAAGAAGACCCTTGCTGGCCTCGGGGCTGCTGCCTCCACTTCTGCGAGGTCCCGCGCGGCGGCTTCACCTCCAGAGGGTCCGTCGTGGCCCCGGTCGGAGAAACCGACACTCCAGCCGCCGGCCTACATCTCGGCCGGGGGGTGGTCCACCTGCATAATCCTTGTGCTTGCCGGGGCCCGGGACCTCCTCCGCCTTCCATCCCAATTTACAGACTCGATGGAGGGCCAAGAGATGGCCTATGCCAAGCTGCGGGAATGCAGCGGCGGCCAGCCCAAGTACCGCGTCGAGATTTACTACGATGGCCAGGGGGTGTGCTACTTTCGCGACGGGTGGTCAAAGTTCTTCATCGACTACGGCGTGCACGAGGGCTGGTTCCTTCTCCTCACTCGCCACGATGGGAAGAAGGACTTCACCGTCTGCCTCTTCGACGGCACCCTCTCCGCCCGTACCTTCGCCGCCTGGTCGTGAAGGGCGGACTTCGTCGACCTCCAACGTGGGCTTCTCCGGGGCGAAGTCCATGCGGCGCTCGCGCCAGGCCGAGGAAGGCGAGCATCTCCCGGGCAAGGAGCGTTTGGCACTCTTAGGGTAGCAATTTAGGGAGCTTTTGTAATCATCAGACTTCTGCTTAATGAAAACTCATCTTTCTTCCTTTGTCCGGTCATGTCCTCCCTCGATAGAACATCTTCTGTTTGCATCGTCGCGCGGTGACGATTTCCCAGCTAGGATTCTTCCTTCGATAGAACCCTTGCCACGTGAATCTGTAGGTAGGGGCTATGATAGCCGCTAACTTACACAGATGCTTCTGGCTAGGTCCTCCGGCTTCAGCGCGGAGGGAGTAGTGCCTCTGCTGGCCGGCTTTGGGAGATGCAAGCTAACCTCAGCTTGAGGGGATTAGAGTGAAAGCTAAGTCCTGTGCCGGCTCGAGCGAGGTCGGAGCCGGCACGTCTCCCTTCCCCAGGCCTTCGCATAACCCTTGCTGCGGCTAGAGTGAATCTTCAAGTTTTTGGCTTTAGCCATTTCTTTGCGGGCGCTAAGTTTCGATTTCGTCACTCATTTGCTAATTATGTCGCAACGCCAACTGACCGGACGGCCGGCGAGGTACTAGAGCCGGCCCACTTCTGAGGGCCAATTCCCTTTCCCCTAGCCCCCGAGTTTTGGGATAGCTGGACTGACAGCTGGCTTGAAACTAACTTGTCCGCATATGGTGCCAACGCTGGGCGAGGCAGCTCTAGCTTCGAACCTCTTTGACGTGGCTACTCAGCCCAAGCGTCGAGAGACTGTGATCATCGACCATTTGCTGGCTTGCCTTAGTCCGGTTCCCTCAACTTTTTCCTTAATCTCCCCACCCTTCGGCCCTTCTACCCCCAACCGACAGCCTGGTGCCGGTTGGTCTCCCTTGGGCCGGCAGCCGAATGCCGGCCTAGGGTGGGAGCGTGCCACGGAGTGAGAAGTAGTACTTCAGTTTATCGGGCACCCGACTCATGCTAGCCAACGCATGGTTAACGAGCATTGCCTTCAACGCTTAGTTGAGCGATTTTCTATCGTTTATGGTTTTTCTCTGCGGCTTTCCTTCGTATCTGGCCTGCCGGCTCCTATCCGTCCGACTGCGCAGAGCTGGAAGATGGAGGTTGGGCTCGAGACCTTCTTCATACGTAGTACTCATCCGGCTGACGAGGAATCGATCGTTTTTTAGGGCTACCGGCTGTGGCTCGGTGCCCGAAGCCGGCTGCCGGTCAAGTGAATAACGCAGGAAGCAAAACATACACGAAGTGTTTTCCTCGGAGCCGGCCGTAACTAGCCGCTCCGTTATCCTTTATTCATTGACAAGTTTTTCGGGGTACAAGCTTTTGCCTTAGCAGAAGAAAGGTCTTAGGAGACTGACATTCCAGGGATGCTCCGTCTCCTTGTCAGAGTTATCTGCCTTGTTCTTCCTAGGCTCTTGTGCGTCGATAAGGTAATATGCCCCATTGCCTAGCACCCGACTGACAATCAACGGTCCCTCCCAGGGAGAGGACAGCTTGTGCATGCCTTTGGTGTTTTGGACCAGCCGGAGTATGAGATCTCCTTCGCAAAACGTGAGTGGGCGGATTTTCCAGCTGTGGTATCGTCGCAGCTGCTGCTGATAGAGCGCTGATCTGGCCAAGGCCTGCTCTCGTGCCTCCTCGAGGAGGTCGATGCCATCTTCTCGAGGTTTTTTTGCTTTCTTCTACGTGTACTGGACAACTCTGGGCGCATCGAATTCGATATCAGTGGGCAGCACCGCTTTGGCTCCATAGACCAGGAAGAAAGGTGTGAAGCCGACAGAACGATTTGGGGTAGTACGCAGGCTCCAAAGCACTGAGGGCAGTTCTTCGACCCAACAGCCAGCTGAACGCTCGAGAGGCTCGACCAGTCTTGGTCTGATGCCGTCCAGGACTAGCCCATTTGCTTTCTCCACTTGCCCATTGGACTGAGGATGCGCCACTGATGCCAAGTCCAGCTGGATGCCTTTCTGGCCACAGTACTCTGCCTTCTTTGCAAAGTTTGTCCCGTTGTCAGTGATGATGCTATGGGGGACTCCATATCTCGTGATGATCTCGTTGAAGAACTTGATGGTGGACGAGCCATCAAGTTTTTTAATTGGCTTCGCTTCGATCCACTTGGTGAACTTGTCCACTGCGACCAACAGATGCGTCAAGCCCCCGAGTGCTGTTTTGAATGGTCCTACCATGTCCAGGCCCCAGATAGCAAATGGCCAAGTGAGCGGGATGGTCTTGAGGGCTGCCGCCGGAGTGTGTCGATGCTTGGAGAAACGCTGGCAGCCATTGCAATGCTTCACCAGCTGCTCTACATCCTTCAGGGCCGTCGGCTAGTAGAAGCCATGGCGGAAGGCCTTAGCCACCAAAGCTCTGGAAGACGCGTGGTGCCCGCACTCCCCTTGATGTATCTCTCTCAGCAGCTCTATCCTTCCTCCGGCTCGATGCACTTCTGGAAGATTCCAGACACGCTGCGCTTGTACAGTTCACTATTGATGATGGTGTACGCCAGCGCGCGACGTTGAAGTCGCCTAGCTTCTGCTTCGTCTTGAGGCAGGTCCCCAGTGATGAGGCAGTTGGAGAACGGCTCTGCCCAGGATGGTATCTCCCGTATGTGGAAGACACTGGCGACCAGGGGATCAGCAGCCCCCGGGTCCTCCGTCGTGCCGGCTTCGCCTAGTTGGCCGGCTGTAGGGGCTGGTCCGGAGACGGCAGCCCCCGAGTCCTTCATCGAGCCGGCCGCGCTGGGCTGGCCGGCTGTTTCCTTCAGCCCCGAGGCGGCAGCCCCCGAGTCCGGTGGTGGCGCCTGAGCAGGAGCTGGGTCCCCGGGCACGTAGATGGAGGTAGACTCCGGCGAAGGCTTGATGGATGGCTTGCGGATGATCTCCAATGATACCCCAGCCGGGACATCTTGCCTGGTGGAGCCGATCTTGGACAGCCGGTCTGCTTCGTTGTTGTTTGCCCTTGGGACATGATGGAACTCGCAGCCCTAGAAGAATCCGCAGAGCTGCTGCACGTAGAAGCGGTAGGAGGCCATGTTGGCGTCCTTGGCGTCCCATTCCCCAGAGACCTGGTGTACCACCAGGTCGGAGTCTCCGAAACAGAGGATCCTCCGGATGCCGATCTCCTTGGCCAGCTTGAGCCCGTGCACCAGGGCTTCGTATTCCGCGACGTTGTTCGACGCGCGGAAATGCATCTGCAGCATGTACTGCAGCTTGTCTCCCTTAGGAGAGGTGAGGACGACACCGGCTCCCACGCCATCGAGCATCTTGGAGCCATCAAAGTGCATGCGCCAGTGGGTGGAGTCTGGAGCTGGCGGCAGGTATTGGTGCTCCCCCCAATTGGCGAAGAAGTCTGCTATGATCTGGGACTTGATCGTCGTTCTGGGCTTGTATTGAATGGTGTGATCTGCAAGCTCAATCGCCCATTTGGCTACCTGGCCAGTTGCATCCTTGCACCCTATGATCTCTGAAAGTGGAGTGGTGCTCACCACCGTGATGGGGTGCTCCTCGAAGTAGTGCTTCAGCTTCTTGGCCGCCATGTACATGCCGTACGTGACCTTCTGGTAGTGCGGGTAGTTTTGCTTGGAGAGAGTGAGCACCTCACTCAAGTAGTACACCGGGCGCTGAACTGGCAGCTCCTTGCCCACCTCAGTACACTCCACCACGATCACGACGCTGATGACCCGTGGAGTAGCTGCGATGTAGAGCAGCATTGGCTCTCGTGGAGCCGGCGCTGCCAAGATTGGCGCGGTAGACAAAGCTCGCTTGAGATCGTTGAAGGCATCATCAGCGCGCTGGGACCAAACGAAATGGTCCGTCTTCTTCATCGGCTGGTATAGCGGCATGGCCTTCTCCCCAAGCCGGCTGACGAACCGGCTGAGCGAGGCCAAGCACCCAGCAAACTTCTGCACATCTCTGAGCTGGGTGGGCGGCTCTAGGGCCTCGATGGCTTTTATCTTCGAGGGCTTAGCCTCGATCCCTCGCTGGGAAATGATATAACCTAGTAGCTATCCAGCCGGCACGCCAAAGGTGCACTTCTCAGGATTGAGCTTCATGCGATAGCGCCGCAGGTTGGCAAAGGTCTCCTTGAGATCGTCCAGGAGCGTGCCGCTCTGCTTAGTCTTCACCACCACGTCGTCCACATAAGCGTGTACATTGCGGCCAATCTGCCCCCGCAGACACCGCTGCATGGTTCGCTGGTAAGTCGCTCCAGCGTTCTTCAAGCCAAATGGCATAGTGACATAGCAATAAGCTCCATATGGGGTGATGAAGGATGTCTTGATCTGATCCGGCTGGTAGAGCGGGATCTGGTGATAGCCTGAATAGGCGTCCAGGAAGGACAGCAGGTCGCAACCGGCTGTGGAATCGATCACCTGGTCGATGCGTGGCAACGCAAAGGGATCCTTGGGGTAGCCCTTGTTGAGGCTAGTGTAATCGATACACATGCACCAAGTGTTGTTCTTCTTCAGGACCAAGACTGGGTTCGCTAGCCAATCAGGGTAGAAGACCTCCATAATGAAGCCGGCTGCGAGGAGCCGGGCAATCTCCTCACCGATGGCTTTCCTTTTCTCTTCTGCAAAGCGCCACAATGGTTGCTTGACCGGCTTGGCATCCGGCCGGACGTTAAGTGAGTGCTCTGCCAGCTCCCTCGGTACACCAGGCATGTCCTTTGGAGACCATACAAAGATGTCCCGATTCTCACGGAGGAAGCTGGTGAGCTCGCTTTCCTTTTTAGCAGAAAGGCCGGTGCCGATGATGACGTACTTGGAGGGGTGATACGTCTCCAACGTATCTATAATTTTTTATGATCCATGCTTGTTTTTACACCATTTGCCCACTGTTTCGTTACACTTCGTGGCACTTTTATGCATTTTCCGGAACTAACCTACTAACGAGTTGCCACAGTGCCAGTTCCCTGTTTTCTGCTGTTTTTGTGTTTCAGAAGTGATACACAGGAAATATTCTCGGAATTGGACGAAACAAGTTCCTAAAGTCTTATTTTACCCGGAAGCTTCCAGAGATCCGAAGGAGAGAAGGAGGGGGGCCACCAGGGCCCCACACGTAGGGCTGGCGCGGCCAGGGCCTGGGCCGTGCCACCCTGGCGTGAGGGCACTTGGCCCCTCCTCTGACATCGCCCCTTCGCCTATAAAGACCCCCCGACGGAAAAAACCTAAGTACCCGATCACTTTTCCTGAAACACATCGTGATCCGCCGCCGTCGTCGACCCGAGATCGGGAGGGTCCAGAAGCTCTTCCCGGCACCCTGCCAGAGAGGGGAATCGCCACCGGAGGTCTTCTTCATCGCCATGCTTGCATCCGGAGCGATGAGTGAGTAGTCTACCTTGGACTATGGGTCCATAGCAGTAGCTAGATGGTTGTCTTCTCCACCATGTGCTTCATGTTTAGATCTCATGAGCTGCCCTACATGATTGAGATCACCGTTATGTAATTCTACATGTTTGGTTTGTTGGGATCCGATGAATATTGGTGTTTATGATTGAGTTGCTGTACTGAATATTATGTTATGTTATCTCTATGTTGTTTATGATCTTGCATGCTCTCCGTTGTTAGTAGCTATCTTGGCCGAGTAGTTGCTAGTGACTCCAAGAGGGGGTATTTATGCTCGATAGTGGGTTCATGCCTCTATTTAACCTGGGGGAGTGACAGAAACCTCTAAGGTTGTAGATGTGCTGTTGCTACTAGGGAGAAAACAACATTCATATGCTCAAGGGCATATGCTTTGTTTACATTACACACTTTGCTTAATGCAATTATCCGTTGTTTGCAACTTAGTACTCATGGGGTGTTCGGACGATATCCTCGTGAGTGGATTATTAGTCATAGATGCAGTTGGATGGCGGTCTATGTATTTTGTTGTAATGCCCAGAGTAAATCTCATAGTGATCTTCTTGACATATCACGTTTATCTTTATTCTATCAATTGCCCAACTGTAATTTGTTTACCCAGCATGTGTTATTTATCTTATGGAGAGACACCACTAGTGAACTGTGGACCCCGGTCCTATTTCCATCATATTGCTGTCACCTGTTTACTTTACTCGCACTGTTTACTTTACTCGCATACTCTATTGTTTTCTACTCGATACGCTCATAACCTTTGTTTCAAGCAAACCGGTGAGATTGACAACCTCATCGTAAGTTGGGAGCAAAGTACTTGGTTGTGTGTGTGCAGGTTCCGCGTTGCTACTGGCCGAAGACGAGTCAACAAGTATCGTTAAACGATGCCCTTGTTGGAGTGCTATTAAGCCAGTCTGCATCACCTTCAGTCGTTTGTCTCTCCTCTCCAAGATCGACATACCTTGGTTTCTTAACTGAGGGAAAATCTTGCTGCTGTATTCATCACACCTTCCTCTTGGGGTTCCCAACGGGCTGGACATTCAACTAGGCACCAACTCTTTTCTGGCGCCATCATCCCAGTAATCAAGCTCTTTTCTGGCGCCGTTGCCGGGGAGGAAGTAGAAGACTTCTGCGAGGGGAGTTTTTCGCACGCACATCCTTTACTTTGTTATTGTTTTGCTTTACTTTATTAATTTTACCTGCATCGTTTTATATCAAAAACCCAAAAAAATTAGAATCCTTGGTAGTTGTTATTTCTCTACTTTAGTTTATCATGTTCATACCTAAGTACGTTCTGGAGGACCTCTCAGTAGGTAGCGGTTCGATTATTGGCAAAAGTAACATGGAGGAGTTCTTTAATCACATTAGTATGCATAAGGAAGTTGAGGAAAAGTCTTTGGTTGAGCTAGCTCCTAGTTATGAAGTTGCTTCTGCTCATTTAGTTCACATGTTAGAAGCTAGGTTTGCTAGTCTTAATCCTTTTATGCAATACATGTTCCTTAAGCTTGATGAAATTGAGGATCCCGAAAAGAAAGCTTTTATCTTGGAAACTTTGCGCATAGAATTTAGAGATGTTGCAATTGAGGCTAGGAAAGTTTTTAAGAAGTTTAATAAGCTTGGCTCGCCTGTTGAAATTGTTGGTACACCCAACGAAGATTCTAGATTGCCAATACCTTGTAAGCTTGTAGGAATTCATAATGCCTTGGTAGCTAATACTAGTTGGATTTGTCCTGAAAATCTTTTTGATGAAAATAGTGTACCAAAGCGTGACTACAAGGGATATTCAAAACCTCAATTGGATAGTATTCATTTCTTTATTCCTATAGTGCATCCGGATCCCCCTTTCATCATTACTTGATTCGCAAATTTTCTGCGCCTAGCTCAAAGGCGTTAAAGAAAAGCACTCTTGGGAGATAACCCAATGTTTTTATTTTCAGTACTTTTTCTTTTATTTGAGTCTTGGAAGTCATTACTACTGTAATGACCGCTCCTTATCTTGTTTATTTCGTTTTTGTGCCAAGAGAAGCCTCTAATTCGAGTGAGGTAAAGATTTGGGGATGTTGCTGTCCTGAAACTGTTTTCGGTGCTGCACCGTAAAAATTCGTATAAATTCTCTGTATATCTTTTGGACCTACGATTTCTTGTGCATATGCCCCAGGTTATATCCAAACTTTCGTTAGTTTAACACTTTTTGATTTGAGCAACATAAAACCCCTCAAAAATTCTACCTTTGTCAGCTGTTCAGTTTTGACAGATTTCTGTCAATATTTGTGTTTGCCACTTTATCGCTTTCTTTTGAGTTCTTTTGATCACGGAACTTTTGGAGAAGTTGCTACAGTAGTATTTGCTATATATGTGGTGGTTTTGAGTTGAAACCTGAAGCAAAAAGAGGTTGATTATATGTTATGCTTGCACTAATGTTGCTAATAGAATTGTGTTTAGTTTTGTATGAAGGAAGTTTTCAAGTGTAGGGATTGGAGAATGATGAGATGAGTTGAAGAATGGACAAAAGCTCAAGCTTGGGTATGCCCATGCATCACCCCAAGAAATATCCAAGAAGTACAAGCGTCAAAGCTTGGGGATGCCCCCGAGGCACCCCTTCTTCATCGGCAAAAATCAGGTCACCTTTCAAGACACTATATTTTTATTGCTTCATGCACTATGTGTTTTTCTTGGAGCGTCAGTTGTTTTAGTTTTCTTAGTTGGTTTAGTTTGTTTGTTTGCTGCAATAAATGGTTGGACCCCAACAAATTTCCTTTGGAGGATATGTACTTGTTTTCATTTGCAAAGAACGCCCTAGTTTTCACTCTTATTAAAAATCGAGTGTTCTACTTTTTCTGCTACTGCTTTTGGTTTTCGTTTTCGCCTTGATTTGCGTTCAGACCTTATCATATCTTTTCATCAAGGTGTATTTTTGCCTCTGATATTTATTGGTTTTCATCAAAAGAGGTGTCTTAAAAAATTTCAAATGGTGTTGGAAAAGAGAAAAAGCTTTGTGCAAAATAGTGGTACAAGAAGGAGCTTGTGTAGACTGCGGCTTAGGCTTTTTCATGTCATGCTTGATATCTTTTTGATAGTATGCTTAGTGGTTTTGCTGTAGCATGACTTGTCTCAAATAACTGAGATTGCTTAATGAGCCTTTGAAAAAATCATGCGTTGTTTTTATTGTATAGAAGCATTATTTTGGTTTTCTCCTTCATGCTTTATTTGGGTTGACTTGGCGCATGCTCACACATGTTAGACTCTTACAAAGTCGCCAATAGCCTCTATGATCATTTAGTTTTTGACTTTTGATGCCATCTTATGCTTCTTTTAATGTCGCTTTGTAGCTTTGCATGATTATGGCCATTATTGCTCTCTTAGTTGGTCGCTCCCAGTCTTTTGCTAGCCCTCGCCTTGTACTGAGTATGAGCTCTACTCATGCATCCAACTACTAAAAGCCAAAGTTTTCCAAAGTGTCCACCATACATACCTACTAGCAATTTGCTATTCGAAGTAAATTTGACTTGCTTTTATTTTCTCTTCAAATTAAACTCTTACCAGTGTTATGCGAAATTCGGTCAGTAAAGCTCTCACGAACCGGAAGGCACACTTTACTTTTCCTGTTCTTAAAAATTTGACATTGGGGTCTCTTATGTTGAGTTGTTATGCTTGCAAGTTGTAAGTTGGAGACTAGCCCAGCCATGCAGTCATGGGCAAGCTTTCAACATTGCACTTCTTATTTGAGTTGATATCGTGATCTTTTGTTTATGGATGCCCGCGGTGTGAAATGAATTGGGAATCTTGTGGGGATCATGGAGTTTTTATATGTGTTAGGGAAACGTCGGGCCGCTAATCTAAGCCATGCATAATTCATGGTGGAAATTTGCAGCATACCCATGGTGAACATTCGACGACGCATCTCATAATAAACAGCTAAACAAAAGGCAAATAAAAGAGATGTCGAGGTGTTCATTGTCTGCTTGTCCTGTCATTTTGGTGTGGGCTTGTTCCATGTCATCGGGCACGGAGGTACCCCATTGGCGGTTCTCAATGATATGCATATATTTACAATGACAAGAGCCTTGCTTGGGACTCTAAGTAAAGTAGCATGAGGTTTGGGTACTCGTATTCACGGGGCACGAGGTTTTCAACTTATGATTTGTCAAGCATATGCATCATAATTGTTCTCGCATTAACTTTAACCATTCAAGATGCTTATGATGGGGGCAATGAGAGCTCAAAGCCGGTAAGTACCATAATTTTTGAAGGTTATAAAACTTGCAATCACTGCTTCCCTCTGCGAAGGGCCTTTCTTCTACTTTTATGTTGAGTCACCACCTTCTTTCTTTATGCATGATACATCTCAAACGTATCTATAATTTTTGATGCTCCATGCTTGTTTTTACACCATTTGCCTATTGTTTCGTTACACTTAGTGGCATTTTTATACATTTTCCGGAACTAACCTATTGACGAAGTGCCACAGTGCCAGTTTCCTGTTTTGTGCTGTCTTTGTGTTTCAGAAGTGATACACAGGAAATATTCTCGGAATTGGACGAAACAAGTTCCTGAAGTCATATTTTACCCGGAAGCTTCCAGACATCCGAAGAAGTGTCGGAGGGGGGCCACCAGGGCCCCACACAAGGGGGCGGCGCGTCCCAGCCCCTGGCCGCGCCACCCCTGTGTGAGAGCACCTGGTCCCTCTCCTGACATCGCCCCTTCGCCTATAAGTACCCCCCGACGAGAAAAACCTAAGCGCCCGATCAGTTTTCCAGAATACATCGCGATCCGCCGCCGCCGTCGACCCGAAGATCGGGAGGGTCCAGAAGCTCTTCCCGGCACCCTGCCGGAGAGGGGAATCACCACCGGAGGTCTTCTTCATCGCCATGCTTGCCTCCGGAGCGATGAGTGAGTAGTCTACCTTGGACTATGGGTCCATAGCAGTAGCTAGCTGGTTGTCTTCTCCACCATGTGCTTCATGTTTAGATCTCATGAGCTGCCTTACATGATTGAGATCACCGTTATGTAATTCTATGATGTTGGTTTGTTGGGATCCGATGAATATTGGTGTTTATGATTAAGTTGATGTACTGAATTATATCTTTTGTTATCTCTATGTTGTTTATGATCTTGCATGCTCTCCGTTGTTAGTAGCTATCTTGGCCGAGTAGTTGCTAGTGACTCCAAGAGGGGGTATTTATGCTCGATAGTGGGTTCATGTCTCTATTTCACCTGGGGGAGTGACAGAAACCTCTAAGGTGGTAGATGTGCTGTTGCTACTAGGGAGAAAACAACATTCATATGCTCAAGGGCATATGCTTTGTTTACATTACACACTTTGCTTAATGCAATTATCTATTGTTCGCAACTTAATACTTCTAGGGTGTTCGGATGATATCCCCGGGGGTGGATTATTAGTCATAGATGCAGTTGGATGGCGGTCTATGTATTTTGTTGTAATGCCCAGAGTAAATCTCATAGTGATCCTCTTGACATATCACGTTATCTTTATTCTATCAATTGCCCAACTGTAATTTGTTTACCCAGCATGTTATTTTATCTATGGAGAGACACCACTAGTGAACTGTGGACCCCGGTCCTATTTTAATCATATTGCAATCACCTGTTTACTTTTCCCGCACTGTTTACTTTACTCGCATACTCTACTGTTTTCCACTCGATACACTCATAACCTTTGTTTCAAGCAAACCGGTGAGATTGACAACCTCATCGCAAGTTGGGAACAAAGTATTTGTTTGTGTGTGTGCAGGTTCCATAAACACCTTCAGTCGTCATCGTCTCCCTTCTCCTGTTCGATAAACCTTGGTTTCTTAACTAAGGGAAAACTTGCTGCTGCACTCATCATACCTTCCTCTTGGGGTTCCCAACGGGCTGGTCATTCACCACGCACAAGGACTGTCTGTTGCCATATTCACTTGGAGCATCAGCTATTTTTCTGGCGCCGTTGCCGGGGAAGGAAGAGAGAAGACTTCTGCGAGGGGAGTTCTTCGCACACACATTCTTTACTTTGTTATTTGTTTTGCTTTACTTTATTTTATTTTACCTGCATTGCTTTTTATATCAAAAACCCAAAAAAATTAGAATCCTTGGTAGTTGTTATTTCTTTACTTTAGTTTATCATGTTGTTCCCTGAGTTCGTTCTGGAGGACCTCTCTGTAGGGAGTGGTTCGATTATTGGCAAAAGTAACATTGAGGAGTTCTTTAATCACATTAGTATGCATAAGGAAGTTGAGGAAAAGTCTTTGGTTGAGTTAGCTCCTAGTTATGAAGTTGCTTCGGCTCATTTAGTTCACATGTTAGAAGCTAGGTTTGCTAGTCTTAATTCTTCTATGCAATACATGTTCCTTAAGCTTCATGAAATTGAGGATCCTGAAAAGAAAGCTTTTATCTTAGAAACCTTGCGCACAAAATTTAGAGATGTTGCAAT
Source organism: Dactylis glomerata (assembly GCA_007115705.1). Classification (NCBI taxonomy): domain Eukaryota; kingdom Viridiplantae; phylum Streptophyta; class Magnoliopsida; order Poales; family Poaceae; genus Dactylis; species Dactylis glomerata. The sequence continues at coordinate 79,826 of QXEO01000263.1, forward strand.
TGAGGCTAGGAAAGTTTTTAAGAAGTTTAATAAGCTTGGCTCGCCTGTTAAGGTTGTTGGTACGCCTGATGATTTTAAAACACCAATACCTTATGAACTTATAGGAATTCATGATGCTTGGGAAAAGAATTCTAGTTGGATTTGCCCTGAAAATCTTTTTGATGAAAGTAGTGTGCCAAAGCGTGATCGTAAAGGAGTTTCAAAAACTCAGTTGAACACATTTTCCTTCATTGTTGAAAAGATCTCTGCTGTTGATCTTAATGCATCTGCTGATATTACTTGATTCGCAATTTTCTGCGCCTAGCTCAAAGGCGTTAAAGAAAAGCACTCTTGGGAGATAACCCATTGTTTACTTTTCAGTACTTTTTCTTTTATTTGAGTCTTGGAAGTCATTACTACTGTAATGACCGCTCCTTATCTTGTTTATTTCGTTTTTGTGCCAAGAGAAGCCTCTAATTTGAGTGAGGTAAAGATTTGGGGATGTTGCTGTCCTGAAACTGTTTTCGGTGCTGCACCGTAAAAATTCGTGAAAATTCTCTGTATATCTTTTGGACCTGCGATTTCTTGTGCATATGCCCCAGGTTATATCCAAACTTTTCTTAGCTGAACACTTTTTGATTTGAGCAACGGAAAATCCCTCAAAAATTCGTCCTTTGTCAGCTGTCCAGTTTTGACAGATTTCTGCCAATATTTGTTTTTGCCACTTTATCGCTTTCTTTTGAGTTCTTTTTTATCATGGAACTCTTGTGGAAGTTGCTACAGTAGTATATACTTTATATGTGGTGGTTTTGGGTTGAAACCTGAAGCTAAAAGAGGTTGAATATATTTTATGCTTACACTAATGTTGCTAATAGAATTGTGTTTAGTTTTGTATGAAGGAAGTTTTCAAGTGTAGGGATTGGAGAATGATGAGATGAGTTGAAGAATGGACAAAAGCTCAAGCTTGGGGATGCCCATGCATCGCCCCAAGAAATATCCAAGAAGTACAAGCGTCAAAGCTTGGGGATGCCCCCGAGGCACCCCTTCTTCATCGGCAAAAATCAGGTCACCTTTCAAAACACTATATTTTTATTGCTTCACGCACTATGTGTTTTTCTTGGAGCGTCAGTTGTTTTAGTTTTCTTAGTTGGTTTAGTTTGTTTGTTTGCTGCAATAAATGGTTGGACCCCAACAAATTTCCTTTGGAGGATATGTACTTGTTTTCATTTGCAAAGAACGCCCTAGTTTTCACTCTTATTAAAAATCGAGTGTTCTACTTTTTCTGCTACTGCTTTTGGTTTTCGTTTTCGCCTTGATATGCATTCAGATCTTGTCATATCTTTTCATCAAGGTGTATTTTTGCCTCTGATCTTTATTGGTTTTCATCAAAAGAGGTGTTTATAAAAATTTCAAATGGTGTTGGAAAAGAGAAAAAGCTTTGTGCAAAATAGTGGTACAAGAAGGAGCTTGTGTAGACTGCGGCTTAGGCTTTTTCATGTCATGCTTGATGTCTTTTTGATAGTATGCTTAGTGGTTTTGCTGTAGCATGACTTGTCTCAAATAACTGAGATTGCTTAATGAGCCTTTGAAAAAATCATGCGTTGTTTTTATTGTATGGAAGCATTATTTTGGTTTTCTCCTTGATGCTTTATTTGGGTTGACTTGGCGCATGCTCACACATGTTAGACTCTTACGAAGTCGCCAATAGCCTTCATGATCATTTAGTTTTTGACTTTTGATGCCATCGTATGCTTCTTTTAATGTCGCTTTGTCGCTTTGCATGATTATGGCCATTATTGCTCTCTTAGTTGGTCGCTCCCAGTCTTTTGCTAGCCCTCACCTTGTACTGAGTATGAGCTCTACTCGTGCATCCAACTCCTAAAAGCCAAGTTTGCCATTGTGTCCACTATAAATTCCTATGCATGGTATTTGTAAGCCATTCCAAAGTAAAATTTTCGTGTGCTACCTTTCAAAAACCTTCAAAATACTTCTCGTTTTGTGACACTGTTTTTAGCTCATGGGGACATAGTGGTCGGATTTGCTATCTTCCATATTGCTTATTCCAAAAAGAAAAAAAAGGAAAAAAGAAAGGAAAAAGGCACTCCTCCAATGAATGTGAATGTTGGTGGGCACCCGATGGAATCGGTTAGCCATGGTATGTGAAAGGAAAAGGTGGGGAGGAGTGCCAAGTTTTATAAAAAGAGCACAAGAGTGCCAATCTCTCTCTCAAAAACTTGCTTCATTTTTTGTATGGAAGATAGTAAGAACCCCATTGCCAGTCGTTGACAAAGACAACCACCTCTCAAAATCAAGTTTTATCTCTCTGTTTTACAAATGAAAAGCTCTAGCACGTGTTTAAATCACTGCTTCCCTCTGCGAAGGGCCTTTCTTTTACTTTTATGTTGAGTCACCACCTTCTTTCTTTATGCACCATTAAGAGAGCATAGTTGTCATTCTTAGTGTGATATGCATTGTCCCAAAGTTCATTGATTGATTCATATTGTTGGTTTCACTTGTTCTTAAATTATTTGTATCTAGTCGCCCTCTTAAACTTTGAGGTTTCCTATGCATTTATGTTTTGCTCTCTTTGAAGGACAAGCTGAAAACCATTTGTATGTTTTTCCTTATGATTTGAACACACGTTTGACTTTCATTGTTTCATTATCATGATCTTTTGTTTGTGTTCATTTACATGTTTGCAACATGGTTGCTAAGTTCTTATTGCCATGATTATATCTTTCATGCCCATGTTTTAAGTTCTATTGATCCCAGCTCACCAATGCTTACATATATGATCAAGATTGTGTAGGTGCATGTCACCTCAAAAATTATTCTTTGTTATCACTTACCTACTCGAGGACGAGCAGGAGTTAAGCTTGGGGATGCTTGATACGTCTCAAACATATCTATAATTTTTGATGCTCCATGCTTGTTTTTACACCATTTGCCTATTATTTCGTTACACTTAGTGGTATTTTTATACATTTTCCGGAACTAACCTATTGACGAAGTGCCACAGTGCCAGTTTCCTATTTTCTGCTGTTTTTGTGTTTCAGAAGTGATACACGGGAAATATTCTCGGAATTGGACGAAACAAGTTCCTGAAGTCATATTTTACCCGGAAGCTTCCAGACATCCGAAGAAGTGTCGGAGGGGGGCCACCAGGGCCCCACACAAGGGGGCGGCGCGTCCCAGCCCCTGGCCGTGCCACCCCTGTGTGAGAGCACCTGGTCCCTCTCCTGACATCGCCCCTTCTCCTATAAGTACCCCCCGACGAGAAAAACCTAAGCGCCCGATCAGTTTTCCAGAATACATCGCGATCCACCGCCGCCGTCGACCCGAAGATCGGGAGGGTCTAGAAGCTCTTCCCGGCACCCTGCCGGAGAGGGGAATCGCCACCGGAGGTCTTCTTCATCGCCATGCTTGCCTCCGGAGCGATGAGTGAGTAGTCTACCTTGGACTATGGGTCCATAGCAGTAGCTAGCTGGTTGTCTTCTCCACCATGTGCTTCATGTTTAGATCTCATGAGCTGCCTTACATGATTGAGATCACCGTTATGTAATTCTATGATGTTGGTTTGTTGGGATCCGATGAATATTGGTGTTTATGATTAAGTTGATGTACTGAATTATATCTTTTGTTATCTCTATGTTGTTTATGATCTTGCATGCTCTCCGTTGTTAGTAGCTATCTTGGCTGAGTAGTTGCTAGTGACTCCAAGAGGGGGTATTTATGCTCGATAGTGGGTTCATGTCTCTATTTCACCTGGGGGAGTGACAGAAACCTCTAAGGTGGTAGATGTGTTGTTGCTACTAGGGAGAAAACAACATTCATATGCTCAAGGGCATATGCTTTGTTTACATTACACACTTTGCTTAATGCAATTATCTGTTGTTCGCAACTTAATACTTCTAGGGTGTTCGGATGATATCCCCGGGGGTGGATTATTAGTCATAGATGCAGTTGGATGGCGGTCTATGTATTTTGTTGTAATGCCCAGAGTAAATCTCATAGTGATCCTCTTGACATATCACGTTATCTTTATTCTATCAATTGCCCAACTGTAATTTGTTTACCCAGCATGTTATTTTATCTATGGAGAGACACCACTAGTGAACTGTGGACCCCGGTCCTATTTTAATCATATTGCAATCACCTGTTTACTTTTCCCGCACTGTTTACTTTACTCGCATACTCTACTGTTTTCCACTCGATACACTCATAACCTTTGTTTCAAGCAAACCGGTGAGATTGACAACCTCATCGCAAGTTCCATAAACACCTTCAGTCATCATCGTCTCCCTTCTCCTGTTCGATAAACCTTGGTTTCTTAACTGAGGGAAAACTTGCTGCTGCACTCATCATACCTTCCTCTTGGGGTTCCCAACGGGCTGGTCATTCACCACGCACAAGGACTGTCTGTTGCCATATTCACTTGGAGCATCAATGCACCATTAAGAGAGCATAGTTGTCATTCTTAGTATAATGTGCATTGTCCCAAAGTTTTCATTGATTGATTCATATTGTTGGTTTCACTTGTTCTCAAATTATTTGCATCTAGTCGCCCTCTTAAACTTGAAGGTGTCCTATGTATTTATGTTTTGCTCTCTATGAAGGACAAGCTGAAAACCATTTGTATGTTTTTCCTTATGATTTGAACACACGTTTGACTTTCATTGTTTCATTTTCATGATCTTTTGTTTGTGTTCATTTGCATGTTTACAACATGGTTGCTAAGTTTCTTATTGTCAAGATTATATCTTCATGCCCATGTTTTAAGTTCTTATGATCCCAGCTCACAAATGCTTACATACATGATCAAGATTGTGTAGGTGCATGTCACCTCAAAAATTATTCTTTTGTTATCACTTACCTACTCGAGGACGAGCAGGAGTTAAGCTTGGGGATGCTTGATACGTCTCCAATGTATCTATAATTTTTGATGCTCCATGCTTGTTTTTACACCATTTGCCCACTGTTTCGTTACACTTCGTGGCACTTTTATGCATTTTCCAGAACTAACCTACTAACGAGTTGCCACAGTGTCAGTTCCCTGTTTTCTGCTGTTTTTGTGTTTCAGAAGTGATACACAGGAAATATTCTCGGAATTGGACGAAACAAGTTCCTGAAGTTTTATTTTACCCGGAAGCTTCCAGAGATCCGAAGGAGAGTAGGAGGGGGGCCACCAGGGCCCCACACGCAGGGCTGGCGTGGCCAGGGCCTGGGCCACGCCACCCTGGCGTGAGGGCACATAGCCCCTCCTCTGACATCGCCCCTTTGCCTATAAAGACCCCCCCCGACGGAAAAAACCTAAGTACCCGATCACTTTTCCAGAAACACATCGCGATCCGCCGCCGTCATCGACCCGAGATCGGGAGGGTCCAGAAGCTCTTCCCGGCACCCTGCCGGAGAGGGGAATCGCCACCGGAGGTCTTCTTCATCGCCATGCTTGCCTCCGGAGCGATAAGCGAGTAGTCTACCTTCGACTATGGGTCCATAGCAGTAGCTAGATGGTTGTCTTCTCCACCATGTGCTTCATGTTTAGATCTCATGAGCTGCCCTACATGATTGAGATCACCGTTATGTAATTCTACATGTTTGGTTTGTTGGGATCCGATGAATATTGGTGTTTATGATTGAGTTGCTGTACTGAATATTATCTTATGTTATCTCTATGTTGTTTATGATCTTGCATGCTCTCCATTGTTAGTAGCTATCTTGGCCGAGTAGTTGCTAGTGACTCCAAGAGGGGGTATTTATGCTTGATAGTGGGTTCATGCCTCTATTTAACCTGGGGGAGTGACAGAAACCTCTAAGGTTGTAGATGTGCTGTTGCTACTAGGGAGAAAACAACATTCATATGCTCAAGGGCATATGCTTTGTTTACATTACACACTTTGCTTAATGCAATTATCCGTTGTTCGCAACTTAATACTCATGGGGTGCTCGGACGATATCCTCGTGAGTGGATTATTAGTCATAGATGCAGTTGGATGGCGGTCTATGTATTTTGTTGTAATGCCCAGAGTAAATCTCATAGTGATCTTCTTGACATATCACGTTTATCTTTATTCTATCAATTGCCCAACTGTAATTTGTTTACCCAACATGTGTTATTTATCTTATGGAGAGACACCACTAGTGAACTGTGGACGCCGGCCCTATTTCCATCATATTGCTATCACCTGTTTACTTTACTCGCACTGTTTACTTTACTCGCATACTCTATTGTTTTCCACTCGATACGCTCATAACCTTTGTTTCAAGCAAACCGGTGAGATTGACAACCTCATCGTAAGTTGGGAGCAAAGTACTTGGTTGTGTGTGTGCAGGTTCCGCGTTGCTACTGGCCGAAGATGAGTCAACAAGTATCGTTAAACGGCGCCCTTGTTGGAGTGCTATTAAGCCAGTCTGCATCACCTTCAGTCGTTTGTCTCTCCTATCCAAGATCGACATACCTTGGTTTCTTAACTGAGGGAAAATCTTGCTGTTGTATTCATCACACCTTCCTCTTGGGGTTCCCAACGGGCTGGACATTCAACTAGGCACCAACTCTTTTCTGGCGCCATCATCCCAGCAATCAAGGGGTCGCTCTCGTCCAGCAGGATTTTCTTGGTGTCATTGGCCGGCTTGAACTGCTCCACCGGCGACTGGCGAGCCGGCACATCTTGCTGGGTTAGCTCCACGCGATGGAGGAGTTGTCGCTTCTCCTCAGCGATGACCAACGCCTCCACCAGTTGCGAGCTCTCCTTGGCACACGCCAGGGACTTCTTGAAGCTTCCCGAGATGGTGATCACGCCCCTGGGCCCTGGGAGCTTCATCTTCAGGTAGGCGTAGTGCGGCACCGCCATGAACTTTGCTAGAGCCGGGCGGCCAAGCAAAGCATGGTAAGGACTGCTGATGTCCACCACCTCGAACCGGATGGGCTCGCGGCGGCTATTTCCCTTCTCCCCGAAGAGAACCTCCAGCTGCACCTTGCCCAAAGGGGTGCACGAGTGCCCAGGCACGATGCCATGGAAGGTGAGCCGGCTCAGTTTCAGCTGAGCAAGCGGGATGCCCAACTTCTCCAGTGAGCTTCGGTAGAGAAGGTTGATGCTGCTGCCACCGTCGATGAGCACGCGGGAGAACCGGCATGTGTGCGTGTCGGAGCGTATGATGGGGTCCAAGACCAGAGCATACTCTCCAGGACTGGGCATCAGTCGCGGATGGTCTTCGCATCCCCAGGTGATGGCCGGCTCGGACCAGTGCATGAACTGGGGCTCTGTAGGCATGACGGCGTTCACCTCTGCCTCATGCCAAAGGTCGTTCCTTTTGTCTTTGCCCGGGGTAGTAAAGATGTGATATTGCTCAACATCCGCCGGAAAGTCCTCCTCGCCTTGATCCGGGTCATCTGCAGCCGGCTCATGTTGCTGGTCCTCCTGACCTTCAGCCGGCTGCGCTTGCAGGCCTCCAGGGAGCTGACGAGCGCGCTGCTCCAGCTCTCTCATGAAGCGGCACTAACGCGTGGAGTGGGTCGCTTCCCTGCCGGGGGTGCTGTGAAACTTGCAGGGCTGGTCAAGTGCAGCATCGAGGGTGTACTTGCCCTCCTTGCGCCCCTGACTGCCGCCCGCAGCCCCCGGGCCTCCTTGGTCGGTAGCCGCTCGCTTTGAGCTAGCAGGTCCCTTAGGAAGCTTCTTCATGTGGTCAAGCCATAGATGGATGTGCAGGGCCGGCTGGCGAACTTGAGGCTCCAGCCCTGGCGTCGGCGCTGGGACTGGGCGTGGCCCTCCAGCTCCACCGGCCTGCTGGACACGGCGTCCTCGGGTGTTACTGCTCGGGGCGCGACCGCCCTATCCGCGCCCTCCGAAGCCCGGGCTTGTCGATGGCGACCGCTGGACCTGGCTAGGGCCCGCGGCGTCGAGTCCATGGCCGCGCTGCTGGCCGCGGACAAGCTCGTCTGGTGCATCTCCATGCGCGTCATAGAACTCGCGGAGCGTGGTGCTCATGTGGCGCTAGGCAGCCTCCTCCCCGGCCGCCCTTCTGACGAGAACGAGGCGCGTCCGCTCCAGGACCTCCGCGACCCGGGCGGGGTCGATGACGCGGTCGAGCGGTGCGTTCAGGTCCACGACGGCGACGTCCGAGGTATCCTGCTCTGGGAGTGGAGCGTTCTACTCCTGCAGAGGAAGGAGTTAGAGCGGCGGGCGCGCGGAACGCGGTGGGTCGCCGCCCTCCTCATCTCCCAGAGCCATCACTTCGACCATGGCGCCAAAGTCACAGCTTTCGCCACAACTCGAGCCTCCATCGCTGAGAGGATCGAGGACGTCAGTTACCTCCTCCAGGAAGGGCTTGGCGACGTAGAAACAGTGGCTGCCAATGTCGAGGAAGGATCCGCTGCCACCGAAGCCGTCCCCGAAGCAGGCCAAGTTGTCGCTGACGCAGTCGAGGGTGCCAAACCTCCAAACGACGCCGGAGGCGACCCTCTCGCTGGGCATCAATGGGGATCCCGGCCGGAACTTGACTCCGGTCGTCGCCGCGCGTTGCCCCACGGTGGGCGCCAACTATCGTGGGAATTTAGAGACAGTAGCCATGGGGATGGCTTAACGGAGGGGCTCGACGGTGATGACGATGGGTCCGGCTCAGGATTGTGCCAACGGAGACACCTCGGTTACCCAGGTTCAGGGCCCTCCATGCCGGAGGTAAAACCCCTACTTCCTGCCTGCTTTCTATTAGCTTTACAGTGGTTACAGTGCTCCTCGAGCTGTTCGTCTAGAGGAGGAAGAAGGAGAAGGATTCGATCCCCTAGGCTAAGGGTCCAGACCCCCTTATATAGGCGGGGGTCTGGTTACAGGTTAGGTGGCTGGCTGCCCAGCTGCCGGCTCCTCGCGGCTGCGTCTTCGGCGTGATCTTCTGGCCCTCCTCTGTCCCCTTTTGATAGTTGCGCTTTATAAAGTGCCTTTTCCCCCTTTGGACCGGCATCTGGGAGGCATATGCCCTCCCTTTTGCCTTGGATCCTTTCATGGGGAAGGCTCCTGCTCGCTGGTTGGTGGAGTCCGGTCGTGGCGGGCGTCACTCCCGTCCTTTGCCTCTGTCGATCTTGTCGGGGTCGGGCCACTTTCGGCGATCCAGCCGTTGGAGGAATCTTATCTTCATCGCTCGGCTCTAGCTATCCTCGGTGGAGTTGCTAGCCGGCTGCTAGCGTAGCCGGCCCTCTAACTAGAGCCGGTCTTTCCTACTTGACGTCGTGGAGACTCCTGGGACGCCAGCCGGTAGACTGCGCTGCCCTTGGCATACCCCTGAAGTCATCCCCACGACAGCCCTAGCCCGCGCCGGCCTGTGGTGTGGGCCCCTTGGTCCACTTCTGATGCCGCCCCTTCGCCTATAAAGACCCCCCGACGGGAAAAACCTAAAAACCCGATCACTTTTCCAGAACACATCGCGATCCGCCGCCGCCGTCGACCCGAAGATCGGGAGGGTCCAGAAGCTCTTCCCGGCACCCTGCCGGAGAGGGGAATCGCCACCGGAGGTCTTCTTCATCGCCATGCTTGCCTCCGACGCGATGAGTGAGTAGTCTACCTTGGGCTATGGGTCCATAGCAGTAGCTAGATGGTTGTCTTCTCCACCATGTGCTTCATGTTTAGATCTCGTGAGCTGCCTTACATGATCGAGATCACCGTTATGTAATTCTACATGTTGTGTTTGTTCGGATCCGATGAATATTGGTGTTATGATTGAGTTGAAGTACTGAATTTTATCTTATGTTATCTCTATGTTGTTTATGATCTTGCATGCTCTCCGTTGTTAGTAGCTATCTTGGCCGAGTAGTTGCTAGTGACTCCAAAGAGGGGGTATTTATGCTCGTTAGTGGGTTCATGCCTCTATTTAATCTGGGGGAGTGACAGAAACCTCTAAGGTTGTAGATGTGCTGTTGCTACTAGGGGGAAAACAACATTCATATGCTCAAGGGCATATGCTTTGTTTACATTACACACTTTGCTTAATGCAATTATCTGTTGTTCGCAACTTAATACTTGTGGAGTTCTCGGATTGATTCGCCACAAGTGGATTATTAGTCATAGATGCAGTTGGATGGCGGTCTATGTATCTTGTTGTAATGCCCAGAGTAAATCTCATAGTGATCCTCTCGACATATGCACGTTGTCTTTATTCTATCAATTGCCCAACTGTAATTTGTTTACCCAGCATGTATTATTTTATGGAGAGACACCACTAGTGAACTGTGGACCCCGGTCCTATTTCCTTTATATTGCTATCACATGTTTACTTTACTCGCACTATTTACTTTACTTGCATATTACTATCACTTTCCACTCGATACGCTCATACCCCTTTGTTTCAAGAAAACCGGTGATATTGACAACCTCATCGTAAGTTGGGAACAAAGTATTTGGTTGTGTTGTGTGCAGGTTCCACGTTGCCGCTCGCAAAGCAAAGCTTGGACGAGGCGCCCTATAAATTGTCCGGAGCTGTCGCGAAGCTAGCGGGCATCACCTTCAGTCGTTTGGCTTTCTCCTACTGGATTGATAACCTTGGTTTCATAACTGAGGGAAAAACTTGCTGCTATATTCATCAAACCTTGCTCTTGGGGTTTTCCAACTGACCGGTCATTTACTACACACAATCTAGTTTTCTCACATCATCATCACCGCGCCATCAACAAGTTTTTTTGGCGCCGTTGCCGGGGATCGAAGAAGAAGAATTTCCCACGTCAACTACGCGCCAGAAAATGCCAAACAAGTTTTTCTAGTGCCGTTGCCGGGGAGGAAGAAGACTTCTGCAAGGGGAGTTTCGCACGCACATCCTTTACTTTGTTTTAAGTTTTGCTTTTACTTTATTTTTACTTGCTTCATTTTATCAAAAACCCAAAAAAATTAGAATCCTTTGTAGTTGTTTTTACTTGTCTGCTTTTAGTTTGCTAGAATGGCTACTCCTGAAAACACCAAGTTGTGTGACTTTACTAGCACGAATAATAGTGATTTTATCTGCACTCCTATTGCGCCACTTGCTCCTGCTGCAAATTTTTATGAGATTAAGCCTGCTTTGTTGAACCTTGTTATGAAAGCGCAATTTTCTGGTGCTAGTACTGATGATGCTGCAGCTCATCTCAACAATTTTGTTGAGCTATGTGAGATGCAAAAGTATAAGGATGTAGAAAGTGATATTATTAAGCTTAAGTTGTTTCCTTTTTCTTTGAGAGGAAAAGCTAAGGATTGGTTGTTGTCTTTGCCTAAAAATAGTATTGATTCATGGGCTAAGTGTAAGGATGCTTTTATTGGTAGATACTATCCTCCTGCTAAGATTATAGCTTTGCGTAGCAATATTATGAAGTTTAGTCAGTTTGATAATGAACATGTTGCTCAAGCTTGGGAAAGAATGAAATCTATGATAAAGAATTGTCCCACTCATGGACTGACTACTTGGATGATTGTTCAAACTTTTTATGCAGGACTGGATTTTTCTTCGAGGAACCTACTTGATTCAGCTGCTGGAGGCACTTTTATGTCCCTTACCTTGGGCGCCGCAACTAAGCTTCTCGACAATATGATGGTAAATTATTCTGAATGGCACACTGAGAGAGCTCCACAAGGTAAGAAGGTAAATTCTGTTGAGGAAACCTCCTCCTTGAGTGATAAGATTGATGCTATAATACTTATGCTTTCTAATGATAGGACTCATGTTGATCCTAATAATGTTCCTTTAGCCTCTTTGGTTGCTCAAGAAGAGCATGTTGATGTAAACTTCACTAGAAATAATAATTTTAACAACAATGCTTATAGGAACAATTTTGCTAGTAACAATTATAGGCCGTTTCCTTCTAATGGTGATAATAGCTATCTTGGTAGACCTAAAATGCCTAGTGAAGAAAGAATTTTTGAACTTGAAAAGGCTACCAAGAATTTTATGCAGGCGCAATATGAGCAGAACAGGGCTTTCACCAATACTATGGAAGAGCAATCAGCTCTGTTGAGGACTATTAGTCATCAACTTGAAAATTTAAACAAGGCTATTCCTGAGTTGCAAGCTAAGGTTTCCAAAGCTGAAACCGATATTTCATCTTTGTCTAATGTGCAAACTTCTTTGGTTAATAGAATGTCCGCTAAGCCTGATCCTTTTGCTACTGCTAATGCTATCCAAGTTAGAATTGATGAAAATGTTAGGATGCTAGCATAATTGCATGCCAGGTGGGAAAGAGAAGATGAGATGGCTAGAAATATGAAGGTATGTACCATTACTACCTCTAATGATGTTATTCCTAATGCTAGCAATCCTCTTACTTTGATTGGTGTAGAGAAAACTCCTATTCCTAGTGTTAAAAAGCCCAAAACAGCTAAAACTTTTTCTCAAAAGAGTGCTGAAATTTTTTGGAGTGTAGGAGATGATAGCTCTATTTCCTTTAATGATTTTGATGTTGATGGCTGCAATATATCTGAAGTTATTTTGTTCTTGCAAAAGCTTGCTTTGACTCCCAATGCTAGTTCTTTAAATGTTGCTTTTACTAAGCATATTACCAATGCTCTTATGAAAATTATGGATGAAAAGTTGAAGCAAAAAGCCTCTATTCCCAAGAAGTTAGAAGATGGTTGGGAACCCATCATTGATATGCATGTTAATGGTTTTGATTGCCATGCTTTATGTGATCTAGGTGCTAGTATTTCTATCATGCCTAGAAAGATTTATGACATGCTTGATTTACCACCGCTTGAAAAGTGTTATTATGATGTTCCTATTGCTGATGTTGCTAAGAAGAAATCTTTGGGAAGAATTAATGATGTTCTTAATATGGTTAACAATAACCTTGTTCCCGTTGATTTTCTTGTCATGGATGTTGAATGCAATGCTTCATGTCCTACTGTAATAACCTCTCCTTATCCTTTTTATTTCGTTGTTGTGCCAAGAGAAGCCTCTAATTTGAGCGAGGTAAGATTTGGGGATGTTGCTGTCCCGAAACTGTTTTCGGTGCTACACCGTAAAAATTCGTGAAAATTCTCTGTACATATTTTGGACCTACGATTTCTTGTGCATATGCCCCAGGTTATATCCAAACTTTCATTAGTTGAACACTTTTTGATTTGAGCAACAGAAAACCCTCTAAAAATTTGACCTTTGTCAGCTGTTCTGTTTTGACAGATTTCTGCCAATATTTGTGTTTGCTGCTTTATCGCTTTCTTTTTGAGTTCTTTTGATCACGGAACTTTTGGGGAAGTTGATACAGTAGTATATGCTTTATATGTGGTGGTTTTAAGTTGAAACCTGAAGCAAAAAGGGTTGATTCTATGTTATGCTTACACTAATGTTGCTAATAAATTTGTGTTTAGTTTTGTATGAAGGAAGTTTTTAAGTGTAGGGATTGGAGAATGATGAGATGAGTTGAAGAATGGACAACAGCTCAAGCTTGGGTATGCCCACGCACCCCAAGAAATATCCAAGAGGTACAAGCGTCAAAGCTTGGGGATGCACGCGAGGCACCCCTTCTTCATTGGCAAAAATCAGGTCACCTTTCAAAACACTATATTTTTATTGCTTCATGCATTATGTGTTTTTCTTAGAGCGTCAGTTGTTTTTAGTTTTTAGTTTAGTTTTGTTTTGTTTGCTGCAATAAATGGTTGGACCCCAACAAATTCCTTTTGGAGAAGTTGCCTTGCTTTTCATTTGCCAAGAACACTCTGTTTTTCACTTTCATCGTTTCAACGAGTGTTCTCTTTTTCTAGAACTGCGTTTAGCTTTCGATTTTCGCCTTGATTTGTGTTCAGATCTTGTTATATCTTTTCATCAAGGTGTATTTTTTCCTCTGGTCCTTATTGGTTTTCATCAAAAGAGTTGGTTATAAAAAGTTTGAATGGTGTTGGAAAAGAGAAAAAGCTTTATGCAAAAAAGTGGTACAAGAAGGAGCTTGTGTAGACTGCGGCCTAGGCTTTTGCATGTCGTGCTTGATGTCTTTTTGATAGTATGCTTAGTGGTTTTTCTGTAGCATGACTTATCTCAAATGAATGAGATTGCTTAATGAGCCTTTGAAAAAATCATGCGTTGTTTTAATTATTTGGAAGCATTATTTTGATTTTCTCCTTTGATGCATTATTTGGGTTGACTTAGCGCATGCTCACACATGTTAGACTCATACAAAGTCGCCATAAGCCTCTATGCTCATTTAGTTTTTGACTTTTGATGCCATCTTATGCTTCTTTTAATGTAGCTTTGTCGCTATGCATGATTATGGCCATTATTGCTCTCTTAGTTGGTCGCTCCCAGTCTTTTGCTAGCCTTCATTTTGTACTGAGTATGAGCTCTACTCGTGCATCAAACTCCTAAAAACCAAGTTATTCCAAAGTGTCCACCATACATACCTATTAGCAATTTGCTATTCCAAAGTATATTTGACTTGCTTTTATCTATCCTTCAAATTAAACTCTTTTTGGTGTTATGCGAAAATTGGTCAGTAAAGCTCTCACGAACCGGATGGCACACTTTACTTTTCTCGCTTTAAAATTTTGACATTGTGGTCTCTTATGTTGAGTTGTTATGCTTGCAAGTTGTAAGTTGGGAATTAGCCCAGCCATGCCGTCATGTGGCAAGCTTTCAACATTGCACTATCTTTCATTTGAGTTGATATCGTGATCTTTTGTTTATGGATACTCGTGGTGTGAAATGAATTGGGAATTGTAGCGCCATGCCTTTTGCCAAAGGCAGAACTCCTGTGTTGATGTGCCATTCCCTGGATCAGTAGATAGCACCACGGTACAAAATATAGTAATCATTGCAATAGCATCAATATTACAACGTAAATCCAGTTACATAGGTCTTCAACCTTACGAGTACACAGCATAAAGCATAGTTGCAGTGAGCTTCCATCTTCATCATGTGCCACAGGCAGACATGTTGGAATGTAAGCTCGAGATCCTACTTCTGGTTCCTTACTCGAAATAAAACCTGCACGTTTGAATATGCGGCCCCAGAGGGGTCAGTACAATGATGTACTGGCAAATGACACATATTTGGTGGCATTTTGTGGAAAGACTATACTACATGACATTTGGCTGGTGGATCTCATAGGCTGATTTGCATAAAGCCAATTTTATCCTAAAAATCCTTTTCAATACTTTCTAGCAACATTTTATTTTTTAAGGGTCAAGACAACCCCCATACATTACATACTGGCCGGTATGTAGTTTCTGGGCGAAACTCAACATAGTTTGGAACCTCAGGCACCACCACCCCTCGGAGTGCATGGTCCTTAGTTCCTACCTAGGGGTTTCTAGACAGATTTTAGTCATTCAGAATCGGTGATGAGATTCTTCCGTACATTCCATGTCTAGAGACTCAATTGTCCATTCCGAGGACGCGGCTAATCGATTAGTTTTTGACACCTTGCAAGGGTTGTGCACTTTCACCTTACGATTCATTTTATGCCCATACATAAAATGAAACGAGACCTTTTAGAGGAGAGAGCAACTAACCGGCAAGATCCGTTCCCAACCTATAATTCAACTACCACCATCTTCTTGCACACAAGTTGCACTCCCACATCTAATCAGTCAAGACAGAGCCCATAATGTCATAAGGCTGCACTGGAAGCACTCTAAGCATGGAAGACATGGTAACCTCTTTATTCCTAGGTGGCCATCCCGAGCGGCATTCTGAACCCACATCCTCTCGACGAGGCATGCGTCCCAGAACCCACCTACTTCGCCGCCTCTTATCAAACCAATCCACCCAGGTGTTTCATTTTAGTTGAAGTTCTTAATTTGTTCACAAAACACTTTTACATGTGATCAAAGCATGGCATCAATATTTTTCAAAGTATTTAGCATGCTAACAGGTGGGGTTTAAGGATAGCTACTCACTACTGGGATCTAAGCATTTGATAAAACAGTTGAATATTCCACCTATCATGCATACTACTGAAACACACTAATGCAGTAGTAAAAATAGGTAGCGGATATGTGTGTCACTTGCCTTTTTGAAGAATACGATCTTTCCACTTTTCTCAACTAAGCACGTAGCTCTTCGCAAAAACTATAGCACAAGAAATAGCATACCATAAACAATCCATACAAACACAATGAAACAAACAAACAATTGAAAGTATTTGTTTAACAATTTAGATTTATTGATATGTTATGATAGAAAGATTTGGCAAAGGATCAGGGATTGTAAGAGCTTAGTTGGGAAGGATCAACATGATTTGAGAGAGAATTGGATTAGGCATAATATAATTGATGAAGTTTTTATGCTTTATTAAAGCATATAAGAGTTTTAGGAATTGCTCATGTGAAATAATTTACACAAGAGTCAAATTGTGCAGCTCAACACTATTGAGTAAATGTGACAACAATTACTCTTAAATAGTATCTATTGCACTTAGGAACTAGGCTAGGTTTTACGAATGTTTGAACAACTCAATTAGCACATTTGCAAGTTGAATAGTTCAATATATGTGAACAAAACTAAGTAGGCATTGGATTGGATATGAATGATTGATAATTGAGGACATGGCTCAAATGGTTCATTGATCAACATGGTGTATAACACATACTATGGTACGGGTTATAACAACTCCACATTAATAGAACCTAAGTTTGAGATGAATTTATATTCTACTCAAGTAGCACAATTGCAATTTGAGTGCATATATGAATCAGAAAAAATATAATGAGTGAGATCTTTATGCTTTATTAAAGCATATTGAATCTTGGAACATCTCATGTGGGTAAATCACATAAGAGACAAAATAGTGCAATAGCAATACTATTGAATAAGTGTGACAACAATTATTCTTAAATAGTATATATTACACTTAAGCTTAGGCTAGGATTCTTATAACATTGAGGTACTCAATTAACTCAAATGCAAATTGAATAGTTCAATGCAAGGCTAAGATTGAGTAGACATGAGTAAATGACTATAGGTAATGGATATGTATAGATGATGTTTGAAAACATGGCTTAAGGTTCCTAACGAGTAAATGGGATTGGGTTAAGTACTATGATGTTGATTTGATCAATACCATAGTAGCAAAGGTAGAAACTAAGATTGAAAGTATCACACTTTACTCAATGACACATTTGTAATTTGAATAAGTGGGTACTATGCAAGATAGGTCTAAGTAGATATGGTCTTGATCGAGATGTTGTTTAGATAACATTGATGACTAGTTATGATTATAAGATTTGCTAAAGTAGAAAGGAATTATATTGAAAAGAATTATAGAATTAATTATATAATGAATTACTCAAATTCTCATATTTGAATATGAATAATTGCAAGGTGATTCAAATATTTTGGGCAGTGATGCTACTGGATAGCTTGCAGTAAGACAAAGTCACTGCAATTGGAATCATCCCAAAATAACTGATAGAATTTAAATTATGATCAGATTAATGATTTGGACAAATTTGAATGCACAAAGTGTGTGCACGTATCAAATTTGGATTCTCTTGATCCTATGATGTTCTACATGTTCTGAGGAATCCAGAGACTACAAATTTGTAATTTTTGGATGGACAGAACAAAAGATATGAATTTATCAAGCTAACAGAAGGTTTGATTCCAATTTGAAAATAGTATCAAATTGAACCCATAAAATATAAGATTTTATGGTACTGCTGGATTCTAGATGTTCTAAGGATTGCAACGGTATATTATTTGTTATTTTTGGACCTACAGATCAAAAGATATGATTTTTGCAAGATTGGGATCAAATCTGGTTTGAAATCCTAATTCGAAATTCTGTTTAAATCAGAGGGCTGCCACGCGGCGTGTTCCTATTAGTCTATACCGATTCGGCCGGATCGGGAATTTCAGCCGCAGGATCTTATGAAGCTTGGATGGTTCAGATCATTCCGTACCCCTTCGTTAAGTGAGTCTTTCGGGGACGTTGGATCAAGATCTGAGGGTCAGGAAGGAGAGGGAGAGAGAGCTCACCGAGGTGACGCCGGCGGCGAGGTCCCTGCGGCTCGGATGTCAACGGTGAGACTGTTCCGGTGGTCCTGGAGGACGACGGTGTGGCGTACGAGGTGTGGCTCAGTTAGGCGAGGTCGAACGCGTGGTCCACGGCCTCATTCTCTTCCAGGAACGGCGGCGAGGTGCGGCTGGAGAGGGAGGCGGTGTCGGTGAGATGCAGACGATGAAGCTTTCGTCGATTCGCTGCACGGGAAGATCGGAAGAATGGTCAGGAGGGTGCGCCAGATAACGGAGAAGAGGATAGGAGAAGAGGGAGGGGCTCGGGCTCACCAGAGCTACCGGAATCGAGCGGAGACGGCGGCGGATTTGTGGAGCTCCGACGAGCTATTCCTTCGATCTGGGGCGATTTGAGCAGGGGGAAAAGAGAGGGCAGAGAGAGGAGCACAGGGGCTTTATAGGAGAGGTCTTGATGGCATTTAACTCGCGAGGTAAAAGCATGGAGTAATTCCGACGACGTTTTCCGTTTCCAGGGAGAGGGAGAGAAGATTGCGGGAAGGAGGAAGATGGTTCTGATGGGCGGGTCCCACATGTCGGCGAGGGGGAGAGAGGAGCTGCGTGTACCGTTTCGGGGAGCAGGTAAGTGGGCCGCGGGCCTCGTTCAGACCTGGGCCGGAATGGTTTCCCGGGGCCACTTTCTATTTTTATTTTGTTTTCTTCTTTTTCTTTTTCTGTTTTCTTATTTCTTTAATAACTTTTGCTAATTTGGTTCAAATTGCTTCAAACCAACTTTGTAAAGTTTCTAAAATTCAAAACCACATTCCAGAACAGTAACAAACATGTTTTTATAATTAAAACAAATTTCCAAATAAAACTCTATAATTTA
Source organism: Dactylis glomerata (assembly GCA_007115705.1). Taxonomy (NCBI): domain Eukaryota; kingdom Viridiplantae; phylum Streptophyta; class Magnoliopsida; order Poales; family Poaceae; genus Dactylis; species Dactylis glomerata. Next base: position 98,583 of record QXEO01000263.1, read on the forward strand.
GACAAAGGGCTTATTTTCATAAACCAAAGTAGAAATAGGATTTTAAAGTAATCCTTTTAAATTCAGAGAATAAACTTTACAAAAATAGTTTTTGAAATATATTTTTAAAACATTCCTTTGGCATAGAAAACTTTATAAACCATTTTGTAAATATCCCTTTGCAAGATAGCTTGCATAGGTTTGAATAAACACAAAATAGTATTTTGATACTTGATCTTTCTCAAAGAGGTCCTTCAAGAAAATAATAGAAAGTTTAAAATAGTTTTCTAATAAAGCTTTCAAATAGACTCAAAAAGTTTTAAATCCTTGTGAATTTTCAACCATCTCCAGCAAATCAAAAGCAAAAAATTTCCCTCAAAATTTCATAAAATCTTGGGATGTTACAGACTACCACCCTTAAAAGAAATCTCGTCCCCGAGATTGGGGAAAGGCTAAAAAGTTTATTGATTCTAATGGAACTAGGGTGCTACCACCCTTAAAAGAAAATTCCTCTTGGTGGTATCTTGATGCTTTCTTAGGCACTTGCATTTTGTTCCCAGCTTGCATTCACCGTTGTGCGATTTTCCCTGAATCGCCCTTCTCAGAAGTTTTGATGTTCAATACTCTGTTCAAAAGTGGGCATAATAAGGGTTCCATTCAATTCTGGTGATAAGCATATATCATCCATTGCGTTGTCATCAACAAGGTAGTCCACATCTTCCAAGAATGTGTAGCTAGCCTTTTCTTGGTCGGTCCTCACCAAGGTCAAGACAGCATACAGGCCATCACCATACTCCTTGTTGCTTTTTAGCTGATTTTCATTGCAGAATCTCAAAATATGACTCAGTGCCAAGTACTGCATGCTTGCCCACGAACATGATGAGACCACACATCCCAATGAATTAGGATGGCATTTCATAGGGGTAAACAAGGTGGACTTTGTAAGAGGTACTTGCACTTTTAAGGGACGGAGGGTCACCTTATAACCAGCATTGTTGAATCTTTTCTTGATATTGGTGCTCATCGTGCTATCTGCCACTAGAACCAGATGGTCCTTAAGAATTCCTTTCGCAACCGTCTTCATAGTCGTTGAAAGGCGCTGGACAATTTGATCAAATCTCGAAGGTGAACTCCTTCGCAAGAATAAGGGATCTAATGAAGCTCTCATGGGCAGGAAAGTATTTTCAGGGATTTGGAGAGTTGTCTCATAACGTCGCAGGTCGGGATGGGGTAGACTTCGGTGGCGTAAAGCTTTGGAATCAGGAGGCAATCTCATAGGTAGTGGTGGTTGTCTCTGTTGTGACTCTCTAGAGAGGAGTGACCTCTCTTTTATAGGCACAGGGAGGTAGCCAAAAAGACCACGTGGGGAGTCGAAACGAAGGGTCGGGGAGGTGAATCAAACAGGCAGTAGCCGAAGTTGAACAACCTTCGTATTCAAAGCACACTAAGCAAAATGTTTCTGATTCGTGAAGTCGTTCAAAAACCAAATTCTCACCGTATTCCTACGTTTTGGCCACACTGGCTCACTATAAGGGGTGTAATATATTATCCTCCTAAGGTTATGGTTTAACAACGTCATCTCTCATGTAGGTATGTCTCTCTAGATTAACCATTCCTCATAACAAGAGCGAACAATATGAGTAGTCATCATGGGGGCCAATCCATGTCGCACCCAATCATTACCTTGTATTTGGTTTGGTGCATCTCGCATTCTAACTCTTGGTCAACCTCACTAGCTTTTAAACAAAAGTTTTGTTGAAATTGGAACCAAGTTCCCAAATCCTATTTTGAATTTTGAAAACAAAATCTATCGTTCCTAGCTAGAGGTTTTCAACAAAGCTCATGGCAATAATCCTTAAGTTGTAGATCCTTTGGTTTGCCATTTAAGAGGAATTAAAATCATTTCCATTGCTCTGTTTGCTCTTTCCATTGCTCTGTTTGCTCTTTCCATTGCTATGTTTGTCCTTTCCACCTTTCTTGCATGAGGTGGTTGAATAGTATTACTTCCATATTTGCTACACCTCGGGGTGTCTTCTTATTGTTTGCGAGGTATCCTTTAGTCATTCTAGCTTACTGGAGTCTTGGGGTATCATCCTTTGTGCGGCCTCTTGCGTAATGTTCCAGTCTCTTGTACTTGAATCGCTACCATTTGTTGTTGTACTATGTATCCTTATCTCCAACTGAGGGTCATTGTGGTTGTTCTAACGTTGAGAAATACTTCGGTTTGGGTTTTAGGACAAGTTTAGGTCTTAGCATAGATGAGAATTAGATAGAAGGGATCTAAAGAAGATTCCTACCCAAACATAATAGATCAAAACAATTCATTTTACAAGCAATATCTAACAAACATTCATCATAGCAAACTAGCTCTAAATCACACGCAAAGTACGATCATCCACAAGTCGGTATGACCATAACGTTTATTACACGTCATTGCTTATTAAAACTTCCTAAATGGAGGTCCAACTAAGGCTTCTTGGTACTCTTCTAAGCAGATCCATTGTTCTGGTCCAGCTGCTTCAGTAGACTGGTAATTTGCTCGTCCTTGGTTTTGATGAGGTCTCCTTGAACACTAAGTTCAGATACCAACTTTTCCATGTCACCTTGAAGTTGGTTTATGGTTTCCTTCAATGTAGTAGTGTCTTCCTCTTCTTCTTTGAGGTCTTGCTGAGTATTATGAAGTCTCCACTTGAGTCTTTCTCCAAGTTTCTTTATAGCTGACCAAGCAGCACATCTTGCTGAGTCTAGAAATGATGGATACATCTCGGAGTTGGTGAACATCCAAAGTCCCATCTTCTTGTGGTCATCTTCCTTGTTCTTGTATAAATGGAGCTGCACCCACCAATATTCTTCACCTTCATCCATCACGGGAAATCCTTTGTAAACAGCTTCTCCTTGCATTCCCATACTTAACATGAGGTTCTTCAATGCTTTGGGAAACTCAGTCTCACTCTTCAGGGTCATGATCATCACTGGTCCTTTCTTTAGTGATTCAATGAGGCTGGTCATCTAAATTAGAAGGAAGAGTAGTGTAAAACAAATGAATGGGTAAGTTCTTACAAGAAAATTTCAAACTAAAAGTATATAGATTGATCTCATTTAGAAAACTGAATTTTTTTTCTTTTAAAGAGAGAGGAAAGAATCCTAGGGCTTCCTAGTCTATTCCAAACATAGGGTCTCGATCCTACAGGCAACACTATGCTCTGATACCATTCTGTAGCGCCCTGCCTTTTGCCAAAGGCAGAACTCTTGTGTTGATGTGCCATTCCCTGGATCAGTAGATAGCACCACAGTACAAAATATAGTAATCATTGCAATAGCATCAATATTACAACGTAAATCCAGTTACATAGGTCTTCAACCTTACGAGTACACAGCATAAAGCATAGTTGCAGTGAGCTTCCATCTTCATCATGTGCCACAGGCAGACATGTTGGAATGTAAGCTCGAGATCCTACTTCTGGTTCCTTACTTGAAATAAAACCTGCACGTTTGAATATGCGGCCCCAGAGGGGTCAGTACAATGATGTACTGGCAAATGACACATATTTGGTGGCATTTTATGGAAAGACTATACTACATGACATTTGGCTGGTGGATCTCATAGGCTGATTTGCATAAAGCCAATTTTATCCTAAAAATCATTTTCAATACTTTCTTTCAAAATTTTATTTTTCAAGGGTCAAGACAACCCCCATACATTACATACTGGCCGGTATGTAGTTTCTGGGCGAAACTCAACATAGTTTGGAACCTCAGGCACCACCACCCCTCGGAGTGCATGGTCCTTAGTTCCTACCTAGGGGTTTCTAGATAGATTTTAGTCATTCAGAATCGGTGATGAGATTCTTCCGTACATTCCATGTCTAGAGACTCAATTGTCCATTCCGAGGACGCGGCTAATCGATTAGTTTTTGACACCTTGCAAGGGTTGTGCACTTTCACCTTACGATTCATTTTATGCCCATACATAAAATGAAACGAGACCTTTTAGAGGAGAGAGCAACTAACCGACAAGATCCGTTCCCAACCTATAATTCAACTACCACCATCTTCTTGCACACAAGTTGCACTCCCACATCTAATCAGTCAAGACAGAGCCCATAATGTCATAAGGCTGCACTGGAAGCACTCTAAGCATGGAAGACATGGTAACCTCTTTATTCCTGGGTGGCCATCCCGAGCGGCATTCTGAACCCACATCCTCTTGACGAGGCATGCGTCCCAGAACCCACCTACTTCGCCGCCTCTTATCAAACCAATCCACCCAGGTGTTTCATTTTAGTTGAAGTTCTTAATTTGTTCACAAAACACTTTTACATGTGATCAAAGCATGACATCAATATTTTTCAAAGTATTTAGCATCCTAACAGGTGGGGTTTGAGGATAGCTACTCACTACTGGGATCTAAGCATTTGATAAAACAGTTGAATATTCCACCTATCATGCATACTACTGAAACACACTAATGCAGTAGTAAAAATAGGTAGGGGATATGTGTGTCACTTGCCTTTTTGAAGAATACGATCTTTCCACTTTTCTCAACTAAGCACGTAGCTTTTCGCAAAAACTATAGCATAAGAAATAGCATACCATAAACAATCCATACAAACACAATCAAACAAATAAACAATTGAAAGTATTTGTTTAACAATTTAGATTTATTGATATGTTATGATAGAAAGATTTGGCAAAGGATCAGGGATTGTAAGAGCTTAGTTGGGAAGGATCAACATGATTTGAGAGAGAATTGGATTAGGCATAATATAATTGATGAAGTTTTTATGCTTTATTAAAGCATATAAGAGTTTTAGGAATTGCTCATGTGAAATAATTTACACAAGAGTCAAATTGTGCAGCTCAACACTATTGAGTAAATGTGACAACAATTACTCTTAAATAGTATCTATTGCACTTAGGAACTAGGCTAGGTTTTACGAATGTTTGAACAACTCAATTAGCACATTTGCAAGTTGAATAGTTCAATATATGTGAACAAAACTAAGTAGGCATTGGATTGGATATGAATGATTGATAATTGAGGACATGGCTCAAATGGTTCATTGATCAACATGGTGTATAACACATAGTATGGTACGGGTTATAACAACTCCACATTAATAGAACCTAAGTTTGAGATGAATTCATATTCTACTCAAGTAGCACAATTGCAATTTGAGTGCATATATGAATCAGACAAAATATAATGAGTGAGATCTTTATGCTTTATTAAAGCATATTGAATCTTGGAACATCTCATGTGGGTAAATCACATAAGAGACAAAATAGTGCAATAGCAATACTATTGAATAAGTGTGACAACAATTATTCTTAAATAGTATATATGACACTTAAGCTTAGGCTAGGATTCTTATAACATTGAGGTACTCAATTAACTCAAATGCAAATTGAATAGTTCAATGCAAGGCTAAGATTGAGTAGACATGAGTAAATGACTATAGGTAATGGATATGTATAGATGATGTTTGAAAACTTGGCTTAAGGTTCCTAATGAGTAAATGGGATTGGGTTAAGTACTATGATGTTGATTTGATCAATACCATAGTAGCAAAGGTAGAAACTAAGATTGAAAGTATCACACTTTACTCAATGACACATTTGTAATTTGAATAAGTGGGTACTATGCAAGATAGGTCTAAGTAGATATGGTCTTGATCGAGATGTTGTTTAGATAACATTGCTGACTAGGTACGATTATAAGATTTGCTAAAGTAGAAAGGAATTATATTGAAAAGAATTATAGAATTAATTCTATAATGAATTACTCAAATTCTCATATTTGAATTTGAATAATTGCAAGGTGATTCAAATATTTTGGGCAGTGATGCTACTGGATAGCTTGCAGTAAGACAAAGTCACTACAATTGGAATCATCCCAAAATAAGTGATAGAATTCAAATTATGATCAGATTAGTGATTTAGACAAATTTAAATGCACAAAGTGTGTGCACGTATCAAATTTGGATTCTCTTGATCCTATGATGTTCTACATGTTCTGAGGAATCCAGAGACTACAAATTTGTAATTTTTGGATGGACAGAACAAAAGATATGAATTTATCAAGCTAACAGAAGGTTTGATTTCAATTTGAAAATAGTTTCCAATTGAACCCATAAAATATAAGATTTTATGGTACTGCTGGATTCTAGATGTTCTAAGGATTCCAACGGTATATTATTTGTTATTTTTGGACCTACGGATCAAAAGATATGATTTTTGCAAGATTGGGATCAAATCTGGTTTGAAATCCTAATTCGAAATTCTGTTTAAATCAGAGGGCTGCCACGTGGCGTGTTCCTATTAGTCTATACCGATTCGGCCGGATCGGGAATTTCAGCCGCAGGATCTTATGCAGCTTGGATGGTTCAGATCATTCCGTACCCCTTCGTTAAGTGAGTCTTTCGGGGACGTTGGATCAAGATCTGAGGGTCAGGAAGGAGAGGGAGAGAGAGCTCACCGAGGTGACGCCGGCGGCGAGGTCCCGACGGCTCGGATGTCAACGGCGAGACTGTTCCGGTGGTCCTGGAGGTCGACGGTGTGGCGTACGAGGTGCAGCTCGGTTAGGCGAGGTCAAACGCGTGGTCCATGGCCTCATTCTCTTCTAGGAACGGCGATGAGGTGCGGCTGGAGAGGGAGGCGGTGTCGGTGAGATGCAGACGACGAAGCTTTCATCGATTCGCTGCACGGGAAGATCGGAAGAATGGTCAGGAGGGTGCGCCAGATAACGGAGAAGAGGATAGGAGAAGAGGGAGGGGCTCAGGCTCACCAGAGCTGCCGGAATCGAGCGGAGATGGCGGCGGATTTGCGGAGCTCCGACGAGCTATTCCTTCGATCTGGGGCGATTTGAGCAGGGGGAAAAGATAGGGCAGAGAGAGGAGCGCGGGGGCTTTATAGGAGAGGTCTTGATGGCATTTAACTCGCGAGGTAAAAGCGCGGAGTAATTCCGGCGACGTTTTCCGTTTCCAGGGAGAGGGAGAGAAGATTGCGGGAACGAGGAAGACGGTTCTGACGGGCGGGTCCCACATGTCGGCGAGGGGGAGAGAGGAGCTGCGTGTACCGTTTCGGGGAGCAGGTAAGTGGGCCGCGGGCCTCCTTCAGACCTGGGCCGGAATGGTTTCCCGGGGCCACATTCTATTTTTATTTTGTTTTCTTCTTTTTCTTTTTCTGTTTTCTTATTTCTTTAATAACTTTTGCTAATTTGGTTGAAATTGCTTCAAACCAACTTTGTAAAGTTTCTAAAATTCAAAACCACATTCCAGAACAGTAACAAACATGTTTTATAATTAAAACAAATTTCCAAATAAAACTCTATAATTTAGACAAAGGGCTTATTTGCATAAACCAAAGTAGAAATAGGATTTTAAAGTAATCCTTTTAAATTCAGAGAATAAACTTTACAAAAATAGTTTTTGAAATATATTTTTAAAACATTCCTTTGGCATAGAAAACTTTATAAACCATTTTGTAAATATCCCTTTGCAAGATAGCTTGCATAGGTTTGAATAAACACAAAATATTATTTTGATACTTGATCTTTCTCAAAGAGGTCCTTCAAGAAAATAATAGAAAGTTTAAAATAGTTTTCTAATAAAGCTTTCAAATAGAGTCAAAAAGTTTTAAATCCTTGTGAATTTTCAACCATCTCCAGCAAATCAAAAGCAAAAAAATTCGCTCAAAATTTCATAAAATCTTGGGATGTTACAGGAATCTTGCGGGATCATGGAGTTTGTATACGTGTTAGAGAAACGCCTGGGCCGCTAATCTAAGCCATGCATAATTCATGGTGGAAATTTACAGCATGCCCATAGTGAACATTCGACGACGCATCTCACAATAAAAAGCTATACCAATGGTAAATAAAAGAGATGCTGAGGTGTTCATTGTCTGTTTGTCCTGTCATTTTGATATGGGCATGTTCCATGTCATCGGGCACGGAGGTACCCCGTTGGTGGTTCTCGATGATACGTGTATACTTACAATGACAAGAGCTTGCTTGAGACTCTAAGCAAAGTTGCATGAGGTTTGGGTACTCGTATTTCACGGGACACGAGGTTTTCAACTTATGATTTGTCAAGCATATGCAGCATAAGTGTTCTCGCATTAACTTTAACCATTCAAGATGCTTATGATGGGGGCAATGAGAGCTCAAAGCCGGTAAGTACCATAATTTTTGAAGGTTTATAAAACTTGCAATCACTGCTTTCCTCCGCGAAGGGCCTTTCTTTTACTTTTATGTTGAGTCACCACCTTCTATCTTTATGCACTATTAAGAGAGCATAGTTGTCATTCTGAGTATAATGTGCATTGTCCCAAAGTTTTCATTGATTGATTCATATTGTTGGTTTCACTTGTTCTTAAATTATTTGTATCTAGTCGCCCTCTTAAACTTGAAGGTGTCCTATGCATTTATGTTTTGCTCTCCATGAGGGACAAGCTGAAAACCATTTGTATGTTTTTCCTTATGATTTGAACACACGTTTGACTTTCATTGTTTCATTTTCATGATCTTTTGTTTGTGTTCTTTTCATGTTATAACATGGTTGCTAAGTTTCTTCTATCAAGATTATGTCTTTCATGCCCATATTTTAAGTACTTTTGATCCCAGCGCACAACGCTTACATAGATGATCAAGATTGTGTAGGTGCATGTCACCTCAAAAATTATTTCTTTTGTTATCACTTACCTACTCGAGGACGAGCAGGAGTTAAGCTTGGGGATGCTGATACGTCTCCAACGTATCCATAATTTTTGATGCTCCATGCTTGTTTTTACACCATTTGTTTAGTGTTTCGTTACACTTCGTGGCATTTTTATGCATTTTCCGGAACTAACCTATTAACGAGATGCCATAGTGCCAGTTCCCTGTTTTCTGCTGTTTTTGTGTTTCAGAAAAGTTACACAGGAAATATTCTCGGAATTGGACGAAACCAAAGCCAGTCGTCCATATATTTCACGGAGCTTCCAGAACACCGAAGAGGAGACGGAGCCAGACCAGAGGGTGGCCACACCACCGGGGGCGTGGCCCACCCCTGGCCCGCGTCGGCCTGTGGTGTGGGCCCCCTGGTCCACTTCTGATGCCGCCCCTTCGCCTATAAAGACCCCCCGACGGGAAAAACCTAAAAACCCGATCACTTTTCCAGAACACATCGCGATCCGCCGCCGCCGTCGACCCGAAGATCGGGAGGGTCCAGAAGCTCTTCCCGGCACCCTGTCGGAGAGGGGAATTGCCACCGGAGGTCTTCTTCATCGCCATGCTTGCCTCCGGCGCGATGAGTGAGTAGTCTACCTTGGGCTATGGGTCCATAGCAGTAGCTAGATGGTTGTCTTCTCCACCATGTGCTTCATGTTTAGATCTCGTGAGCTGCCTTACATGATCAAGATCACCGTTATGTAATTCTACATGTTGTGTTTGTTGGGATCCGATGAATATTGGTGTTATGATTGAGTTGAAGTACTAAATTTTATCTTATGTTATCTCTATGTTGTTTATGATCTTGCATGCTCTCCGTTGTTAGTAGCTATCTTGGCCGAGTAGTTGCTAGTGACTCCAAAGAGGGGGTATTTATGCTCGTTAGTGGGTTCATGCCTCTATTTAATCTGGGGGGGAGTGACAGAAACCTCTAAGGTTGTAGATGTGTTGTTGCTACTAGGGGTAAAACAACATTCATATGCTCAAGGGCATATGCTTTGTTTACATTACACACTTTGCTTAATGCAATTATCTGTTGTTCGCAACTTAATACTTGTGGAGTTCTCGGATTGATTCGCCACAAGTGGATTATTAGTCATAGATGCAGTTGGATGGCGGTTTATGTATCTTGTTGTAATGCCCAGAGTAAATCTCATAGTGATCCTCTCGACATATGCACGTTGTCTTTATTCTATCAATTGCCCAACTGTAATTTGTTTACCCAGCATGTATTATTTTATGGAGAGACACCACTAGTGAACTGTGGACCCCGGTCCTATTTCCTTTATATTGCTATCACCTATTTACTTTACTTGCACTGTTTACTTTACTTGCATATTACTATCACTTTCCACTCGATACGCTCATACCCCTTTGTTTCAAGCAAACCGGTGAGATTGACAACGTCATTGTAAGTTGGGAACAAAGTATTTGGTTGTGTCGTGTGCACGTTCCACTTTGCCGCTCGCAAAGCAAAGCTTGGACGAGGCGCCCTATAAATTGTCCGGAGCTGTCGCGAAGCTAGCGGGCATCACCTTCAGTCGTTTGGCTTTCTCCTACTGGATTGATAAGCTTGGTTTCATAACTGAGGGAAAAACTTGCTGCTATATTCATCAAACCTTGCTCTTGGGGTTTTCCAACTGGCCGGTCATTTACTACACACAATCAAGTTTTCTCACATCATCACCGCGCCATCAACAAGTTTTTCTGGCGCCGTTGCCGGGGATCGAAGAAGAAGAATTTCCCACGTCAACTACGCACCAGTAAAATGCCAAACAGAGCTCGGTTCTGTCTCTCTCGGCCCAAATTGGCATTTTTCAGAACGCTTTTTTCCCCTCTCTCTCTGTAACAGTTCTCTCTCTTTTCACCAAATTAGTATCAAATCTAGAGAAGCTTCTATTTCTGTCTTTCTTCAATGATTGTTGCCTTTTGGCCCTCGTTTTTTGCCCAATATGGTTACAAATCTAGTAGCAAATCTAGAAGCTAGTATAGGATAAATTCACAGCAGCATAATAAATCTAGAAAACTAAGTATAATACATAAACTGCATACAACAGCCAAAAGCAGCCAATAATGATGTTAATGTTCACGACAAACTAAGCTGAAAATAATACAAGATGCAATGTATGGCCAACATGAAGATTAGGATACCCCAGGATGAATGAATATGTTCTTCATTCAGCATATATTTCTTCGTCGCTCCATTCTCTGATCTGAAAGAAATATTCATTGAACTCCTTGAGTCTGCAGTGTGCAGCCAATACATCCTCCAAATGGTATGGCCTTTTTTCATTTCTTAGACTGTACTTTCCTAATCTATCCACACGTAGTGGCCACTCGACCCAGGCCTTTATATCATCAAAGTACTCTCTGATATAACCCAAATCCGCGTAGTAGATGCTGCCAGGTCGAAGTGTCGGGTGCACTCTGGTGTCGACGGATATACACCGGATATAATGGACGAAGAAGGCACGACTACCAATGTTACTGACGGCATGGAGAGAGTGGCTCTCAGTGTCCACACGGTACACCAATGGTTGACCTTCCTCCAAACGACCGCCCAACAACACAAGCAGCAGATCACCATCCGACCTCACAAGGTAGAACTTGTCATTTCCAAGTTCTGCAAATGAAAATAGTGTCTCCATGTTGACAGTGCTCGCACGCTGCTCCAACTAGACATTGTTGGTGCACACTAATTTTCCGAACTCAAAATTGTTCACAGCTATTGCATACAATTCACCATTGAACGGGGTAATGCAACGCATAGAATGGTGCTCGATCGAAAATCTTCCTTCTCCCCAATCTTCATCTATACCCTTAGTTGGAGTGCTCTCATCGACCCAAGCAATTTCCGCCGGGTAATCTGTGGAAACAAAGACCATAGTCGGGGACTTCATTACAGCGACTGACTCCAGAATAACAGATGGCATCTGCGCCTCAAACATAGTGTTCAATGTCTTTGTGAGTGGGTTCAGAAGCCGTATCTTGTGCGGCTGGTTCTTCTGGGCAAGCACGATGATGCCACGGCAAAAGCCGACGAAGTAGTATCTAAAATATATTGATGAAGATAACATTCAGCACTAAGATGTTTACGATTGAAAATAAAAATAGATTAACTCTATAGATATGGAGGAATTTGAACCTTGCATGAACTTCCGTTAGATCGATGGTGACGTAGCGGGATGTGCGGAGGTGGAGGAAGGTGAACTCAGCGGCGCGTGGAAGGGCGTGTTCTACCATGATCCATTCGTGCAGGTGCACGTCGGGCTCAGGTAAATCTGAGCGCCAATTTCTACAAACTTGCCTCAAAGCAGAGTAGGTGTCCACGTACTCCTCGTTCGCCAGTAAGCAGTCGCCGATCTTGTGAAGTGGTCCATCAGTCATGAGAGAGGCCCAGTTCACGGAGGCGCCGCGCTTGGATGCGCCGCCCTCGGAGGCGACGGGCTCGGCGGCGACGGGCTCGGATGCGACGGGCTCAGCGGCGACAGCCTCGGATGCGACGGGCTCAGCGGCGACGGCCTCGGATGCGACAGGCTCGGCGGCGACGGGCTTGGATGCAACGGGCTCAGAGGCGATGGGCTCAGAGGAGACGGGCTCGGAGGCAACGGGCTCGGGGGCGATGGCCGCCGGCGCATTCTTCTTCTCCATCGCTGGTAGGGGAGCGTGCGTAGGGCGGTTGGGGTTTTTTCCTTCGATTTGGAGAAGTTGATAGGACATGAGAGGCGTGGTTGTGTGCGTGAGTGAGAATGAGACTGTGTGCAGAGGGAGGGGGAGAGGGGCTCTGTACAGGCAAAGTGAAGGTTGGTCTCAGCAGTTTCTCAAAAAAACTAGACGTTTGGTCTCAACACGCGTCCGTGGTACTGCACGTCTGGACCGTTACGTGTACTCAGTTCTACCCTCGAGTCTTATACTGGAAAAATATCTGTACTCAGTTTTCCCCTCGAGTACTAATACTGGCTAGTGCAATATACTCAGTTTTACCCTCAAGTGGCTGGTCAACAGAGAGTCAACAAATGGGATTAAGCTATCTAATTGAGTCATTTCATGTGCAAAAAATTCAAAAAAAAATAAAATCATAGTGCCTCCTACTCATGGAGTCTTGTTACGTGACCTGCCACGTAGGAAATCATAACAATCATATATAAATGAAGTTTTACCACAAATTGCCACTTATCAAATCACTAGTAGCTATGAAGGTTCGTGGCTTTCCACTCAAACCCCTTCTCAAAACATCTATACCCAAAACATAGTTTGTCTGAATGAGGCCATAATTTTCACACTCATGTATATTTGAATTGCTAATACTTTGAGGTAGGCCAACCTGCGTTTCATTGTACAAAACATGTGTTTTTATTTTTCTAAATCTCTTATTTGAATTCCTTAGCCTATTTACTATTTACTTGCCCTTGGATCCTTGATACTACTCAGTTTTACCCTCTCCCTTCTCACAGAAGCCCAAACTTGGCCTGATTGGTCGAGCTGTTGTCACACGGATCGTGCCCACCTACCATCGATCCTATGATCTAACGGGCAGGATAACCCCTCTTTCTCTCTCATCATGGCCACCCTCTCTCTATCTGTCGGTGGCAAACTACTACCCCTCTATGTATGCTAAATAACGAGTTTGCCACCGGATTCAACAAGTTTGGTAATCACGAATTTCTTGTAGGCATTACTTTTCACGGAAAAATGATAAACTATCACGAAATTCCATTTCTTTTAGGCATTACTTTTCATGGTAAAATGATAAACTATCACGAATTTCCATTTCTTGTAGGCATTACTTTTCACGGTAAAATGATAAACTATCACGAATTTCCATTTCTTTTAGGCATTACTTTTCACGGTAAAATGATAAACTATCACGAATTTCCATTTCTTTTAGGAATTACTTTTCACGGTAAAATGATAAACTATCACGAATTTCCATTTCTTTTAAGCATTACTTTTCACGGTAAAATGATAAACTATCACGAATTTCCATTTCTTTTAGGCATTACTTTTCACGGTAAAATGATAAACTATCACGAATTTCCATTTCCGTCAAGATAGTCCGCGTTACTTTTTTGTTGAGATATAAACCCCCACAACGGTCATCTCCTCCTTAATTTATTGTGTAAACCCCACAACGGTCATTTCTACCTTAATTTATGGTGTAAACCCCACAACGGTCATCTCTCCCTTATAAACCCCGACAACGGCCATCCCTCATGTCAATAGGTTCTGCCTCTCTCTTCTTCATTCACATACACTTGATCCATTGCCATGGCTTCCATGTCTCGGACGCCGACCGGAAGGGGAAGGGGAAGGGGAAGGGGAAGGGGAAGGGGAAGGGGCAGGGGAAGGGGCGGCCGGGGTGGTGGATCATCATCATTGCCACCACCACTGTCAACACTGCCATTGATCATAGAGGAGTTCTTCATCGCCATCTATGAAGACCCTTTGGCCAAGAAGGTACGTACGCGTTCCCACATATATGATGCATGTGATTAATTATGTGCATGTTCTAAAAAACCTTTAATTTCAAATGATCGGCGCTCGATCTCTTTGCAGGCACTCCCAAAAAAGTTTGCGGACTATCTTGATGGCCAGGAGCCCGCTAAGGTGTATCTGCGAGCAGCTGACTGCGGTCCTCGTCTCTGGACCGTGGAGGTCCTATTTGACGGACAAGGCCGGATGTACCTCGACAAGGGCTAGGAGAATTTCGCCATCGCGTACGGTGTGAATTTCGGCTGCTTCCTACACTTCAAATATGAAGGCGATGATGTGCTCACAGTGAAGGTGTTCGACGGAACAATGTGCAGGAAGTACTACTACACGGACGACGAACATACTGACGATGAAAGCGACGACGACGTGAAGCCATGCATCCATCCCCTTTAGATAAGGGGATTATGACCAAGAATATATATGTAGCTTCATATGCATCGATTTAGAGATCTAGCTATTTTCTATATATTATGCATGTAAAAATAATATCACAATTTCCACTATGATTCGAGCACCACAGCCTCCAAACGATGCCGATGCCGATATCGGCATGGTCAGAACGGCTATGCTCGCCGCCACTGCTAGGTCACCATTGGGATGCACCCTCAATCCCGTCCCCTCATTCGATCACTGACACACCAGAGATACCGCCGAGGCCAATGATAAACGTACATGCTGATGACAATGCCGAACATGCACGCCGCTATGGGCACGGCCCCGCCGCCCCGCTATGCTGGACTCCACAGACCACCGCGAGGTATTTCTCTTCGCCACCACACTCCCCTAGCACCCATCTATACATGCCAGAAAGGAGAGACACTAGTTTTCTCTATATTGCTCGCGTTCGTATCCAACACCATCAGTCAAAGTGTTGAGGTCGTCGTCGATGTCCTCGACCATTTCTTCTCTTCTTTGCATGGTTAAACGCATCTAGTTCATATCTATCTAATGCGTCTGGTCTCGCCTCATGCAGTTCTTTGTGGACGTCGATCTCATCTCGGCACCCCGCAGGCCACCTCCTCTGTGCCATCGCTGTAGAGCTCCGTTTAAAAATCTAATCCTACCCGTATATTGCCCCTTGTATCAGCGTCATGGCCCCACTTGTCATTCGATATACCGAAGCCCCACTCGTCCGCATTTTGGTCAGGGATACGGTGATGCTTATGGTCAAACAAAGATGGATGGTCTGGCGTGTCTTTGCGGGCTCTACATGGCCCCACTAGTCAGCAGATAACGGTCAAAGTTGTTGACCCGTCGGGCAACCGGCCGTTCCAGCACTTGTGAGGGTTTCAGACAAGGGCTTGGACAAAACTGAGGAAAAACTAAGGAGCTGGGGAAAACTGAGTACAACTAAGGACCCGAGGGCACGAAAATAGAAATCCTCAAAAATTATAGATACGTTTGAGACGTATCAGAGCTTCAAAACGGTGGGAGTCGAGAGACTTTCCGCTAGCGCCACGGGACCGTCCACCACCACCCCGTTTCTTGGTACTCGCCACTTTCTCTTTGCCCTTGCGGGCTGAGTCTTCCACATCCGCCGCCGTCTCCTCCTTGTTTCCGCTGGAATGAACTTCTTCCTTGTCACCAGTGATGTCTTGAGCAGGAGGCTGGTGGGTGTTTGTGGTAAAGTCCGCAGGAGCAAGAGACTTCAACTGAAAGTTGGAAAGCTAAAGATGTTAGCATCCACATGCAACAAAAGTCATACGTGTGTTATGGCGGATAATCCACTAACCTTCGGGCAACTACCATTCTCGAACATACTCATTCCAAACTTGAGAGGTTCTTTCCTAGGAGATTTCATTAATGAGCAAATGCGTTTCTCGATAACCTTGGGGTCTAAATCAACCCCCGAGCATCGCATGCCATCATTTGCACCAGTGTACTCGTGCATCAGGCGATCGAGATATTGCAGAGGCTAGATCCACCTTGATATCCAACAATTGATGGTATCAATACCCTTGAGGCCATCTTAGGTAAGCTTGGCAATCCACCGTGCAAGAAGCTTGACATAGGGGGTGGCGGAGTCATCATTGACCGGCTTCCAGGAATCGAGAGGGCTCTGCTGTTATGTTCTCGAAGGAAGGAAGACCAAAAGATCGGGAAGGGGCAGCTTTATCCGCCATGTAAAACCACGAGCCTCTCCAGCCTATGGCAGAATCCGATGGAGTGATGAAGGGGTAATCTTTGGACCTTTTAGGAAGAAAAGAGATTGTTCCACAAGTCTGAGGAAATCCGTCATTCTCATAGTTAGGACGGACGGAAAAGAAAAGCTGGAAAAGATCAACCCTCGGAAGGATTCCGAGGTACCCTTCGCATAGAGCTGCATAACCCGCCACAGATACCAAGCTGTTCGGCGCGATGTGGTGGAGCTAGAGCCCGTAAAATTGGAGAAGGTTGCTGAAGAAATGTGATGGCGG
Organism: Dactylis glomerata; assembly: GCA_007115705.1. Lineage (NCBI taxonomy): Eukaryota > Viridiplantae > Streptophyta > Magnoliopsida > Poales > Poaceae > Dactylis > Dactylis glomerata. Next base: position 115,182 of record QXEO01000263.1, read on the forward strand.
CATACTGAGGCCTCTCTCGATGTGAGACTTGAGCATTAGTATCTCAGTCTTCCTTGGGGCAGGCACTAAAGCTTTATGATCGGTCCACCATTGAGATTCAGCTTTTGGGGCCATTGTACCTTCATTCTCCAGGGCCCGGACATGAGCATCCTTCACGTGACACTTCACCCAGTATCCGTGAAGGTTGGCTGGAATTTGTTCTGCTTCCTCAGCTTCTATTCCGCCTCCTTGTTCAGCTTCTCCGGCTTCACCTCCGCCATCTAGTTCCTCCTCATCTGCCATCTCTTCCGCGGCCTGCTCTTCAGCATCTTCTTCCGCTTCAGAGGTAAAGTCCTCTGGGTAGGAATCTGCCGTGGGTTGGCCGGAGGTAAAAGCTAATTGCTGAAGTGGGGAATCCTCTTCGTCAGCATCAGTGGGATGGCGGGAGGAGGGTGATTCAGGGTCCATGGCGGCCAGCGGTGTGATGCTAAGAACCTCGAGAACTTCTATTGAAGACGATGGCGAGGCCAAGATGAGATTCTCCGGTGAGAAAACTGACCGGCGGCAAGGAATTCCGGGCGGTGGCTCGACGGAGATCGCGGAGCTCCTGGGCGATGCTATGAAGATGAGAGCGAAGGGTGTGAATGACGCAGGGCTCACTGGCGGGGTATATATATAGACTCCCAGCCTTGAGATTCGTGCCCGCCATCTGCATCCTCCATCTCAGACTCACAAACCCTAGATCAATGCCACGTGTCCACGGGTAAAACAGTAATCTTTACCAACGGTGCTTATACCACAAATTTTACCCTAGAAGGAACTACGTGGAGAAATTTGCGGCGGATTCCATGGTAAGATCCAACGGATCCCAGGAATCTCGCCCAAGTGTAAAGCTACGTCGCGTAAATCCACTACCAGTGGCGGATTAAAAACATGAAGATAGAAGGAACGCCAAGATCTGCCATCCAAATGCAAGAAAGAAGAGCTATGGCGGATGACTTCACCAAGGACGAGCTATGGCGGATGACTTCACCAAGGACGAGCATAGCGGATGGAGGTGGCGATCTTGAAGTTCCCCGGGGGCTACTGTTGGGGATATATCAAATAGGTATACCTGCGACGTAGTCCTAAATTAGCAAGCCAGGGTGGCCCATGGAGGTGGTATGGCGGATAGCCTACCGGGCGGTCCAGTTGCTGGAAGGCCCATGGCGATACGGGGGGACGCATGAGCTTATGGGGGTTACCCTAGATAGGCCCATGGCGGGTTATGCCTTGTAGTGTATGTCATTGTATAGGACTTAGTCTAGGACTCCATATTGTATCCGCCCCGGTACCACCGTGATGCCCATGCCATGCGCCTTTATAAGCCGGCGTGGAGGAGCCCTCGAGGCACCAGACAATCTCATCATTGTAACCGAGCACTTGTTGCCATATAGTGAATTATAGCGGCACGTAGGGTCTCGCCACCGTTGCAGGATCTGAAGCTGGGTAAACTTGTGCTATCACCGTCCCCGGATCGCTCCGTTGTGTTCACCTCTTCCACAAACCGCCATACACCTACCCCTATGGCAGATGTGTTGACGAAACCACGACACACAACTCAATTGGAGTCTCCTAATAGGCCACCAAGCTCTTACACATGAAGATTGAGCAAGGAGGCGGCTTCTTCCGGCTAGGGTTCTAAGGTACCCAAGAGTAACAAGTCCCTCAATGAACTGAAGGGGAAATCAAACCGCCTTGATGGAAGTATACCTTTCGCAAGCCTAGCAAATACCAGAGATCGCTGGAGCAAGTTGAGATCATTATGAGAACATGCCATGCCGAAAAAAGAATGCCAAATCCATAGATCTTGGCTGGCAACGGTCTCAATTATTACCGCGCAACCCTCAACATATCGTGAGTACCGCCTTGCCATGTTAAAGGAAAGTTCTTCCACTTTCAACGCATGCAATCTATGCTTCCAAGCATTCTGGGAAAGCCACTCTTCTCGTTGATGGATAGCAGCCATAGAGTGTCCTCCATATTTGGCTCTCTCAAGTACACACTATTGAACACACCTCAATCACTGCCAGACAAAACTTATACACATTGAGTCAAGGCATGTAGACTCGCTCATGCACATGTACCATCAACAGATCACTAGTAACTCTACAAGCAAGCATGTGAATAGCTGCTGAGCACTTTTGGTAAAAGAGAAGCCAATCTTAATTAGATGTGCCATATGGCTTGCATTGGAAGTATGTGTTGTGATAACACACACCTTCATGAATTCGCTCGAATAACAACCTTGAAATCCGAAAGCAACGCTGGAAATGGTTTCGGTACAACACCGCATCTGACCGAAAGTAATCGTTCTACAGCTGGACATGGTCCGCCTCTCATTTGCGGTCCAAGTTCATTGCTCGTCCAGGCACAAACCCCTTCCACTAAGGGTTGCCGCTGCTAGCAAGAAATCTGAATCGTCGTCAGAATCCTCATTTGTCAAAGTTTTAATAAAGTGCTTGTAGCAAAAACTTGTTGTTTTGGTATCATTGCCCGAGTTGTTGTCCATTTGCACGACCTTGTTGGCAAATGGCCGAACTTGTTCCGCGCGACTAGAACTGGCACTCGTCCGAGCCTCCTACAATAGTCGCGAGGTGGTTTAAGCTGTCGATGGCCGACGGGGGCGAGCGGTGGGCGGGTGGGAGGCAACAAATGGCGGCGACGGCGAGTGGGATCGCAAGGACAAGGCGAGGGGGGGGGGCAAATGGGGGTGGGGTGGGAATTTGTACCTTTCTCGGGCGAACAAGAGGACGCGTGCTCGGAAGCGCATGTTGTCCGAGAGACCATATTTTCAGCCCAAATTTGAGATCAAAATAGATGCACGTGAACATCTCTGGTCACCTCAATCTGTTTGGGTCATCCCGATAAACCAACTATTTTATATCCTATCATTCAAACGAATCATGCTATCTTGTTTAGACCGACCCGCTTGAGTTACCTTAATAACCTGGCCTGCTCCGTAGGTTGCAACGAGGAGTAAAGTGCACGACGATCTCTTAAACTCATGATTCAGGATTCACACAAGCGGACTCTGGGTGACGTGCAGCGACTCCTGGTATTTTAGAAGAGGAGTGATGGCGTGGCATGCTTCGTGGCAACTGTTCCTCGATCGTAGGGTCTTTTCTTCACGTTCGAGCGAGTAGTTCGGACAAGCCTCCCGGCAGAGGTGTCTGTTGCCTATTGGGTATCTGAATGAGCTGGAGATGCCCTTAACTGATCTGCGTCACTCTGCCAATCAATTGCCTTACACTGTTCCACACACGCGTCGACGTTTGTGCCGACCTACGCGTCCCTCTGGCCTTGGAGGCGTCCTCCGACGATGGCCAGATGGGTAGCCCGGTCACGTGGGTGACATGGTGTCTGGTATCGCTGGGACCCACCACAGATCTGAGGAACGAAGCTTCTACACCTTGCACACGCAGACGTATAGTTCTAGCGCCGTACGTGGCAAAGGATTCTTGACTAGCTCCTCCCCGATCTGATTTTCCCCCAAACCCCAGCCCTCCAAGGCCCCTCAAATGCAACTTATGAGCCCACGTACAATCAGGTTAGCACAGTACCCCAGGCCCATCTAAAAGTCCATCCCAAAGCACCCCAATACGGCCTTGTTCGTTTAATCCCACCCCGGCCGGGGTTTGGGCCTAATCCCCGTGGGTCGGCCGGGATCCATCCGGCCGGGATTGCATCCCGATCTTTTCTGATGACACGTTCGGTTAAACCCTCTCGGGATGTCACCCCGCCCGATTCCACCCCGACCCCGTTCATTTCCGTCGGGAAAGAAAACGCGACCCTTATCGCGTGGAACGAATCCCCACGATACAAGCGGCTCCTCTATCTCTCTGACCTTCTCTCTCGCGCGAGTTGCGGCGGCGTCGGTGTCGGCGGCGGCGGCGGTGGAGGACGGAGGACGGCGGCGACGCAACAAATCTTGCCGACCAAAGACGCCTGCTCCCTGCCCCCTTCCCAATCGGCCGCAGAGCTTCGGCGGTGCCCGTGAGATAGACACGGAGACCCACCTCCGTGCGAGCTCGGCGGCGCAAGTCAGATGTCGCCTCCAGCTCCCTCTCCACCTCCGTCTGCCTCTGACTGGTGAGCGCCTAATTTTCCTCCTCATTCTCCTACAGTTTATGTTTGACATGTTCGGCAACCTAATCTAGGGTTCCTTCCGTAGTGGTAGGTTTTTGGATGTTCTTGGTATATGTTAGGTAATTGATTGAATATAGTTGTGCTGGAGCTCCCGGCCGGCGCCGGTTCCCGTATGAGAAGGTGATGGCCGGGTGCACCCTGGTGGTATAGGTGGTGTGCCACCGAGGATTTTCTTTCCCATTTCTAGATCGATGGATGCAAAATTACTGTTTGGTGATTTTTTAACTGGGGTGTTTTGGGAGAGGAGAAGATGCAGCATATGCTGTTAGTATCATGCTAGATATTTGTACCTACATCCATCGATCAGTAGCAGTGAGCGCATCATTTTGGTAGGCCACCATACCTCTGGCGATTGGGAGGCGACCATGGCGACGAGGGCAGCTACTAGGACGAACGGGAAGGTGGCAGTGTACCCAACCGGAGGGGATCGACGACAGCGATTCTATCTACTTCCACCCCTTGCTAAACGAATGATTTGTATGGTAAATAGCTAGTTATAAATCTGTTTGGATACTTTCTGGTATCAATCATGTATCCTTTTTTTTAATGCAGTATCATTTTGGATACATCCTGTGTCACTTATTGTCAATATATACAATTATTCTTTCTTTCATACTAGCATTAAACAAATCATTTTTCATTTAGCATTTACGACAAAGATATTGTATGAGTTGAAGCTATTTCTCAGTGGGAACAAGCCTTTCAAATGGATAACAAGTTTCAGTTATCCACATCTACATATTGTTTCCTTTGGTTTTATAGGCATTCGTGCTATTTGTACTACTAGAGCCAAGAGTGATCAACGGAATACAGAACAGCGAGTATAGAATTTTACTGCTTGCATTTGTTCTCCTAGCTAGACCAGTATAAATTAGTTTGAACTTGCAGTGATAATGTTAAGTGATAGTGTGCATATTCATTTAAGTGACATGGTTCTCGGTCTATAGCCAGGCATGGAGCTGTCTGAAATTATTTACCAGAATGCAGAGTACTGAATAAATACATTCACGGTTTATATATTAAGCTGTGCCAGATTAGGTCACGCCTGGTGGTTGATGAAACAGCTTAAATTGATTTCATGTGCATTGCCAGTATGCTTGATGGTAATTTAGTGGTTTATTCTTCCATCCGCTTGAGGTCACAAGTTTAGCAAATTGAGCTGATGCCATATTCATTTTGCAAACAAGCTGAGCAAAAGGAGTAGTAATCAACAATTATAGGAACTTGACTACCTCGATGGAGCTGAAGATCATGTACTGATGGACTTGTTGTTTAATTGCAGGAATTGTCATTCAGAGCATTTGCGAGCTGCAGATTCTGTGGAGGGAGGTGATGAGAATCAAGTTTCTGGCTCTCGGCGCCTCGCCGCCGCAGCAGTACAGAGCGTATAATTTGAGCCGAGGACGATGAGGATTGAGTTACCGGCTCTTGGCGCCTCGTCGCCTGCGGCAGCGGAGGGTGGTAGACTTTGTGCTCTCGACGGCGGGGGAGCACGATGGAGCGACGCTGAGGTGGGGAGCCCTCCGACGGTGAGTGTGCTCCGGCTCCGCTTCTTCAACTGGGAAGATGAGGACGTCGAGGCAAATCCATTCCGTGACGGCGAGGGAGTTTCGAAAGCGGGGGAGGACAACGATGACCGGCCCCGCCTCCATGGTGCTCGTGTCAGATCCCAGATGAGACCGACAAAGCTAATAGCATAAAACACAAGAAATCAAGAGTATATGTAGCCAAATCGGCTGAGCTCAGAGGAGCGTCTCATGTCTATATTATTGAGTATACAAGTTTAGCCTGATAGGCAAGATAGCAGATTGCAGATGAATTGAACCCTAGCCACAGCCCGACATATATCAGGTAGGATGAGAATATTCTCTTAACAGTGACGGTGAGTACGATTACAAACGGTAGACGTGGACAACGGCTTGACGAGTGACGGGACGTCAGGAGTGGTTGGCCGTTGCCTGACTGAAGAGTGTCTTGTTAGCAGGGTTGACAATGCCTCCCACTGAGAATCGACTTGCCCTCAAGTCGCTCTGTTGCGCCAGCCTTCCGTGGTGGTGCGGAAGAAGTCCGGGAAGGTGTGCTTGATGAAGTCCGCGTCTTCCCACGAGGCCTCCTCCGGCGAGAGATTGTCCCACTGTATGAACCATTGGACAATAGGGAGGTTATTTCGTGGAATTTGCCTTACCTGAAGAACAAGGGCAGGAGCAGTCTTGATTGTTCCGTCAGGATTTATCAAAGGAAGATCCGGACTGGGTACTGCTTTGGGTCCCAAATGCTTTTTTAACTGGCTAACGTGAAAAACATCATGGATCTTGACAGTAGCTGGTAGCAGTAGCTTGTAAGCGACAGTTCCCACTTTCTGTAGAATTTTGAATGGTCCATAGTACTTTGTGTGTAGCTTAATGGCACCCCTGAACCCAAATGCCGCAAGTCTGTAAGGCGCCATTTTAAGGTATACCATGTCGCCAACGTTAAACTGACGCTCAGACCTATTCATGTCTGCATACTTTTTCATCCTAGACTGTGCTTGCACCAGATTCTGTTTCAGTTGCACTAACATGTCTTGCTTGGCTGACAGGAAATCCTTTGCTTCCAAGTCCGATGGCCCAGGGATGGAGAATTCACTCAATAAGGGGGGCGGAAAACCATATAAGGCTTGGAATGGAGTGCATTTGAGAGCTGTGTGAAAAGTAGTGTTGTACCACAATTCAGCCATGGGTAGCCAGGATGTCCATTTCTTTGGATTTGCAAATGTCATACACCTCAAATAGTTTTCTAGGCATTGGTTAACTCGCTCGGTTTGACCGTCCGTTTGAGGGTGGTAGGAAGAGCTGTATCGGAGTTTGACATTGAGAGCAGAGAATATACTTTTCCACAGGTTACTAGTGAAAATCCTATCTCTGTCAGAGATTATCACTACTGGAGGCCCATGTAATTTCAGTACATGTTCAATGAAAGCATCAGCAACAGTTTGTACTGTGTATGGGTGTGCTAGAGGTATAAAATGTGCATACTTAGTTAATTTATCCACCACAACCAAAATTACCTCCTTTCCATGTGAGTTAGGAAGACCTTCTATGAAATCCATTGATATGTGTGCCCATGCCATGTCCGGAATGGGTAGGGGGGCCAGGAGTCCAGGAGAGGGGCACTGCTCATGTTTTGATCTCTGGCAGATGGGGCAAGTAGAAATCCAGACTTCCACATCCTTTTTTAAACCAGGCCAGAAGAAAATTTGTTTGATTCTATGGTAGGTTGCTGTCATGCCTGAATGTCCGCCTACAGGAGAAGAGTGCAGAGCTGCAATTAGTTTTGTCCTGAGCTGCTCATTGTTTCCCACTGCAATGCGGCCTTTGTATCTGATTACTCCGGCTGTGATAGTGTATCCTGTAGCAGCATCAACAGGGTCTGTTTGCAGCAATAGCTTAACTTGCAAAGGCTGGAAAAATGCATCAGAGGTGTAACTATCGACTACCTCTTGCATCCATATCGGTGTGGTTTGTGAGATTGCCATCAGTTTACCACTTTTGCGAGAAAGGGCGTCTGCAACGAGATTTTCCTTACCCTTTTTATACTGGATAGTATAGTCAAACTCCAGTAGTTTCAGCATCAGCTTGTGCTGTATCCCTTCAGACAGGCGTTGGTCAGTCAAGAATTTGAGGCTCTGGTGATCAGTTTTTATGATTAGTTTGCTACCGAGGAAATAGTGGCGCCAGCGTTTTAGTGCCTCAATAATTGCAAGTGCTTCCTTTTCATAAACTGACAGGGCAGCATTTCTAGGGCAGAGGGAGGAGCTGTAATATGCTAAGGCCTTACCTTGCTGCATGATTACTGCTCCTATGCCTGTTCCTGAAGCATCAGTTTCTAAGATGAACGGTTCAGCAAAGTTTGGCATTGCGAGCACTGGGGCAGTTACCAAAGCTTCCTAGAGTAGTTTGAATGCTTTGTCGTGGATGGGAGTCCAGTGAAATTTTCCCTTCTTAAGCAGATCATGGAGTGGTCTGCATATCAGGCCATAGTGCTTGATAAAGCGTCTATAGTAACCTGCCAGTCCTAAGAAACTTCGCAGCTGTGTCACAGAGGTAGGGGTTTCCCAATCAGAGATTGCCTTTATCTTATTTGGATCTGTGGAAACGCCATCTTGTGTGATAACATGGCCGAGATACTCCACCCGAGGAACACCAAATACACATTTACTTTGTTTTGCTGACAGTTGGTGGTGTCTAAGGATGGAGAACACTGTGTGTAAGTGGTACACGTGCTGTTCTGCATTTTGACTATAGATGAGGATGTCGTCAAAGAAAACAAGGATGAATTTCCGCAAATATGGCTCAAATATTCTGTTCATCAGTGCTTGGAAGGTGCCAGGGGCATTTGAGAGACCGAAGGGCATCACAAGATATTCAAAGTGACCGAAATATGTGCGAAATGCCGTTTTGTGGACATCATCAGCGTGCATCCTTATCTGATGGTACCCTGACCGTAGGTCAATTTTGGAGAATATGACAGAGCCATGCAATTCATCGAGAAGGTCCTCGATGACTGGGATGGGGAACTTGTTCTTTATTGTTTGTGCATTTAGCTTCCGAAAGTCAATGCAGAGTCTCAATGTTGTGTCCTTTTTGTTGACCAAGATGGCTGGGGAGGCATAGGAACTCTGACTTGGCTGAATTACTTTGGTGAGGAGAAGTTGTTTAATCTGTTTTTCCATTTCAGCTTTGTGCTTATGAGGCACTCGATATGGCCTGAGTTGAGGTGGTACTGCTCCTTCAATCAATGGGATTTTATGATCCAAATCCCTATGAGGTGGTAAGCCTTTTGGTTCCTCAAAAATATCAGCAAATTCAGCTAATAATTGGTCAATGTGTGGAAGTAATTCCTGTTGAGGAGATTGTATCAATTGCAGGGAGTATGGCTGTATGATATAACCAGGGAGGCCTTTTTGCAGCAACTTGGTCATTTGCTCCGCTGGAATTTCTTTTATTGCCTTATCAGTGTTGCACGTCTTGAAGATAATATCAGTGTGGCCATGCTTTCTAATTGTGAATTCCCCTTTTTTGAAATCAAAAGCCACTGGATTGTGGATTGACAGCCAGTCACATCCTATAACAATGTCATGCCCTGGAATGTGCAGTACGCGGAAATTGTGCTTGAACTTGTGCTTACCAATGATGAAATTGCAGTCTGGGATATATGAATTTGAGAGCAGGGTGCCTCCTCCAGCGACATCTATTTCTTTTTCATCGGCTGGCAAGATTGTACAGTTTGTCTGGAAAGCAAAATCCTGGTTCATGAATGTGGAGTTGCTGCCAGAGTCGAGTAGTGCGACAGCTTGTTTCCCAGCTATTGTAATAAGGACGGTCGGCGTGCTTGTGATAGGGAATGTTGTCATTGCCTGAGCTGAAATATGCATCAGTTGCTCTTGGTTGTCAGGAGCTGGTGTTGTTTGTTCCTCAGTGTCAGGTTCCTGAGTGTCCTGTTCAGGCTGTGTCTCAGGCGTGTCTTCTTGCAAGAGATGGATGTTTGGTACCAGCTGGCATTTGTGGCCAGGTGCCCATTTTCCTCCACAACGCCAACATTCACCAGGTTTTCTGAATCTCTGATTTGAAACAGGTGCTTGTTCTGGTAGTTTTGTTGTGACAGGTGGTGTATAAGGGTGGGAAGGCTTCTGGTTTGTGTGGGGTGAGTATTTGTGGCTGTTTCCACTAAATGAACTGAATTGCTTCTTGGGTGGGTGATTGGGCTCCATATCCTTAGCTATCCGGTAAGCCTCTGTGAGAGAAACTGGTCGTAGTGGACGCAGCTGGTACTTGATGCCTTCCCGTAATCCATTTACATAACAGCGAATAAACCACTTCTCTAATAATTCAGGGTTTTCTTCCTGTATGTCTGCCATGAGATCTTCGAAGAGATCTGTATAGTCATCAACAGTTGTATTGCCTTGCTTGATATTATTAAATTTTTCAGTGAGGTCATACGAACCAGAAGCTGAGTACCGCATGACAATTTCAGCACAGAAAGTTTTCCATGTTAACTGTTTCTTCAGGAGCCCGGAGCGGCGAAGCCATACATCTGCCCTGCCTGTGATGTACAATTGTGCGAGAGAGACTTTAAACTCCTCTGGTGCTCCAGCCATCTGGAAGTATTTATTGCATTGGCGAATCCAGCCCACTGGATCATGTCCATCGAAGCGAGGGAAATCCATTCGTGGACCCTTTGTGATGGACTTGAGGAATTGAGTTCGCATGTCTTGAGTGTAGTCACGACCATAGGATTCCCATTGTTTCCGGAAACGGTCAATTTGAAATTTGTTGAATGCTGGAGTATTTGCTTCTGTAGCGTTGCTGCAAGCGGGAGTGTGTGCACCAGTTTGATGGCCAGGATGTGTAGGTCTGCCAAAACCAGGTGGAGCAGAACGGCGACCTGTGTTGACTGGACGCAGCTGCCGCATCTTGTCAGTAATTTCCTTTTCTTCTTGCAAACGCTGTTGGAGCGCTGCTGTTGTTGCTCTAGTAGCATGATGGTCTGCCTGTTGCAAGGTTGGAGATTTTGCACCCAGGTTTATATCAGGATGCGCGTGTACTGAAGGTGGATGAAGGACAGAAGGAGCTGCTGGGTGGAGTGTACGCAGGAAGTCTGCCATGGATGTCAGTTGCAAGCTGATATCTGTTACTGTAGACTGCAACGTGCCCACAGCGAGTGACATCTCTTCCTGCCGGGAGCTAATGGAAACGAGATCAGTTTTGATGTTACCGACTTCGGAGCGCAGGTCAGCAGTGTATTGTCGATTGCCTTCAACATCTGCTTTCATGGCCAGAAGTTCAGCAAGCTCGGATTCGTCGATACTCTGCTTGCCGCGAACCATCGTGATGATCTGAATTTTGAGGGGGGATTTTACACTGAATTACTTCAGCAACCAGACCTCGAGTTCAGATCCTGCCGCCTTCTCGCTGTCCCGCCGCCCAGGGAGGCACACGAATCGGGTTCGTCGTCGGGATTTTACTGCTGGGGGAGTTGTTCCCGAGCAACCGAAACGAAAGACCGATTTATGCCCGAATTTTTGCCGCCGCCGCCAAGCCGCCGCCGTCGACCTTGTTCGTCCCCAGATGGACGACACCGCCCCCAACGCCGCCGTCGACCGAGACTCCGCCGCCGCGAAAAGGGTGGGGAGGGAGGGATTTTACTGGAGATCCAAACCTACCTCAGCACACCAATTCGATTCGCCTCCGAGGAACGTGTGTCTCTGATACCAATTTGTCAGATCCCAGATGAGACCGACAAAGCTAATAGCATAAAACACAAGAAATCAAGAGTATATGTAGCCAAATCGGCTGAGCTCAGAGGAGCGTCTCATGTCTATATTATTGAGTATACAAGTTTAGCCTGATAGGCAAGATAGCAGATTGCAGATGAATTGAACCCTAGCCACAGCCCGGCATATATCAGGTAGGATGAGAATATTCTCTTAACAGTGACGGTGAGTACGATTACAAACGGTAGACGTGGACAACGGCTTGACGAGTGACGGGACGTCAGGAGTGGTTGGCCGTTGCCTGACTGAAGAGTGTCTTGTTAGCAGGGTTGACAGCTCGATCTGGAACAGAAACGCTCGAGATTGGCCTCGCCTGCGTCGTCTTGGCTGGGAGACAAGCCGGGGTCGCCGATGGCTGGGAAACAGGCGGCACTCTCGGTTGTTGGGATACAGACGGGGGAGGCCGGAGCCAGAGAAGATTTGTGTTTAAATTTTAAATTTATAGGCCAATTCTGAAACTATATGAAGGACCTTTTTTTTGCAAAACAAGCTTTATAGTGTTGCTGCGACAGTTAAAACGGGCCAGAGGGAGTATGATTTTTACTGAATCGAGTTTGGATTGACACTCTGAAAGTTGATTCAAAGTTGCCGTGGAGTGCTTTTTAATGTTTGGTGCGTGCGGATGGTATGGTGTACTTTTTAATGTGTGGTGTGTGCTCCTACCTGCTTGCCGTTGCGTGTGCGGGATTAACCGAACTGGTAATAGCAATCAAGGATTAACCGGGAAACGAATCAGATTCACTAGGGAATTTAGGTGACAAGTGGGGTTCACCCAATACCTGAAGGGGTTAGATCCACTAGCGGGTATAATCCCTTGGAACCGAACAAGGCCTACAGGGGGGGCTGCTATGGGGGGCTCCTCCCTGGCGCCCGCGCGATGCCATCGCGTATTTCTTCTGACAATCGCTGGAGTGGACCGGGTAGGTACTGGCCCGTTAAAGAATCCTATTGGAACTGTACGTTGCATAACTAGGTTACGAGCCACGATTTAAGCGAGCGACAATTGCATGTCTGTTTAAAGCGCAGAGTGGTATTAGGCCTTTCACAATGCATAGTTTCTTAGCACGTTTTCATAAGAGTAATTAAAATTTAAGATACAACTTCTCCAATGCATTGTCTTTTAAGGATTGTCTCTTAATTAATGATTTTAGTCTCATGCATACATATGATTGGGCTAGAAACAATTTTTGCCTATGAACTCGTGAAGTGTTGTATCTTAGCTAAACTACAACACCACTCTCTTTCCTCATTTAATATAGTGCCACATAAGCAAAGTACCTAGGATACCGCGCTAAGAAACCCCCATTGTAAAAGGCCTAACCTGGAACTTATCCTTGTCGGTAACCGAGGTGGGACTAATAAATATGCTTGTTATGAACCGCTGACAGCGACACAGGGTGGTCAGCTGTGAACACGGACGAAGACTCGGGCTACGGCCATGCACGCTGCCTTTTCTCCTTTTGACCGTAGTACCACAGGTGGGACCATCATGCATGGCATCTTTCATCAAGGCTTAGCTAGCTATGACAGAACACGTGATGCTAATCAGAACACAAGGAGTGGAACCAAGGCATGGTTCATGAGGAATTTAACGGTGCTAGGTACAATATATGAACAAATCTAAGCACATGGTGGAACAAAAACGTAACTTTTGGTGGAATGAAATTTTTGGACCAGATGGAACACAATTTACTGTCCAAAGGTTAATAACATTTGCATAAGAAACAAAAATTGTAATAAGTGGAACAAAATTTTAAAAGCTTTAGGAACAAAAGACACAACTACTAGTGGATCACATCAACGCCAAGAAATCACATCAGACAGGAACAAAACTTTAAAATAAATATAAAAGGTAGAGTTTTGCGAAACAAATCAACTAAAACTAAAAAAAATAGTCAAAGTGGAAACCGAAATTTTATTAGAACAAAGTTTTAGTTTTGGGGAACAGAATTTTGGACCACATGAACAAAACTTAAGCGTTCCCGGAACAAATCACAAGAACAAAAAGTAGGAACAAAGACTTAACCTCGGCGGAACAAATCACGACAACAAAAAGAAGGAACAAAAGATTTAGCGTCCGCCAAGAAAACACAACAAATAGAGGGAACAAATAAAAGACTATAAAAAATTTAAGCTTCTGGAGAACAAATCACGACTATAAAAGAAGGGACAAATATTTGGCTTCCGCAGAACAAATCACGTCTACAGAGGAACAAAAAATAGTTTGCGGAACAAATCACGACTAAAAAAGGAACAAAAAATTTATTTCCGCAGAACAAATCACGTCTACAGAGGAACAAAAATAGTTTGCGAAACAAATCACGTCTACAAAGGAACAAAAAATAGTTTGTGGAACAAATCACGACTAAAAAAAGGAACAAAAAATTTATTTCCGCAGAACAAATCACGTCTACAGAGGAACAAAAAAGAGTTTGCGGAACAAATCATGACTAAAACAGGAACAAAAAAAATTATTTCCGTGAACAAATCACCACTAAAATGGGAACAAAAGTTTGAGCTTTGGAAATCAAAACTACATGGGAAAAATTAGTTCGTGGAACAAATTACAACTACAAAGGGAACACAAAGTGTGTGGAACAAATCATGACTACAAGAAGAACAAAAAAATTAGTGTCCGCGAACAAATAATGACTACAAAGGAACAAAAGTTTAAGCCACGGAATAAATCAAGATTAAATAGGGAACAAAAGTTTAGTCCGCGGAACAAATCACGACTACAAAAAGGAACAAAAGCTTAGCATCCAGAGAACAAATGATGACTAAAGATGAAACAAAAATTTAGGTTGTTGAACATATCAACATGGGGAACAAAACTTTTGTGTCCACGAACAAATCACGACTATAAAAGGACCACAAATTTAGTCTGTGAAACAAAAATTGTATTATGTGGATCAAGTATAAAATATAGAACAAAAATCTCATCTACTATCGAAATAAAAAATGTAGAATGCATGGAACAAATATGTGTGCTTCTAGGAACAAATAACAATTATATGTGGACACAAAAACTTAGCACCACTGGAACACATCCATGCTACAAAGTGGAACATAATTTTAGACTAAATGAAACAAAAAAAAAATAGAAACATAAATTGAGAAATAGAAAACAGAATTAAATGGAACCATATGAAATAAACGAAATATTAAAATAACTAATAATAAAAAGTTTTAGAAAAAATGACATAAGAAAAGAAGAAAACGAAAATCTCAATTAGAAAAAAAAACAAAGAAATGAAACAAAAAAAAAGTAAAATGAATGTAAACTAAGAAATGAAATAGCAAGAGAAAAAAATAAGAATACAAAAAGGGACAATAAAAGAAATCAGGAAAGAAAAAATGAACGAAGGAACTAGACGCTAGTCGTGTGAGTACAGGAACGAAGGGAAGCAAAATTACTCCTAGCTAGCTAGCGAACCAATCAATACAGGAACGGAGGAAAAGCAGACTAGCGAATCAATCAGAAGAAAAGTTAATGGGCCGAGGCCACCACCGGAATTCTTAAGCGAAATGGCAGTATCGTGACGCGCGCGCTAGGGAGTCTTTTCCATGCTATGCCCGGCTCGTTGCGGGAGCGATACGCTCCTGCCTGGGAGCAGCTTCCGGATGGGCCGAGCCAATTCGGTCCAATAGGTAGTTTTTTCTTTTTTCTGTTCAAATAAATTTTGAATGTGCATAAATATATTTTAAACGAGAAATCCGAATAAATTTCTAATTGGAACAAAATTCGAATTTGGAACAAATTTCAAATTTAGAACAAATTTCGAATTTGGAACAAATTTCGAATTTGGCAAAAATTTCGAATTTGGTACAAATTTCAAGTTTGGAACAAATTTCAAATTTAGAACAAATTTCATGTTTGGAATAAATTTCAAATTTGCACAAAATTTGAATCCAAACAAAATTCGAAAGCATAACACAAAATTTAGAACGTAAGGTTGTTTAGGTTTAAAAAACAATAAAACAAAACAATAAAGAAAAAAAAAAGAAAAAACGCTTACCCGGGCCGGCCCAGCGGGTGAAGCCTTGTGGGCGGAGCAGATTTCGCTCCCGCAACGAGCGGGAGTTAGGAATTCCGCCAATACAGATGGCCGTGGACTAGCAGGCGACCACAGATCACATCGCCTTTTGACGTTTCCTTTCTACCGAGTTGGGCGCGTACCTGCGGCTCAAATAAAAAAAAAGGGAGAGGTTTATGGTTTGATATCTGTGCCATTATTTTTTGGCTGGCTTCAGGAAAATACAAGATTGTGTCATGGAAGAAAAAGAGTTTGAAGGCCTCGAAGATTAGCTTGTTTTTTCTTAGACTTTATTTTGTAATCGCCAGAGACAGCTTATATATATCTACCATATACTGTTCGTTGCTATAATATATTACGGTATTGTTTCAAAAAAAAAAGTTGGGCGCGTACCTGAAGGCTGGCAGCTAGGGTTCCAACCTTTCAATTTCGCTCAAATTAAGATGATTAAAACTGAGAAGGCGGCGGCAATCCATAGCCTGGCTGACGGGCACACAGCCGGCCGTGGTTGAGAGCGAGGAGGAGGAGGAGAGGATCAGAGGTACAAGGTAGTTTATACTAGTCTCTCTAATTTCGATCATGTATTTGTTGGTCCTTTGATAATGTTGCAATCAGATTAATTTACGCCTTAAATAGCAATACGAATTCCTTTGATTGCCTAGCTCGTGTAGACATGAAGGTGAAGAGAGCCGGATCAGTTTATAAATTAATTAAGATCCTCAATTTGATTCATTCTGAACCTTGGTTCCATCGTTTTTTATCCTTCGCATACTACTATATATAATGGCTGACCGTTATAGCCTCTCCTCAATCAGCCACCTCACAAAACACTGTTTATATGACAGTACACCTATATGAACAGCGCCTCATTATCTTTGGAGCGTTGGATTTCAATTTGGTGGTCAAAACACTATCAATGATCAATCTTCTATAATGCCCATTGCAGTATTTTGTTGTAGATCTAGCTATTTACCTGCTACAATAATTCTGCCAGTGATTTTGTAGCATTAATTTTTTGGTACAAATATTTAGCTCAGTGCGCGTTATTGTAGCATTAATTTTTTGGTACAAACATTTAGTTCAAACAATAATTTTCTGGCGGTTACTGCTTAACAATGATTCTAACAATTGTTCTTCAATGATGGTGCAATTCTCTGACGGTAATTTTGCAACATAATTTATTTGAATTTTTTCTTCCGTTGAATTCTTTTGAGGTAGTTTTTCGGTACAACATGAACAGTAATTTCACGATTGTTTCCAAGTATAACATGAATAGTGCACGCTACAATATTTTCAGTAATTTTTTGTCTGTAATTTTTTGATATAGATTTTTGGCTCAAGCAGTAATTCCCCGATGGTAATTGTCTAACGGCATTCTTCAATATTGCGACGATCATTTTGCAACAATATTTCTTCGACGGTCTAGAAACAGTAATTCTCCAATAGAAATTCTTCGAGCCAAACCTTCACTTCAACGCTAACAGTAATTGATCGATGACAATTATGCAACAGTAATTCTTCAATGGCACGTAAGACATTAACGGTAATTTCTAAGAAGTATTATGTGAACGGTGCACGAATAATATTGTCTATTAGTAATTCTTCAATAATAATAGTCTTCTTTTACACTTGCTTCAAGGTTCTCAGGAAGTTACAGCATGCCGACTTACAGCATGGGACAGGATGGCTTGTTTTTTGTTGGGGAGGGGCACCTGTCAGAAACTTACGTCATTGATGGCACAATTTTGGTGGAGCGGGTCATTGGATAAACGCTCAATGCACTGGTTGGCATGGGACAGGATTGCACGACCGAAAGCATGGGGAGGAATGGGTTTCAGAGAACTGCATGTGTTTAACCTTGCTCTTCTCGGAAAACAAGGGTGGCGTTTGATCACAAATCCACAATCCTTGTGTGCTCAGGTGTTGGGTGGCAGATATTATCCCAACGGAGACCTGATGACGGCTACGATACCACGCACGGCTTCAAAGACGTGGCGTGCCATTTTGGCGGGGAGGGCAGCACTAGAAGTGGGGCTGATCAAGCGAATTGGCTCGGGTGCTACTGTATCGATCTGGAATGACAGTTGGATTCCAGGTTCAAGCTCTAGGCGGCCCATGGGGCGTCTGCAAGACACAGATAAGGAGTATGTTAGTGAGCTGATCACGGCAGACAACCAATGGGATGAGCAGCTCATTCGCTCTATCTTCATGGCCCCGGACGCTGATCGGATTCTGCAAATTCCCCTTAGGCGATCTAATGGGGAGGATGGGATTTCCTAGGCTCACGACAAGTCAGGTATATATATTCAGTTCGGTCTGCATACCGTGCAATGGTAGCAGAGAAGGAACAACGAGTGGAGGTGCAGAGAGGTGGAGTATCCACGTCTGCTGCTAATGATGCACCTAAATGGAAAAAGTTGTGGAAACTTGATGTTCAACCAAGGGTACGAGTATTTTGGTGGAGAGTTCTCAAAGGCATCTTGCCGGATTATGCAACTCTCGCCAGGCGGCATGTCATACAACTAAGTACCTGTCCGGTGTGCAAACCAACATCAGAGTCTCTTTTCCATGCCCTAGTGGAGTGCTCTCATGCGCAACTCTTTTGGTCGGCGGCGAAGGATTCCCTCGACCTCAGATTGCCACGCTTGCATCCTGTAACGTGGGCAGAGGACATACTTACTGAAGATTCTTTTAGTAACCTTGATCGGGAAATGACTATCTCAATCATGGCATCAATCTGGGACTCAAGGAACAGATGGAGCCATGATGATGAGGGCTACGACTGATGTGGGCAGGATGACCACCCAGTTGGGAACCCCAAGAGGAAGGTATGATGAGTACAGTAGCAAATTTTCCCTCAGTAAGAAATCAAGGTTTGTCAGTCCAGGAAAAAGCAAAACTTGAGAAGGTGATGCTTGCTAGCTGCGTGACACTCCAACAAGGGCGCCGTTTACGACACTTGTTAGCACGTCTTCAACTAGTAGCAACGCGGAACCTGCACACAACATAACCAAATACTTTGCTCCCAACTTACGATGAGGTTGTCAATCTCACTGGTTTGCTGTAAACAAAGGTATGAGCGTATCGAGTGGAAAACGGTAATAATATGCGAGAAAGTAAACAATGCGAGTAATAGTAAACAGGTGATAGCAATATAAAGGAAATTGGACCGGGGTCCACAGTTCACTAGTGGTGTCTCTCCATAAAATAAATAACAACATGCTGGGTAAACAAATTACAGTTGGGCAATTGATAGAATAAAGATAACGTGCATATGTCGTGAGGATCACTATGAGATTTACTCTGGGCATTACAACAAAATACATAGACCGCCATCCAACTGCATCTATGACTAATAATCCACCCACGGGGATATCGTCCGAACACCCCATGACTATTAAGTTGTAAACAACAGATAACTGCATTAAGCAAAGTGTGTAATGTAAACAAAGCATATGCCCTTGGACATAAGAATGTTGTTTTCTCCCTAGTGGCAACAGCACATCTACAACTTTAGAGGTTTCTATCACTCCCCTAGATTAAATAGAGGCATGAACCCAACTATCGAGCATAAATACCCCCTCTTGGAGTCACTAGTATCTACTTGGCCAAGATAGCTACTAACAACGGAGAGCATGCAAGATCATAAACAACATAGATATAACATAAGATATATGATTCAGCACATCAACTCAACATAACACCAATATTCATCGGATCCCAACAAACACAACATGTAGAATTACATAACGGTGATCTCGATCATGTAAGGCAGCTCACGATATCTAAACATGAAACACATGGTGGAGAAGACAACCATCTAGCTACTGCTATGGACCCATAGTCCAAGGTAGACTACTCACTCATCGCGTCGGAGGCAAGCATGGCGATGAAGAAGACCTCCGGTGGTGATTCCCCTCTTCGGCAGGGTGCCGGGAAGAGCTTCTGGACCCTCCCGATCTCGGGTCGACGACGGTGGCGGATCGCGATGTGTTTCTGGAAAATTGATCGGGTCTTTAGGTTTTTCCCGTCGGGGGGTGATGCTGTTTGATGGTGCCAAGTTGACGTGGGAAAGTGTAGTTGATGTGGGAGCTTCTTCTTCTTCAATCCCCGGCAACGGCGCCAAAAAAACAGCTGATTGCCTAGTTGACAATCGGTCCTTGTGCGTGGTGAATGACCAGCCCGTCGGGAACCCCAAGAGGAAGGTGTGATGAGTATAGCAGCTGGTTTTCCCTCAGTTAAGAAACCAAGGTTTATCGTTCTTGGAGAGGAGAGACAAACGACTGAAGGTGATGCAGACTAGCTTAATAGCACTCCAACAAGGGCGCCGTTTAACGATACTTGTTGACTCGTCTTCGGCCAGTAGCAACGCGGAACCTGCACACAACACAACCAAGTACTTTGTTCCCAACTTGCGATGAGGTTGTCAATCTCACCGGTTTGCTTGAAACAAAGGTTATGAGTGTATCGAGTGGAAAACAATATAGTATGCGAGTAAAGTAAACAGTGTGAGTAAAGTAAACAGGTGATAGCAATATGATGGAAATAGGACTGGGGTCCACAGTTCACTAGTGGTGTCTCTCCATAAGATAAATAACACATGCTGGGTAAACAAATTACAGTTGGGCAATTGATAGAATAAAGATAAACGTGATATGTCAAGAAGATCACTATGAGATTTACTCTGGGCATTACAACAAAATACATAGACCGCCATCCAACTGCATCTATGACTAATAATCCACTTGTGGCGAATCAATCCGAGAACTCCACAAGTATTAAGTTGCGAACAACAGATAATTGCATTAAGCAAAGTGTGTAATGTAAACAAAGCATATGCCCTTGAGCATATGAATGTTGTTTTCTCCCTAGTAGCAACAGCACATCTACAACCTTAGAGGTTTCTGTCACTCCCCTAGGTTAAATAGAGGCATGAACCCACTATCGAGCATAAATACCCCCTCTTGGAGTCACTAGCAACTACTCGGCCAAGATAGCTACTAACAACGGAGAGCATGCAAGATCATAAACAACATAGAGATAACAAAAGATAATATTCAGCACAGCAACTCAATCATAACACCAATATTCATCAGATCCCAACAAACCAAACATGTAGAATTACATAACGGTGATCTCAATCATGTAGGGCAGCTCATGAGATCTAAACATGAAGCACATGGTGGAGAAGACAACCATCTAGCTACTGCTATGGACCCATAGTCCAAGGTAGACTACTCACTCATCGCTCCGGAGGCAAGCATGGCGATGAAGAAGACCTCCGGTGGCGATTCCCCTTTCCGGCAGGGTGCCGGGAAGAGCTTCTGGACCCTCCCGATCTTCGGGTCGACGGCGGAGGCAGATCGCGATGTGTTCTGGAAAAGTGATCGGGTACTTAGGTTTTTCCCGTCGGGGGGTCTTTATAGGTGAAGGGGCGATGTCAGAGGTGGGGCCAGGTGCCCTCACACCATGGCGGCGTGGCCAGGGGCTGGGCCGCGCCAGCCACGTGTGAGGGGGCCTGGTGGCCCCTCTCCTACTCTCCTTCGGATGACTGGAAGCTCTCGGACAAAATAAGACTTCAGGAACTTGTTTCGTCCAATTCCGAGAATATTTCCTGTGTATCACTTCTGAAACACAAAAACAGCAGAAAACAGGGAACTGGCACTGTGGCGACTTGTTAATAGGTTAGTTCCGGAAAATGCATAAAAGTGCCACTAAGTGTAACGAAACATTAGGCAAATGGTGTAAAAACAAGCATGGAGCATCAAAAATTATAGATACGTTGGAGACGTATCAAGCATCCCCAAGCTTAACTCCTGCTCGTCCTCGAGTAGGTAAGTGATAACAAAAGAATAATTTTTGAGGTGACATGCACCTACACAATCTTGATCATATATGTAAGCATTTGTGAGCTGGGATCATAAGAACTTAAAACATGGGCATGAAGATATAATCTTGACAATAAGAACTTAGCAACCATGTTGTAAACATGAAAATGAACACAAACAAAAGATCATGAAAATGAAACAATGAAAGTCAAACGTGTGTTCAAATCATAAGGAAAAACATACAAATGGTTTTCAGCTTGTCCTTCAAAGAGAGCAAAACATAAATGCGTAGGACACCTTCAAGTTTAAGAGGGCGACTAGATACAAATAATTTGAGAACAAGTGAAACCAACAATATGAATCAATCAATGAACCTTGGGACAATGCATATTATACTAAGAATGCCAACTATGCTCTCTTAATGGTGCATAAAGATAGAAGGTGGTGACTCAACATAAAAGTAGAAGAAAGGCCCTTCGTAGAGGGAAGAAGTGATTGCAAGTTTTATAACCTTCAAAAATTATGGTACTTACCGGCTTTGAGCTCTCATTGCCCCCATCATAAGCATCTTGAATGGTTAAAGTTAATGCGAGAACAATTATGATGCATATGCTTGACAAATCATAAGTTGAAAACCTCGTGTCCCGTGAATACGAGTACCCAAACCTCATGCTACTTTACTTAGAGTCCCAAGCAAGGCTCTTGTCATTGTAAATATATGCATATCATTGAGAACCGCCAATGGGGTACCTCTGTGCCCGATGACATGGAACAAGCCCACATCAAAATGACAGGACAAGCAGACAATGAACACATCGACATCTCTTTTATTTGCCATTTGTGTAGCTTTTTATTGTGAGATGCGTCGTCGAATGTTCACCATGGGTATGCTGCAAATTTCCACCATGAATTATGCATGGCTTAGATTAGCGGCCTGGCGTTTCCCTAACGCATATACAAACTCCATGATCCCCACAAGATTCCCAATTCATTTCACACCGCGGGCATCCATAAACAAAAGATCACGATATCAACTCAAATAAGAAGTGCAATGTTGAAAGCTTGCCCATTACTGCATGGCTGGGCTAGTCTCCAACTTACAACTTGCAAGCATAACAACTCAACATAAGAGACCACAATGTCAAATTTTAAGAACAGGAAAAAGTAAAGTGTGCCTTCCGGTTCATGAGAGCTTTACTGACCGAATTTCGCATAACACTGGTAAAAGTTTAATTTGAAGAGAAAATAAAAGCAAGTCAAATTTACTTGGAATAGCAAATTGCTAGTAGGTATGTATGGTGGACACTTTGGAAAACTTTGGCTTTTAGGAGTTGGATGCACGAGTAGAGCTCATACTCAGTACAAGGCGAGGGCTAGCAAAAGACTGGGAGCGACCAACTAAGAGAGCAGTAATGGCCATAATCATGCAAAGCGACAAAGCGACATTAAAAGAAGCATAAGATGGCATCAAAAGTCAAAAACTAAATGATCATAGAGTCTATTGGCGAATTTGTAAGAGTCTAACATGTGTGAGCATGCGCCAAGTCAACCCAAATAAAGCATCAAGGAGAAAACCAAAATAATGCTTCCATACAATAAAAACAACGCATGATTTTTTCAAAGGCTCATTAAGCAATCTCAGTTATTTGAGACAAGTCATGCTACAGCAAAACCACTAAGCATACTATCAAAAAGACATCAAGCATGACATGAAAAAGCCTAAGCCGCAGTCTACACAAGGTCCTTCTTGTACCACTATTTTGCACAAAGCTTTTTCTCTTTTCCAACACCATTTGAAATTTTTAAAGACACCTCTTTTGATGAAAACCAATAAAGATCAGAGGAAAAAATACACCTTGATGAAGAGATATGACAAGGTCTGAACGCAAATCAAGGCGAAAACGAAAACCAAAAGCAGTAGCAGAAAAAGAAGAACACCCGGTGAAATTGTAAGAATGAAAACGGAGTGTTCTTGGCAAATGAAAACAAGGCAACTTCTCCAAAGGAAATTTGTTGGGGTCCAACCATTTATTGCAGCAAACAAAACTAAACTAACTAAGAAAACTAAAACAACTGACGCTCCAAGAAAAACACATAGTGCATGAAGCAATAAAAATATAGTGTCTTGAAAGGTGACCTGATTTTTGCCGATGAAGAAGGGGTGCCTCGGGGGCATCCCCAAGCTTTAACGCTTGTACTTCTTGGATATTTCTTGGGGTGATGCATGGGCATCCCCAAGCTTGAGCTTTTGTCCATTCTTCAATTCATCTCATCATTCTCCAATCCCTACACTTGAAAACTTCCTTCATACAAAACTAAACTCAAATCTATTAGCAACATTAGTGTAGCATAACATATAATCAACCTCTTTTTGCTTCAGGTTTCAACTCAAAACCACCACATATATAGCAAATACTACTGTAGCAACTTCCCCAAAAGTTCCATGATCAAAAAAACTCAAAAGAAAGCGATAAAGCGGCAAACACAAATATTGGCAGAAATCTGTCAAAACAGAACAGCTGACAAAGGCCGAATTTTTTAGGGGTTTTATGTTGCTCAAATCAAAAAGTGTTCTACTAACGAAAGTTTGGATATAACCTGGGGCATATGCACAAGAAATCGCAGGTCTAAAAGATATACAGAGAATTTATACGAATTTTTACGGTGCAGCACCGAAAACAGTTTCAGGACAGCAACATCCCCAAATCTTTACCTCACTCGAATTAGAGGCTTCTCTTGGCACAAAAACGAAATAAACAAGATAAGGAGCGGTCATTACAGTAGTAATGACTTCCAAGACTCAAATAAAAGAAAAATTACTGAAAAGAAAACATTGGGTTATCTCCCAAGAGTGCTTTTCTTTAACGCCTTTGAGCTAGGCGCAGAAAATTGCGAATCAAGTAACATCAAGTGATGAAGCATCACTTACCTCAGTAGGCACTTTGGAAGTTCCCGAAGATGATTCAACCTACAAGTCACCCTTAGTGGAACTAAGAGTCTTACCAATTTTAAGAACATGTTGAGATTTAAGCGCAGAAACCTTGGGAACATACATAAATTTTTGCTCTTTTCCAACAAACACTTTCTCTTTCTTAAATTTAAGAGAAGAGAAGATTAAGCTAAGAGTTTCCATGGACTCCTCTAGTTTACCAATCCTCAAGTTTTGATTATCAAGAGTAGTGCTAGCCTCTAAAATGCTGATTCTCTTACCAATATTCTCTATTAATTCACTAACTCGGCTAGCATTTTCTAGGATACTTGGCAAACTTTTCTCTAAAGAGCTGAGCCTTTCTACCACCTCCTCCAAGGCGGTCTCAGTTTTAGCAACATGAATAGGTGGTATTCCCACTAAACTTTCAATTATAGTGCATGCTTCTCCAGCGGGAGTACCTAGAAAATTACCTCCTGTAAGAGTATCGAGAACATACCTATTCCAACTAGATATACCAACATAAAAATTTCTAAGGAGGATCGTGGTAGAGTGCTTTTTGGTACACCTATGATGAGCATTGCTAATACGATACCAAGCATCCTTTAAACTTTCTCCCCCTTGTTGCTTAAAACTACGAACTTCTACTTCAGGATTACTCATTTTAACTAAACAAATAAAAACAGCTACCAAGGATTCTATTTTTTTTGGGTTTTTGATATAAAACGATGCAGGTAAAATAAATAAAGTAAAGCAAAACAATAACAAAGTAAATGATGTGCGTGCGAAAAAACTCTCCTTGCAGAAGTCTTCTACTTCCTCCCCGGCAACGGCGCCAGAAAAATAGCTGATGTTGTTTGATGGTGCCAAGTTGACGTGTGATACGTCTCAAACGTATCTATAATTTTTGATGCTCCATGCTTGTTTTTACACCATTTGCCTATTGTTTCGTTACACTTAGTGGCACTTTTATACATTTTCCGGAACTAACCTATTAACGAAGTGCCACAGTGCCAGTTTCCTGTTTTCTACTGTTTTTGTGTTTCAGAAGTGATACACAGGAAATATTCTCGGAATTGGACGAAACAAGTTCTTGAAGTCTTATTTTACCCGGAAGCTTCCAGAGATCCGAAGAGGAGTAGGAGGTGGGCCACAGGGGCCCCACACACACAGGTGGCGCGGCCAGGCCCCTGGCCGCGCCAGCCATGTGTGAGGAGGCCCTGGCCCTCCTCTGACATCGCCCCTTCGCCTATAAGAAGCCTCGGGACGGAAAACCCTAGGGGATTCGGCAATTTTTCCAGAAACAGTTCCGCAGCTCCGCCGCCGCCACCGACGAATTTCGGGGGACAGAAGTCTCTGTTCCGGCACCCTGCCGGGACGGGGAGGTGCCCCCGGAGCCATCTCCATCGATCTCCATCGCCGTCTCCGCCGTCTCCATCGACCTCACCGCCATCTCCATCAACCTTGCTGTCTCCTATGATGAGGAGGGAGTAGTTCATCCCCGGGGCTGAGGGCTCTACCGGTAGCTATGTGGTTCACCTCTCTCTCCCATGATGTGATCTTTATGTGATCGTGAGCTTTGTATCATGTTGAACAAGTACATGTTATTATTCAGATATTTTGTGTACTCTAGCAATGTTATTAAAGTAATCTATTCCTCCTGCTATGGTGTAACGGTGACAGTGCGTGCATCATGATGGTACTTGGTTTAGGCTATGATTGTGATCTCTTGTGGATTATGAGAATAATTATTGCTATGATAGTTTGAGTGATCTATTCCTCCTTTCATGGTGTAATGTTGACAGTGTGTGCACCGTGTTAGTACTTGGTTTAAGTTGCAATGATTTCTATCTTGAATTGTGATTTGATTTGGATATCTCTATGAGTGGTGTTTGTCAAGTACTTGATGAACTTTAAGGGGTGCTTTTGTAGCCACTACACAATGATTAGTGTTATTCAATAGGAGAGTAATTCAGAGTACCTTAGCAAAGAGAAGTTACTTGTTCATTCATGTTATATTGTTGGGAGTGTGTCCACTAGTGAAAGTATGATCCCTAGGCCTTGTTTCCAAGCTTTGCATACCGTTTACTTGCTATTTTGTTACTTGTTTGCTCGCAGCGATATTTATTTCACATCACGTTTGCTACTTATAATCATCTATACCACTTGTATTTCACTATCTCTTCGCCGAACTAGTGCACCTATACATCTGACAAGTGTATTGGGTGTGTTGGGGACACAAGAGACTTTCTGTATCGTAATTGCAGGGTTGCTTGAGAGGGATAGCTTTGACCTCTAACCTCCCTGAGTTCGATAAACCTTGGGTGATCCACTTAAGGGAAACCTGCTGCTGTTCTACAAACCTCTGCACTTGGAGGCCCAACAAGTGTCTACAAGAATAGAAGTGCGTAGACATCAAGCTCTTTTCTGGCGCCGTTGCCGGGGAGGTAAGGTAAAAGGTACTCGCATCCTCCTGTGTGAGTGCTCGGAGTTATTTCCTTTAGATTCTGCAATTATATCTTTTTGTTTCTTGTTTTTATTTTCACTAGTTAGGCTTAATGGAAAATAAAGAGTTCTTTAGTCTTTTTCCTGATTTTAGATTTGAAGAGAAAATTGAAAATCCTTTGGAGCTTATTTCGCATAGCAATGTTATTAGTACGAATGCTTTGAATAC
This sequence comes from Dactylis glomerata, assembly GCA_007115705.1. Taxonomy (NCBI): domain Eukaryota; kingdom Viridiplantae; phylum Streptophyta; class Magnoliopsida; order Poales; family Poaceae; genus Dactylis; species Dactylis glomerata. Next base: position 142,129 of record QXEO01000263.1, read on the forward strand.
TGTTAATGCTAATGCTATAGAAAAGTCTAAGCTTGGGGAAGCTGGTTTTGTTGAGTATGATATTTTTAGTCCCCTAGCTTTAGTGGAGAAGGTTTGTTCTGATAATATTTTATCTCCCATATGTGATGTTTCTAGTGATGCTTGTGCTCCCCATCCTTTTAAAATACCTACGAAGATTGTTGAACGTGTTAGGGATAACTGCTATTTAGGAGATGGAACTGTCCATCCTGTCGGGGGGATGACCCCCGGTAGGGTCAAGAGAGTAGAAAGACACAAGGTCTATGATTGACTTTATGCCGGGTTATCAAGGAAGGGCCTGGCCGGAATATAAGAGCATCGGCCAGGCCGGCATATAATGTGTATCCCGGCTGATACTTGGATATGCCGGCATAGCCGGAATACTTATAAAAGTGTGCCGGCATATACTTAGATATGCCGGCCTAACCATTTGGTGTGTTGTGCAGGAGCAGGGGAGGCCGGATTACCCGACCCTCGTAGGTCGTTGGTCCGGCATATAAAGTCCTGGGTATGGCCAACGGTCATATCCGGGATACTTAAGTCAACCAAGGTGTCACATCCCTACAATCAAGGAAGAAAACATCCCAGCATGGTAGCAGAGTAAGATGGCAGGGTGCACAGTGGAGGTTACCTACCCTCACTGTGCACAAGTACGAGCTTACCGCACAGAGGTAAGGCCACAGTTCAAGAGGTACAAGGTACAGCAAGGGGAGTCCCATCGAGAGCAATCAGGGAGAAAGTCGTGGGCGTTTGCCCTCGACAGCAAGTCCTGTTTGGAGTGTAGTTGGTGTCTCCTGGTCTTCTATGACCGTTGTAACCCTGGCCACCACTATATAAGGTGGCATAGGGAGCCCTGGTAAAGGGTTGGTGGCTGGAAGAAGGTTAGAAGGTTGAAGGTTGGTTGGTCACTCTGTGTTCCTACACTTAGCAGTTCATCTTCCTTCTCTAGCAGAGAGCTTGGAAGCACCATTGTTGTGTACTACATCAACCCAAATATACCATCAGTAGAGCAGGAGTAGGGGTGTTATCTCCTTACGAGAGCCCCGAACCTAGGTAGATCAGTGTCTCTTTCTGTCATGCTTTTTAGCTCGTTCCCCTCTCCCGAATCCTCCAGCATCTAGTTCGGCCCCCATTTAAGCCATCCTATGGCATATGTTGTTTCACCACGACGAAATTTGGCGCCCACCGTGGGGCTGATCGATATGCTGGGCGGAGTGTTCATTCGGACGGGGTCTGTGATAGCAGCTTCGGGAGTGCGTGTGGTCTCTGGCCTCGTCCAGAGGCTAGGCTCGCTCAGTTTCGTCAGTGACAATGCCGGTTGTCTCGGTGGCCGGCCGTTCCCCAGGGATGGCCGGATTATGTCTTTCGGTTCCCACGAGGTGTACGTGGGGACTGAGAGAATTTGCAGGAAGGAGGTGCTGGTGGCGTCGGATCCTCCGTCACATCGGCTGGCTCACGCTGGGCGTAGCGCTCGCTCAATAGAGCCGGCTGAGGTGATGATGGCCGGCACATCCGTGCCGCCGGCGGAAGATGCCGACAAAGCAGCAGCGGCCGGAGCTTCTCCTCCGGAGCCGCCGAAGGTCAAGAGGTCGGCGCGTCCTCCGTTGGAGCGTGCGGAGAACCTGGCCGGCACTTCCGGTGTGCCGGCTAGGGGCGAGGTTCTTCTTCCCATCATCGACCGGCTTCTCGAGCCGGTGCGATCCGGCGTTGATCCGGAGCAGACAAGGGAGGTCCTGGAGGGATCTCGTCAGGCCCTCGTCGACGAGGCCCTGGCTATGAACCAGGAGCGCGAACGGTTTAACCGGCAACTCCGTGAGTATGAGGCAGCCCATGGTTTTACTCCTGTAGTAATCCGGCCTAGCCGGATAGAAGAGGTTAAAACTAGAGGCAGAAATCTTAATGCTGAGATAGGAAAAGAGGCTAGAGATAAGAGTCATACCGCAACTAGTACTGTGCCTAAGGTAGTCTATAGTTCGCCAGTAAAGAACCTTAGAGCGGCGGCCGAGGTAGCTAAGGATTTATCTTGTTTATCCGGCGAAGCACTGCGTGAGCAGCAAGCCCGGCTTAACCAACTTTTGTCTGAAGCTACAAAGCAGCAGGAGGCCTTTAAGAAGGCAAACCCGGGTGCCGGGGCGTCCCAGTACATTGTGTCGGCGGGAGGTGCCGGTGCGAGGTCGAGGGGCCAAGCCTCGTCCCCGCATCCTAGCGCCCGGCGTGCCGGAAGTGTGACCTCTGGCCGCCGGGACAAGCAGATCCAGGTGTACGATCCGGCTGCCGCCGGAAAGCAGGCGGTGGTGCAGAAGAATGTCGGCCAAGCTGACAAGTATGTCGGCAGCAAGAAGCCCGGCCAGAGTGTGCCGGCCGGGCATGAAGCAGGCGCGGCCGGTGGTGGCCGGAGTAACAGTGCAGCCCGGCGTCAGCAACAGGGCATCGGAGGTGCAGCGCAGCAGCAGGGTGCAGCTCATCCGGGACATCGAGAGGATGACGGCAATTCCGCCCTTGCCAGGGCGGGATATCAGCAGCAGCACCAGCAAGGCCGGCATAGTGAGCAGCATCAGCCGGAGCAGCAGCAGCAGATGATCGCAGGCCCAATAGCATCCCGGCTTGGACCTCGGTCCTTGGAAGCCAATGATGCACGTTTCAAGCTGGACAAGATCCACCAATCAGAGTTGGTGGAGAGACAAGGAGCTCCGGGCCCTATGTGTTTCGGACCCCGGATTATGGGGGAGCCGGTGCCTTACTCCTTCCAGCTCGCGCGTGGCGCGAGGACATATAATGGCAGTACGAAGCCGGAAGATTGGTTGGAGGATTACTCCACAGCGGTGAACATCGCCGGAGGAAACCTCAGATGGGCGGTACGATATGTGCCGCAGATGTTGGAAGGTCCAGCCAGGATATGGCTGAATAATTTGCCGGCCGGGAGTATCAACGGCTGGATTGATTTCGAAGAGCAGTTTGTGTCGAACTTTACCAGTACATACAAGAGGCCCAACCGTCCGCAGCAGCTGGCTAACTGCCGGCAAGGAGTGAATGAGACTGACCGTGACTATCTGACCAGGTGGTGCACGTTGCGCAATTCCTGCGAAGGAATCAATGAGCAGCAGGCCATCATGTGGTTCGCCCATGGGTGCCAACATGGCACCATGCTGTGGCAAAAGCTTCAGAGGCAAATGCCGGCCACGCTGGCCGAAACAATCAAGATCGCTGATAGTTATGCTCTGGGAGATCCCAAGCAGCCCAGTCTCGATTCACAAGGACAGGGGCAAACCCAGGGGAACACCAGCAATGCCGGGAGATCAGGGCAATATTATCGCACTGATAACCGGAACAAGAGAAGAGAGGAAAGGCCGGATCACCGGTATGGGGCAGCACAAGTTGCAGCTGTGGAGGAAGAGCAAGGGGGCGCCGGCAGTAGCCAGCGTCCGAGATATGAGAACTATCAGCAGCCTCAGCAGCAGCCGCAGCAGCAAGCACAGACGTTCCAGAAGAAGAATGTCTGGACCAACAAGAATGCCGGCGGAGCCGCCGGCCAGAAGAAGCAGTGGCCGAAGTATACAGTGGGTCTTGCCATGGACAAGCCTTGTGTGTTCCACACATTCCAGCCGGGAAAGCCGGCAAACCATTTGACAAGGAACTGTTCGTGGCTGGACGACATATTAGCAGGTCGTGCAGGTCCCTGGGGACCGGCTAGACCCTCTGTCCCGGCAGCTCCATCGCCGTTGACAGGGGCCAATACGATTGCAGTCCCACCTAGGCCGGTTAATCCTGGGAATCAGAGCAACGCCGGAAATGCCGGCGTAAATCAAGTTGACCAGAGCTATAATCCGGAACATAACGCCGGAGGCCCAGGAGCGGGCCGGAATGAGTACAAAGAGTATGATCAGAGCTATATGGTCTTTGAGACCGAGAGGACAGACAAGCAGAGCTTGTACCGCCGGAGTCTGGAGGTGAATGTCGTTATGTCGGCTGTGCCAAAGCTGATGTACTGGTCTGACCAGGCTGTTGGTTGGGACAGGGCAGATCATCCCCGGATCATGCCAAATCCCGGCGGATATGCTCTGGTGATGGATCCGACATTCGTCGGGCCGGCTAATAACGTAAGATTCAGCAAGGTCCTCATTGATAATGGAAGCAGCATCAACATCATGTATCGGGATACGATGGAGAAGCTGGGAATCAAGGAAAATATGCTGGAACCGAGCAAGACCACGTTCCACGGCATTGTGCCGGGACTTTCGTGTGCGCCGATGGGCAAGATCAGGATGGATGTGATGTTTGGCAGCCGGGATAACTGCAGGGTGGAAAACCTCATGTTCGAGGTGGTTGATCTGGAGAGCCCCTACCATGCTTTGCTGGGTAGACCGGCACTGGCAAAATTCATGGCCTCTACGCATGTGGCGTATCTGAAGATGAAGATGCCGGGACCCAAAGGAGTGATCACCATCATTGGTGATTACAAGCGTTCGATGGCATGTGCCACCGCCGGATCCAATCTGGCCGAGACTCTGATCATTGCAGAGGAGAGAAAGAGGCTCAAGCGAGCAGTGGAGATTGCTGAGATGGTCGTGGCCGGTAAATATATGCCGGGCATGACAAATCCCGGTGGCAGCGTTTCTTTTCAAGTGAGTAAGGAAGTCAAAAAGGTGCCTCTGGATGAAGCTTTCCCGGAGCGCCATGCCCTGGTTGGGGCAAGTTTGGATCCCAAATAGGAAAGCGAGCTCATCAGCTTCCTCCGTGAGAATCGGGATATCTTTGCATGGTCTACTTCGGACCTGCAAGGTGTGCCGAGGGAGCTGGCTGAGCACGCATTGCACGTGAGACCCGATGCTAAGCCAGTGAAGCAGCCGCTCCGGCGGAATGCCGGCGATAGAAGGAAAGCCATATGGGAGGAAGTGGCCAGGCTCTTAGCCTCTGGCTTTATCAAGGAAGTACTTCATCCGGATTGGGTGTCTAATCCGGTTTTGGTGGAAAAGAAGAAAGACGAGCCCGCCATAGTGAAAGTATGGCGGATGTGTGTTGATTACACCAACTTGAATAAGGCATGTCCTAAAGATCCATTCCCGCTGCCTCGGATCGATCAAGTGATTGATTCCACAGCCGGATGTGAACTGTTATCATTCGTAGATGCCTATTCTGGTTTCCACCAGATCCCCTTGTTTGAGCCAGATCAAATAAAGACATCCTTTATTACCCCGTACGGGGCTTATTGCTATCTCACTATGCCGTTCGGTTTAAGAAATGCCAGCGCAACTTACCAAAGGTGTATGCAAAAGTGTTTGCACGATCAGATAGATAAAAATGTGCAGGTATATGTCGATGATATCGTCATAAAAACCAAGGAGAGCAAGACTCTCATAGATGATCTCCGGGAAACCTTTGGGAACCTGAGGAGATTCCGGATGAAGTTGAATCCGGCTAAGTGCACCTTTGGTGTGCCGGCGGGCAAGTTGCTCGGTTTCCTTGTTTCCAGCCGGGGTATTGAGGTGAATCCCGGCAAGATTCGTGCCATAGAAAGGATGAAGCCGCCGACAGATTTGAGGGAAGTACAGAAGTTCACTGGGTGCCTCGCATCCCTGAGCCGCTTCATAAGCCGGCTGGGAGAGAAAGCTCTGCCATTATATCAGTTGATGAAAAAGTCCGACACATTTGTCTGGACAACGCAAGCAGATGCAGCTTTCAAGGAATTGAAATAGTTGTTGTCAACAGCGCCGGTATTAGCATCTCCGATGCCCCGGGAGCCAATGTTGCTCTATATAGCGGCAACCAACCGAGTTGTCAGTGCTGTGGTGGTAGTAGAGCGAGAGGAAGGAGGCAAAACCGTGCAGAGGCCGGTATATTATCTGAGTGAAGTCCTCTCCACCTCAAAGCAAAACTACCCCCACTATCAGAAGATGACCTATGGTGTCTATATGGCGGCCAAGAAGCTCAAGCATTACTTCCAAGAGCATCCAATCCGGGTAGTGGCCGAGGCCCCTATCTCGGAAATTATAGGCAACAAAGATGCCAACGGCCGGATAGCAAAGTGGGCAATAGAGCTTTCACCATATACACCGCAGTACGATAAGAGGGATACAATCAAGTCCCAGGTCTTGGCTGATTTCTTTATTGACTGGGCCGAGATACAGTATGAGCCACCATTGCCAGATGCCAATTATTGGAGGATGCATTTCGATGGGTCCAAGATGATCCATGGCTTGGGTGTCGGCATAGTTCTCAGTTCACCAAAGAATGACCAGCTGAGATACGTCCTGCAGATTCACTTTGCAGCATCAAATAATGTGGCGGAATATGAGGCACTTGTGCATGGCCTGAAGGTGTCTAAGGACATAGGAATTCGCCGGATTATGTGCTTCGGGGATTCTGACTTAGTGATTCGGCAGTGTTCCGGCATATGGGACGCGCATGATGCTAACATGGCATCATACCGTTTCCTAGTGCAGCAGTTAAGTGGTTACTTTGAAGGTTGTGAGTTCCGGCACGTTCTCCGGGCTCAGAACGATGCAGCCGATGCATTATCCAAGCTGGGGTCTTCCCGAGATTCAATCCCGCCCGGCATTTCGCTGGAGCATCTGAGGAAGCCATCGATCAAACCCTCGCCGGAGTCATCCTCCATTTATGTCCCGCCAGGTCCAGACGAAGCAGTTCCAATGGAGATAGATGCCGGAGCCAGGACGGATAACCCGGGGACTGTTTCCTCAGTCCCGGGGACTGGGCCGGCATATGCTGTTAGTACAGTATTCCGGAGCAAAACTAAAGGCAAGGGTAAAATGTGCCAAGAGGTTGTGCCGGTATACCCGGGGACTGCTCCGGCATACCCGGGGACTGATTCTTCAGTCCCGGGGACTTCGCAGCCCATGGAGATCGATTATGTGTCGGTCGAAATGATGGAAATAGATCAGGCAGTGTTCACTGTCAGGGAAGTGCCCTCATGGGCACGTCCTATCATGAACTTCATGGTGGATGGTCAAGTACCGGCGGATGAAACTGAGGCCCGCCGGGTTATAAGGAGATCCAAAGCGTATACCATCATCAACAAAGAAATATACAAGAGAAGTACCACCGGAGTATTGCAGAGATGTGTCGAATCTGCGGAGGGTCTGGAGATGCTCCGGGAAATTCACCAGGGGGAGTGTGGTCACCATGCTTCGTCCAGGGCATTGGTGGCAAAGGTATTCCGGCATGGCTTCTATTGGCCAACGGCACTGCAAGAGGCAGAAAACTTGGTCCGGAAGTGTAATGGGTGCCAAAGATATGCCCACCAGATTCATCAGCCGGCATCTGCCCTGAAAACTATCCCAATAACCTGGCCCTTTGCAGTTTGGGGCCTGGATATGGTCGGGGCTTTTAAGCCGGCCAGAGGGAAAATGACCCATATCCTGGTCATGGTGGACAAGTTCACCAAGTGGATTGAAGTGAAGCCCATAAGCAAGTGTGATGGTCACACAGCAGTGAAATTCTTAAAGGATATAATTTTGAGATATGGTGTTCCTCATAGCATCATCACTGACAATGGGTCAAACTTTGCCCAGGGGCCATTTGCCAGATTTTGTGAGGAGGTGGGAATCCGGCTAGACGTTGCGTCGGTTGCCCACCCTTGTGCCAATGGCCAAGTAGAGAGATCGAATGGGCTAGTATTATCCGGCATAAAACCCCGGCTGATAGAGCCCCTGGAGAAAACTCCGGGATGTTGGCTAGATGAGCTGCCAGCAGTGCTGTGGAGTTTAAGAACAACTCCGAATAGATCAACAGGCTACACACCATTTTTTCTGGTGTATGGAGCAGAAGCTGTGCTTCCAACAGATGTAATACATGATGCACCAAGAATAGTGCTATATACTGAGGAAGAGGCTAAAGAAGCCAGAGAAAATGATGTTGATCTGCTAGAGGAAGCAAGGGAAATAACTCTGTCAAGAACAGCAGTATATCAGCAGAACCTCAGACGCTATCATGCGCAGAAGGTAAATCCAAGGAGATTTCAAGAGGGAGATCTAGTACTCCGGCTAAAGCAAGGAACAGAAGGCCGGCATAAGTTAACTCCTCCATGGGAGGGGCCATTCATTGTGAGCAGAGCTCTGCACAATGATGCCTATTATCTTATAGATGCGCAGGACCCCAAGAAGAATAAGGTGGACAGGTCCGGAGAAGAAACCAAGAGGCCATGGAACATAGCTCTACTGCGCCCCTTTTACTCCTGAGCAACACAATGTATGTATTTCCATATTTTCCTTTGTATGCCGGCGTGTTGTGCCGGCACAAGACTAATGAATGAAATACCGGCATCCCGAAGAAGCCGGGTAACTAGCTCCGAGGTATATTTGTTGTTTATTTACAATTTTTTGTTATATGTCGGCTGGCTTTATTTGAGTGTTTCCTAGGTCGGCCTAGTAATGTGTCGGCATCAAAGGCCACTCTTCGACTCAGCTGCTGTCCGAAACCCGGCTTCATGGCTAGCAAGAGTAGATGCCGGAGATTGTCTACACATGGAAAACGGCTAATGAAATACAAAGCAAGCGAACCGACATTTTCGTTAAAGCTAAAGTTAAAATTTAAAGTGTCGGATGATTTGAAGTCTAAGTCTCAAAGTTAAAGTACTGTATGTTCGAGGAAGCAACCTTGAGACTCATACGTTGAAAGCCAATTAAGGTAGACAAGTAGCCAAGGTTGTGAAATTGAGGAAACAGGAAAACAACTCGGTGACTTAGCCAAAAGATGATCCGGCATTAGTAACAAGCAAACCAAGATAAAACTTGTTCAGGAAGCAAACCAAAGGAAATTAAACGTGTATATTACATCTGCACCCGGCATACCGGGGATCTGATAAAACTTAAAGTTTTTATGCTCCAAAGTCAAGGAGCGGTGGCAGAAGCAGAGCCGCCGGCAGGTGGAGCGGTAGCAGTGGAAGTGGCGGCTTCAGGTGTGCCGGACCCAACAGATGGAATGGAGCCATCACCTCCGCCCGGGGCAGATGCCTGTTCCGGGACATCAGTGTCGGCCTCTTCAGCTTCATCTTCATCCTGGCTGGAGTCGGAGCCCTCAGCAGCGGCGGATGTCCCGGCATCGTCCTTCTTCTCCGGCTCACGGATATCCCGAACGAAGGCGTCGGTGTCGGCATAGTCCACATAGCTGTGGGCCAGCTCCCGTCGGCGCCGGATATGTTCCGGATCCGTGGTCCAGATGGATCCTTCGCGCACAGTGCGCAAAGTCTCCAAGTCAGCCTTTTCATACCAGGACAAGAAGTAGGTGAGAGCTTCGTCAGCTCCAACCCTCGCGCCGGAATCTCGCCACTCCCGGAGGCGAACCTTGGCCAGCTGCAGATCGTTGCCGAGGTCGACGGGATCAGTGGGAGTCCTTTGTCCCGGCCAGAGGGCAGAGAATGCCTCCTGGGCGCCGTAGAAGAGCTCTTCAGTGTAAAGGGTCATGGCCTCCTTCCGGGACTGCAGGGCCAGCAGCTGCTCCGACATGTCCCAGTTGGGCGAGTCAACCGGAACACCCCGGTTTTCTCGGTCCAACTGCAAAGCCCTCTCAACGTCAGCGACGGAAGCGGGAAACATGCCTGCAGAATAGAAACAATGTTAGCAAAAGGAAAATATGTCGGCATAGATGCTATGCCGAAAAAGATTACACTATGTCGGGAAGGATAAAAGGGGAAAGGATTTGAAGCTTACGGGCAAGGTCGGCATTCAGCTGTGCAACTGTAACCTCCCATTTGGTGGCCTGCTCCTTCAGGCTATCCAGTTCAGCATGGGCGTTGGCGGCATCAGTCTCGGAGGTAACAAGCAGGGTCTGGGTTTTCTTCAGTAGGCCCTCCCTCTGTTCCTTTTCGTCCAGCAGCTCGGTGATCCGGCCCTTCAGCTGCTCAACCTCGGCCTTGTGACCGGCATCCCGGTCGTCCAGTTGCTTGGCCACATCCACCGAGGACACACAATCCTGGTGGCGTGCCTCCAGTGCAGCCTTCTCATCTGCAAAGATTTCAAGTTAAAAGGATTTGAAGAAAGAAAACAGTGACAAAGAGTAAAGGATTTGAAGTATAAAGTAGCTATCCGGGTAACAGCAGGATCCGGCATACCAGTAAGCTCTTTCACCCTCTTGAGAAGCTCGGTGACTTGCGCTTCGGCACCAGCTGAAGAATGTCGGCACAAGGTTACGTGTCGGCAAGAGTAAGCATTGCAAAGTAAAGAGAGGAAAGATATCCGGCATACAGCAGTATGTCGGCAAAGATTACCTTTCTGGGACAGCTCCTGCTGAAGCTTGCTGTGTGCGTCAGATAGCTTCCGGTGCTCGCACACCAACTCATGGAACATGTCGGCCCGGGTGTTGTTCATGCGCTGCAAAAATGCCGGGATTTGAAATGTCAGCAGAGAAATTTGACATGATAATTAAAGTGAAGATTTTATCAAGTGATCATTCTTTTAAAGACCCGGCACAGGTGCTGCGCACCTATCCCGGCTCTCGGTGACTAGGATTTGAAGCTCGAATCGAGCTTATATCCCGGTCAAGAGGATTTGAAAGATAATAGGGATGTGAAATTGTTAAAGACCCAGCACAGGTGCTGCGCACCTATCCCGGCTCTCGGTGACTAGGATTTGAAGCTCGAATCGAGCTTATATCCCGGTCAAGAGGATTTGAAAGATAATAGAGATGTGAAATTGTTAAAGACCCGGCACAGGTGCTGCGCACCTATCCCGGCCCTCGGTGACTAGGATTTGAAGCTCGGATCGAGCTCATATGTCGGCAGTTAATTCAAAAGAAGCTAGCTAAAGGACTATGAGAAAATCCCGGATGTCCATATCCCGGACAGCCGACATTTTCGGGGACTGGGGATATGTGTGTAAATAGAGAGGACTTACGTTGGTGGCAGAGGCCAACTTGTGAAGTCTTTGCTGGATGCTGAGGAGCTCGCTGGCGATCGGTATGGGCTTCGCTGCCAGGAAGTCGCTTGGGTCGCCACTGGTCTTGGCTTCGGCCAGCTTCTTGCTCCTTGAGTCCGCAGTGTCCATGTTGCTGGCGTCGTTCCACTTGGTGCACTGCTCCTTAAGAGAGCCGAGGCTCTGATCACTTTTCGTCGCAAGAGGGACGAGGCCCTCGAGTTCTGGGGTGTCGAAGAAGCTGGTCCGATACCCCGGCCGGGCTGCTGCCCTGCCAAGATGCAGGGCCAGAGCAGAGCTGGTCCGGGACGCTGCCTTAGGAGGAGCAGTTGCGGCAGATGGTGTGCCGGACTTGGCTGGCTGAATCTTCAACGTGCCGGTCTGGGCCGGTGCAATGGTCTTGGCCGGTGCAGTGGACTTGGCCGGTGCAGTGGTCTTGGCCGGTGCAGTGGTCTTGGCCGGTGCTGGGGTCTTGTCAGCTGAAGGAGTCTCGGGTGCGGGCTGTTCCGGCGCGGCCGGTGCTTCTTGGCCAGCAGAGGCAGGATCCGGGATAGTCCGGACTTCCGGCACTAAAGGGCCTTTACCCTTGGTGTCTGCTCCGGCGGCTTCAGTTGTGCCGGCGTCGCTGGTGGGCGCGCCGGAGTCTGGTGCTTCTTGGTGGGCTCCTGTGTCCATGTGGACATCAGGAGCCGAGGTTTCCTGTTGAGCCCCCGAGTCCATGTGGACGTCGGGGGCAGAGATATCTTGTTCCGGCGGAGGAACGTCCTTCGCCGGGGAGGTGGTCTTCTCAGGCGCAGGCGAAGATGCCGGCGCCGGGGAGGTCGTGTGGCTGGCAGAGGGTATGTCGGAGGTAGCAGGGGCAGCGGGCTTGGTAACCTTCGGGTCGCCACTCAAGCTAGAAGCTTGTTCCGGCGCAAGAGGAGCTCTGAAAGAGAGAAAACACCAAGTCAGTAGTACAAGCAAGAGATATGTCGGAGGAAATGCAAAGAAAAGGAAACTTACCCCGCGGCGGCAGGTCTCGGTTTCTTCAGTTTGGGCACGCCGACCTTCTGCCTCTTCGACTTCTGAGGTGTGTCGGGCTGGGGCTTCACCCCTCGCTTCCGGCCGGCACGTCCGCCGGTGGAAGGAGGTCCCTGGTTCAGAGGGGCGGCGTCGATAACCATATCGTCCGGGATAGCTGAGGACGACATTGGAAACTCGTAAGCAATAGGTGTTTCTGGAAAGGCATACGCAAGTGGCATCGGGTCATAGTACAGCAGGATCTCCTCGTCAGAATCAATCTCACCCCGGTCTTGAGTATAATGCCGGGATGAAGAGCCCTTACCCATGGCAGCTGCAGCACGGGTGCTCCTGGGAAGCTTATCCCAATGATCCGGATCTTCAACATCCGCAACGGTGCGGTCCGCCGCGATCTTGATCCGGGAGTTCTCCATGGTTTGGAAGCTGAATTTCTGTATAAACAGCAAAGTCAAGTATCCAGACAAGGAAATATGCCGGTGGAAGAGGTATGTCGGATCAATATGATATGTGTCGGCAAACAGACATATGTCGGCTTAAGTATCTATGTGCCGGACATGGACTTTATGTATCGGATAAGATGGTTTACCGTTGGGGCGGGCCTATCCCGGCTGTATGGTTCTAGCCCCCAGGCAAAAGTGGCCTGAGAGGACTTGCAGACATCCTTAATCCGGCGCAGAATGTCGGCCGGAGTCAGCTCGTGTGTGGAGTGCCGGGTGGGGTCCATTGGCCCGCTCATCTGGCAGATCTTGTGCGACCGGCGCTGCAGAGGGGAGACGCGCCGGCTTATATAGCAGGCCACCAGGTCTTGAGGAGTAAGACCGGCATCCAGGAGCTCGCCCTTAACCCGGTGAAGCGCATTCACCGGCATCACCGAGTTCTTCGGGTTGTAGGTCCAGTTCGTCATAGCCAAGGGTGGCTCGTCCACAAATGGCGGCAGATTGAGCAGATCCTCGTCGGTGGTGTTCTTGACGTAGAAGAAGCTTTTCTGCCACTTCTTGCAAGATTCTAGGAGTTCCACCTTGGGGAAGTCCGAGCCCTTTCGGGACATGATGGTGGCCGCGCCGCAGAGGGTCATGGGGCGGTCCTTCTTTTCCTGGGCCGTCTCCGGCGGGTCGTCCTTGCTCCGGGGCGGCTCTTGGACGACTTGCTTCCGCAGTTGGAAGTACTTCGCCCAGCCTTGAGTAAGGGCCTCTATGCCGGCATAGCCCTCGCAAAAAGCAGCGAAGGCGGAGAGGATCATCACGGCATTGGCCGGGATATGATGAGGTTGTAGGTCGTAGGTGTTGAGGAAGTCCCGGAAGAAGTCCGATGCCGGCAGGCCGAAGCCACGCTCGAAGTGGGCGATGAAGACGACGCGTTCGCCAGGTTCAGGTGCCGGCACAGTTTCTCCTGCTGGTAGCCGGCATGCTACGCCCTCCGGGACTCTCCTGGTGGAGGTGACCCAGGATATCTCGGCCGGAGTAACCTCCGACCCCTCCCAGCCGGAGCGTCCTTGAGCTCGGGCCGAGGTATCTTCCTCAGAGGCCGAGGTGCCGTCATGCTTGAAGATGCCATCTTAGTGGCCGGGATAAGGCGTGAGAGCCGGAGTCCCGTGATGTTATTCCTATCAAGGCCGGAGAAAAGAGGGAGGTTAGTCTCTCCGGCATACCACTCTCACAGATGTTAGCAGGAATAGAAGATCTACCGAGGCAGTTAAAATCGGAAATAATCAGGGATATAATTTCTGCGGAAGAACACCTGTGAGCTGTTACGAAACACTGCTAGCAATGCTAATCGAAGCAACGAAATATCCAGCAAAGGAACTACCATGGATACAAACCAGTGAGGCTACCGCAGCCTAGTTGCAGAAGAGCAGGGAAAGGAAGAACAGAGGAAGAGGAACTCACCGGAGCTTGGCCTACGGCGATGGAGCGGCGGCGGCAAGTGTGCAGAGGAAGATCCAATCTCCCTGCAAGGCTGCGGGGAGAAGAGGCGGCGGTGGCGTCGTCGACGATGACGCCGGACGTCGGCAAGCGGAGGCGCCGGCGTGCAGGTGGACGACGGCGGCAGCTTCCCTTCTCGGTTTCTTGGTCCGGCGGCGAAGCGCAAGGGGCAGAGGATCTGAGGAAGAAGGCACTGTGGCGGGGGTAAAAAGAATAAGTTACCCCCACCCCGTATTTATACCGAGGAGGCCGGTCGTGGGGGTCGTAGGGAGGATAGTGCTCCACTCCCCCGACCGTTTCTGCGGCGAGGCGCCACGTGGCGGCACAGAGTGGGGCGGCGGTTCCTGTAACCGTGCCATGACGCCATGATGGCGAGGAGTAACTGCACTGCGAACCATCACATCGTGTGACCGTTCGAGGTGACAGGGAAGTTTCAAGTTTCGATGCAAAGCTGTCAGGCATGGCTTCTCGAGGAAGACTCGTCTATATGCCGAAGTTTCAAGTTTCGATGCAAAGCTGTCAGGCATGGCTTCTCGAGGAAGACTCGTCTATATGTCGGATTAACTGCCCGATGTATATGTTCCGTCCGGAATGCCCTAGGGACCGGCCGGAATAAGTTTTGGAACAGGAACAGAGGCCGGGATATGTGCAGATGTGCCGGCATATAATCTGATCGCCGGGGCATAATGAAGAAAGGTATGTTGAACCTGTCAAGGCTCCACAGTTATGACTGGGGAACCTCGGCAGCTTCGGGGACTAGTGTCGGGGGGATGACCCCCGGTAGGGTCAAGAGAGTAGAAAGACACAAGGTCTATGATTGACTTTATGCCGGGTTATCAAGGAAGGGCCTGGCCGGAATATAAGAGCATCGGCCAGGCCGGCATATAATGTGTATCCCGGCTGATACTTGGATATGCCGGCATAGCCGGAATACTTATAAAAGTGTGCCGGCATATACTTAGATATGCCGGCCTAACCATTTGGTGTGTTGTGCAGGAGCAGGGGAGGCCGGATTACCCGACCCTCGTAGGTCGTTGGTCCGGCATATAAAGTCCTGGGTATGGCCAACGGTCATATCCGGGATACTTAAGTCAACCAAGGTGTCACATCCCTACAATCAAGGAAGAAAACATCCCAGCATGGTAGCAGAGTAAGATGGCAGGGTGCACAGTGGAGGTTACCTACCCTCACTGTGCACAAGTACGAGCTTACCGCACAGAGGTAAGGCCACAGTTCAAGAGGTACAAGGTACAGCAAGGGGAGTCCCATCGAGAGCAATCAGGGAGAAAGTCGTGGGCGTCTGCCCTCGACAGCAAGTCCTGTTTGGAGTGTAGTTGGTGTCTCCTGGTCTTCTATGACCGTTGTAACCCTGGCCACCACTATATAAGGTGGCATAGGGAGCCCTGGTAAAGGGTTGGTGGCTGGAAGAAGGTTAGAAGGTTGAAGGTTGGTTGGTCACTCTGTGTTCCTACACTTAGCAGTTCATCTTCCTTCTCTAGCAGAGAGCTTGGAAGCACCATTGTTGTGTACTACATCAACCCAAATATACCATCAGTAGAGCAGGAGTAGGGGTGTTATCTCCTTACGAGAGCCCCGAACCTGGGTAGATCAGTGTCTCTTTCTGTCGTGCTTTTTAGCTCGTTCCCCTCTCCCGAATCCTCCAGCATCTAGTTCGGCCCCCATTTAAGCCATCCTATGGCATATGTTGTTTCACCACGACGACACATCCTGGTGATCATTTGCTCTTTATACATGAATTATGCGAGTTGTTCCAGTGTGCAGGTATTTCAATGAACCAAGTTAAGAAGAAGCTATTCTCTTTGTCACTGAAAGACAGAGCTGAGGAATGGTATCGGCTGCTTGAAGATGGTCCATCTATTGGCTGGGAGGAAATTGTACCTCTCTTTTATTCTAAATTCTATCCTCCAAGTGAGATTCATAAAGATCGTAATCAGATATATAATTTTTGGCCTCATGAGGGAGAAAGCATTGCCCAAGCGTGGGGAAGATTGAAGTTACTAATGCATAAATGTCCTATTCATGATCTTCCCCGTAATATTGTTATTAATAATTTTTATGCAAGGCTTTCAGGATATTACAAGGACTATCTAGATGCATGCTTTGATGGGTCTTTCACAAGCAAGGATGTTGACACCAAGTGGGATCTGCTTGAAACAATTCAAAACAATATTGAAGGTTGGGATAGCGACAAAGGTAAAGGACCAGGTATGAATTACGAGTTTGATTGCATTAAGTCTTTCGCTGAAACTGCTAATTTTCAAGAGCTTAGTGCTAAATATGGTCTTGATCCTCAAATTATGGTTGATTGCTTTAAAGCCTTTGCTTCCCATATGAATGTTCCTAAAGAAATGGGGACGTGTATCATGAACCTTTTAAGGACACTTGCATAGAAAGTGATATTGTTGTTGATGATTGCAAAAAACATGCTCAAACTTCTAAAAGTACTATTTCTTATAAGCATGTTAATTTTTGCGGAGTACATAGACCTTGTGAACAGAGTTACAACAAGGAAGATTATTGCATCACCCACGCAAATGAAGAAACTACTATGTGGTACAAGGATATAGGTGAGATCGGTAAAAAGGTTTGTGAGCTTTATCCTTTTCTTTGTAAACATTGCGATGACATAGGTCATTTTAATTTCCAATGCTCAAACCCTAATAGTTACTCTTCTAGTACCTTAAGTTTGTATTGTGATGACAAGATTACTCCTAATCAGCATGATGAGCTCACTTTGTTCTTGGCGTGTGATGAGATATCTAGAAAGATTGCTTTGATAGATCTGAATGATGTTGATATTAATAGCACCCTTCGTGGTTGTCGTCTCTATTGTGCTAAAGATTGCCTTGCAAATACTTACATTCAAAATCTTATAAAACTTGATATTTTGCCAAGCTATGATAGGACTGATAGATGTTTTTATCTTATTAATAGGGAGGAGGAATCCTCCAAAGTTTCTTCTGTTGTTTCTGTCAGTAAACCAGATTATGTGGAGAAGATGCCCTTCAAGTCTCTCCCTCCTAAAGGAGAGAGTAAGAAGAAGAAGAAGAAGAAGAAGAAGAAGAAGAGGAGGAGTAAAAGGCGAGAGGACACGGTATCTTCCCCTAAGCGTTATGATCCTGCTATAGATTATGATAATTCTGATTGGGATGATGTTCCTATGCCTGTTACCTATGTTAGTGATCATGATTGGGAAAAGCACTCTACTTTTGATATTGAAAATCTTTTTGGTACCAACTCTAAGGTTAATAATTGTTGTACCATTAGTGCTATCCATGCTCCTTCTTATGAGGATATGTTTGAAGAATATGCTTTGCGACATAGTAGTTCTCTATCTCTTGATGATACTAAGCCTCTAGTTTATGATGATGAGTATAATATTTTCAGTTCACCTACTATTGAGGATAAAATTAGTTATGATTACAATATGCCTCCTGTCTTTGATGATTATGGTGATGAGAATAATTTTTCTGTTGAATCTGCTCCTACTACGATTGTTCATGTGGGGAGTATTAATCCTTTTATGCATATGGCTCATGATAGGGATGCTTTATATGATAGTTATATTGTTAGTTCTATTCATGATGCTACTGAAAGTTATTATGAGAGAGGGAAACATGGTTTAATGGATCTCAATAATATTGAGTTTCCCCTCTTTATGTTGCAATTCTTGAAGTTGAACTTGTTTTGCCTTCCTATGCTTTTTGCTTTGCGCTTTCATGACTTGTCTCTTTACAAGACTATTTTTCATAGGAAGTGGTTTAGATTTAAATGTGTTCGACATTTGCTTTTTGATGCTCTCTTTTGCTTTAAGTTCCTATATGGCGCCTTTGCCTCAAGCTCTTATATGGCGCCCACATGAGCATCTTTGCAAATTACTGCGCCTAGCTCAAAGGCGTTAAAGAAAATCACTCTTGGGAGATAACCCAATATTTTTATTTTCAGTAATTTTTCTTTTATTTGAGTCTTGGAAGTTATTACTACTGTAATGACCGCTCCTTATCTTGTTTATTTCGTTTTTGTGCCAAGAGAAGCCTCTAATTTGAGTGAGGTAAAGATTTGGGGATGTTGCTGTCCTGAAACTGTTTTCGATGCTGCACCGTAAAAATTCGTGAAAATTCTCTGTTTATCTTTTGGACCTGCGATTTCTTGAGCATATGCCCCAGGTTATATCCAAACTTTTCTTAGTTGAACACTTTTTGATTTGAGCAACAGAAAATCCCTCAAAAATTCGACCTTTGTCAGCTGTTCAGTTTTGACAGATTTCTGCCAATATTTGTGTTTGCCACTTTATCGCTTTCTTTTGAGTTCTTTTGATCATGGAACTTTTTGGGGAGTTGCTACAGTAGTATTTGCTATATATTTGGTGGTTTTGAGTTGAAACCTGAAGCTAAAAGAGGTTGAATATATTTTATGCTTACACTAATGTTGCTAATAGAATTGTGTTTAGTTTTGTATGAAGGAAGTTTTCAAGTGTAGGGATTGGAGAATGATGAGATGAGTTGAAGAATGGACAAAAGCTCAAGCTTGGGGATGCCCATGCATCACCCCAAGAAATATCCAAGAAGTACAAGCGTCAAAGCTTGGGGATGCCCCCGAGGCACCCCTTCTTCATCGGCAAAAATCAGGTCACCTTTCAAAACACTATATTTTTATTGCTTCATGCACTATGTGTTTTTCTTGGAGCGTCAGTTGTTTTAGTTTTCTTAGTTGGTTAGGTTTGTTTGTTTGCTGCAATAAATGGTTAGATCACATCATGTTTATTTTGGAGGAGATGAACTCGTTTTCATTTGCTAAGAACACTCAGTTTTTCACTCTTATCGTTCACCGAGTGTTCTTCTTTTTCTGCGACTGCTTTTGGTTTTCGTTTTCGCCTTGATTTGCGTTCAGATCTTGTCATATCTTTTCATCAAGGTGTATTTTTGCCTCTGATCTTTATTGGTTTTCATCAAAAGACATGTTTATAAAAATTTCAAATGGTGTTGGAAAAGAGAAAAAGCTTTGTGCAAAATAGTGGTACAAGAAGGAGCTTGTGTAGACTGCGGCTTAGGCTTTTTCATGTCATGCTTGATGTCTTTTTGATAGTATGCTTAGTGGTTTTGCTGTAGCATGACTTGTCTCAAATAACTGAGATTGCTTAATGAGCCTTTGAAAAAATCATGCGTTGTTTTTATTGTATGGAAGCATTATTTTGGTTTTCTCCTTGATGCTTTATTTGGGTTGACTTGGCGCATGCTCACACATGTTAGACTCTTACAAAGTCGCCAATAGCCTTCATGATCATTTAGTTTTTGACTTTTGATGCCATCTTATGCTTCTTTTAATGTCGCTTTGTCGCTTTGCATGATTATGGCCATTATTGCTCTCTTAGTTGGTCGCTCCCAGTCTTTTGCTAGCCCTCGCCTTGTACTGAGTATGAGCTCTACTCGTGCATCCAACTCCTAAAAGCCAAAGTTTTCCAAAGTGTCCACTATAAACTCCTATGCATGGTATTTATAAGCCATTCCAAAGTAAAATTTACGTGTGCTACCTTTCAAAAACCTTCAAAACACTTCTCGTTTTGTGACACTGTTTTCAGCTCATGGGGACGTAGTGGTCGGATTTGCTATCTTCCATATTGTTTATTCCAAAAAGAAAAGAAAAAAGAGAAAAAAAAGAAAAAAGGCACTCCTCCAAAGAATGTGAATGTTGGTGGGCACCCGATGGAATCGGTTAGCCATGGTATGTGAAAGGAAAAGGTGGGGAGGAGTGCCAAGTTTTATAAAAAGAGCACAAAAGTGCCAATCTCTCTCTCAAAAACTTGCTTCATTTTTGTATGGAAGATAGTAAGAACCCCATTGCCAGTCGTTGACAAAAGCAACCACCTCTCAAAACCAATTTTTATCTCTCTGTTTTACAAATGAAAAGCTCTAGCACATGTTTAATCACTGCTTCCCTCTGCGAAGGGCCTTTATTTTACTTTTATGTTGAGTCACCACCTTCTATCTTTATGCACCATTAGGAGAGCATAGTTGTCATTCTGAGTATAATGTGCATTGTCCCAAAGTTTTCATTGATTGATTCATGATCATGGTTTCACTTGTTCTCAAATTATTTGTATCTAGTCGCCCTCTTAAACTTGAAGGTGTCCTATGCATTTATGTTTTGCTCTCTTTGAAGGACAAGCTGAAAACCATTTGTATGTTTTTCCTTATGATTTGAACACACGTTTGACTTTCATTGTTTCATTTTCATGATCTTTTGTTTGTGTTCATTTTCATGTTTACAACATGGTTGCTAAGTTCTTATTGTCAAGATTATATCTTTCATGCCCATGTTTTAAGTTCTTATGATCCCAGCTCACAAATGCTTACATATATGATCAAGATTGTGTAGGTGCATGTCACCTCAAAAATTATTCTTTTGTTATCACTTACCTACTCGAGGACGAGCAGGAGTTAAGCTTGGGGATGCTTGATACGTCTCAAACGTATCTATAATTTTTGATGCTCCATGCTTGTTTTTACACCATTTGCCTATTGTTTCGTTACACTTAGTGGCACTTTTATACATTTTCCGAAACTAACCTATTAACGAAGTGCCACAGTGCCAGTTTCCTGTTTTCTGCTGTTTTTGTGTTTGAGAAGTGATACACAGGAAATATTCTCGGAATTGGACGAAACAAGTTCTTGAAGTCTTATTTTACCCGGAAGCTTCCAGAGATCTGAAGAGGAGTAGGAGGTGGGCCACAGGGGCCCCACACACACAGGTGGCGCGGCCAGGCCCCTGGCCGCGCCAGCCATGTGTGAGGAGGCCCTGGCCCTCCTCTGACATCGCCCCTTCGCCTATAAGAAGCCTCGGGACGGAAAACCCTAGGGGATTCGGCAATTTTTCCAGAAACAGTTCCGCAGCTCCGCCGCCGCCACCGACGAATTTTGGGGGACAGAAGTCTCTGTTCCGGCACCCTGCCGGGACGGGGAAGTGCCCCCGGAGCCATCTCCATCGATCTCCATCGCCGTCTCCGCCGTCTCCATCGACCTCACCGCCATCTCCATCAACCTTGTTGTCTCCTATGACGAGGAGGGAGTAGTTCATCCCCGGGGCTGAGGGCTCTACCGGTAGCTATGTGGTTCACCTCTCTCTCCCATGATGTGATATTTATGTGATCGTGAGCTTTGTATCATGTTGAACAAGTACATGTTATTATTCAGATATTTTGTGTACTCTAGCAATGTTATTAAAGTAATCTATTCCTCCTGCTATGGTGTAACGGTGACAGTGCGTGCATCATGGTGGTACTTGGTTTAGGCTATGATTGTGATCTCTTGTGGATTATGAGAATAATTATTGCTATGATAGTTTGAGTGATCTATTCCTCCTTTCATGGTGTAATGTTGACAGTGTGTGCACCGTGTTAGTACTTGGTTTAAGTTGCAATGATTTCTATCTTGAATTGTGATTTGATTTGGATATCTCTATGAGTGGTGTTTGTCAAGTACTTGATGAACTTTAAGGGGTGCTTTTGTAGCCACTACACAATGATTAGTGTTATTCAATAGGAGAGTAATTCAGAGTACCTTAGCAAAGAGAAGTTACTTGTTCATTCATGTTATATTGTTGGGAGTGTGTCCACTAGTGAAAGTATGATCCCTAGGCCTTGTTTCCAAGCTTTGCATACCGTTTACTTGCTATTTTGTTACTTGTTTGCTCGCAGCGATATTTATTTCACATCACGTTTGCTACTTATAATCATCTATACCACTTGTATTTCACTATCTCTTCGCCGAACTAGTGCACCTATACATCTGACAAGTGTATTGGGTGTGTTGGGGACACAAGAGACTTTCTGTATCGTAATTGCAGGGTTGCTTGAGAGGGATAGCTTTGACCTCTAACCTCCCTGAGTTCGATAAACCTTGGGTGATCCACTTAAGGGAAACCTGCTGCTGTTCTACAAACCTCTGCACTTGGAGGCCCAACAAGTGTCTACAAGAATAGAAGTGCGTAGACATCAACGTGGGAAAGTGTAGTTGATGTGGGAGCTTCTTCTTCTTCAATCCCCGACAACGGCGCCAGAAAAACAGCTGATTGCCTAGTTGACAATCAGTCCTTGTGCGTGGTGAATGACCAGCCCGTCGGGAACCCCAAGAGGAAGGTGTGATGAGTATAGCAGCTGGTTTTCCCTTAGTTAAGAAACCAAGGTTTATCGTTCTTGGAGAGGAGAGACAAACGACTGAAGGTGATGCAGACTAGCTTAATAACACTCCAACAAGGGCGCCGTTTAACGATACTTGTTGACTCGTCTTCGGCCAGTAGCAACGCGGAACCTGCACACAACACAACCAAGTACTTTGTTCCCAACTTGCGATGAGGTTGTCAATCTCACCGGTTTGCTTGAAACAAAGGTTATGAGTGTATCGAGTGGAAAACAATATAGTATGCGAGTAAAGTAAACAGTGCGAGTAAAGTAAACATGTGATAGCAATATGATGGAAATAGGACCGGGGTCCACAGTTCACTAGTGGTGTCTCTCCATAAGATAAATAACACATGATGGGTAAACAAATTACAGTTGGGCAATTGATAGAATAAAGATAAACGTGATATGTCAAGAAGATCACTATGAGATTTACTCTGGGCATTACAACAAAATACATAGACCACCATCCAACTGCATCTATGACTAATAATCCACTTGTGGCGAATCAATCCGAGAACTCCACAAGTATTAAGTTGCGAACAATAGATAATTGCATTAAGCAAAGTGTGTAATGTAAACAAAGCATATGCCCTTGAGCATATGAATGTTGTTTTTTCCCTAGTAGCAACAGCACATCTACAACCTTAGAGGTTTCTGTCACTCCCCCAGGTTAAATAGAGGCATGAACCCACTATCGAGCATAAATACCCCCTCTTGGAGTCACTAGCAACTACTCGGCCAAGATAGCTACTAACAACGGAGAGCATGCAAGATCATAAACAACATAGAGATAACAAAAGATAATATTCAGCATAGCAACTCAATCATAACACCAATATTCATCAGATCCCAACAAACCAAACATGTAGAATTACATAACGGTGATCTCAATCATGTAGGGCAGCTCATGAGATCTAAACATGAAGCACATGGTGGAGAAGACAACCATCTAGCTACTGCTATGGACCCATAGTCCAAGGTAGACTACTCACTCATCGCTCCGGAGGCAAGCATGGCGATGAAGAAGACCTCCGGTGGCGATTCCCCTTTCCAGCAGGGTGCCGGGAAGAGCTTCTGGACCCTCCCGATCTTCGGGTCGACGGCGACGGCGGATCGCGATGTGTTCTGGAAAAGTGATCGGGTACTTAGGTTTTTCCCATCGGGGGGTCTTTATAGGCGAAGGGGCGATGTCAGAGGTGGGGCCAGGTGCCCTCACACCATGGCGGCGCGGCCAGGGGCTGGGCCGCGCCAGCCACGTGTGAGGGGGCCTGGTGGCCCCTCTCCTACTCTCCTTCGGATGACTGGAAGCTCCCGGACAAAATAAGACTTCAGGAACTTGTTTCGTCCAATTCCGAGAATATTTCCTGTGTATCACTTCTGCAACACAAAAACAGCAGAAAACAGGGAACTGGCACTGTGGCGACTTGTTAATAGGTTAGTTCCGGAAAATGCATAAAAGTGCCACTAAGTGTAACGAAACATTAGGCAAATGGTGTAAAAACAAGCATGGAGCATCAAAAATTATAGATACGTTGGAGACGTATCAGGGGGTCTTTATAGGCGAAGGGGCAGCGTCAGAGGTGGACCAGGGTGGTCTCACCCATAGGGGGCACGGGCCAGGGGCTGGCCGCGCCGCCCTATGGTGAGGCCAGCCTCTGGCTCGGCTCCGTCTTCTCTTCGGTGTTCTGGAAGCTTTGTTTAATATCTGGACGTTTGGCTTTTATTTCGTCCAATTCCGAGAATATTTCCTGTGTAACTTTTCTGAAACACAAAAACTGCAGAAAACAGGGAACTGGCACTGTGGCATCTTGTTAATAGGTTAGTTCCAGAAAATGCATAAAAATGCCACAAAGTGTAACGAAACACTAAACAAATGGTGTAAAAATAAGCATGGAGCATCAAAAATTATAGATACGTTTGAGACATATCAGCATCCCCAAGCTTAACTCCTGCTCGTCCTCGAGTAGGTAAGTGATAACAAAATAAATAATTTTTGAGTTGACATGCACCTACACAATCTTGATCATCTATGTACAGCATTGAGTGCTGGGATCAAAAGAACTTAAAACATGGGCATGAAAGATATAATCTTGATAGAAGAAACTTAGCAACCATG
The DNA here is from genome assembly GCA_007115705.1 of Dactylis glomerata. Classification (NCBI taxonomy): domain Eukaryota; kingdom Viridiplantae; phylum Streptophyta; class Magnoliopsida; order Poales; family Poaceae; genus Dactylis; species Dactylis glomerata. The sequence continues at coordinate 166,270 of QXEO01000263.1, forward strand.
TTATACCATGAAAATGAACACAAACAAAAGATCAGGAAAATGAAACAATGAAAGTCAAACGTGTGATCAAATTATATGGAAAAACATAGCAAATGGTTTTCAGCTTGTCCTTTATGAGAGAGCAAAACATAAATGCATAGGACACCTTCAAGTTTAAGAGGGCGACTAGATACAAATAATTTAAGAACAAGTGAAACCAACATCATGAATCAATCAATGAAAACTTTGGGACAATGCACATTAAACTCAGAATAACAACTATGCTCTCTTAGACGGTGCATAAAGATAGAAGGTGGTGACTCAACATAAAAGTAAAAGAAAGGCCCTTCGCAGAGGAAAGCAGTAATTGCAAGTTTTATAAACCTTCAAAAATTATGGTACTTACTAGCTTTGAGCTCTCATTGCCCCCATCATAGGCATCTTGAATGGTTAAAGTTAATGCGAATACACTTATGATGCATATGCTTGACAAATCGTAAGTTGAAAACCTCGTGTCCCGTGAAGTATGAATACCCAAACCTCATGCTACTCGACTTAGAGTCCCAAGCAAGCTCTTGTCATTGTAAGTATACACGTATCATCGAGAACCGCCAACGGGGTACCTCCGTGCCCGATGACATGGAACAAACCCACATCAAAATGACAAGACAAACAGACAATGAACACCTCAGCATCTCTTTTATTTACCATTGGTATAGCTTTTTATTGTGAGATGCGTCGTCGAATGTTCACTATGGGCATGCTGTAAATTCCCACCATGAATTATGCATGGCTTAGATTAGCGGCCCAGGCATTTCTCTAACACATATACAAACTCCATGATCCCGCAAGATTCCCAAATTATTTCACATCGCGAGGATCCATAAACAAAAGATCACGATATCAACTCAAATAAGAAGTGCAATGTTGAAAGCTTGTCCCATGACGGCATGGCTGCGTTAATTTGCAACCTACAACTTACAAGCATAACAACTCAACATAAGAGAGCCACACTGTCAAATTTTTAAGAACGAGAAAAGTAAAGTGTGCCATCAGGTTCGTGAGAGCTTTACTGACCAATTTTTGCATAACTCCAAAAAGAGTTTAATTTGAAGGATAGATAAAAGCAAGTCAAATGTACTTTGGAATAGCAAATTTCTAATAGGTATGTATGGTGGACACATTGGAACAACTTGGTTTTTAGGAGTTGGATGCACGAGTAGAGCTCATACTTAGTACAAAATGAGGGCTAGCAAAAGACTGGGAGCGACCAACTAAGAGAGCAATAACGGCCATAATCATGCAAAGCGACAAAACAACATTAAAAAAAGCATAAGATGGCATCAAAAGTCAAAAACTAAATGATCATAGAGGCTTATGGCGACTTTGTATGAGTCTAACATGTGTAAGCATGCGCCAAGTCAACCCAAATAAAGCATCAAGGAGAAAACCAAAATAATGCTTCCAAATAATAATAACAACACATGATTTTTTCAAAGGCTCATTAAGCAATCTCAGTCATTTGAGACAAGTCATGCTACAGCAAAACCACTAAGCATACTATCAAAAAGACATCAAGCACGACATGCAAAAGCCTAGGCCGCAGTCTACACAAGCTCCTTTTTGTACCACCCTTTTTTGCATAAATTTTTTGTCTTTTCCAACACCATTCGAATATTTTTGAAACAACTCTTTTGATGAAAACCAACATGGACCATAGGTCAAAATACACCTTGATATAAAGATATAAGAAGATCTGAACAAAAATCAAGGCGAAAAATGAAAGCTAAACGCAGTTCTAGAAAAAGAGAACACTCGTTGAACGATAAGAGTGAAAAACGGAGTGTTCTTGGCAAATGAAAAGTAAGGCAACTTCTCCAAAAGAAATTTGTTGGGGTCCAACCATTTATTGCAGAAAACAAAACTGAAAACTAAAGACACCTGACGCTCCAAGAAAAATGCATAGTGCATGAAGCAATAAAAATATAGTGTGTTGAAAGGTGACCTGATTTTTACCGATGAAGAAGGGGTGCCTCGGGGGCATCCCCAAGCTTTGACGCTTGTACTTCTTGGATATTTCTTGGGGTGTGTGGGCATCCCCAAGCTTGAGCTTTTGTCCATTCTTCAACTCATCTCATCATTCTCCAATCCCTACACTTGAAAACTTCCTTCATACAAAACTAAACACAATTCTATTAGCAACATTAGTGTAAGCATAATATTAAATCAACCCCCTTTTGCTTCAGATTTCAACTCAAAACCACCACATATAAAGCATATACTACTATAGCAACTTCCCCAAAAGTTCCGTGATCAAAAGAACTCAAAAAGAAAGCGATAAAGAGGCAGACACATATAGTGGCAGAAATGTGTCAAAACAGAACAGCTGACAAAGGACGATTTTTTCGAGGGTTTTCCGTTGCTCAAATAAAAAAGTGTATAACTAATGAAAGTTTGGATATAACCTGGGGCATATGCGCAAGAAATCGAAGGTCAAAAAGATATTCTGAAAATTTTCACGAATTTTTACGGTGCAGCACCGAAATCTGTTTCAGGACAGCAATATCCCCAAATCTTACCTCACTCAAATTAGAGGCTTCTCTTGGCACAACAACGAAAAAAAGGATAAGGAGCGGTTATTATAGTAGTAACAACTTCCAAGACTCAAATAAAAGAAAAAGAACTGAAAGTAAAACAATGGGTTATTTCCCAAGAGTGCTTTTCTTTAACGCCTTTGAGCTAGGCGCAGAAAGTGCAAATCAAGTAATATCAAGTGATGAAGCATCAAGTTCATAATTTGCTCTAAGAATAGAGTCAAAAAGAAATTTCTTTCTCTTCCTAGGGAAGTGTTCCATACCTTTCTTGAGTGGGAATTGATATTTGATGGTGCCTTCCCTCATATCAATGATGGCACCTACAGTTCGAAGAAAGGGTCTTCCCAAAATAATAGGACATGAAGCATTGCATTCAACATCCATAACAAGAAAATAAACGGGAACAAGGTTATTGTTAACCATAATAAGAACATCATTAATCCTTCCCAAAGGTTTCTTCTTAGCAACATCAGCAATAGGAACATCATAATAACACTTTTCAAGCGGTGGTAAATCAAGCATGTCATAAATTTTTCTAGGCATAATAGAAATACTAGCACCTAGATCACATAAAGCATGGCAATCAAAACCATTAACATGCATATCAATGATGGGTTCCCAACCATCTTCTAACTTCTTGGGAATAGAAGCTTTTTGCTTCAACTTTTCATCCCTAATCTTCATAAGAGCATTGGCAATATGCTTAGTAAAAGCAACATTATAGGACTAGCATTAGGAGTCAAAGCAAGCTTTTGCAAGAACAAAATAACTTTAGATATATTGCAGCCATCAACATCAAAATCATTAAAAGTAATAGAGCTATCATCTCCTACACTCCAAAAAATTTCAGCACTCTTTTGAGAAAAAGTTTTTGCTGTTTTGGGCTTTTTAACACTAGGAGTAGGAGTTTTCTCTACACCAATCAAAGTAAGAGGATTGCTAGCATTTGGAACAACATCATTAGAGGTAGTAATGGTACATACCTTCATCTTCCTAGCCATCTCATCTTTTCTTTCCCACCTGGCATGCAATTCTGCTAGCATCCTAACATTTTCATCAATTTAACTTGGATAGCATTAGCAGTGGCAAAAGTATTGTTCTCTTTCACCTCATTAGGCAACACTTTTAGTTTCAAAAGTTCAACATCAAGAGCAAGGCTATCAACTTTAGAAGCAAGAATATCAATTTTGCCTAACTTTTCCTCAACAGACTTATTAAAAGCAGTTTGCTTACCGATGAAATCCTTGAGCATTAACTCAAGCTCGGAGGGCGCGGCCATAGTGTTGTTGGAGGAATTACCGTAAGAGTTACCATAACTATTACCATTGGTAGAAGGATACGGCCTATAATTGTTACTAGCTAAATTGTTCCTATAAGCATTGTTGTTAAAATTATTATTTCTAATGAAGTTTACATCAACATGCTCTTCTTGAGCAACCAAAGAGGCCAAAGGATCATTATTAGGATCAACATGAGTCCTATCATTAGAAAGCATAAACATTATAGCATCAATCTTATCACTTAAGGAAGAGGTTTCCTCAACAGAATTTACCTTCTTACCTTGTGGAGCTCTCTCGGTGTGCCATTCAGAATAATTTACCATCATATTGTCGAGAAGCTTGGTTGCGGCGCCCAAGGTAAGGGACATAAAAGTGCCTCCAGCAGCTGAATCCAATAGGTTCCTTGAAGAAAAATTCAGACCTGCATAAAAAGTTTGGACAATCATACAAGTAGTCAGTCCATGAGTAGGGCAATTCTTTATCATAGATTTCATTCTTTCCCAAGCCTGAGCAACATGTTCATTATCAAACTGGCTAAACTTCATAATATTGCTACGCAAAGCTATAATCTTAGCAGGAGGATAGTATCTTCCAATAAAAGCATCCTTACACTTAGCCCATGAATCAATACTATTTTTAGGCAAAGACAGCAACCAATCCTTAGCTTTTCCTCTCAAAGAAAAAGGAAACAACTTAAGCTTAATAATATCACTCTCTACATCCTTATATTTCTGCGTCTAACATAGCTCAACAAAATTGTTGAGATGAGCTGCAGCATCATCAGTACTAGCACCAGAAAATTGCTCTTTCATAACAAGGTTCAACAAAGCAGGCTTAATCTCATAAAAATCAGCAGCAAGAGCAGGTGGTGCAATAGGAGTGCAGATAAAATCACTATTATTAGTGCTAGTAAAGTCACACAACTTGGTGTTCTCATGAGTACCCATTCTAGCAAAGCTAAAAGAAGACAAGTAAAAACAACTATAAAGGAAACTAATTTTTTTGTATTTTTGATAAAACGATGCAAGTAAAAATAAAGTAAAAGCAAAACTAAAACAAAGTAAAGGATTTGAAAATTATTGGGTGGCTCATTCAGGGTTTCCTAATACTGTTTCCTCCAGCTGGGCAAAACCAACTCATAAACCAAATAGTGCAGCAAATATAAATGCTAAGTTCAAAAGACTTAGATATGATCTCAAATTTTGGAGCAGATCAATTTCTAGACTTAAAGTATGTATTGAGAATACAAATAATGCTCTTATGGAGATTGATAAACTGGAGGATTGTAGGTCTCTGTTTGGACCAGAGAGCAATTTTAGGAAAATTCTAAAAAAGCATTTGGCAAAATTGCTAGAATATCAGAATGCCTACTGGAAAAAAGGTGCACAATTAGATGGACTAAGTTTGGTGATGAGAATACTAAATTCTTTCACTCACTTGCTACTGAAAGATATAGAAGAAATGCAATTTCTGCTCTGACCACTGAGGATGGTAGTATTGTTACTGATCATGCAGCAAAGGAGGAAATAATCTTTCATGCATATAAAAACAGACTTGGCACTTGTGAACAACCCTAGATGCTTTTTGATCTGCATTCTCTTATTCAACCTACTGATGGCCTTAAAGATTTATCTGTTCCTTTCACTAAGGAGGAGATTGATTCAGTGGTTAAAACCTTGCCAATTGATAAATCTCTAGGACCAGATGGCTTTAATGGGCAATTTCTGAAAAGTTGCTGGCATATTATTAAAGAAGACATATACCAACTGTGCTTTGATTTCTATGAGGGTAATTTGAATTTGGAAAGTATTAATATGGGCCATATTACTCTTATCCCCAAAGTGAGCTCTCCAGAGAATGTCAATGAGTATAGGCCTATTACTCTTTTAAACTGTGTGCTAAAGCTTATCACTAAGCTACTTGCTAATAGATTGCAAAAAGTAGTTCTAAAAATTGTTCATCAAAACCAGTATGGTTTCTTGAAGGGAAGGACAATACAAGACTGTCTAGCTTGGGCACTGGAATTTCTTCATCAGTGTGAAACTTCTAGACAGGAAATCATCTTGTTGAAATTGGATTTTGCCAAAGCTTTTGATACTATTGATCACTCTGCTATGCTCAAAATTATGAAGCAAACGGGCTTTGATGCAAAATGGATTTCTTGGATTGACTCTATATTTAGCTCTGGAAAGTCATCTGTCCTCCTAAATGGAATTCCTAGCTGATAATTCTTCTGTAAGAGAGGTGTTAGGCAAGGAGACCCACTCTCCCCACTCATTTTTGTGCTTGCTGCTGACCTCCTTCAATCTGCCATTAATAAATCATTCAGACAAGGAATTCTCAGGGCTCCTTTCTCCCCAGACTATGGAATGGATTTTCCAGTAATACAATATGCTGATGATACTTTGATTATCATGCCTGCAGACCAAGATCAAGTCAAAGTGATGAAAGATATTCTAGAGAAATATGCCCAGTCTACTGGCCTCAAGATCAACTTTCATAAGTCATCTCTGATACCTATAAATATTTCACAGGAAAGAGCTCATCTCTTTGCCACATATCTAGGCTGCTCCATTACCACTTTGCCTTTTACATATCTGGGACTGCCCATGGGCACTACAAAACCCACTATGCAAGATCTTATGCCTTTGGTGGATAGAATTGAGAGAAGAGTTTCTGCAACCTTTATGCTCATGTCTTACAGTGGTAGAGTCACACTGATTAATTCCCTCTTGACCTCTATTGCAACTTTCACAATGTGTTCCATCCAATTAAATCCTAAGATTCTTGAGCACATTGAAAAAATCAGAAGGCATTGTCTGTGGGTGAAAAAGCTGGAAGATGGTGAGGAAAAGTGTCACTCATTAGCCTCTTGGCAAATGGTTTGCAGACCAAAAAAGAAAGGAGGCTTGGGTATTCTAAACCTAAAACTCCAGAATGAAGCATTATTGCTAAAATATCTGCATAAATTCTATAATAAAATTGATACTCCTTGGGTCCACTTACTATGGAATACATATTATCAGGGGGAAATTCCACATGCCATGGATCCAGTTGGCTCTTTCGGGTGGAAAGACATATGTAAACTGATGTCTGTCTTCAGAGGCTTTGCTGTTAGTTCTGTTAATAATGGTGCAATGACTCTTTTTTGGAAATATTCTTGGCTTGATGGAATTTTGCAGGAGACTTATCCTAGGGCATTCTCATATTCTTCCTCTGAAGATGTGTCTGTGCAACAATTCCTAACAGCTGGTAGCCTTGCTGATATTTTCTGGCTACCTCTCTCTCCCCAGGCTCTGGAGGAGGTCAGGTCATTGCAAAATGACTCATCAATTATTCTTCATGAAGATGATGACTCTTGGTCTTACCCTTGGGGTGGGACTTACACATCCAGCCAATACTACCAGTTCTGTTTTCAGGACATCAACCCTCATGTCTCTATTCTTTGGCTGTGGAAATCTAAATGCACACCCAGAGTTAAGTTCTTTGGTTGGCTGGTCCTGGTTGATAGGCTAAACACAAGGAATATGCTCAAGAGACGCCAGTTCCAATTGAGTTCAGGTTATCAGTGTCTCTGATGTCTACGCACGCGTCTGTTCTTGTAGACAGTGTTGGGCCTCCAAGTGCAGAGGTTTGTAGAGCAGCAGCAAGTTTCCCTTAAGTGGATCACCCAAGGTTTATCAAACTCAGGGAGGAAGAGGTCAAAGCTATCCCTCTTAAGCAACCCTGCAATTACGATACAGAAAGTCTCTTGTGTCCCCAACACACCCAATACACTTGTCAGATGTATAGGTGCACTAGTTCGGCGAAGAGATAGTGAAATACAAGTAGTAGTGATGATTATAAGTAGCAAATGTGATTTGAAATAAATATCACTGCGAGCAAACATGTAACAAAACAGGAAGTAAACGGTGTGCAATGCTTGGAAACAAGGCCTAGGGATCATACTTTCACTAGTGGACACACTCTCAACAAATATAACATAATTGAACCAATAGATACTATCATCAATATGCAACTCAAAACAATTCTCCAATGGAAAACGAACACTAATCATGCGTAGGGCTATGAAGCACTCCTCAAAGTCCGTATGTACCCAAACTAGATTGTCCCACACTATCACCATGAACGCACTAGATGGTTCCAACAAACACCAACAATTCATAGAGACATTAACCAAAAAGATACACATGATGCACACACTAGTCACCTTTACACCATGATACGAGGTATCTCCGGAGAGTATGATAATAAAGCATAGGAGTAGCATAATATCTGAATAATAACATCTACCAATTCAACTAGATACAAAGCTCACGATCACGTAAAGATCACATCATGGGAGAGAGAGGTGAACCACATAGTTACCGGTAGAGCCCTCAGCCCCGGGGGAGAACTACTCCCTCCTCATCATAGGAGACAGCAAGGTTGATGGAGATGGCGGTGAGGTCGATGGAGACAGCGGAGACGGCGATGGAGACCGATGGAGATGGCTCCGGGGGCACTTCCCCATCCCGGCAGGGTGCCAGAACAGAGACTTCTGTCCCCCGAAATTCGTCGGTGGCGGCGGCGGAGCTGCGGAACTCTTCTGAAAATTTTGCCCATTCCTCTAGGGTTTTCCGTCCCGAGGCTTTATATAGGAGAAGGGGCGTCATCAGGGGGCTGCCAGGGCGCCCTCACGCATAGGGGGCGCGGCCAGGGGCTAGGCCGTGCCGCCCTATTGTGTGGGGCCCTCGTGGCCCCACTCCGTCTCCTCTTCGGTTCTCTGGAAGCTTCGGTGAATTTCTGGACGTTCGGCTTTTGTTTCGTCCAATTCCAAGAATATTTCCTGTGTAGCTTTTCTGAAACACAAAAACAGCAGAAAACAGGGAATTGGCACTGTGGCGACTTGTTAATAGGTTAGTTCCGGAAATCGCATCAAAATGCCACGAAGTGTAACGAACCACAAGGCAAATGGTGTAAAAACAAGCATGGAGCATCAAAATTATAGATACATTTGAGACGTATCAGCATCCCCAAGCTTAACTCCTGCTCGTCCTCGAGTAGGTAAGTGATAACAAAAGAAATAATTTTTGAGGTGACATGCTGTCGGGGGGATGACCCCCGGTAGGGTCAAGAGACTAGAAAGATACAAGGACTATGGTTGACTTTATGCCGGTTGACCAAGGAAGGGCCTGGCCGGAATATAAGAGCATCGGCCAGGTCGGCATATATGTGTATCCCGGCTAATGTCCGGATATACCGGTATAACCGGGATACTAATTGAGGAATGCCGGCATATACCTAGATATGCCGGCCTAACTTGTCTGGTATATTGTGCAGGGGCAGGGGAGGCCGGATTACCCGACCTTCATAGGTCGTTGGTCCGACATATAGGTCCAGGATATGGCCAACGGTCATATCCGGGATACATAAGTCAACTAAGGTGTCCTATCCCAACAATCAAGGAGGGATTCTGCCAAGTATGGAGAGGGATCATGTTGACAGGGTGCACAATGGTGGTCTACCTACCCACTCTGTGCATAAGTACAGCCCTTACCTCACAGAGGTAAGGTCACAGTCCAAGAGGTACAAGGTACAGGGATGTGGAGTCCCATCGAGAGCAATCAGGGAGAAAGTCAAGGGTCTCTGCCTTCGTCAGCAGGTCCTATTTGGAGTGTAGTTGGTGTCTGCTGGTCTCTTGTGACCGTTGTAACCCTGGCCACCACTATATAAGGTGGCACAGGGAGCCCTGGCAAGGGGTTGGTCACTCTGTGTTCCTACACTTAGCAGTTCATCTTCCTCCTCTAGCAGAGAGCTTGGAAGCACCATTGTTGTATACTCCATCGATCCAAATATATAACCAGTAGAGCAGGAGTAGGGGTATTATCTCCTTACGAGAGCCCCGAACTTGGGTAGATCCGTGTTCCTTTCTGTCGTGCTTTTTAGCTCGTTCCCCTCTCCCGAATCCTCCAGCATCTAGTTCGGCCCCCATTTAAGCCATCCCATGGCATATGTTGTTTCACCACGACGACATTTGGCGCCCACCGTGGGGCAGATCGATATGCTGGGCGGAGTGTTTATTCGGACGGGGTCTGTGATAGCAGCTTCGGGAGTGTGCGTGGTCTCTGGCCTCGTCCAGAGGCTAGGCTCGCTCAGCTTCGTCAGTGACAACGCCGGATGTCTCGGCGGCCGGCCGTTCCCCAGGGATGGTCGGATCATGTCTTTCGGTTCCCACGAGGTGTACATGGGGACTGCGAGAGTTTGCAGGGAAGAGGTACTGGTGGCGGCGGATCCTCCGTCACATCGGCTGGCTCACGCTGGGCGTATCGCTCGCTCAGTAGAGTCGGCCGAGGTAATGATGACCGGCACATCTGTGCCGCCGGCGGAGGGTGCCGGCAAAGCAGCAGCAGGAGATACTCCCCCGGAGCCGCCGAAGGCCAAGAGGTCGGCACGTCCTCCGTTGGAGCGTGTCGAGAACCTGGCCGGCACTTCCGCTGTGCCGGCAAAGGGTCAGGTGCTTCTTCCCATCATCGATCGGCTTCTCGAGCCGGTGCGATCCGGCGATGATCCGGAGCAGACAAGGGAGGTCCTGGAGGGATCTCGTCAGGCCCTCGTCGACGAGGCCCTGGCCATGCATCAGGAGCGCGAACAGTTTAACCGGCAACTCCATGAGTATGAGGCAGCACATGGTTTTACTCCTGTGGTAACCCGGCCTAGCCGGATAGATGAGGTTAGAACTAGAGGTAGAGATCTTAACACTGAGCTAGGTAAAGATGCTAGAGCTAAGAGTCATACTGCAACTAGCACTGTGCCTAAGGTAGTCTATAGCTCACCAGTGAAGAACCTTAGAGCAGCAGCGGAGGTAGCAAAGGACTTATCTAATTTGTCCGGCGAAGCACTGCATGAGCAGCAAGCCCGGCTTAACCATCTTTTGTCTGAAGCTACCAAGCAGCAGGAGGCCTTTAAGAAGGCAAACCCAGGTGCCGGGGCATCCCAGTACGTTGCGTCGGTAGGAGGTGCCGGCGCAAGGTCAAGGGGGGAAGCTTCGTCCCCGCATCCAAGCGCCCGACGTGCCGGAAGTGTGACCTCTGGCCGCCGGGACAAGCAGATCCAGGTGTATGATCCGGCAATCGCCGGAAAGCAACCAATAGTTCAAAAGAGTGCTGGCCCAGCTGACAAGTATGTCGGCAGCAAGAAGGCTGGCCAGAATATGCCGGTCGGGCAAGGAGCGGCGTCGGCCGGTGGTGGCCGGAGTAATAGTGGTGCTCGGCGTCAGCCGCAAGATGCCGGGGGTGCAGCACAGCAGCAAGGTGCAGGTCAGCCGAGACATCGGGAAGATGATGGGAATTCCGCCCTTGCCAGGGCGGGATATCAACAACAGCACCAGCAAGGCCAGCAGTATCAGCAAGGCCAGCTAAATGAGCAGTGTCAGCCGGAGCAGCAGCAGCAAAAGATGATCGCGGGCCCAATTGCATCCCGGCTAGGACCTCGGTCCTTGGCAGCAAGTGATGCGCGCTTCAAGCTGGACAGGATTCACCAATCAGAGTTGGTGCAGAGGCAAGGAGCTCCGGGTCCTATGTGCTTTGGACCCCGGATTATGGGTGAGCCGGTACCTTACTACTTCCAGCTCGCGCGCGGCGCGAGGACATACAACGGCAGTACAAAGCCGGAAGATTGGTTGGAGGATTACTCCACCGCAGTGAACATTGCCGGAGGAAACCTCAGATGGGCGGTACGGTATGTACCGCAAATGCTAGAAGGACCAGCCAGGATATGGCTGAATAATCTGCCGGCCGGAAGTATCAATGGCTGGGTTGATTTCGAAGAGCAGTTTGTGTCAAACTTCACCAGTACATACAAGAGGCCTAACCGTCCGCAGCAGCTGGCCAACTGCCGGCAAGGAGTAAACGAGACCGACCGTGACTACCTGACCAGGTGGTGCACATTGCGCAATTCCTGCGAAGGAGTTGTGGAGCAGCAGGCCATCATGTGGTTCGCCCATGGGTGCCGGCATGGCACCATGTTGTGGCAAAAGCTTCAGAGGGAAATGCCGGCCACGTTGGCCGAGACAATCAAGATTGCCGATAGTTATGCACTGGGAGATCCCATGTAGCCCACCCTTGATTCACAAGGACAGGGGCAGACTCAGGGGAACACCAACAGCGCCGGGAGACCAGGGCAATACTATCGCTCTGATAACCGGAACAAGAGAAGAGATGAAAGGCCGGATTACCGGTATGGAACGGCACAAGTAGCAGCTGTGGAGGAAGAGCAAGAGGGCGCCGGTAGTAGCCAGCGTCCGAGATATGAGGGCAATCAGCAGCCTCAGCAGCAGCAGCCACAGGCACAGCAGCAAGCGCAGCCCTTCCAGAAGAAGAATGTCTGGATCAACAAGAGCGCCGGCGGCGGCGCCGGCCAGAAGAAGCAATGGCCGAAGTATACGGTGGGTCTGGCCATGGACAAGCCTTGTGTGTTTCACACGTTCCAGCCGGGTAAGCCGGCAAATCATTTGACGAGAAACTGTTCATGGCTGGACGACATATTAGCAGGTCGTGCAGGTCCCTGGGGACCGGCTAGACCATCTATCCCGGCAGCTCCCTCGCCGTTGACAGGCGCAAATACTGTTGCAGTCCCGCCCAGGCCGGTTAATCCCGGGAATCAGAGCAATGCCGGAAATGCCGGCGTAAATCAAGTAGATCAGAACTATAACCCGGAGTACTATGCCGGAGGCCCAGCAGCGGGCCGGAATGAGTACAAGGAACATGATCAGAGCTACATGGTCTTTGAGACCGAAAGAACAGACAAGCAGAGCTTGTACCGGCGGTGTTTGGAGGTGAATGCCGTTATGTCGGCAGTTCCGAAGCTAATGTACTGGTCTGACCAGGCCATTGGCTGGGACAGGGCAGATCATCCCAGGATCATGCCAAACCCCGGCGGATATGCGCTAGTAATGGATCCGACATTTGTCGGGCCGGCTAATAACGTGAGATTCAGCAAGGTCCTCATTGACAATGGGAGCAGCATCAATATCATGTACCGGGATACGATGCAGAAGCTGGGCATCACGGAAAACATGCTGGAGCCAAGCAAGACCACATTCCACGGCATTGTGCCGGGACTTTCGTGTGCGCCGATGGGCAAGATCCGGATGGATGTCATGTTTGGCAACCGGGATAACTGCAGGGTGGAGAACCTCATGTTTGAGGTGGTGGATCTGGAAAGCCCCTACCATGCTTTGCTGGGTAGGCCGGCACTGGCAAAGTTCATGGCCTCTACGCATGTTGCGTACCTGAAGATGAAAATGCCGGGGCCCAAGGGAGTGATCACCATCATTGGTGATTACAAGCGCTCGATGGCATGTGCAACGGCCGGATCTAATCTGGCCGAGACTCTGATCATTGCAGAGGAAAAGAAGAGGCTCAAGCGAGCAGTAGAGATTGTTGAAACAGTCGTGGCCGGCAAATCTATGCCGGGCATGACAAACCCAAGTGGCGGCACTTCTTTTCAAGTGGCCAAGGAAGTCAAGAAGGTTCCTCTGGATGAGGCTTTTCCGGAGCGCTATGCCCTCATCGGGGCAGGTTTGGATCCCAAATAGGAAATCGAGCTCATCAGCTTCCTCCGTGAGAATCGGGATATCTTTGCATGGTCTACTTCAGACCTGCAAGGTGTGCCGAGGGAGCTGGCTGAGAACGCATTACATGTGAGACCGGATGCTAGGCCGGTGAAGCAACCGCTCCGGCGGAATGCCGGTGATAGAAGGAAAGCCATTTGGGACGAAGTGGCCAGGCTCCTAGCCTCCGGCTTTATCAAAGAAGTGCTTCATCCGGATTGGGTGTCTAATCCGGTTTTGGTGGAAAAGAAGAAGGACGAGCCCGCCATAGTGAAAGTATGGCGGATGTGTGTCGATTACACCAACTTGAACAAGGCATGTCCTAAGGATCCATTCCCTCTACCTCGGATCGATCAAGTGATTGATTCCACGGCCGGATGTGAACTGTTATTATTCGTAGATGCTTATTCTGGTTTCCACCAGATCCCCTTGTATGAGCCGGATCAAATAAAGACATCCTTTATTACCCCGTACGGGGCTTATTGCTATCTCACTATGCCGTTCGGTTTAAGAAATGCCGGAGCAACTTACCAGAGGTGCATGCAAAAATGTTTGCATGACCAAATAGATAAAAATGTGCAGGTATATGTCGACGATGTCATCATAAAAACCAAGGAGAGCAAGACTCTCGTAGATGACCTCCGGGAAACCTTTGCGAACTTGAGGAGATTCCGGATGAAGTTGAATCCGGCTAAATGTACCTTCGGTGTGCCGGCAGGCAAATTGCTCGGTTTCCTGGTTTCCAGCTGGGGAATTGAGGTGAATCCCGGCAAGATTCGTGCCATAGAGAGAATGAAGCCGCCGACAGATTTGAAGGAAGTACAGAAGTTCACCGGGTGCCTCGCATCCCTGAGCCGTTTCATAAGCCGGCTGGGAGAGAAAGCTTTGCCGTTATATCAATTGATGAAAAAGTCCGACACATTTGTCTGGACAGCGCAAGCAGATGCCGCTTTCAAAGAGCTAAAACAGATGTTGTCAATAGCGCCAGTGTTGGCATCTCCCATGCCCAGGGAGCCGATGTTACTTTATATAGCGGCAACCAACAGAGTCGTCAGTGCTGTGGTGGTAGTAGAGCGAGAGGAAGGAGGCAAAACCGTGCAGCGGCCGGTATATTATTTGAGTGAAGTCCTTTCCACCTCGAAGCAAAACTACCCCCATTATCAGAAGATGACGTATGGTGTTTATATGGCGGCCAAAAAGCTCAAGCATTACTTCCAGGAACATCCAATCCGGGTAGTGGCCGAGGCCCCTATCTCGGAGATCATAGGCAACAAAGATGCCAGTGGCAGAATAGCCAAGTGGGCAATAGAGTTGTCACCATATACACCTCAGTATGATAAGAGGGATACAATCAAGTCCCAGGTGTTGGCTGACTTCTTCATTGATTGGGCCGAGATACAATATGAGCCACCACTGCCAGATGCAAATTATTGGAGGATGCATTTCGACGGTTCCAAGACGATACATGGCCTGGGTGCCGGCATAGTTCTCAGTTCACCCAAGAATGACCAATTGAGATATGTTCTGCAGATTCATTTTGCAGCATCAAATAATGTGGCGGAATATGAGGCACTTGTGCATGGCCTGAAGGTGTCTAAGGACATAGGAATTCGCCGGATTATGTGTTTCGGTGATTCTGACTTAGTGATTCAGCAGTGTTCCGGCATATGGGATGCGCATGATGCAAACATGGGATCCTACCGTTTCCTGGTACAGCAGTTGAGCGGTTACTTCGAAGGTTGTGAGTTCCGGCATGTTCTCCGGACTCAGAACGATGCAGCCGATACATTGTCCAAGCTGGGATCTTCCAGAGATTCAATCCCGCCCGGCATTTCATTGGAGCATCTGAGGAAGCCGTCAATCAAACCCTCGCCGGAGTCATCTTCCATTTATGTCCCGCCAGGTCCGGAGGATGCAATTCCGATGGAGATAGATGCCGGAGCCAGGTCAGATAACCCGGGGACTGCTCCGGCATACCCGGGGACTGGGCCGACATATGCGGTGAGTGCAGTATTCCGGAGCAGAAATAAGGGCAAGGGTAAAATGTACCAAGAGGTTGTGCCGGTATACCCGGGGACTGCTCCGGCATACCCGGGGACTGATCCCTCAATCTCGGGGACTTCGCAGCCCATGGAGATCGATTATGTGTCGGTCAAAATGATGGAGATAGATCAGGCAGTATTCACTGTCAGGGAAGTGCCCTCATGGGCACGTCCAATCATGGATTTCCTGGTGAATGATCAAGTGCCAGCGGATGAAAATGAGGCCCGCCGGGTTACAAGGAGATCCAAAGGTTATACCATCATCAACAAGGAAATATACAAGAGAAGCACCACCGGAGTGTTACAGAGATGTGTTGAATCTGCTGAAGGCTTGGAGATCACTAGTGGGGACGGGGCCTCCAGTCCCGGCCCGTAAGGGGCTTTAGTCCCGGTTTGCAAACCGGGACCCCAGCCGCGGGACTAAAGGCTGAACCTTTAGTCCCGGCCCGCTTACCAGCCGGGACTGGAGGGTGTCCACGTGGGCACCTCGGAGCGAATCAGGGCCAGGACCTTTAGTCCCGGTTTGTAACACAGACCGGGACTAAAGGGTCTGCAGTTTTTTGTTTTTTGCTTTACGGTTTTAGGGTTTAGGGGTTTTAGGTGTTCGGGGGATTAACGTGATGCCTCGTTTGGTGCCTTGGTGTTCGGGAATTAGTTTATGCATATATATAAGATTAACTTATCTTACAAAGCGAGCATATATATACAATTATATGGAGATCAGAATTATCGGGACAAGAGCCCGTCTATTCGATTACATGGACCAACATCAGTAATGGCCCCTAGCTACACTAAATCGTCCTTTGTCGTCTATAGCTTCTATCCTCAGAAAGGCCGCTAGCTCCTCTGCAACAGCAATCGCGCGTTGCTCTGGTAGGTACTTCTCCCGCATGGCCGTGTACTATATAAGAAGAGGAGATGAATATGAATATCAATCATGATAACAAAGAATGACGAGTAAAAATAGAGGTGTGAATGTTTATTGCTTACATCGTATCTGTAATCCTTGTGCTCAGAGGTAAACGTGCGAATGGTCTCGCAAACATAGTATCCACATAGATGCGTCCCCCGTGGCTGCTGATCGCACTTTACGAGAATAGAATATATATAATCAAAATAATAATCTAGCATTACAAATGTATTGAAAATAGAAGTATATCATACTACTACTTACCTGAGCCGCTCTAAAGGTCAGCTTCTCATCCCGGATACCGGGAGTCACGCACTTGAACCGCTTCCAAACCCTGCCCGACAAGGAAAATGATTTGCTAAGTTTTTCATTAATTGATATATCAGAAAATCATCGAAAGAGACCGATAGAGCGCAAGAATGATAAAATTACCCTTGGAGCATGTCCTGCAGGCTTTGGAACTGTTCCAAGGGTCTCGATAATGGGTCGAAGGCATCAACTCTTCCCTTATCAATTTGAATGTCCAACAGAATCCAGTGGAAGCTGCACATATATATATATATATATATGTGTCAGTAACTTATCAATAACACTCATAAGTGAATGGACACAACAGAGTAAGACCCTCACTTGAAGTTGTATGGAAACAGTATGTGGTCACAGAAATTTTGTTCTGTTAGAAACCTTAGAAGGTTTTCCTCTGTCTCCTTGGGGTTATCAGTTAGCGTCTTTATATGTATTTTATCTGGGTCAATAAACCCAATATTTAGGATGTTCCTACTTTTACATTCCAGAATCTTCATTCTGCATAATAGAGTACAAGTCAGAACGGAACAAGTTATATGTAGACAATGAATTGAAATAACTGATCAAGTTATATGTAGACAACGAATTAAAAAACTTACAGACAATAGCAACTCATAAGCGATTTGTCGAGGGCGTCGGCATTGTACATCTGGAAGAGTTCATCAAAGTCGATATGGATGTCTTCGGGGCGGCCGTAGTACTCCCGTGGGACAAGCGCCACGATCATCATTCTCCCATTCTTTGATTCACTTAAGTACCATGTATGCAAGTAACGCATATTTGTTGGGAGATCATCCAACTTATCTTTGCTGACCAAAGGCGCTCCCATGACAAACTGTGGCTTAGGGGCTACCACAGCCTTGGGTAACCTGTCGTCTTGGGAAGCCAGAACGTCTTCAACTGGGATACCCCATTCAGCCGCCCACTTCTTTGCTAATTCCAAATCTTGCCCCTGCACCAGAGAGGGAACATTCTCGGGTAACACCCTGAGGGGTGGGATCGACTGTTTGGCCTGTTGTCCAAGCTGAGGAACGTCTGATCTTTTTTTGCTTGTAGTTGAACTTGATTTGCTCCCACTTGCACTTGCACTTGCACGTGACTTGCTCTTTTGCCCTTCCTTCTGCAATGTGCGTGTATAGTCGTCAGGCTTATGGTGTAAGTCATACTGTGATGGAAGGGTCATGAAGTATTTTGCATATGCTATTTGCTTCTCGGTGTATTCCGGGCGGGGCTCGGGTTCCTTCTTTTTCATCTGCGCATCATAATGTTCCTTTGCTATCCTGGCGTTTTCCTCGTCGGTACGATCATAAGGTCTGATAGGAAGATTAGCATGAGGTACCTTTGGGAGGGGCGACAGTTTGCGCTTTGGGGAGCTCCGTCGCTTAGAACTCATCGACGGAGCGTTCTTGCTGGCACGCTTCCGCTTAGTATCCTTAGCGGGGGGCGGCGTAGACGGCCGACCCAAGTCCGGCGGCGGTGATCGAGATGGACTCGTGTTGTGGTGGCCGTCGTCATGTGGAGGGCTTGGAGGTGATGGAGGTGTAGGTGACCTGCGACGACTCGGAGGCGGTGTTGTCCTTGGGGCCGAGCCTGGAAGCTTGATGTAGTTCTTGTCCCATAGGATGACTCCACCCAGTACTTCTCCGAGTGTCCTCTCATCTTCGGGTCCAGCCATGTCGAGCTCTATATCATGAAACCCCGCCATGATTTCATCCACCCCGACTTTAGCAAAGCCAGCTGGAATCTCACGGCCATGCCAGCGTGCATCAGGGCCAGAAGGTAAAGCTTGTCCGACGGCCACCTTCATGGATATGTTCTTGAATTTCTGATGGAGTTCACATGATGTTGACTCCTTGATTCCATCCACGGGGTAGCCGGGACCGCCCTCTATCATTCTTCGTGCATCGTTGGGCGGGGCCTCAGATTCAGCCACGCTGCTTTTCCGCTTAGATGGGGCGCCGGTAATATCGAGTGCAGGATCTTCCTGGCGCGCTACTCCTCTAAGCTCGTCAATCTGCTTCTGTTGCTCGTTAAGCCTGGCAAGCAACTGGTTGAACTTGTCATTCTCCTCATCCTGCTGTCGCTTCTTTGCTCTCGCTCGGCTTCTGTAAGTGTCTTGGTCTCTGGCAAACCCAAGCCACCACGGGTAAGAAGGACCGAAGCCTCGCGTTCGTCCTCCATGTTCGTCATTGCTGAGGACCAGTGTGAGCAAATCTTTCTCTCTATCTGCAGTGAACTGTCTTTTTCCCTCTTTAATTTCTTTCACTATCTTTTTCCAATTCTCCCTGGGTATCCTAAGACCGTCACTGCAGATGAGGTCCCCTGTTTCTTCGTCGTACGAACCACCATGCGCAAGGAACCAATTCCTTGCTCTCAATTCCCACTCATCACGGATGGGTTCAGGTACGATGCCTTTAGCTAGCAGATCTTGCTCTTTCTTATCCCACTTTGGGATGGCAGTCTCATAGCCCCCTGGCCCCAGCGTGTGGTGATATTTCTTCTTGTCGGCATTTTTCTTGTTCTTTTCTGATAATGCCTTGGCATCTTCTGACTGCTTGTACTCCTGAAATGCCTTCCAGTGATTCGCCTGCTTGGCTAGATACCCCTCGAATACTGGCACTTTCTTTGTCTTCAGATAGTCTTGCCATAGCTTCTTCTTCCAGCTACGGAACAGTTCGGCCATCTTCTTTAGAGTCCACTGCTTGACTTTGGCCCTCAGTTTATTTGCGGCGTCTTGATTCTCACATTCTGGCAGGTTGAAATGTGACATGATATCATTCCAAAGATTATCTTTGTACCTTTCGGCGACATAGTCACTATCGGCTGCCCCTTTGCGCTTGTTCCACTCCCGAACGCTGATCGGGACGTGATCCCTAACGAGAACTCCGCATTGCTTCTTGAATGTGTCAGCAGCATTCTTAGGAAGCTTTGGTTCGCCCGTAGGCAATATCACCTCAAAGGTGTAATGCGTCCGTGCGTCCAACTTTTTAGTCGGGCCTCATTTCGTAGCTTTGCTCGATGTGGAGGCCTAAGAGGGAGAAACATTCGTCAAATGAATGTATATGTATACAATATAGAGCTATCTCCAATATTTTTCACATATTACAAGTGATTGTCGAACTTCATATGTATACCTCGCCGGACTTTATTATTTCTCCACCGGCTTCTCCACCGGCTTCTCCATCAGTGGAGCTATCACCTTCTCCGTCATTGGAGCTATCTCCGGCCCCATCGGCTTCATCTTCGTGTCGATCAACCTCCATTCCATCTCCGGAGGGGTTTAGATATGACGACGGAGATTCAGCAGGTTCAACGTCGGGGGCGTCTTTGATTATATCTTCGATAAGTTCTTCCTCTTCGAGGTTCCTGCTATGTGGATCCATAGTTCTGCAAAAAACGAACATTTGATTAACTAATAAACTAACAAACTATATATGATGCAAAATAATTCTATTCTAACTAAATAATCTATTCTACTATATCTAACGAAAGAAGGCGAGGCGAACGAAAGAAGGCGAGGCGAACGAAAAGAAGGCGCGGAACGAAAGAACGCGACGAACTGAACGAGCGAACGAAAGAAGGGAGGCGAACGAAAGAACGCGAGGCACAAAGAACGCGTCGAACGAAAGAACGCGAGGCGAACGAAAAGAAGGCTGCGAACGAAAAGAAGCGAGGCGAACGAAAGAAGGCGAGGCGAACGAAAGAAGGAGGCTAACGAAAAGAAGGCGAGGCGAAACGAAATAACGCGAGGCGAACGAAAAGAAGGCGAGGCGAACTAAAATAATGCTAGGCGAACAAGAACGCGAGGCGAACGAAAGAACGCGAGTAACTAAAGAACGATGCGAACTAAAATAAGCTATGCTAACGAAATAAGGCGATTCGAAACTAAATACTGCTATGCTAACTAAAATAACTCTATCGAAAAATAACGCTCTAACTAAAATAAGTCTATTCTAACTAAAATAATCTATTCTAACTAATAACTCTATTCTAACTAAATAATTCTATTCTACTAATAACTCTTCTAACTAAATAATTCTATTCTACTAAATAATGCTATTCTAACTAAATAATTCTATATCTAACTAAAATAATTCTATTCTAACTAATTCTATATCTAACTAGCTAACTAATTCTATATCTAACCCTAACCCTAACACTCTAACTAATTAACAAATTAAATTTTTTGCAAAAAAAACCTTGCAGATGTCTTGCTCCGGCGGGCTGCTGGCGGGTGCTCCGGCGGGCTGCTGGCGGGTGCTCCGGCGGGCTGCTGGCGGCGCGGCGGCGCTTGGAGGCGACCGGCAGCGCGGCGGGTGCTGCAGGCGCGGCGGGCGGCTGGCGCGGTCGCGGCAGGCGGCTGGCTTGGCGGGTGCTGCAATGCGGCGGCGCGGCGGACTGGCGGCGCTGCGGCGGCTGGCGCGGTCGTCGGCCGAACGGCGGCGAAGCAGCCTGGCGGCGTCTGTCCGTTCTCCTCGCGCGCGAAACTGCAAAGTGTTTCGCGGCGGGGAAGAAGAGGAAGTTTTATACCCCGGGACCTTTAGTCCCGGGCGGTGGCTCAGGCCGGGACTAAAGGCCCCCCTTTAGTCCCGGTCCGTGCCACCGCCCGGGACTAAAGGCCTCGGGTGGGGATTTCAGCAGCCAGGGCCTTTAGTCCCGGTCTGTGGCACGGACCGGGACTAAAGGCCTATTTTCTGTTTTTTCTTTTATTTGGTTTTTTAAATAGTTATATGTTTGCATATTTGAGAATTTAACAAAACTATAAAAATGAAAAGTGTTTGAAATTGAATAAATAATTCAAAACTATTTTATATTTTAAAAATTAATTATTTTAACTATCCTAAGTATTAATTATTTTGCCATTTTCAATTAAAAACTATGTTTATTAATATTCTTTTTGCATATTTGAGAATTTGACAAAACTATAAAAATGAAAAGTGTTTGAAATTGAATAGATAATTCAAAACTATTTTCTATTTTACAAATTAATTATTTTAACTATCCTAAGTATTAACTATTTTGCTATTTTCAATTAAAAACTATGTTTATTAATATTCTTTTTGCATATTTGAGAATTTGACAAAACTATGAAAATAAAAAGTGTTTGAAATTGAATAAATAATTCAAAACTATTTTCTATTTCAAAAATTAATTATTTTAACTATCCTAAGTATTAACTATTTTGCCATTTTCAATTAAAAACTATGTTTATTAATATTCTTTTTGCATATTTGAGAATTTGACAAAACTATGAAAATAAAAAGTGTTTGAAATTGAATAAATAATTCAAAACTATTTTCTATTTTAAAAATTAATTATTTTAACTATCCTAAGTATTAACTATTTTGCCATTTTTAATTAAAAACTATGTTTATTAATATTCTTTTTGCATATTTGAGTATTTGACAAAACTATAAAAATGAAAAGTGTTTGAAATTGAATAGATAATTCAAAACTATTTTCTATTTTAAAAATTAATTATTTTAACTATCCTAAGTATTAACTATTTTGCCATTTGCATAAAGAGCACGGTGTGGATAGAACGGGAGATAAGATTCAGTAGAGGCTGGCTTAATTTGTCATTTGCATGTGTCTCCTTGTTCAATGTATGTCCAAGTTCTTTAGTTTAGTTTGAACTATGCGTGAGTTTTATGCACGGTGGCGGCCTGAGTTAAATCTAGAAGTCTAGGATCCAGTGTTGTGGCATTCGGTATGAAATGTTCTATTCGTGGTGGCGGCAATTCAAGGTTTTTTTCTTCTACAAAATTTGTTTACGAAAGCTTTTTTCCTAAAGAGCGGTGTAACCGTGTCTGTCGTAGCCATGGAGAATCTTCATCATGCATTACATAAAAGGTTTAATACATTATTACATTATTGCACCAACATTCCTATCTATTATTTCTATTTTCTTCTGGGTCGTAGCCATGGAGAATCTTCATCATTCAGTAGGATGCTTGGGTCAGTTTTCACTTTGAAGGGCGGAATTTCATGAAACTTATTATAACCTACTGACATGTCTGTCTTGTCATCTACTCCCACGATGTTTCTTTTCCCTGAAAGAACTATGTGGCGCTTTGGCTCATCGGACGATGTCTTCTTTTGCTGATTTCTTTTTCTCGTTTTTGTAGACATGTCCTTCACATAGAAAACCTGAGCGACATCGTTGGCTAGGACGAATGGTTCATCCATGTACGCAAGATTGTTGAGATCCACTGTTGTCATACCGTACTTTTGGTCTACAACTACCCCGCCTCCTGTCAGCTTCACCCATTTGCACCGAAACAAAGGGATCTTAAAAGTAGGTCCATAGTCAAGTTCCCATATCTCCTCTATGTACCCGTAATATGTTTCCAAACAGTGCCCATTCTCATCTGTTGCATCAAAGCGGACACCACTGTTTTGGTTGGTGCTCTTTTTATCTTGGGCAACCGTGTAAAATGTATTCCCATTTATCTCGTACCCTTGGAAAGTACATATAGTAGAAGATGGTGGCCTGGCCAAACAGTACAGCTGATCTCCAATGGTGTCATCATTCATGAGATGTGTCTGCAACCAACTGCCGAAAGTCTTCTCGTGTTCCCCTTTAATCCAAGAGTCAGTCTTCCCCGGGTTTTCGGAGCGTAGAATATTCTTGTGTCTCACGATATACGGAGCCACCACGGTGGAATTGTGTAGAACTGTGTAGTGTGCTTGAGAGAAAGAATGCCCGTCCATACATACTTTTGCTTTCCTTCCTAGTGTGCCTTTTCCTGTCAGCCTACCCTCATACCGAGATTCAGGAACACCAATCGGCTTAAGGTCAGGAAGAAAGTCCACACAAAACTCAATGACCTCCTCTGTTCCATAGCCCTTGGAGATGCTTCCTTCTGGCCTAGCACGGTTACGAACATATTTCTTTAAGACTCCCATGAACCTCTCGAAGGGGAACATATTGTGTAGAAATACAGGACCGAGAATTCTAATCTCTTCGACTAGGTGAACTAGGAGGTGTGTCATTATATTGAAGAAGGATGGCGGGAACAACAACTCAAAGCTGACCAGACATTGGACCACATCAATCTGTAACCCTGATAGACTTTCTCGATCGATTACCTTCTGAGAAATTTCATTGAGGAATGCACATACCTTCACAATTGCCAGGCGAACATTTTCCGGTAGAATTCCCCTCAATGCAACCGGAAGCAATTGCGTCATAAGCACGTGGCAGTCATGAGACTTTAGGTTTTGGAATTTTTTGTCTTTCATATTTACGATTCCCTTTATATTCGACGAGAAGCCAGTCGGGACCTTGATACTGAAAAGGACTTCAAAGAAGATTTCCTTCTCTTCCTTAGTAAGAGCGTAGCTGGCACGCCCTTGAAACTGCCCTGGATGCATGCCATCTCTTCCTTTATGACGTTCCTGGTCCTCCCGTGCTTCCGGTGTATCTTTTGACTTCCCATACAAGCCCAGGAAGCCTAGAATATTCACGCAGAGATTCTTCGTCAGGTGCATCACGTCGATTGCGGAGCGGACCTCATGGACTTCCCAATAGGGTAGCTCCCAAAATATAGATTTCTTCTTCCACATGGGTACGCGCTTATCAGGGCCGTTAGGAACAGGTTGGCTGCCAGGACCCTTTCCAAAGATTACTTTTAAATCTTTGACCATATCAAATACTTCAGCACCAGTACGGATGACAGGCTTCCCCCGGGGTTCTGCCTTGCCATTGAAATGCTTGCCTTTTTTCTTTAAGGGATGCTTGGGCGGAAGAAAATGACGATTGAACGGGTACACATTCTTCCTACATTTGTCCAGATATATACTTTCTGTCTGATCTAAACAGTGCGTGCATGCATTGTATCCCTTGTTTGACTGTCCTGAAATGTTACTAAGAGCAGGCCAATCATTGATGGTTACGAAAAGCAAGGCTCGAAGGCCAAATTCCTCTTGTTTGTGCTCGTCCCACACACGTACACCTGGTTCGGCCCACAGCTGTAAAAGTTCGTCAACTAATGGCCTTAGGTACACATCAATGTCGTTGCCGGGTTGCTTTGGACCTTGGATAAGCACTGGCATCATAATGAACTTCCGCTTCATGCACAACCAAGGAGGAAGGTTGTAGATACATAGAGTAACGGGCCAGGTGCTGTGACTGCAACTCTGCTCCCCAAAAGGATTCATGCCATCTGTACTCAGACCAAACCATAAGTTCCTTGCGTCACCTGCAAATCTCGGGAACTCTCTCTCGATTTTTCTCCACTGCCGACCATCAGCGGGGTGCCTCAACTTATCGTCTTTCATACGATCTTCCATGTGCCATCGCAACAACTTCGCATGATCTTTATTTCTGAACAGACGTTTCAACCGTGGTATTATAGGAGCATACCACATCACCTTGGCAGGAACCCTCTTCCTGGGTGGCTCGCCCTCAATCTCACCAGGGTCATCTTTTCTGATCTTATACCGCAATGCAGTGCATACCGGGCATTTATCCATATTCTCATACTTCTCACCGCGGTAGAGGATGCAGTCATTAGGGCATGCATGTATCTTCTGCACGTCTAATCCTAGAGGGCAGACAAGCTTCTTTGCTTCGTACGTGCTGGCGGGCAATTCGTTCTTTCTTGGAAGCATCTTCTTCATCAGTACCAGCAACTTTTCAAATGACGAGTCAGTCACACCGGTCTCTGCCTTCCACTTCAGCAATTCCAGTGTGCTACCCAGCTTCTTCTGGCCATCTTCACAAGTTGGGTACAACAATTTGTTGTGGTCCTGTAACATCTGCTCGAACTGCAACCTCTCCTTTTCTGTGTCGCAGCCTCGCCGTGCTTCAGAAATGACCCGGCCAAGATCATCAGCGGGCTCATCTGGTTCCCGTTCTGCACCCTTATCTTCTTCTTCATTGTCTTCCATTGCGGTATCAGCATACTCAGGGAACATAGATCGGTAGTTGTCATCATCGTTCTCTTCTTCTTCATCGTCGTCTTCCATCATAACCCCTCTTTCCCCGTGCTTGGTCCAAACATTATAGCCCGACATAAAACCGGATCGAAGCAGGTGGCTCTGAATGACTCTTGAGGAAGTGTAATCCTTCTCATTCCGACATTCAACACATGGACAAAACATATAGCCACCACCATGCTTGTTCGCATCGGCCGCATCTCGAAAAGAATGCACGCCTTCTCTGTAAGCGGCTGTGCGTCGATCACCGTACATCCATGGATGGCTCATCTGCGTCATACGACAGTATATCAAACACAATCACGATCCTAAAAATTAGTACCGCACGGTCTAAACGAGAAAATATAGTTGCTAACCTTTTAGAATAAGTGGAAATAAAGAGGAAGAGGTTTAAGCGTGGCTCGGGCATCGACTATATTGTAGTTGTGTTCGGTGAACTGAAGCGGCATCGCTCTAACACACATTTCAACAAACACCTCTAGTGCATCCAAGAAAAAAGGAGAGCTAGCACACACCCACACTCTTTCATCCAAAAAAATGCAAGGAAGATGGGAGAGAGGGGCTGCGGCCATATATATAGGCAGAGGACTTTAGTCCCGGTTTGAGACACAAACCGGGACTAAAGGGTGCGCACATGCGGGCTGCACACCGCGTAGCCCTTTAGTCCCGGTTTGTATCTCAAACCGGGACTAAAGGCTTGTTACGGGCCGGGACTAAAGCCTCCCGGGCGGCTGGCGAATTTCGGGCGACGTGGCCGGGCCTTTAGTCCCGGCCCAGATGGAGGCCGGGACTAAAGGGTCCAGGCCAAAGGCCCTTTTTCTACTAGTGGATGCTCCGGGAAATTCATCAGGGGGAGTGTGGTCACCACTCTTCGTCCAGAGCATTAGTGGCGAAGGTATTCCGGCATGGGTTCTATTGGCCGACGGCACTGCAAGAAGCCGAAAACTTGGTCCGGAAATGCAATGGGTGTCAAAGGTATGCCCACCAGATTCATCAGCCGGCGTCTGCCTTGAAGACTATCCCGATAACCTGGCCCTTTGCTGTTTGGGGTCTGGATATGGTCGGGGCTTTTAAGCCGGCAAGGGGAAAGATGACCCATATCCTGGTCATGGTGGACAAGTTCACCAAATGGATTGAAGTGAAGCCCATAAGCAAGTGTGATGGTCACACGGCAGTAAAATTCTTAAAAGACATAATCTTGAGATATGGTGTTCCTCATGGCATCATCACTGACAATGGGTCGAACTTTGCACAAGGGCCATTTGCCAGATTTTGTGAGGAGGTGGGAATCCGGCTGGACATTGCGTCGGTCGCTCACCCTTGTACCAATGGCCAAGTAGAGAGGTCAAATGGACTAGTGTTGTCCGGTATAAAACCTCGGCTGATAGAGCCACTGGAGAAAACTCCGGGATGTTGGCTAGATGAATTGCCAGCAGTGCTTTGGAGTTTAAGGACAACTCCGAATAGGTCAACAGGCTATACACCATTTTTTCTTGTGTATGGAGCAGAAGCTGTGCTTCCAACAGATGTAATACATGATGCACCAAGAGTGGTGCTATATACTGAGGAAGAGGCTAAAGAAGCCCGGGAAAACGATGTTGATCTGCTAGAGGAAGCAAGAGAAATAACTCTGTCAAGAACAGCAGTATATCAGCAGAACCTCAGACGCTATCATGCGCAGAAGGTGAATCCAAGGAGATTCCAAGAGGGAGATCTAGTACTCCAGCTAAGGCAAGGCACAGAGGGCCGGCATAAGTTAACTCCTCCATGGGAGGGGCCATTCATTGTGAGCAGAGCTCTGCACAATGATGCCTATTATCTTATAGATGCGCAGGCCCCCAAGAAGGACAAGGTGGACAGGTCCGGAGAAGAAACCAAGCGACAATGGAACATAGCTCTACTCCGCCCCTTTTACTCCTGAGCATCATAATGTATGTATTTCCATATTTTGCTTTGTGTGCCGGCACTTTATGCCGGCACAAGACTAATGGATGAAATGTCGGCATCCCGAAGAGAACGGGCACTGCCTCCGAGTTATATCGCTGTTTATTTTCAGTTCTTGTTTATATGCCGGCTGGCTTGATTCGAATGTTTCCTGTGTCGGCCTAGTAGTGTGTCGGCACCAAACGCCGCTCTTCGACTCAGCTGCTGTCCGAAACCCGGCTTCATGGCTAGCAAGAGTAGATGCCGGAGATTGTCTACACATGGAAAACGGCTAAGGAAGTATAAAGCAGGCGAACCGACATTTTTGTTGTTGCTAAAGTTAAAACTTGAAATGTCGGGTGATTCGAAGTCTAAGTTTCAAAGTTTAAGTACTGTATGTTTAATGAAGCAACCTTGAGACTCATACGTCGAAAGCCAAATAAGGTAGACAAGTGGCCAAGGTTGTGAAGTTGAGGAAACAGGAAACAAACTCGGTGACTTAGCCAAAAGATGATCCGGCATTGATAAACAAGCAAACCAAGTTAAAACTTGTTCAGGTAGCAAACCAAAGGAAATTAAACGTATATCTTACAATTGCACCCGGCATTCCGGGGATCTGATAAAACTTAAAGTTTTTGATGCTGCAAAGTCAAGGAGCAGCGGCAGAAGCAGAGCCGCCGGCTGGTGGAGCTGTAGCAGTGGAGATGTCGGCTTCAGGAGTGTCGGACCCAGCAGATGGAATGGAGCCATCACCTCCGCCCGGGACAGATCCCTATTCCGGAACGTCTGTGCCGGCCTCTTCAGCTTCCTCTTCATCTTGGCTGGAGTCGGAGCCCTCAGCGTCGGTAGATGCCTTGGAGTCGTCCTTCTTCTCCGGCTCGTGAATGTCCCGGACAAAAGCATCGGTGTCGGCATAGTCCACATAACTGTGGGCCAGTTCCCGCCGACGCCGGATGTGTTCCGGATCCGTGGTCCAGATAGATCCTTCGCGCACAGTGCGCAAAGTCTCCAGATCAGCTTTCTCGTACCAAGAGAGGAAGTAGGTGAGAGCTTCATCAGCTCCCACCCGAGCGCCGGAATCCCGCCATTCCCGGAGGCGAACCTTGGCGAGCTGCAGATCATTGCCGAGGTCGACGGGGTCAATGGGCGTCCTTTGTCCCGGCCACAGAGCGGAATATGCCTCCTGAGCGCCAAGGAAGAGATCATCGGTGTAGGAGGTCATGGCGTCCTTCCGGGCTTGCAGGGCCACCAACTGCTCCGACATGTCCTAGTTGGCCAAGGTAACCGGAACACCCCGGTGTTAGAGTATGTACCGGTATGGTACGTGTACGGAGTAGTACTCCGACACGTACACGTACAAATCATGTATGCCATGTATGGGGGCTGTTCCCTACGTCTATATAAACACGTAACCGATGCCCCTACGGGTAAGCATCGTTCCACCAAAACCAATATGGTATCAGAGCCATCCTCTTCCGCGCTCTAGTTGCCTCCTAAAACCCTAAGACCCGCCGCCGCCATAGCCTCTGCCGCCGCCGCAAGCTATCGCCGCCGCCTCAAGATCAAGACCACAAACCAAACCCAAGACTCGCCGCCGCCATAGCCTGCCTTCGTCGCATCCTATCGCCGCCGCCTCAAGACACGTTTACAACTTAGATCAAAACCAAAACCCTCTCGGCCGCCACATCTCGTCGCCGCCTTGAGAGCTTTTTGACCTACAAATCAAGACAAAAGCATCACCGCCACGTCGGATCTTCCTCTGCCGTCGCCACACATCAAAACCCTAGCTCGTCATGTCATCATCATCAACCTCCTCCACCATGGTTCTCGCTGCTGCACTTGGATCTCCACCCTCGCAACCACTCACGCGTGACAACGCATTGATCTGGAAGGCTCTCGTCGTCCCAGCTCTTCGTGGTGCTCGTGTTCTTGATCTAGTGGAGGGAAAGGAAAAAGCACCAGAGGAGTTTCTGGAAACCGAAGACATCAACAAGAAAAAGGTGACTATAGAAAATCCTGATTATGCTTCCTGGATCTCACGTGATCAACTGGTGCTCCGCTGGATTTTAAACTCTCTCTCTCCCGATGTGCTTGCACATGTCGCGGGGCTTGAGACATCTGCTGAAACGTGGGCTGCCATCAATGCCCATGTGTCCTCCACGTCCAAATCCAGGGTGCAGCAACTGCGTTCTGCTCTCAATGATACCCGCAAAAACGATCTTCCTGCTGACAAGTACTTTGCCAAGATGAAGTCTATTGCTTCTGAACTCACTGCTGCAGGAAAGCCTCTTGATTCTGATGAGCTAATCTGGTATGTTCTTAAGGGTCTTGGTAGTCACTACAACACTCTTCGTACTGCTGTCAATGCCAACCCTGGCACAACTCTTGATGATCTGCTTACTCAAGTTCAAGATTATGATCGCATGAATCAGCCTGAAGAGGGTTTTACATCCTCAGCTAACGTGGCATGCCGTGGTGGTGCTCCCCCGCGTGGTTCTGATCGTCAACGTCAGGATGATCGACCTCGCCAACAGCAGTATGATGAGCGTCCACGCTTTGATGATCGGGCTCGTGGCGATCAGCGTGATCGCTATGATGATCGTGGCCGTCAGCATGATTACCGTGACCGTCGTGAATACCATGAACGTCGTGATGAGCAAGGCCGCCGTGATGGTGGTGGCTATCAAGGGAGAAGATATGATGATGACCGCCCTCGCCGTTATGATGATGATCGTCGTCGTCGCTATGATGATGAAAAACGTGATGGTGATAGGCGTGGACGGCGTGATCGTCAACCTACTCCGTATGTCAACACCACCTGTCAGATTTGCTTTATTCATGGGCACCCTGCTCGTGACTGTTGGTGGCGCTATGGTGATACTCCTCGTGGTGATGGAGATCGTGGAAACAAAGATGCCAACTTCACTGGTGTAGACTCAAATTGGTACTATGATACTGGGGCTACTGACCACATCACCAGTGAGCTAGACAAGCTTCACACTCATGACAAGTACAATGGACAAGATCGTGTTCGCACTGCTGAAGGCTCAGGTATGCACATTAGTAACATTGGTCATTCAGTTTTGCGCACCTCTCAAAATTCCTTTCATCTTCATGATATTCTTCATGTTCCGAGTGCTTCTAAGAACCTTTTATCTATTCATCGATTTACACTTGATAATCATGTCTTTATTGAATTCCATCCTTTCTTCTTTTTGATCAAGGACCAAGCAACACGACGAATTCTGTTTAGAGGCCCCTGCCATGGAGGACTTTATCCCTTGATGCCCATCTCCACTGCATCCTCCAAGCAAGCCTTCATCACCATAAAGCCATCATCATCTACGTGGCATCGCCGTTTAGGACATCCTTCTTCGTTTGTCGTTCAACAAGTTCTTAAAAAAAATAAAATAGCTTACACTCCAGAAGTTACTCCTTATGTTTGTGATTCTTGTCAACTTGCCAAGAGTCATCAGTTGCCATATCCCATCTCCACTAGTAGATCCACTGTTCCTTTTGAACAAGTCTTCTCTGATGTATGGGGTCCTGCACCCACTTCTGTTGGAAAACATGCATATTATGTAAGCTTTATTGATGACTATAGTAAGTTTGTTTGGATCTATTTGCTTAAAAAGCGTTCTGATGTTTATCAAGCTTTTCTTAATTGGCAACAATATGTTGAACGCAAATTTGATTCTAAAGTTGTTACCATGCAAACAGATTGGGGAGGTGAGTATGAGAAACTCAATACCTTTTTTCAGCAAGCTGGCATAACGCATCATGTCTCCTGTCCTCACGCCCACCAACAAAATGGTTCTGCTGAAAGAAAACATCGCCATATTGTTGATGTTGGACTTGCTTTGCTTGCCAATGCCTCTATGCCTCTCAAATATTGGGATGAAGCTTTTCTCACTGCCACTTTTCTCATAAATCTGCTTCCTAGCAAAGTTATCAATCTTGAATCTCCTACTGAGCGTCTTCTCAAAATCACACCTAATTATGATGCTCTTCGAACCTTTGGCTGTGCTTGCTGGCCTAATCTTCGTCCTTACAATACTAGAAAGCTTGCTTTTCGTTCAAAACGGTGTGTTTTTCTTGGCTATAGTCCACTTCACAAAGGAGTCAAATGTCTAGATGTTTCCACTGGTCGTGTCTACATATCTCGCGATGTAGTCTTTGATGAAAATATTTTTCCTTTCCAAGAACTTCATCCAAATGCCGGTGCTCTTCTCAAAAAGGAAATTCTTTTACTTCCATCATCCACTTCAAATGAGGATGCACAAACTGCTAATGATCCTATGACTACTATTGTGCCTATGTATGTTCCTGTTGTTTCTCCACAGGTTGCTGCAGGCCCTGGCGAAAATTCTGCTCAAAATGGTGCTTCTATGCCTTCTGAATCATATACTGAACTTCATACGCAAAGTGACAAAACTGGCGCTGAAATCGAAGATGATTCAGAGGAACATTCCTCTGATCGCTCCAATCCCGAAGCTGATGCTCCTGCCTCGGTCTCCGCGCCCCTGCAGTGGCCTGCGCGCATGTCTCCGCCGTCGTCGCCCGCCCCCTGTCCGGGCTCGTCATGTGGCGCTGCCACCCCGGCTCCTGCCCTCGGTCGCGCTGCCGAGGCTCCCGCCCTCGGTCCCGCTGTCCTGGTTCCCGCCCTCGGGATTGCACCGGATCCCGCCAGCCCAGGATCTTCTGCGGGCTCGTGTCCGTCGACGCCATCTTCTGCTGGATCTTCTGCGGCTATCTCTGATGAATCTTCACCTGTACCACCTCCGCCGCTACTAGGCCCTCGCACTCGTTTACAACAAGGTATCCGTCAACCTAAAAAGTATACTGATCGTACTGTACGATATGGCATGCTTTCCTCTACAGGTGAACCGCGTAATTTGCCTGATGCTCTTAATGATCCTAATTGGCGTTCTGCTATGCAAGATGAGTATGATGCTCTTATGTTAAACAAGACTTGGACACTTGTTCCTCCTAGCTCCAACAAAAATGTTATTGATTGCAAGTGGGTCTATCGTATCAAACGACGTTCTGATGGTACTATTGATCGTTACAAAGCACGGTTAGTTGCAAAAGGGTTCAAACAGCGTTATGGGATTGATTATGAAGACACCTTTAGTCCTGTTGTCAAGATAGCCACTATCAGAATTGTTTTGTCTATCTCTGTCTCTCGTGGTTGGAGTCTTCGGCAACTA
Source organism: Dactylis glomerata (assembly GCA_007115705.1). Classification (NCBI taxonomy): domain Eukaryota; kingdom Viridiplantae; phylum Streptophyta; class Magnoliopsida; order Poales; family Poaceae; genus Dactylis; species Dactylis glomerata. Next base: position 199,049 of record QXEO01000263.1, read on the forward strand.
GATGTCAAGAACGCGTTTCTCCATGGTGTTCTGGAAGAGGAGGTCTATATGAAACAGCCACCTGGGTTTGAAAATCCTGCTGCTCCTCGTTATTTATGCAGACTTGATAAAGCTCTTTATGGTTTGAAACAGGCTCCTCGCGCATGGTATTCTCGTTTAAGTGCAAAACTGCAAGAGTTTGGCTTCATTCCTTCAAAGGGTGACACTTCCTTGTTTCTCTATGATAAATCTGGGGTTACAATTTTTATCCTTGTTTATGTTGATGATATCATAGTCACCAGCTCCTCCAATGATGCTATCTCGGTTCTACTCAAAAGTCTTGCTGCTCACTTTGCTATCAAAGATTTAGGTGACCTTCATTACTTTCTTGGAATTGAAGTTCGTCGCCTTCGTGATGGGTTGCTTCTTACTCAAGAAAAATATGCTCATGATCTACTTACTCGTGTTGGTATGCGTGACTGCAAGCCTGCTCCCACTCCGTTGTCTGCCTCTGAGCCATTATCCCTGCATGAAGGTACTCCCCTTGGTCCTGATGATAGTTCTCAGTATCGAAGCATTGTAGGTGCACTTCAGTATCTTACTCTTACACGACCAGACTTGTCGTTCTCGGTTAATAAAGTCTGCCAATATCTCCATGCTCCCACTACTGCTCATTGGACTGCTGCCAAATGCATTCTTCGGTATGTCAAGGATACATCCTCGCTTGGTATCACGTTTCAGAGGTCTCCTTCTACCCTTCTAAGTGCTTTTTCTGATGCTGATTGGGCTGGCTGTCTTGAGGATCGTCGCTCCACTGGAGGTTTTGCTATCTTTTTTGGTCCTAACCTGGTGTCCTGGACTGCCAGAAAGCAAGCTACTGTTTCTCATTCTAGTACAGAAGCTGAATATAAAGCACTTGCCAATGCTACTACAGAGTTGATCTGGGTTGAAGCTATTCTTCGTGAACTTGGTGTGAGACTACGTGAGAGACCTCGTCTATGGTGTGATAATCTGGGAGCTACATTTTTATCTGCCAATCCAGTGTTTCATGCTCGGACTAAACACATTGAGATTGACTATCATTTTGTCCGAGAGCGTGTTGCTGACAATCGTCTTGACATCAAGTTTATATCTACTAAGGATCAGTTAGCTGATGGATTTACAAAACCACTTGCTGTAAAACCCTTTCACGAGTTTATTCGTAATCTAAACCTCTCGCGTGGTTTAGATTAAGGGGGGATGTTAGAGTATGTACCGGTATGGTACGTGTACGGAGTAGTACTCCGACACGTACACGTACAAATCATGTATGCCATGTATGGGGGCTGTTCCCTACGTCTATATAAACACGTAACCGATGCCCCTACGGGTAAGCATCGTTCCACCAAAACCAATACCCGGTTCTCTCGATCCACCTGCAAAGCCTTCTCAACGTCTTCGACGGAAGCAGGGAACATGTCTGAAACATGGCAAGCAAGTTAGCAAAATTAAAAGATGTGTCGGCTCAAAGGTTATGTCGGGCAAGATAAGGAAAAGGATTTGAAGCTTACTGGCGAGATCGGCATTGAGCTGCGCAATGGCAACTTCCCATTTGGTGGCCTGCTCCTTTAAGCCATCCAGTTCAGCATGAGCATTGGCTGCGTCGGTTTCGGAGGTGACAAGCAGATCCTGGGCTTTTTTGAGTTGGCCCTCCCTCTGCTCCTTCTCCTCTAGAAGCTTGGCAATCCGGCCCTTCAACTGCTCTATCTCGACCTTGTGAGCGGCATCCCGGTCGTCCAGTTGCTTGGCCACATCCACTGAGGGCATACAGTCCTGTTGGCGTGCCTCCAGTGCAGCTTTATCATCTGAAAAGATTTGAAGTCAAAATAATGTGAAGATAGAAAACAGTGACAAGAGATAAAGGATTTGAAGTATAAAGTGTCTATTTGGGTGACAGCGGGATCCGGCATACCTGTCAGCTCCTTCACCCTCTTGGCAAGCTCGGTGACTTGGGCTTCGGCACCAGCTGCGGAATGACGGTAAAAGGTTATGTGTCGGCATATTCAGGTGTGCCGGCAAAAGGTGTAAAGAGAAAAAAGAAGGAAAGGCATCCGGCATATATGTCGGATGAGTTTACCTTTCTGGCGCAGTTCCAGCAGGAGCTTGCTATGTGCGTCAGATAACTTCCGGTGCTCGCACACCAAGTCGTGGAGCATGTCGGCGCGTGTGTTGTTCATGCGCTGCAAAAAGTGTTAGGATTTGAAAGGTTATGAGAAAAGTCTAGCATGCCAGAACAATTGAAGATTATACGAAGAATTCATGCTGTTGAAGACCCGGCACAGGTGCTGCGCACCTATCCCGGCCCTCGGTGACTAGGATTTGAAGCTCGAATCGAGCTTATATCTCGGTCAAGAGGATTTGAAAAATAATTAAGAGGTGAAATAGATAAAGACCCGGCACAGGTGCTGCGCACCTATCCCGGCTCTCGGTGACTAGGATTTGAAGCTCGGATCGAGCTCATATGTCGACAGTTAATTTGAGAACAGCTAACTAAAAGAGTATTGGAAAATCCCGGATGTCCGTATCCCGGACAGCCGACATTTTCGGGGACTGGGGATATACGTGGAAAAGACTTACGTTGGTGGCATCGGCCAGGAGGTGAAGTCTTTGCTGGAGGCTGAGGAGCTCGCAGGCGATAGGAATGGGCTTCGCGGCTAGGATGTCAGATGGATTGCCAGTGGCCGAGGCTTCGGCCAACTTCTTGCTCCTAGAGTCCGCAGTGTCCATACTGTCGGCGTCATTCCACCTGGTGCAGTGCTTCTTAAGAGATCCAAGGCTCTGGTCACTTTTCGTCACCAGGGAGACGCGGCCCTCAAGTTCTGGCGTGTCGAAGAAGCTGGGCCGGTAGCCAGGCCGGGATGCTGCCCTGCCAAGATGCAGGGCCAGGGCAGAGCTGGGCCGGGATGCTGCTTTAGAAGGAGCAGTGGCGGCGGATGGTGTGCCGGACTTGGTCGGTTGGATCTTGAGGGTGCCGGACTTGACCGGGGCAGAGGTCTTGTCCGGGATGGAGGTCTTGGCCGGGGCAGCGGTCTTGGCTGGTGCTGGAGTCTTCTCAGCAGAGGGAGTCTTGGGCGCGGGTTGTTCCGGCGCGGCCGGTGCAGCTTGGCCAGCAGAGGCAGGTTCCGGAGTAGTCCGGACTTCCGGCACTGCAGGGCCCTTTCCTTTGTTGTCTATGCCAGCGCTCTTGTTGCTTGCGCCGGCATCCTCAATTGTCCCGGCGCCGCTGGAAGGCGCGCCGGAGTCGGGGGCATCTTGTTGGGCTCCTGTGTCCATGTGGACGTCGGGGGCAGAGAAATCTTGTTCCGGCGGAGGATCGTCCTTCGCCGGGAAGGTGGTCTTGTCAGGCGCAGGCGAAGATGCCGGCGCCGGTGAAGTAGTATGGCTTGCTGAAGGTATGTCGGGGGTGGCAGTGGCCGCTGGCTTCTCAATGTTGGGGCTGGCACTTGAGCTGGAAACATGTTCCGGCGCAAGAGGAGCCCTGAATGAGAGAAAAGCACCAAGTTAGTAATCAAATAAGAAAGTATGTCGGAAGCAATGTGAAGAAAAGAAACTTACCCCGAGGCAACATGCCTCTGTTTCTTCGGAATGGGCACGCCAACCTTCTGCCTTTTTTGTTGCTGAGGTGTGTCAGGCTGGGGCTTCACGCCTCGCTTCCGGCCGGCACGTCCGCCGGTGGAAGGAGGTCCCTGGTTCAGAGGGGCGGCGTCGACAACCATGTCGTCCGGGATAGCTGAGGACGGCATTGGAAAGGCGTAAGCAAGAGGTGTTGTAGGAAGAGCGTAAGCTAGAGGTGTCGGGCAGATAAACATCTGGCAGTCTTCATCGGAGTCATCATCACTCTAGTCTTGAGTGAAATGCCGGGATGAAGAGGCCTTACCCGCGGCAGAGGCAGCACGGGTGTTCCGGGGCAGCTTGTCCCAATGATCCGGATCTTCAACATCCGCAGCAGTGCGGTCTGCCGCGATCTGGATCCGGGAGTTCTCCATACTCTGGAAGCTGAACTTCTGCATAATGCAAAGTAAATGGGTCAGAAGCAAGAAATATGCCGGTGCAAGAAGTATGTCGGATCGAACATTATAAGTATGTCGGCAAATAACAAAATCTCGGGCCATGCATGATAAGTGTCTATATGCCGGACAAGAGAGTATGTGTCGGCCAAAGTATTTACCGTTGGGGCGGGCCGATCCCGGCTGTATGGTTCAAGTCCCCAGGCAAAGGTGGTTTGAGAGGACTTGCAGACGTCCTTGATCCACCGCAGAATGTCGGCCGGGGTCAGCTCGTGTGTAGAATGCCGGGTGGGGTCCATGGGCCCGCTCATCTGGCAGATTTTGTGTGACCGACACTGCAGAGGAGAGACGCGCCGGCTGATAAAGCATGCCACTAAATCTTGAGGGGTAAGGTCGGCATCCCGGAGCTCGCCCTTAACCCGGTGGAGAGCATTCACCGGCATCACCGAGTTCTTCGGATTGTAGGTCCAATTCTTCATAGCCAAGGGTGGCTCGTCCACAAATGGCGGCAGGTTGAGCAGATCCACGTCGGTGGTGTTCTTGACGTAGAAGAAGCTTTTCTGCCACTTCTTGCAAGACTCGAGGAGTTCCACCTTGGGGAAGTCCGAGCCCTTCCGGGACATGATGGTGGCCGCGCCACAAAGGGTCATGGGGCGGTCCTTCTTCTCCTGGGCCGTCTCCGGCGGGTCATCCTTGCTCCGGGGCAGCTCTTGGATGACTTGCTTCCATAGTTGAAAGTACTTCGCCCAGGCTTGGGAGAAGGGCTCTATGCCGGCGAAGCCTTCGCAGAATGCGGCGAAGGCGGAGAGGATCATCACCGCGTTAGCTGGGATATGGTGAGGCTACAGGTCATAGGTGTCGAGGAAGTCCCGGAAGAAGTCCGATGCCGGCAGACCAAAACCCCGCTCGAAGTGGGCAACGAAGACAACTCGTTCGCCGGGTTCAGGTGCCGGCGCAGTCTCTCCCGCCGGTAGCCGGCATGCAACACCCTCCGGCACTCTCCTGGTAGAGGTGATCCAGGATATGTCGGCCGGGGTAACCTCCGACCCCTCCCAGCCGGAGCGTCCTTGGATCCGGGCCGAGTTATCTTCCTCTGAGGCCGAGGTACCCGTCATGCTTGAGGAAGCCATCTTGATGGCCGGAACAAGGCGTGAGAGCCGGAGTCCCGTGATGATAATCCTATCAAGATCAGGGAAAAGAGGGAGGTTAGTCTCTCCGGCATACTACTCTCACCAAAGTTAGCAGAAAAAGAAGATCTACCATCGCAGTTAAAATCGGAAACAAACATGGGTAAAACTTCTAAGGAAGAACACCTGTGAAGTGCTAAGGAACATTGCTAGCAATGCTAATCGAATCCGAGGGATATCAAGCAAAGGAACTATCGCAGATCCAAGCCGGTAGGGTTACCATTGCTAAGCTACAGAAAAGCATGGGAAAGGAAGAACAGAGAAGGAGAAGCTCACCGGAGCTTGGCCGGCGGCGGTGGAACAGCGACGGCGAACGTGCAGAAGAAGTTCCGATCTCCCAGCAATGTCGCTGAGGAAAGAGGCGGCGGCGGCGTCGTCGACCAAGATGTCGGGCGTCGTCGAGCGTCGGCATCGGCGTGGAGCAGATCGACGGCGGAGCAGGTTCTCTGTTCCGTGGTCCGGCGGTGAAGCGCAGGAGGCAGAGGGACGGAGGAAGAAGACGACGGTGTGGGGTAAAAAGGAGAAGTTTACCCCCGCCGCCCTATTTATATATCTCCGGGTAAGGGTCGTGGGGGTGGTAGTGCTCCACTACCCCGACCGTTTCTGCGGTGAGTCGCCACGTGGCGGCACGGAGTGGGGCGGCGGCTACTGTAACCGTGCCACTAGGCAATGATGGCGGGGAGTAAATGCACTGTGAACCGTCACATCGTGTGACCGTTCGAGGTGGCAGGGTAGTTGCAAGTTTCGATGCAAACTGTCAGGCTTGGCTTCTCAAAGAAGTCTCATCTATATGTCGGCATAACTTCCCGAAGAATAAGTTCCGTCCGGAATACCCTCAGGGCCAACCGGATTAATTTTTGGAGAAGGAACAGTGGCCGGTATATGCGTGGATGTCCCGGCATATAGTCTGATCATCGGGATATAACGGAGAGCCGGGGTATAACGAAAAGATGATATGTTGAACCTGTCAAGGCTCCACAGTTATGACTGGGGAACCTCGGCAGCTTCGGGGACTAGTGTCGGGGGGATGACCCCCGGTAGGGTCAAGAGACTAGAAAGATACAAGGACTATGGTTGACTTTATGTCGGTTGACCAAGGAAGGGCCTGGCCGGAATATAAGAGCATCGGCCAGGTCGGCATATATGTGTATCCCGGCTAATGTCTGGATATACCGGTATAACCGGGATACTAATTGAGGAATGCCGGCATATACCTAGATATGCCGGCCTAACTTGTCTGGTATATTGTGCAGGGGCAGGGGAGGCCGGATTACCCGACCTTCATAGGTCGTTGGTCCGACATATAGGTCCAGGATATGGCCAACGGTCATATCCGGGATACATAAGTCAACTAAGGTGTCCTATCCCAACAATCAAGGAGGGATTCTGCCAAGTATGGAGAGGGATCATGTTGACAGGGTGCACAATGGTGGTCTACCTACCCACTCTGTCCACAAGTACAGCCCTTACCTCACAGAGGTAAGGTCACAGTCCAAGAGGTACAAGGTACAGGGATGTGGAGTCCCATCGAGAGCAATCAGGGAGAAAGTCAAGGGTCTCTGCCTTCGTCAGCAGGTCCTATTTGGAGTGTAGTTGGTGTCTGCTGGTCTCTTGTGACCGTTGTAACCCTGGCCACCACTATATAAGGTGGCACAGGGAGCCCTGGCAAGGGGTTGGTCACTCTGTGTTCCTACACTTAGCAGTTCATCTTCCTCCTCTAGCAGAGAGCTTGGAAGCACCATTGTTGTATACTCCATCGATCCAAATATATAACCAGTAGAGCAGGAGTAGGGGTATTATCTCCTTACGAGAGCCCCGAACTTGGGTAGATCCGTGTTCCTTTATGTCGTGCTTTTTAGCTCGTTCCCCTCTCCCGAATCCTCCAGCATCTAGTTCGGCCCCCATTTAAGCCATCCCATGGCATATGTTGTTTCACCACGACGACACATGCACCTACACAATCTTGATCATCTATGAAAGCATTGAGTGCTGGGATCATAAGAACTTAAAACATGGGCATGAAAGACATAATCTTGATAGAAGAAACTTAGCAACCATGTTATAACATGAAATAGAACACAAACAAAAGATCATGAAAATGAAACATGAAAGTCAAACGTGTGTTCAAATCATAAGGAAAAACATACAAATGGTTTTCAGCTTGTCCTTCATGGAGAGCAAAACATAAATGCATAGGACACCTTCAAGTTAAGAGGGCGACTAGATACAAATAATTTAAGAACAAGTGAAACCATGATCATGAATCAATCAATGAAAACTTTGGGACAATGCACATTATACCCAGAATGACAACTATGCTCTCTTAGATGGTGCATAAAGATAGAAGGTGGAGACTCAACATAAAAGTAAAAGAAAGGCCCTTCGCAGAGGGAAGCAGTGATTAAACATGTGCTAGAGCTTTTCATTTGTAAAACAGAGAGATAAAATTTGTTTTGAGAGGTGGTTGTCTTTGTCAACGACTGGCAATGGGGTTCTTGCTATCTTCCATACAAAAATGAAGCAAGTTTTTGAGAGAGAGATTGGCACTTTGTGCTCTTTTATAAAGCTTGGCACTCCTCCCCACCTTTTTTCCTTTCTCAAACCATGGCTAACCGATTCCATCGGGTGCCCACCAACATTCACATACCATGGAGGAGTGCCTTTTTTCTTTCTTTTTTTTCTTTTTTTTTCTTTTTGTAATGAGACAATATGGAAGATAGCAAATCCGACCACTACGTCCCCATGAGCTGAAAACAATGTCACAAATTGAGAAGTATTTTGAAGGTTTTTTGAAAGGTAGCACATGAAAATTTACTTGAAATGGCTTACAAATACCATGCATAGGAATTTATAGTGGACACAATGGCAAACTTGGTTTTTGGTAGTTGGATGCACGAGTAGAGCTCATACTCAGTACAAAATGAGGGCTAGCAAAAGACTGGGAGCGACCAACTAAGAGAGCAATAACGGCCATAATCATGCAAAGCGACAAAGCATCATTCAAAGAAGCATAAAGTGGTATCACAAGTCAAAAACCAAATGATAATAGAGGCTATAGGTGACTTATTTTGTAGTCAACATGGTGTAAGCATGTGCCAAGTCAACCCAAATAAAGCATCAAAGGAGAAAACCAAATTAGTGCTTCCAAATAATAAAAACAACGCATGATTTTTTCAAAGGCTCATTAAGAAAGCTCAGTCATTTGAGACAAGTCATGCCACAGCAAAAATCACTAAGCATACTATCAAAACGCAATCAAGCATGGCATGCAAAAGTCTAAGCCACAGTCTAAACAAGCTCCTTTTTGTACCACTTTTTTGCATGAAACTTTTCTCTTTTCCAACACCATTCAAACCTTTTTGAGACAACTCTTTTGATAAAAGCCAACATAGACCAGAGGTACAAATACACCTTGATGCAAAGATAAAACAAGATCTGAACAAAAATCAAGGCAAAAAATGCAAGCTAAACGCAGTAGCAGAAAAAGAGAACACTCATTGAACGTTAAGAGTGAAAACTAGAGTGTTCTTGGCAAATGAAAAGTGAGTTCATCTCCTCCAAAAGAAACATGATGTGATCTAACCATTTATTGCAGCAAACCAAGCAAAAGAAAACTAAAAACAAAAACAACTGACGCTCCAAGAAAAACACATAGTGCATGAAGCAATAAAAATATAGTGTCTTGAAAGGTGACCTGATTTTTGCCGATGAAGAAGGGGTGCCTCGGGGGCATCCCCAAGCTTTGACGCTTGTACCTCTTGGATATTTCTTGGGGGTTGCATGGGCATCCCCAAGCTTGAGCTTTTGTCCATTCTTCATCTCATCTCATTATTCTCCAATCCCTACACTTGAAAACTTCCTTCATACAAACTAAACACAATTCTATTAGCAACATTAGTGTAAGCATAGCATTGAATCAACCCTTTTTGCTTCAGGTTTCAACTCAAAACCACCATATATAAAGTATAAACTGCTGTAGCAACTTCCCCAAAAGTTCCGTGATCAAAAGAACTCAAAAAGAAAGCGATAAAGTGGCAAACACAAATATTGGCAGAAATCTGTCAAAACAGAACAGCTGACAAAGGTCGAATTTTTAGAGGGTTTTCTGTTGCTCAAATCAAAAAGTGTTAAACTAATGAAAGTTTGGATATAACCTGGGGCATATGCACAAGAAATCACAGGTCCAAAAGATATACAGAGAATTTTCACGAATTTTTACGGTGCAGCACCAAAAACTGTTTCAGGACAGCAACATCCCCAAATCTTACCTCACTCAAATTAGAGGCTTCTCTTGGCACAACAACGAAATAAAAAGGATAAGGAGTGGTTATTACAGTAGTAATAACTTCCAAGACTCAAATAAAAGAAAAAGTACTGAAAATAAAACAATGGGTTATCTCCCAAGAGTGCTTTTCTTTAACGCCTTTGAGCTAGGCGCAGTAATTTGCAAAGATGCTCATGTGGGCGCCATATAAGAGCTTGAGGCAAAGGCGCCATATAGGAACTTAAAGCAATAGAGAGCATCAAAAAGCAAATGTGAAAGACATTTAAATCTAAACCACTTCCTATGAAAAATAGTCTTGTAAAGAGACAAGTCATGAAAGCGCAAAGCAAAAAGCATAGGAAGGCAAAACAAGTACAACTTCAAGAATTGCAACATAAAGAGGGGAAACTCAATATTGTTGAGATCCATCAAACCATGTTTCCCTCTCTCATAATAACTTTCAGTAGCATCATGAATAGAATTAACAATATAACTATCACATAAAGCTTCCCTATCATGAGCCACATGCATAAAAGAATTAATACTCCCCACATGAACAATAGTAGTAGGAGCAGATTCAACAGAATAATTATTCTCATCACCATAATCATCAAAAACAGGAGGCATATTGTAATCATAACTAATTTTCTCCTCAAAAGTAGGTGAACTGAAAATATTATACTCATCATCATAACCATCATAAACTAGAGGCTTAGTATCATCACAAGCAAGAGAACAGCTATTTTGCAAAGCATACTCATCAAACATATCATCATAAGAAGGAACATGGATAGTACTAATGGTACAACAATTATTAACCTTAGAATTGGTACCAAAAAGATTTTCAATATCAAAAGTAGAGTGCTTTTCCCAATCATGATCACTAACATAGGTAACAGGCATAGGAACATCGCATAGGGGAGATAAAATATCATCAGAGCAAACTTTCTCCACTAAAGCTGGGGAACTAAAAATATCATGCTTAACAAAACCAGCTTCCCCAAGCTTAGACTTTTCTATAGCATTAGCAACAACGGTATTCAAAGCATTCATACTAACAACACTATTAGCATGCAAATTAAGCTCCAAAGGTTTTTCAACTTTCTCTTCAAATCTAAACTCAGGAAAAAGACTAAAGAACTCGTTACTTTCCATTAAGCCTAACTAGTGAAAATAAAAACAAGAAACAAAAAGATATAATTGCAGAATCTAAAGGAAATAACTTCGAGCACTCACCAGCAACTAAAAGACTTAGTAGCCAAAGAATGTGAGTACCTTTTACCTTACCTCCCCGGCAACGGCGCCAGAAAAGAGCTTAATGTCTACGCACGCGTCTGTTCTTGTAGACAGTGTTGGGCCTCCAAGTGCAGATGTTTGTAGAGCAGCAGCAAGTTTCCCTTAAGTGGATCACCCAAGGTTTATCGAACTCAGGGAGAAAGAGGTCAAAGCTATCCCTCTCAAGCAACCCTGCAATTACGATACAGAAAGTCTCTTGTGTCCCCAACACACCCAATACACTTGTCAGATGTATAGGTGCACTAGTTCGGCGAAGAGATAGTGAAATACAAGTAGTAGTGATGATTATAAGTAGCAAATGTGATCTGAAATAAATATCGCTGCGAGCAAACATGTAACAAAACAGGAAGTAAATGGTGTGCAATGCTTGGAAACAAGGCCTAGGGATCATACTTTCACTAGTGGACACACTCTCAACAAATATAACATAATTGAACCAATAGATACTATCATCAATATGCAACTCAAAACAATTCTCCAATGGAAAACGAACACTAATCATGCGTAGGGCTACGAAGCACTCCTCAAAGTCCGTATGTACCCAAACTAGATTGTCCCACACTATCACCATGAACGCACTAGATGGTTCCAACAAACACCAACAATTCATAGAGACATTAACCAAAAAGATACACATGATGCACACACTAGTCACCTTTACACCATGATACGAGGTATCTCCGGAAAGTATGATAATAAAGCATAGGAGCAGCATAATATCTGAATAATAACATCTACCAATTCAACTAGATACAAAGCTCACGATAACATAAAGATCACATCATGGGAGAGAGAGGCGAACCACATAGCTACCGGTAGAGCCCTCAGCCCCGGGGGAGAACTACTCCCTCCTCATCATAGGAGACAGCAAGGTTGATGGAGATGGCCGTGAGGTCGATGGAGACGGCGGAGACGGCGATGGAGACCGATGGAGATGGCTTCAGGGGCACTTCCCTGTCCCGGCAGGGTGCCAGAACAGAGACTTCTGTCCCCCGAAATTTGTCGGTGGCGGCGGTGGAGCTGCGGAACTCTTTTGGAAATTTCGCCCATTCCTCTAGGGTTTTCCGTCCCGAGGCTTTATATAGGCGAAGGGGCGTCATCAGGGGGCTGCCAGGGCTCCCTCACGCGTAGGGAGCGCGGCCAGGGGCCAGGCCACGCCGCCCTATTGTGTGGGGCCCTCGTGGCCCCACTCCGTCTCCTCTTTGGTTCTCTGGAAGCTTCGGTGAATTTCTGGACGTTCGGCTTTTGTTTCGTCCAATTCCGAGAATATTTCCTGTGTAGCTTTTCTAAAACACAAAAACAGCAGAAAATAGGGAATTGGCACTGTGGCGACTTGTTAATAGGTTAGTTCTGGAAATCGCATAAAACACCACGAAGTGTAACGAAACATAAGGCAAATGGTGTAAAAACAAGCATGGAGCATCAAAATTATAGATACGTTTGAGACGTATCAGTCTCCTTTGCCAGAATCCCCCTGAGGAAATAGTTGAGCATCTCCTTTTTCTATGTGAATTTAGGAAGACATGTTGGCAGGCTTTGGGAATACAGTGGGCAGACCTCCCTGATAGGCTCTAGATTATTGAGGATGGGATGGCCAGATGGCATGGCCGTCTGTTCATGGAAATCTTTCTGCTAGCCTCCTGGAACATATGGAAGGAAAGGAACAAGCTCTACTTTGAGGGGACTGCTCCCACTCTAAGATCTTGGAAGGAGAGACTAAAGTCAGACCTTAGCTTGCTTGTCCATAGGGCAAAAAACTCTGTACATTCTTACATTTTCGATATCATTGGTAGATTGTATATTATAGCATGTAGTCTGTTTATTCCCTTATCTCCTTCATCCCCATGTACATTCTTTTGTAACCCCTGGTCCTTGGTAATAGAGAGGCAGTAGGAGTCTTTCCTACTGTCATAAAAGCTTCAAAAAAAAGGATGTGCGTGCGAAACTCCCCTTGCAGAAGTCTTATTTTTCCCCAGCAACGGTGCCAGAAAATTGTGCTTGATGCGGGCCGGATGACCACCCAGTTGGGAACCCCAAGAGGAAGGTATGATGAGTACAGTAGCAAATTTTCCCTCGGTAAGAAACCAAGGTTTGTCAGTCCAGGAAAAAGCCAAACTTGAGAAGGTGATGCTTGCTAGCTGCGTGACACTCCAACAAGGGCGCCATTTACGACACTTGTTAGCACGTCTTCAACGAGTAGCAACGCGGAACCTGCACACAACACAACCAAATACTTTGCTCCCAACTTACGATGAGGTTGTCAATCTCACCGATTTGCTATAAACAAAGGTATGAGCGTATCGAGTGGAAAACAGTAATAATATGCAAGAAAGTAAACAGTGCGAGTAATAGTAAATAGGTGATACCAATATAAAGGAAATTGGACTGGGGTCCACAGATCACTAGTGGTGTCTCTCCATAAAATAAATGACAACATGCTGGGTAAACAAATTACAGTTGGGCAATTGATAGAATAAAGATAACATGCATATGTCACGAGGATCACTATGAGATTTACTCTGGGCATTACAACAAAATACATAGACCGCCATCCAACTGCATCTATGACTAATAATCCACCCACGGGGATATCGTCTGAACACCCCATGAGTATTAAGTTGCGAACAACAGATAACTGCATTAAGCAAAGTGTGTAATGTAAACAAAGCATATGCCCTTGGACATAAGAATGTTGTTTTCTCCCTAGTGGCAACAGCACATCTACAACCTTAGAGGTTTCTGTCACTCCCCCAGATTAAATAGAGACATGAACCCAACTATCGAGCATAAATACCCCCTCTTGGAGTCACTAGTATCTACTTGGCCAAGATAGCTACTAACAACGGAGAGCATGCAAGATCATAAACAACATAGAGATAACATAAGATATATGATTCAGCACATCAACTCAACATAACACCAATATTCATCGGATCCCAACAAACACAACATGTAGAATTACATAACGGTGATCTCGATCATGTAAGGCAGCCCACGAGATCTAAACATGAAACACATGGTGGAGAAGACAACCATCTAGCTACTGCTATGGATCCATAGTCCAAGGTAGACTACTCACTCATCGCGCCGGAGGCAAGCATGGCGATGAAGAAGACCTCCGGTGGCGATTCCCCTCTCCGGCAGGGTGCCGGGAAGAGCTTCTGGACCCTCCCGATCTCGGGTCGACGATCGCGGCGGATCGCGATGTGTTTCTGGAAAATTGATCGGGTCTTTAGGTTTGTCCCGTCGGGGGGTCTTTATAGGCGAAGGGGCATCGTCAGAGGTGGACCAGAGTGGTCTCACCCATAGGGGGCGCGGGCCAGGGGCTGGCCACGCCGCCCTGTGGTGAGGCCAGCCTCTGGCTCGGCTCTGTCTCCTCTTTGGTGTTCTGGAAGCTTCGTTTAATATCTGGACGTTCGGCTTTTATTTTGTCCAATTCCGAGAATATTTCCTGTTTAACTTTTCTAAAACACAAAAACAGCAGAAAACAGGGAACTGGCACTGTGGCATCTTGTTAATAGGTTAGTTCTGGAAAATGCATAAAAATGCTACAAAGTGTAACGAAACACTAAACAAATGGTGTAAAAACAAGCATGGAGCATCAAAAATTATAGATACGTTTGAGACGTATCAATGACCCAAAAAACACGGTGGATTATGTGGCAGAAACCCTAGCTATGGTGCATGGCATGAAGAGGAAGAAGGATAAACCCATCAAAACTGATTGCACATGGCACGGGCCTCCTACAGGGGTCATTAAACTGAACTCCGATGGCGCGATTAAATTGGAGGCTGGGCGAGCAGCGAGCGGAGGTGTCGCACGTGACGCGGATGGTTTCTTGAGTGCATGGTGTCATGTCTACCAAGGCATCACTGACTCTTTGACCATCGAAGCCCTCGCATTGCGGGATGCAGTTGTGGTTGCTAGTAATCAACATTATGACAGAATCAGTGCTGAAACGGATAGTGCGGAACTGGTGCGGCTCTGGTCGGAGCGCGGGAATCATCGTGCGATGATTGCCCCTATTATAGAGGAGATTAATGAATTCAGTATAGGTTTTTCTTCCTTCGAGTTAGTTTTCGTTAGAAGGACAGCGAATAAGGCCGCTCATGAGTGTGCTAGGCATGCATGTGCTCATGATGTGTCCAGGGAGTGGCTGGGTGAAAGTCCTCCTTTTCCCTCATATAGCCTGATGGATGATTGTAACACTGATGGCTATAGTTAATAAAGTTGTTGAGTTATCGCAAAAAAAAGGTTCTCGGGAACTTCAAGAAACAAAATCTGTTATTCAATCCCTCTTTTATTCGACAAAATGCCTTACCTTCTATTAATCACGTCCACTAATGTTCCTACTATATATAATGGCTGACCGTTATAGCCTCTCCTCAATCAGCCACGACACAGAACACTGTTTATATGACAGTACAGCTATATGAACAATGCCTCATTATCTTTGGAGCGTTGGATTTCAATCTGGTGGCCTGATACGTCTCAAACGTATCTATAATTTTTGATGGTCCATGCTTGTTCTTACACCATTTGCTTAGTGTTTTGTTACACTTCGTAGCATTTTTATGCATTTTCCGGAACTAACCTATTAACAAGATGCCACAGTGCCAGTTCCGTATTTTCTGCTGTTTTTGTGTTTCAGAAAAGTTACACAGGAAATATTCTCGGAATTGGATGAAACAAAAGCCGAACCTCCTATAATTTAACGAAGCTTCCAGAAGACCGAAGAGGAGACGGAGAGGGGCCACGGGCTGGCCACATAGTAGGGCGGCGCGGCCAGCCCCTGGGCCGCGCCCCCTATGTGTGAGACCGCCCTGGTCCAACTCTGACGCTGCCCCTTCACCTATAAAGACCCCCCAACGGGAAAAACCTAAACACCCGATCAATTTTCCAGAAACACATTGATGTCTACGCATTTCTATTCTTGTAGACACTTGTTGGGCCTCCAAGTGCAGAGGTTTGTAGAACAGCAGCAAGTTTCCCTTAAGTGGATCACCCAAGGTTTATCGAACTCAGGGAGGTTAGAGGTCAAAGCTATCCCTCTCAAGCAACCCTACAATTACGATACAGAAAGTCTCTTGTGTCCCCAACATACCCAATACACTTGTCAAATGTATAGGTGCACTAGTTCGGCGAAGAGATAGTGAAATACAAGTGGTATAGATGATTATAAGTAGCAAATGTGACTTGAAGTAAATATCGTTGCGAGCAAACATGTAACAAAACAGCAAGTAAACGGTGTGCAAAGGTTGGAAACAAGGCCTAGGGATCATACTTTCACTAGTGGACACACTCCCAACAATATAACATGATTGAACAAATAAACAACTTCTCTCCACTATGGTACTCTGAATTACTCTCCTATTGAATAACACTAATCATTGTGTAGTGGCTACAGAAGCACCCCTTAAAGTTCATCAAGTACTTGACAAACACCACTCATAGAGATATCCAAATCAGATCACAACTCAAGATAGATATCATTGCAACTTAGACCAAGTACTAACACGGTGCACACACTGTCAACATTACACCATGAAAGGAGGAATAGATCACTCAATACTATCATAGTAATAATTACTCTCATAATCCACAAGAGATCACAATCATAGCCTAAACCAAGTACCACCATGATGCACGCACTGTCACCGTTACACCATGGCAGGAGGAATAGATTACTTTAATAACATCACTAGAGTACACTATAATAATTAAGCATAGGAGTAGCATAATATCTGAATAATAACATCTACTTGTTCAACATGATACAAAGCTCACGATCACATAAAGATCACATCATGGGAGAGAGAGGTGAGCCACATAGCTACCGGTAGAGCCCTCAGCCCCGGGGATGAACTACTCCCTCCTCATCATAGGAGACAGCAAGGTTGATGGAGATGGCGGTGAGGTCGATGGAGACGGCGGAGACGGCGATGGAGACCGATGGAGATGGCTCCGGGGGCACTTCCCCGTCCCGGCAGGGTGCCGGAACAGAGACTTCTGTCCCCCGAAATTCATCGGCGGCGGCGGCGGAACTGCGGAACTCTTTCTGGAAATTTGCCGACCCTTTAGGGTTTTCCGTCCCGAGGCTTCTTATAGGCGAAGGGGCGATGTCAGAGGGCTGCCAGGGCCTCCTCACACAGGGGCGGCGCGGCCAGGGCCTGGGCCGCGCCAGCCCTGTGTGAGGGAGGCCTGTGGCCCCTCTCCTTCCTCTCTTCGGATGTCTGGATGCTCCCGGGAAAAATAAGACTTCTGGCTTTTGTTTCGTCCAATTTCGAGAATATTTCCTGTGTATCACTTCTGAAACACAAAAACAGCAGAAAACAGGGAACTGGCACTGTGGCACTTGTTAATAGGTTAGTTCTGGAAAATGCATAAAAGTGCCACGAAGTGTATCGAAACACAAGGCAAATGGTGTAAAAACAAGCATGGAGCATCAAAAATTATGGATACGTCGGAGACGTATCAGCATCCCCAAGCTTAACTCCTGCTCGTCCTCGAGTAGGTAAGTGATAACAAAAGAAATAATTTTTGAGGTGACATGCACCTACACAATCTTGATCATATATGTAAACATTGTGAGCTCAGATCAAAGAACTTAAAACATGGGCATGAAGATATAATCATGACAATAAGAACTTAGCAACCATGTTGTAAACATGCAAATGAACACAAACAAAAGATCATGAAAATGAAACAATGGCCACCACTATGTAAGGTGGCACAGGGAGCCCTGGCAAGGGGTTGGTCACTCTGTGTTCCTACACTTAGCAGTTCATCTTCCTCCTCTAGCAGAGAGCTTGGAAGCACCATTATTGTATACTCCATCGATCCAAATATATAACCAGTAGAGCAGGAGTAGGGGTATTATCTCCTTACGAGAGCCCCGAACTTGGGTAGATCTGTGTTCCTTTCTGTCGTGCTTTTTAGCTCGTTCCCCTCTCCCGAATCCTCCAGCATCTAGTTCGGCCCCCATTTAAGCCATCCCATGGCATATGTTGTTTCACTACGACGACACATGCACCTACACAATCTTGATCATCTATGAAAGCATTGAGTGCTGGGATCATAAGAACTTAAAACATGGGCATGAAAGACATAATCTTGATAGAAGAAACTTAGCAACCATGTTATAACATGAAATAGAACACAAACAAAAGATCATGAAAATGAAACATGAAAGTCAAACGTGTGTTCAAATCATAAGGAAAAACATACAAATGGTTTTCAGCTTGTCCTTCATGGAGAGCAAAACATAAATGCATAGGACACCTTCAAGTTTAAGAGGGCGACTAGATACAAATAATTTAAGAACAAGTGAAACCAACAATATGAATCAATCAATGAACTTTGGGACAATGCATATCACACTAAGAATGACAACTATGCTCTCTTAATGGTGCATAAAGAAAGAAGGTGGTGACTCAACATAAAAGTAAAAGAAAGGCCCTTCGCAGAGGGAAGCAGTGATTAAACATGTGCTAGAGCTTTTCATTTGTAAAACAGAGAGATAAAAATTGGTTTTGAGAGGTGGTTGTCTTTGTCAACGACTGCAATGGGGTTCTTACTATCTTCCATACAAAAATGAAGCAAGTTTTTGAGAGAGAGATTGGCACTTTTGTGCTCTTTTATAAAGCTTGGCACTCCTCCCCACCTTTTTTCCTTTCACAAACCATGGCTAACCGATTCCATCGGGTGCCCACCAACATTCACATTCCATGGAGGAGTGCCTTTTTTCTTTCTTTTTTTCTCTTTTTTTTCTTTTTGGAATAAGCAATATGGAAGATAGCAAATCCGACCACTACGTCCCCATGAGCTGAAAACAGTGTCACAAAACAAGAAGTGTTTTGAAGGTTTTTGAAAGGTAGCACATGAAATTTTTACTTTGGAATGGCTTACAAATACCATGCATAGGAGTTTATAGTGGACACAATGGCAAACTTGGTTTTTGGGAGTTGGATGCATGAGTAGAGCTCATACTCAGTACAAAATGAGGGCTAGCAAAAGACTGGGAGCGACCAACTAAGAGAGCAATAACGGCCATAATCATGCAAAGCGACAAAGCAACATTAAAAGAAGCATAAGATGGCATCAAAAGTCAAAAACTAAATGATCATAGAGGCTATAGGCGACTTATTTTGTAGTCAACATGGTGTAAGCATGTGCCAAGTCAACCCAAATAAAGCATCAAAGGAGAAAACCAAATAAATGCTTCCATATAATAAAAACAACGCATGATTTTTTCAAAGGCTCGTTAAGCAATCTCAGTTATTTGAGACAAGTCATGCTACAGCAAAATCACTAAGCATACTATAAAAAAGACATCAAGCACGACATGCAAAAGCCTAAGCCGCAGTCTACACAAGCTCCTTCTTGTACCACTTTTTTGCATAAAGCTTTTTCTCTTTTCCAACACCATTCATTTTTTTTTTGTAAGCACCTCTTTTGATGAAAACCAATAAAGATCAGAGGAAAAAATACACCTTGATGAAAAGGTATGACAAGGTCTGAATGCAAATCAAGGCGAAAACGAAAACCAAAAGCAGTAGCAGAAAAAGAGAACACTCGTTGAAACGATAGGAGTGAAAACTAGAGTGTTCTTGGCAAATGAAAAGCGAGTTTATCTCCTCCAAAAGAAACATGATGTGATCTAACCATTTATTGCAGCAAACAAAACAAAATAAAACTAAAAACTAAAACAACTGACGCTCCAAGAAAAACACATAGTGCATGGAGCAATAAAAATATAGTGTCTTGAAAGGTGACCTGATTTTTGCCGATGAAGAAGGGGTGCCTCGGGGGCATCCCCAAGCTTTGACGCTTGTACTTCTTGGATATTTCTTGGGGTGATGCATGGGCATCCCCAAGCTTGAGCTTTTGTCCATTCTTCAACTCATCTCATCATTCTCCAATCCCTACACTTGAAAACTTCCTTCATACAAAACTAAACACAATTCTATTAGCAACATTAGTGTAAGCATAGTAATGAATCAACCCTTTTTGCTTCAGGTTTCAACCTAAAACCACCACATATATAGCACATACTACTGTAGCAACTTCCCCAAAAGTTCCATGATAAAAAGAACTCAAAAGAAAGCGATAAAGCGGCAAACACAAATATTGGCAGAAATCTGTCAAAACAGAACAGCTGACAAAGGTCGAATTTTTTAGGGGTTTTCTGTTACTCAAATCAAAAAGTGTTCATCTAATGAAAGTTTGGATATAACCTGGGGCATATGCACAAGAAATCGCAGGTCCAAAAGATATTCAGAGAATTTTCACGAATTTTTACGGTGCAGCACCGAAAACTGTTTCAGGATAGCAACATCCCCAAATCTTACCTCACTCAAATTAGAGGCTTCTCTTGGCACAAAAACAAAATAAAAAGGATAAGGAGCGGTTATTACAGTAGTAATAACTTCCAAGACTCAAATAAAATAAAAAGTACTGAAAATAAAACAATGGGTTATCTCCCAAGAGTGCTTTTCTTTAACGCCTTTGAGCTAGGCGCAATAATTTGCAAAGATGCTCATGTGGGCGCCATATAAGAGCTTGAGGCAAAGGCGCCATATAGGAACTTAAAGCAATAGAGAGCATCAAAAAGCAAGTATGGAACACATTTAAATCTAAACCACTTCCTATGAAAAATAGTCTTGTAAAGAGACAAATCATGAAAGCGCAAAGCAAAAAGCATAGGAAGGCAAAACAAGTACAACTTCAAGAATTGCAACATAAAGAGGGGAAACTCAATATTGTTGAGATCCATCAAACCATGTTTCCCTCTCTCATAGTAACTTTCAGTAGCATCATGAATAGAACTAACAATATAACTA
Organism: Dactylis glomerata; assembly: GCA_007115705.1. NCBI lineage: Eukaryota > Viridiplantae > Streptophyta > Magnoliopsida > Poales > Poaceae > Dactylis > Dactylis glomerata. Next base: position 219,664 of record QXEO01000263.1, read on the forward strand.
TCACATAAAGCATCCCTATCATGAGCCACATGCATAAATGGATTAATACTCCCTACATGAACAATAGTAGTAGGAGCAGATTCAATAGAATAATTATTCTCATCACCATAATCATCATAAATAGGAGGCATATTGTAATCATAACTAATTTTATCCTCAATAGTAGGTGAACTGAAAATATTATACTCATCATCATAGCCATCATAAACTAGAGGTTTAGTATCATCACAAGCTAAAGAACAACTATTTCGCAAAGCATATTCTTCAAACATATCATCATAAGAAGGAACATCACATATGGGAGATAAAATATCATCAGAGCAAACTTTCTCCACTAAAGCTGGGGAACTAAAAATATCATGCTTACCAAAACCAGCTTCCCCAAGCTTAGACTCTTCTATAGCATTAGCAACAACGGTATTCAAAGCAATCATACTAACAACACTATTAGCATGCAAATTAAGCTCCAAAGGTTTTTCAATTTTCTCTTCAAACGCTTCATATCTAAACTCAGGAAAAAGACTACAGAACTCTTTATTTTCCATTAAGCCTAACTAGTGAAAATAAAAACAAGAAACAAAAAGATGTAATTGCAGAACCTAAAGGAAATAACTCCGAGCACTCGCACAGGAGGATGCGAGTACCTTTTACCTTACCTCCCCGGCAACGGCGCCAGAAAAGAGCTTGATGTCTACGCACTTCTATTCTTGTAGACACTTGTTGGGCCTCCAAGTGCAGAGGTTTGTAGAACAGCAGCAAGTTTCCCTTAAGTGGATCACCCAAGGTTTATCGAACTCAGGGAGGTTAGAGGTCAAAGCTATCCCTCTCAAGCAACCCTGCAATTACGATACAGAAAGTCTCTTGTGTCCCCAACACACCCAATACACTTGTCAAATGTATAGGTGCACTAGTTCGGCGAAGAGATAGTGAAATACAAGTGGTATAGATGATTATAAGTAGCAAATGTGACTTGAAGTAAATATCGCTGCGAGCAAACATGTAACAAAACAGCAAGTAAACGGTGTGCAAAGCTTGGAAACAAGGCCTAGGGATCATACTTTCACTAGTGGACACACTCCCAACAATATAACATGATTGAACAAATAAACAACTTCTCTCCACTATGGTACTCTGAATTACTCTCCTATTGAATAACACTAATCATTGTGTAGTGGCTACAGAAGGACCCCTTAAAGTTCATCAAGTACTTGACAAACACCACTCATAGAGATATCCAAATCAGATCACAACTCAAGATAGATATCATTGCAACTTAGACCAAGTACTAACACGGTGCACACACTGTCAACATTACACCATGAAAGGAGGAATAGATCACTCAATACTATCATAGTAATAATTACTCTCATAATCCACAAGAGATCACAATCATAGCCTAAACCAAGTACCACCATGATGCACGCACTGTCACCGTTACACCATGGCAGGAGGAATAGATTACTTTAATAACATCACTAGAGTACACTATAATAATTAAGCATAGGAGTAGCATAATATCTGAATAATAACATCTACTTGTTCAACATGATACAAAGCTCACGATCACATAAAGATCACATCATGGGAGAGAGAGGTGAACCACATAGCTACCGGTAGAGCCCTCAGCCCCGGGGATGAACTACTCCCTCCTCATCATAGGAGACAGCAAGGTTGATGGAGATGGCGGTGAGGTCGATGGAGACGGCGGAGACGGCGATGGAGACCGATGGAGATGGCTCCGGGGGCACTTCCCCGTCCTGGCAGGGTGCCGGAACAGAGACTTCTGTCCCCCGAAATTCGTCGGCGGCGGCGGAACTGCGGAACTCTTTCTGGAAATTTGCCGACCCTTTAGGGTTTTCCGTCCCGAGGCTTCTTATAGGCGAAGAGGCGATGTCAGAGGGCTGCCAGGGCCTCCTCACACAGGAGCGGCGCGGCCAGGGCCTGGGCCGCGCCAGCCCTGTGTGAGGGAGGCCTGTGGCCCCTCTCCTTCCTCTCTTCGGATGTCTGGTTGCTCCCGGGAAAAATAAGACTTCTGGCTTTTGTTTCGTCCAATTCCGAGAATATTTCCTGTGTATCACTTCTGAAACACAAAAACAGCAGAAAACAGGAAACTGGCACAGTGGCACTTGTTAATAGGTTAGTTCCGGAAAATGCATAAAAGTGCCACGAAGTGTAACGAAACACAAGGCAAATGGTGTAAAAACAAGCATGGAGCATCAAAAATTATGGATACGTCGGAGACGTATCACACATCGCGATCCGCCGCCGTCATCGACCCGAGATTGGGAGGGTCCAAAAGCTCTTCCCGGCACCCTGCCGGAGAGGGGAATCACCACCGGAGGTCTTCTTCATCGCCATGCTTGCCTCCGGCGTGATGAGTGAGTAGTCTACCTTGGACAATGGGTCCATAGCAGTAGCTAGATGGTTGTCTTCTCCACCATGTGCTTCATGTTTAGATCTCGTGAGCTGCCTTACATGATCGAGATCACCGTTATGTAATTCTACATGTTTTGTTTGTTGGGATCCGATGAATATTGGTGTTATGTTGAGTTGATGTGCTGAATCATATATCTTATGTTATCTCTATGTTGTTTATGATCTTGCATGCTCTCCGTTGTTAGTAGCTATCTTGGCCAAGTAGATACTAGTGACTCCAAGAGGGGGTATTTATGCTCGATAGTTGGGTTCATGCCTGTATTTAATCTGGGGGAGTGACAGAAACCTCTAAGGTTGTAGATGTGTTGTTGCTTGTAGGGAGAAAACAACTTTCTTGTGTCCAAGGACATTCATTTTGTTTACATTACACACTTTGCTTAATGTAGTTATCTGTTATTCACAACTTAATACTCATGGGGTGTTCGGACGATATCCCCGTGGGTGGATTATTAGTCATAGATGCAGTTGGATGGCGGTCTATGTATTTTGTTGTAATGCCCAGAGTAAATCTCATAGTGATCCTCTTGACGTATGCACGTTATCTTTATTCTATCAATTGCCCAACTGTAATTTGTTTACCCAGCATGTTGTTATTTATCTTATGGAGATACACCACTAGTGAACTGTGGACCCCGGTCCAATTTCCTTTACATTGCTATCACATGTTTACTTTACTTGCACTGTTTACGTTCTCACATACTACTATTGCTTTCCACTCGATACGCTCATACCTTTGTTTACAACAAACCGGTGAGATTGACAACCTCATCGTAAGTTGGGAGCAAAGTTCTTGGTTGTGTTGTGTGCAGGTTCCGCGTTGCTACTAGTTGAAGACGCGCTAGCAAGTATCGTTATCGGCGCCCTTGTTGGAGTGTCACTAAGCTAGCAAGCATCACCTTCTGGAGTTTGGCTTTTTCCTACTGGACTGACAAACCTTGGTTTCTTACTGAGGGAAAATTTGCTGTTGTACTCATCATACCTTCCTCTTGGGGTTCCCAACTGGACGGTGATTTACATCAACACCGTGCCGCAACAAGCAACAATTTTCTGGCGCCGTTGCCGGGGAAAAAGAAGACTTCTGCAAGGGGAGTTTCGCACACACATCCTTTACTTTGTTTTAAGTTTTGCTTTATTTTATTTTTGCTTGCATCATTTTATAAAAAACACAAAAAAATTAGTTTCCTATTAGTTGTTATTTTTACTTGTCTGCTTTTAGCTTTGCTAGAATGGCTACTCCTGAAAACACCAAGTTGTGTGATTTTACTAGCACTAATAATAGTGATTTTATCTGCACTCCTATTGCACCACCTGCTCCTGCTGCAAATTTTTATGAGTTTAAGCCTGCTTTATTAAACCTTATTATGAAAGAGCAATTTTCTGGTGCTAGTACTGATGATGCTGCAGCTCGTCTCAGCAATTTTGTTGAGCTATGTGAGATGCAAAAATATAAGGATGTAGAGAGTGATATTATTAAGCTTAAGTTGTTTCCTTTTTATTTGAGAGGAAAAGCTAAGGATTGGTTGCTATCTTTGCCTAGAAATAATATTGATTCTTGGGCTAAGTGTAAGGATGCTTTTATTGGAAGATACTATCCTCCTGCTAAGATTATAGCTTTGCGTAGCAATATTATGAAGTTTAGCCAGTTTAATAATGAACATGTTGCTCAGGCTTGGGAAAGAATGAAATCTATGATAAATAATTGCCCTACTCATGGACTAACTACTTGGATGATTGTCCAAACTTTTTATGCAGGACTGATTTTTTTTTCAAGGAACCTATTGGATTCAGCTGCTGGAGGCACTTTTATGTCCCTTACCTTGGGCGCCGCAACAAAGCTTCTCGACAATATGATGGTAAATTATTCTGAATGGCACATTGAGAGAGCTCCACAAGGTAAGAAGGTAAATTCTGTTGAGGAAACCTCTTCCTTGAGTGATAAGATTGATGCTATAATGCTTATGCTTTCTAATGATAAAGCTCATGTTGATCCTAATAATGTTCCTTTAGCCTCTTTGGTTGCTCAAGAAGAGCATGTTGATGTAAACTTCATTAGAAATAATAATTTTAACAACAATGCTTATAGGAACAATTTTGCTAGTAACAATTATAGGCCGCATCCTTCTACGAATGGTAATGGTTATGGTAACTCTTATGGTAATTCCTCCAACAACACTAGGGCCGCGCCCTCTGAGCTTGAGGTAATGCTCAAGGACTTCATCGGTAAGCAAACTGCTTTTAATAAGTCTGTTGAGGAAAAGTTAGGCAAAATTGATATTCTTGCTTCTAAAGTTGATAGCCTTGCTCTTGATGTTGAACTTCTGAAACTAAAAGTGTTGCCTAATGATGTGAGGGAGAACAATACGTTTGCCACTGCTAACGCTATCCAAGTTAGAATTGATAAAAATGTTAGGATGTTAGCAGAATTGCATGCCAGGTGGGAAAGAGAATATGAGATGGCTAGAAAGATGAAGGTATGTACCATTACTACCTCTAATGATGTTGTTCCAAATGCTAGCAATCCTCTTACTTTGATTGGTGTAGAGAAAACTCCTACTCCTTGTGTTAAAAAGCCCAAAACAGCAAAAACTTTTTCTCAAAAGAGTGCTGAATTTTTTCGGAATGTAGGAGATGATAGCTCTATTTCTTTTAATGATTTTGATGTTGATGGCTGCAATATATCTGAAGTTATTTTGTTCTTGCAAAAGCTTGCTTTGACTCCTAATGCTAGTCCTATAAATGTTGCTTTTACTAAGCATATTACCAATGCTCTCATGAAAATTAGGGATGAAAAGTTGAAGTAAAAAGCTTCTATTCCCAAGAAGTTAGAAGATGGTTGGGAACCCATCATTGATATGCATGTTAATGGTTTTGATTGCCATGCTTTATGTGATCTAGGTGCTAGTATTTCTATTAGAACAAAGTCCGCTTTTCCCCCTATACTTTTCACATGGTTCATGTTTGCCCCCCCAAACTTTTCTTGGCTCACTAAACCCCCCTAAACTATCACTAATGGTCCATGTTACCCCCTTAATTTAGGATTTTACTCAGCCAAACAGTGGGTTTATGACCGTATCTTCACAAATATGCAATTAGTCGCATACAAACACATGACCATGACTAATATGAGCCAAATTAATGGGTTATATTTATTATTTAGGGGGGTTTATTGAGCCAAGTAGAAGTTTAGGGGGGAAATATGAGCCAAGTGAAAAGTTTAGGGGGCAAAAACAGACTTTGTTCTTTCTATTATGCCTAGAAAGATTTATGACATGCTTGATTTACCACCTCTTGAAAAGTGTTATTATGATGTTCCTATTGCTGATGTTGCTAAGAAGAAACCTTTGGGAAGGATTAATGATGTTCTTATTATAGTTAACAATAACCTTGTTCCCGTTGATTTTCTTGTTATGGATGTTGAATGCAATGCTTCATGTCCTATTATTTTGGGAAGACCTTTTCTTCGAACTGTAGGTGCCATCATTGATATGAGGGAAGGCACCATCAAATATCAATTCCCACTCAAGAAAGGTATGGAACACTTCCCTAGAAAGAGAAAGAAATTACTTTTTGACTCTATTCTTAGAGCAAATTATGAGCTTGATGCTTCATCACTTGATATTACTTGATTCGCACTTTCCGCGCCTAGCTAAAAGGCGTTAAAGAAAAGCACTCTTGGGAGATAACCCATTGCTATATTTTCAGTTCTTTTTCTTTTATTTGAGTCTTGGAAGTTATTACTACTGTAATAACCGCTCCTTATCCTTTTTATTTCGTTGTTGTGCCAAGAGAAACCTCTAATTTGAGTGAGGTAAGATTTGGGGATGTTGCTGTCCTGAAACAGATTTCGGTGTTGCACCATAAAAATTCGTGAAAATTCTCAGAATATCTTTTTGACCTGAGATTTCTTGTGCATATGCCCAGGTTATATCCAAACTTTCATTAGTTTAACACTTTTTGATTTGAGCAACAGAAAACCCTCAAAAAAATCGACCTTTGTCAGCTGTTCTGTTTTGACATATTTCTACCACTATTTGTGTTTGCCTCTCTATCGCTTTCTTTTTGAGTTCTTTTGATCACGGAACTTTTGGGGAAGTTGCTACAGTAGTATATGCTTTATATGTGGTGGTTTTGAGTTGAAATCTGAAGCAAAAAGGGGTTGATTCATTATAATGCTTACACTAATGTTGCTAATAGAATTGTGTTTAGTTTTGTATGAAGGAAGTTTTCAAGTGTAGGGATTTGAGAATGATGAGATGAGTTGAAGAATAGACAAAAGCACAAGCTTGGGATGCCCATGCACCCCAAGAAATATCCAAGAGGTACAAGCGTCAAAGCTTGGGGATGCCCCCGAGGCACCCCTTCTTCATCGGCAAAAATGAGGTCACCTTTCAACACACTATATTTTTATTGCTTCATGCACTATGCGTTTTTCTTGGAGCGTCTTGTCTTTAGTTTTCAGTTTTGTTTTGTTTTGTTTGCTGCAATAAATGGTTGGATCCCAACAAATTTCTTTTGGAGAAGTTGCCTTGCTTTTCATTTGCCAAGAACACTCCGTTTTTCACTCTTATCGTTCAACGAGTGTTCTCTTTTTCTAGAACTGCGTTTAGCTTTTATTTTTTGCCTTGATTTTTGTTCAGATCTTCTTATGTCTTTGTATCAAGGTGTATTTTGACCTCTGGTCCATGTTGGTTTTCATCAAAAAGAGTTGTTTTTAAAGGGTTCGAATGGTGTTGGAAAAGAGAAAAAATTTCATGCAAAAAAGTGGTACAAAAAGGAGCTTGTTTAGACTGCGGCTTAGACTTTTGCATGTCATGCTTGATGTTGTTTTGATAGTATGCTTAGTGATTTTTGTTGTAGCATTAATTGTCTCAAATGACTGAGATTGCTTAATGAGCCTTTAAAAAAATCATGCGTTGTTTTTATTATTTGGAAGCATTAATTTGGTTTTCTCCTTGATGCTTTATTTGGGTTGACTTGGCGCATGCTTACACATATTTGACTCATACAAAGTCGCCATAAGCCTCTATGATCATTTAGTTTTTGACTTTTGATGCCATCTTATGCTTCTTTTAATGTTGCTTTATCGCTTTGCATGATTATGGCCGTTATTGCTCTCTTAGTTGGTCGCTCCCAGTGTTTTGCTAGCCCTCATTTTGTACTGAGTATGAGCTCTACTCGTGCATCCAACTCCTAAAAACCAAGTTATTCCAATGTGTCCACCATACATACCTATTAGCAATTTGCTTTTCCAAGTACATTTGACTTGCTTTTATCTATCCTTCAAATTAAACTCTTTTGGTGTTATGTGAAAATTAGTCAGTAAAGCTCTCACGAACCTGATGGCACACTTTACTTTTCTCGCTTTTAAAATTTTGACATTGTGGCTCTTTTATATTGACGTTATGCTTGCAAGTTGTAAGTTGGAAATTAGCCAAACCATGCCGTCATGGGGTAAGCTTTCAACATTGCACTTCTTATTTGAGTTGATATCGTGATCTTTTGTTTATGGATACCCGTGATGTGAAATAAGTTGGGAATCTTGCGGGATCATGGAGTTTGTATATGTGTTAGAGAAATGCCTGGGCCGCTAATCTAAGCCATGCATCATTCATGGTGGAAATTTACAGCATGCCCATAGTGGACATTCGACGACGCATCTCAAAATAAAAAGCTATACCAATGGTAAATAAAAGAGATGCCGAGGTGTTCATTGTCTGTTTGTCCTGTCATTTTGATGTGGGCTTGTTCCATGTCATCGGGCAAGGAGGTACCCCATTGGCGGTTCTCGATGATACGTGTATACTTACAATGACAAGAGCTTGCTTGGGACACTAAGTCGAGTAGCATGAGGTTTGGGTATTCGTACTTCACGGGACACGAGGTTTTCAACTTATGACTTGTCAAGCATATGCTCATAAACGTTCTTGCATTTACTTTAACCATTCAAGATGCCTATGATGGGGGCAATGAGAGCTCAAAGCTAGTAAGTACCATAATTTTTGAAGGTTTATAAAACTCACAATCACTGCTTCCCTCTGCGAAGGGCCTTTCTTTTACTTTTATGTTGAGTCTCCACCTTCTACCTTTATGCACCGTCTAAGAGAGCATAGTTGTCATTCTGAGTTTAATGTGCATAGTCCCAAAGTTTATCATTGATTGATTCATGATTTTGGTTTCACTTGTTCTTAAATTATTTGTATCTAGTCGCCCTCTTAAACTTGAAGGTGTCCTATGCATTTATGTTTTGCTCTCCATGAAGGACAAGCTGAAAACCATTTGTATGTTTTTCCATATGATTTGAACACACATTTGACTTTCATTGTTTTATTTTCATGATCTTTTGTTTGTGTTCTTTTTCATGTTATAACATGGTTGCTAAGTTTCTTCTATCAAGATTATATCTTTCATGCCCATGTTTTAAGTTCTTTTGATCCCAGCACTCAATGCTTTACATAGATGATCAAGATTGTGTTGGTGCATGTCACCTCAAAAATTATTCTTTGTTATCACTTACCTACTCGAGGACGAGCAGGAGTTAAGCTTGGGGATGCTTGATACGTCTCAAACATATCTATAATTTTTGATGCTCCATGCTTGTTCTTGCACCATTTGCTTAGTGTTTTGTTACACTTCGTGGCATTTTTATGCATTTTCCGGAACTAACCTATTAACAAGATGCCACAGTGCCAGTTCCCTATTTTCTGCTGTTTTTGTGTTTCAGAAAAGTTACACAGGAAATATTCTCGGAATTGGACGAAACAAAAGCCAAACCTCCTATTATTTAACGAAGCTTCCAGAAGACCGAAGAGGAGACGGAGAGGGGCCACGGGCCGGCCACACAGTAGGGCGGCGCGGCCAGCCCCTGGCCCGCGCCCCCTATGTGTGAGACCGCCCTGGTCCACCTCTGACGCTGCCCCTTCGCCTATGAAGACCCCCCGAAGGGAAAAACCTAAACACCCGATCAATTTTCCAGAAACACATCGCGATCCGCCATCGTCGTCGACCCGAGATCGAGAGGGTCCAGAAGCTATTCCCGGCACCCTGTCGGATAGGGGAATCGCCACCGGAGGTCTTCTTCATCGCCATGCTTGCCTCCGGCGCGATGAGTGAGTAGTCTACCTTGGACTATGGGTCCATAGCAGTAACTAGATGGTTGTCTTCTCCACCATGTGCTTCATGTTTAGATCTCGTGAGTTGCCTTACATGATCGAGATCACCGTTATGTAATTCTACATGTTGTGTTTGTTGGGATCCGATGAATATTGGTGTTATGTTGAGTTGATGTGCTGAATCATATATCTTATGTTATCTCTATGTTGTTTATGATCTTGCATGCTCTCCGTTGTTAGTAGCTATCTTGGCCAAGTAGATACTAGTGACTCCAAGAGAGGGTATTTATGCTCGATAGTTGGGTTCATGCCTCTATTTAATCTGGGGGAGTGACAGAAACCTCTAAGGTTGTAGATGTGCTGTTGCCACTAGGGAGAAAACAACATTCTTGTATCCAAGGACATTCGTTTTGTTTACATTACACACTTTGCTTAATGCAGTTATCTGTTGTTCGCAACTTAATACTCATGGGGTGTTCGGACGATATTCCCGTGGGTGGATTATTGGTCATAGATGCAGTTGGATGGCGGTCTATGTACTTTGTTGTAATGCCCAGAGTAAATCTCATAGTGATCCTCTTGACACATGCACGTTATCTTTATTCTATCAATTGCCCAACTGTAATTTGTTTACCCAGCATGTTGTTATTTATCTTATGGAGAGACACCACTAGTGAACTGTGGACCCCGGTCCAATTTCCTTTACATTGCTATCACCTGTTTACTTTACTCGCACTATTTACTTTCTCGCATACTACTATTGCTTTCCACTCGATATGCTCATACCTTTGTTTACAACAAACCGGTGAGATTGACAACCTCATCGTAAGTTGGGAGCAAAGTTCTTGGTTGTGTTGTGTGCAGGTTCCACGTTGCTACTAGTTGAAGAGGCGCTAACAAGTATCGTTAACGGCTCCCTTGTTGGAGTGTCACTAAGCTAGCAAGCATCACCTTCTGGAGTTTGGCTTTTTCCTACTGGACTGACAAACCTTGGTTTCTTACTGAGGGAAAATTTACTGCTGTACTCATCATACCTTCCTCTTGGGGTTCCCAACTGGACGGTGATTTACATCAACACCGTGCCGCAACAAGCATGGCCAAAACACTATCAATGATCAATCTTCTATAATGCCCATTGCAGTATTTTGTTGTAGATCTAGCTATTTACCTGCTACAGTATTTCTACCAGTGATTTTGTAGCATTAATTTTTTGGTACAAAATATCGAAAGAATGAGCTTGAACAAAGGTAGTATTCTTCTCACCACTATGTCTAAGAATATTGAAATCACCACCAACAATATAAGGAGTCAAAACATTAGTACAGAAGGCAAAAAGCTCAGCAAGGAAATCTTCTTTGTGCTCCTCTTGAGCAGCACCATAAGCAACTAAGGGGACCAGGAGACTTTTTCCAGCTTATCCCAAAGAACAAAATGCAACATGTACCTACCAGCCTTAAAGGCATTCACTTCCAAGGAATCATTCTTAACACCACGAAGGACACCACCAGATCTTCCAACAGAGGGAACCCATTTCCAAAAATAGTTGTCACCAGGGTCTAATTTTCTAAAGAAACTTCTATCATAATCTTTTTTAATAGTTTCTTGCAACCCAATAAAGTCAACGCCATAATCATAAAGGAGATCTTTCACACAGGAAACAAAACCTTTCTTTCCCACCCCTCTAATATTCCAAATGACACCTTCAATTGGATTTTTTTTTGGTTTTGATCTAGTTCTACTAACCTTGCCAGGGGACAGGGCACAGTTAGTAGAATCAATTCTTTTACTTTTCTGACTCCTAGTTATAGGTCTAGAAGCAGAAACATTAGATTTTCTCTTCATATTCTTCTTTCTCTTATTTTCAACCACAATAAAGGAAGTGTCCTCATTATCAAAGGAGGAAATCCAGTCCATGGATAAGGGAGTAGTGGTTCCTTCATTGCTATCAATGAAAAGGGTAGCAGTAGGGTATTTATAATTTTTTGCTTGGAAGCTAGGGTATTCCTAGAAGATTCCAGTTCTCTTAACAAATAAATAGAATCATAATTGCCATCAGGAATCTTAACCCCCATTAAACCAGCTTTAACCATGATTTGGTTATCAGACAACACAACAAAAGAATTATTACTCAAAGGATTAGGAGCAGAATCATGATTACCTTCAAGGTTTCTTTTCTTGGATAGGGTAGTTGCCTTCTCCATGATGTCAATGTTGGTAGAGTCTTGCAGTCTTGAACTAAATCTTATCCCACAATCATCAGCTTGATAAACTACATCAAGGGTGACTGAACCAAATATTCAGGAGACCCATCCAAAGGAGAAGAGGAATCTCCAGTGATGTCAGTAATTGTAGGAAGAGGAGGCCATGCTTCATCAGAGGGAGATTTATCACAAGGAAAAAGGAGGGAGTTAAAAGTTTCCAAAGTCATACTCTTGCAAGTCTCCTGAGAAATGGAGTTGGTGTTCAGAATAGGGCATGGAATCAGCCATTTGTTTGCAGCATCTTGAGCAGAGGATTCATGCTCCCTATGCATGGTTTCAATCAGAAGCTCATCACCAATGGTGTTGTCCGCTTCAGACTCTTGTTCAACAGGTTCACTCTTAGGGATGGTCTCACAGTTAGCCATTTGATTCAGTTTGACTGCCTTGCACAGGACCTTCAGAAGTTTCTTTGGTGTTGGATCCATTGGAATCAGTTCCGTCTCTCTTAGGTGAAGGCTTAGAGGAACCACCAACCCTGGTAGAGTCATCATTTCTAGGAGGCCCACAAAACCACAATCCTATCCACCTCATAGCAGAAGTCATAAAAATAGTCACCCAGGCAGCCTTCAGCCATGTGTGGGATTCTCTCAACATCTCTACATCCAATGAGAACCCTAACAAACTCTGGCTTGTGCAAAGTAGTAGAGTCCAGGTCCGAGGAGACACCAACAAGGGAGCCAGCATAGAAACAATTAGCATCAGTCCTTCTGTCCAAGGGGATATTACTGATTCTGACCCAAGCCTTCTGTAAGCTGCATTTAGCACCAATAGAAGCAGTCTAGGTAGACAATTAGATAGTGGCATCCATAGTTTTCAGCCTCATAGATGAGCCATAATACACATCACGCTCAACCTCCCTAGGGTTTGGAAACCTCATGATGAACTGGTTCTGTCCTATAGGCCTAGCAGTGCAGCACCAACCATCACCAAAAACTATGTTAAACTCCTGCTCGATCTCTCTGAAAGAAGCAACTCCTTCAATGATAGTAATAGCCACACTACTGGATCTCTCCTTGCTTTGCTTTTCAGAACTATTGTTAGGGAAAAAGAAGAATCAAAGACCAGGGGATTGAAAGCCACACATAGAAGGAACACACTCTCAGGGTAGAATAGTTTGGCAAATCTGAGAGATGTGACCTAGTTTCCTACAACGCTCGCATCTAATAGTAGGACATCTACCAGTAAAGTGACCACTGGAGTTGCAGTTGAGGCACATGGAGTCATCATGACGGGAAAGCGAGCCAGGGTTAACTGATTTGTTACCAGAGGAGATACCAGTCCCACCAGCAGAAGAATTCGCTTCCTAGCGACGCGGCTCAGATTCACGCACGGCCTTCTCCCAACGATCACCTGAACCCGAAGTTCTTGCAGAGTCCGAGGAGGCCTGAGGAACATCTTCATGATGCCAAACCATCTTTTCCCGACCACCACGGTCATTACTGTAGCCGTGGCCGCGATTACTCCCGAAACCACCACGGCCACCTCCGTCTCCCATATGAGAGACAACCTGGGAGAAGGAGTGGAGATCACCAACAACCTTCCCAGGCCACCAACCGAACGAATCAGGAGTGGATGGGCGATTAGGGTTTGGCATAGAGGACCAAAAATGGTGAAGCAACAAATCTAGATCGGACCAGGGGCGGCGGAACCGGTATAAATATGCGCCGAATTAGGGTTCCGGTTTGAGGAGGGGTCCACCTGTCTGCGAGACCAAGAGGGGGAACCATGCGATGAAGGACACGCGTGCACATCTTGAGCCAACATAGAGGACGCAGGGGTAGAAATGGAAAATGGTTGCGCCCCAAGCACGCCGGCGACCAAATCCGGCGAGGAACACGACGCATCGCCATTAGAACCCGAAGGAAACAACATTGAAGGATTCAATGGAGCAATAGATCCAAATCGAGAGGTTTCCGATGAAAATTGGGCCACCCGTGTTAATCACTTCCTCAGGGAGAAGCTGTCTTGTACCAAGGATTCTCTCCGATTCATTCAGCAGAGTAATGGATCTCAAATCGTGCCGTAGCACCAGGATGCCATCCATGAAAGGGGAATTTCTCCCAGGAATCATGAGCGCGTAGGTTACACGCCAGCTCGTAAGCCGAGAGGAGGAAGCATACTCACCGAGGATCACCGACGATTTTCGAGTTCCGCTTCCATGGCCCTGATGAGTGGTCGCAGATCTCCATCTGGAATCGGCAGACGCCAGCCCCGTGGCTCCGCCATAGCCGACTTGATTTGCTCCGAACCGAGGCACATGTAGAGGAGGAAGTACTGTTGCTCGAGCTTGTCACGGATCTCCGCCTGCCGTTACCGATCGTACTCCTCGTACCAACGCGCATCCTCCAGGTGACGTTCCAGGTGGCGGATGTGATATTGATGACGGTTGCACAGAAGAGAGAACACATAGAAACTGCTGTGATGCTACCGGATCTCGAACCTAAGAGTGGGGCTCAGGAGTAGCAAAGATGAGAAAGAAAGCAAAAAAGGCAAAGCATCATCCATGTGCACAAACCAGCACAACTAGCAGAGCGGTTCAGCACGGTGGCGTACACTGTAGTTTCTCTAAACTTGTAAGGACAAAATCAAAATACAAACACCCGATCCCAATTTTACAGTAGAGAAGACTAGTAGATGATCGTTAGTCTAGATCAATTTTCCAGAATCGCAGCATGTTTTTTCCGGATCGCAGCATGTGCCCCGCTGACACTCGAAAGGGCAGAAGAAACAATAAACGCATTTTTCTGATTAAAATCTGTCACCAAGACGGGTTATAACGACGGGGTGGTCACGATCCAAAGGCGATCACGGATCTGTGAGCCGGGTCCACGAAGTAATAGCCACCTGGCACAGACAGGCAGCGGCAACCAAGCCGATCACGTTGCCCTGCGGCTTGGTCTAGACTAGTCCCCACGACTCCCATCTCCACCACTCCCGTGGACTCCCTCCTTCCTCTCCCTCCTCCTCCTGTCGTGTCCTCCCGTCCCCCGCGCGGTGGTCGCCCGTCGCCGGAAGCAGGAGACCGCAGCCGGAGGACCGTCAGATCCGCCCCCGCCGCCGCCAAGATGAACGACACCGATGTCTCCAAGCAGATCCTGCAGATGGTGCGCTTCATCCACCAGGAGGCCGAGGAGAAGGCCGGCGAGATCTCCGTCTCCGCCGAGGAGGTTAGTTTCTCTCCCTCTCGCCCCCCTTCCCCTCTCGAACGCCCCAGAAGCTTCGCGATCCGCGCCTGCTAGTTTCCTTAACGCTCGATCTCGAAGCGCTCAGGGTTTGCCTCCTTGATTGCGAGCCGCTCGATTGCTTAAGCCTAATTTCTATTTTGGGATCGCGAGATCCGAGTCGAAGTGGCGAAACGCCCTAGCTCAGAGGTAGATCGACAAGCGTCTAGAATCGGGCCGTGTAGCTTAGGCTGATCTCGGAATTAAACTAGAAGCTTCCAGATCGCCAAGTTCTCAGCCACGTTCTAACTTCTGACCCGATGTAGAGTCGTCGAAATTCAGATACCTGCAAGACTAAATCCGTACTACTCCCTGGTCGTGTTTGTGCTCTTCCATTTCGCTTGATGCTGCTAGAAGCAGAACTGGAGCCTGATCTTACTGGAAAATTGTTACATACGAAAAAACTGAAGCAGCTGATCACGATGCTTCATTGCCTGCTACTTACGATCCGTTGTTCTGCCCCACCACCCCTGATCCATTCCATGCATGATACGTGTGTGTGTGTAGGCTGTAGCATTAACCATCCTGAATCTTAGATGCCATTTTATTCACCTATATCACACAACGGGGAATGGATCTTCGAGCAGAGTGCCATAAATACCAAATTGTTTGTCTGCAGGATGAGTTGGTCGTGTACTGGATCTTGAGCATTACACTTGCCTGATGGCTGTTGTCTGTCTTTTGCATTTAGTTATTATCCCTGGGTTGGTATGATCAGTTATCGTGTTCCACTCTGCCATAATAAGAACATTATCTTTAGGTCTAGGATACATGATTTGTAACCATTCTGAGTTTCCCTGAGCCAGGAGAATGCCCGTGAAGCAACATGTCATTCCTTTTGTAACTGAAGCTTTTCTTATGCATGTGCTTGTCTATTGCCTGTTTGTCCCTATGTTTGCTATGCCATAAGTTGCTTGCTTGTCTTAATTTGTTCGCATGTCTTCCTATTGTGTACTTACATCGCAGGAGTTCAACATTGAGAAGCTGCAACTTGTTGAAGCTGAGAAAAAAAAGATCAGGCTAGAATATGAGCGGAAAGAGAAGCAGGTTGATGTTCGCAAGAAAATGTGAGGCTTGAATTCTCTCAATTTCCTCTTTCCCCACGAGAAAAAATGATGTCTACTGCATTTCATCTTTAGCATTTTGAGAAATCATTCTACACTGGAATTATAACAATATGTTGTAGAGAGAGCTGAGCAGAAAATTCGATAATAAATATATCATTGACGGCAACCATTGTGGTACAAGCTAAGCCCAAAATTGATTTAGCTTTACAGTATCATTAGCTACGTGTTCTTCATTTCGGGCCACTTGAATGATATATATACTTCATTGGTGTATAGCTAAGCTCAAGCACGTTATAATGGTACTGCATAGCTTTGCAGTAAACTGATCAGTTGACTAAAGATTTACCATGAAGAAAAAGCTGTGTGGACTGCTTGATTGATTTGAGTAATGAATATGTGAGATGTATTGAAGTGAAGATTCTCTATGAAATATGAACTTTAAAGTAGGATATACGGTTCATGTATGTTAAGTTTAAATCCAATGACTAAAAGGAAGCTACCGTGGGCAAAAACGAAAATACAAAGCAACAGAACTACAGAAGAAGAATAACATAATCTAGTACTAAAACAATGTCACCTTAGTATCATGATATATATAGGTTTCCTTTTGTAAATTTTGACGAAACATTAGGTAACTGCACAATTCACGAACCATCTTCATTAATATTTCCAAGTATATCCATTTCCTACCTGACAAAGTGTAGCTTTTTCCCTTTATCAGTGAGTACTCTATGCAGCTCAATGCTTCTCGCATCAAGGTGCTTCAGGCCCAGGATGACTTGGTTAATCAAATGAAGGAGGATGCAATGAAGGAACTCCTGAATATCAGCAGCAACCACCATGAATACAGGAACCTGTTAAAAGAACTAGTTGTTCAGGTTTGTTTGAATATACTACGCGCAAAACTTTTCCTTTGTTCCTTATGATTGGGAGGGGTGCATCTATTTTATTTTACTTACACAATTGATTATGTAATATCAAGGTCTTCTCTAACTCTCAATAACAATGTGGGTATGTGTAATTTTGGTATTTTTAGTTATGATCCTCCCTTGGTTTTTCATTTTGACACGTGTGAATTTTATTCATAGGATCGAGAAAGCAGCATCCCTTTATGATACTCCTAATATCTTCTGTTTATTTCCAAACTCATTAACGAGTCCTGTTGTGGAAACACAGTGCTTGCTTCGGTTGAAAGAGCCAGCTGTACTGCTCCGCTGCCGCAAAGAAGACCACCATAATGTAGAATCAGTATTGCATTCAGCAAAGGGGGAGTATGCATCAAAAGCGGAAGTCCACGAGCCAGAGATACTAGTGGACCACAGTGTGTACTTGCCACCTTCTCCAAGCTATAGTGATGATGATAAGCATGGCCAATTTTGGTAAGGCATTGCATAATTGTTTGGGTATTTTCTTGGTTTTTATTTCCGAAGGTTTTAAGTCACGATATTCGCGGTGAGGTCCCAGCTACAACGACTATCGAAGCAGTTTCTCGATAGTGTTTTAATAATAAAAAGACAAAAAAGCACATGTAACATGATATTCTTTCAAATTATCGAATATATTAGAGAAACATAGTAGTTTAGCACTAGCAATAGTAGATATGTTCATAGACGTGTCAACCAAAGTAGTACTACAATATGTATTATTGCCTTCGCTGTATAGCACAACTGCCATAAATTGTTTGTGATAAATGCATCAATACAAAATAACTGAGATATTGCGCTACAAGCCAAGACAAATAGCAAGATATTTGGAGATATAGTGCCAGTCGCTATTATAGTGTAATAATTGGCTCCTTGTTTAGCGTTTGGGGGTCCTAAAATCTATAACAGCGCTGTAGTTGTAGTTACTGCTAGCTATTTAGAATGTGTAAGGTATTGTAAATTTAGCATCAATACATATGGTGTCATCTACTTGTGTTCTAGATTTTCAGCTTGAGTATGCTCTTAAAATCTGGTCTACAGCAGGCATTTTAAATCCATGATCTTTCAGTAGTTTCATGCTAATTGCTGACTGCAATCCTTTTCATGATTACACTGTTTATGCAGCCATGGAGGTGTTGTGCTGGCTTCTCGAGATGGAAAGATTGTGTTCGAGAATACAGTGGATGCAAGGCTGGAAGTTGTCTTCCGCAAGAAATTGCCAGAGGTGAGCTCATTTAGCTCATCTTTCAGTGTACTATATGTTCTGCCAGCCCCTGAGTTTGCATAATTCTCTTAGGAAACAATAGAAAAAGAAAACGATCCTGACGAATTTCCTAATTCCTACGCTCGGCATTTTGGTAGGATCAACCCCATCGGTGCAGTGTGGACCTCTGAGAAGCAACGTTGTAATTGGTTTTGCTTTTTAATATGATCACAAACAACAATTGTTTTAATTATAAAATGGTTAAGGATGACATAATCATTTAGTTGTACGAAAATGCCCATTATAATAAGTAACCCCTAAAGGGAAGTGAAAACATCTTACCCCCATTTGTTGCTAAATCAGTTCACGTGTATTCCGTTAACCACACCAATACTACATTATCATAATGATCTAGGGGGAGTACATCGGGTTTTTGCTTTAGTTGTAACAGATACTGCATTTGTAGTTTGTGTATATGTCCTCGGGGGACATCTATTTCAGAGGATAAAACCCTACACGGGACATACAACATTGTACTATATTCTGCAGAGAAAGAAAAGCTATTCAGAAACATGAAGTTTATTTAACATCCTTGTTTCCTTGCAGATCCGGAAGCTTCTTGTTGCGGCCTAGGTGATGGTACAGCTGTTTCTATGTAATGGCTGCTGGTTTGACCCTGCAGCTGCAATGAACTCCACCTGTTTTTTTGCAAACATTTGATTGTTTAAAGTATTCATCCTCTATGTAAGCACTACATATTTGTTCATTATTATTGCTGAGCACAAACTATTTGCACGCTGTTTGCTCCGAGGAATAAATAAATAAAGAACTGTAAGATTTGAAGGGTTCAGCTAGGCATTGTGGCTACTTGTGCTGATGAACTCTCTGGCTTGCGATTTTGTGTAGTCTTTATCATAGATTGTGAAAAGAACCTTCCGTGTGATGACTGATGTGGGTTGTCTGTTTCTTTGCAACTGGTTTAAGGCTTCCGTACTTTTCTTTGAGAAGTTACCCATGGGTTCATTTGTTAACTACACATTGCAACCCAGGCAGGAAAACCGTGGGCTTCAATATTGCTGGATTGCGACTATCTCCACTGGGACGCGTTGGCAGCCAAGTTGCTAATTTGTCAGACCGTTGTTGTACTTGCCTCTTGTGGGAGAGAGGGCTACTAATAGCTCAACTAATCCACTGAATCTGTGGACGAGCCCCAAGGTGCCTAGGCCACAGAATGTAGCAAACACAAAGGTAGGGAAGGAACAGACCAAATGCGGCTAGGCGTGTAATATGATCATGTGGACGTCCAATGGTGAAACACCATTCCATCCGAAATATTGGAAAAAAACCATGCAGTTACACAGGTGTTGGGCCACAAAAGCATCCAAAGTCAGCTCGTGTACTCTTCAGTCTCTGCCACCGGTCGGATAACGATCTTCGGAGTACAAAAAGTATCCAAAAGAAAAGATTTCTTCATAAATCGCTGAAATGCTAGATCCATGCACACCAAAACATATATATCTACTAACCTGGTTGGCATGCTTTTGAACAATTGAATACACTGATCAAATATAGTAATTCCCTACAAAAAAGGCAATACAAGCATTTCCAAGCATAATATGTATAAACATGATAACACTAAGAAGAGATTTCTTCTAGAGCTAATAACACCAGCCATACACAAACTTGTCCGATGGGTGCATTTTAGTACAACAACTTGCAAAAGGTGATCAGGTGGTACATAAAGTTGTTAAAATGGTGCAATCTGGTACAAGTGTGTTCTAGTGCTGAGCAAGCCGTGGCAGGGAGTACGGCCGGCCACCAGATCTGGTACTAAGATGCACCCTCTGAACAAGTTTGTGTATGTCCGGTGTAATTAGCTCTTTCTTCTATAATGGAGAATCACATCCCCGGCCACCAGACCCTAATGTATGTTCATGCAGAAAAATAAGACAAAAGCGCCATAAGCGACCTGTAGCATGAAGGAAAAGCATGGCTCCTTCCAGCTTCCATCCGAAATCGAGAATGTAGCTTCAGAATTCCACTCCTTGCTGCACCGTTGGCTTCATACAGACTACAGAGCTTTGCAAATGCATCCATCATAAAACCCAAATGTACAACAGTTTTTCAAAAATAAAATAAAATAGGACACACATCCTGAGTGCAAAAGCAGAACTGCCAATACCAATATGCTGGAAACAATGTTACAATTGAATATCCTCTACTCCCTCCAATCGGAAGTAATGTCAGTGATTTTGTACTAACTTAGTACAAAGTTTGTATCAAGTCACCGACACTTATTTCCGATCGGAGGGAGTACATAATTTCGGCAAAACAATGTTACAATGAGTATCCTTCCTGTTTATACCGATATGCTGGAAATGATGATATTGAGCACCTTGTAGCTAGCATGCGTAACACATGTGCCCAGAGAGAAAGCATGACAACATGTGGAGAGACTGCTCCTGGTTATTCATTCTCATACCCAAATTTAAGAGCCGTCTGCAGGAAAGATTTGACATCTTCTTCACATTCCAATCTGTCCCAGCATTCAACATTGTCGAACCATAGTTCCTGCAGCTTCAGTGGCAAGCTGTGCATCTGGAAAGGGAGTCTACCTAGCGATGGCGATTTTGTAAGCACCAACTGCTCCAGGGAGGGGAATGCCACGTCAGGACCGCAAATGGTGAGTAACCTAGAGTTGTCCGAAAGGCGCAGATGTTTCAAGCAAGGAAATGTAACATCTGATGCCCTTGAACTCTCTTGATCCATGCTCACTATTTCACCATGGTGCCCCGTCTTTGGAAATACTTCCTCCATACTGTTGCAGAAACGTACCTCTAGCTGTTCGAGGCAAGGCAAGTACATCACCCAAGAGAGGTGCTCTAGCTTCGAGCAGCTATTCACATCCAAACAAGTGAGTCTTGGAAATACTGACGCTGGAGGTCTTCCCATCCACACGATCTCTTTCAAGTTTACCAAACACCACAGGGAGAGCTTATTGAGAATACCAAACTCAAACTGACAGTTTGGTTCTTGCCTTACTATTATTTGCGTCATGTTGCTCTGTATAATTTCCAGTTCATACAAGGTCCATTGCGCAAAGTCAACTGAAAGAATATAAGAGAGACAAAACGTGTGTGTTTCTATAAGACTCCCCAGAATTAAAGACCTGATAGGGAGGTTAGCGGCATCTCTCAGTGATTCACACTCAGCAAAACCACCAACCTCAATACCAGCCGCTTTCAAGTGATCTAGGGTTCCCAACTCTTGGAATACTGTAGGGTTATAGTTCACAGAGCCTCCCTGATATGCTCGCCAAGTCCTCAACTCTATTACTTGCAATGCTTTAAGGTTAGATATGATTCCGTCCGGTATTCTTTGCATGTCTGTGCACAGTAGGTACAAGAACTTGAGCTTAACGAGGTTTCTGAAGCAGTACGGCAATTGGCATATGTCAGGATTATGTGACAAATCGAGGTACTCCAAGTCTGCCAAGGAACATAATTCATCAGGTATGCTCTTGAGAAGGTTCAACCTCAAATCTAGATATGTCAGTGAAGTAAAGTTCTTGATTGTTTCAGCTATGCTTTCATCAAAATAATTATTCTGAAGGCTTAACATCTTCAGTTTCATGGGGCAAGGATCAATGCAAAAGGGAGGAAGTTTACTCATTTCATTTAACATCAATGAAATGTACTCAGCTCTGCCCCAAGGGATGCTAAAATTTTCTTCTCTGCCAGCTTTTGCACGGACAAACCACTTGTTGTTGTTCTCACCGCAGCCACAAGAGATCCATAAAGCCATGTCACGAATCACATCATGCACTTTCACAATACCATACCGATTTCCCCTGTTTTCTAAAAGACATGCATCTCTAAGGTCGCCTATTAGACTATATGCTTTTGTGTAGAAACTTTGTATGTCACTATCACCATCCACTAGACCTAAGCCGATCCAGCATTAAGCGAGGTCAGCTTTGACAATCTCCCAATCCTCAGGCCACAGTGCGCAAGTCAAGAAACAGTGTCTCAAGGTGTCGTTTCGTAAACTATCATAACTAAACTTGAGCTTTCTAAAAACATTTTCCATAGACAGGGGGTCATCTCCATCGCAGCATGACCGCTGCATATGTTGGATGGCATATTCCCATTTAGGAGCAGTTTTTTGATACATTGCCTTTCCAATAACTACCAAAGCTAATGGCAAACCCTTCAGTTCCTTCACAAGCTTTCTTGCAAGGGCTTCAATACGCGGACTAGAAGAAAGAGTTTCCTGACCGACCTTTTCTTGGAATAACTGCCATGCCTCATCCTCCTGCAGACAAGCAACTTCTAATTCTTTTCTCACCTCCATTTCACCACACACTTGTCTTAATCTTGTTGTCAGCACCACTTTTCTCTTGAGTTGATTTACAGTTCCAAGGGGATATGGTATGCCAACTGCTTGCAGATCAATTTGCTCCCAAAGGTCATCCAAAAGTACAAGAAAGTTTATCTCTTTTAAGAATTCATAAATGATGTGGCGTTGAGATTCCACATCACCATCTTTTTTCAGTTGAAGTTTCTTTACAATTTCAGCTTGGACCTTTTCCACTGAACATTCCTTGGAGGCTGTCACAAAGATAACATTGAAGTTCATATCTCCCAATAATGAATTATTGATACTAGCTTTATGCCCGCGCATTGCTGCGAATTTCTATTTGTACTTTAGTAAAATCACGAATCCCTCAAGAATCATCGTAATTAAGGACTTGTGAATTTTACGTGGTCACATATACATATATGTTTAATGGTAATTTCTTTCTAGAGTAGACTAATAAATTACTTTCTTGGGATGAAAACAAAGCACCGCAGTTCTCCATTCCTAGGAAATGCACCATTCAATGATATGAAACATCATTAACATTTAATTGTGGTTTAAAAAAAGATTAGCATTTATTTATAGGAAGAATAATACAGAAAGAGTCATCAGTCACAGAAGTAAGCAGTTTGTGTAGTTTGAATATAAATGTAGCATTTTGGAAAAATGATTTCTTGACCAGTTCAGTGGTTCCATTCCTACTGGACGGATCCATCAGACCATTAACCATTGACTCTATATCTCAGATATTAGTACTACTATTTTAATATCACCCTTGTATTGCTACTGATATATCAAAAGAGCTTTGCACGAACACGTTTGCACAACTTCTACGGTTACATGCATCTTCCTCTGGAGATTTGTAGAAGAACCGGTGCCGCCTCTGCTGCCATGTTAAAATGAACTACTTCTCTCTAATGCTACAAACATTAGTAATCAGATAGTAGTCAAAAAAACATTAGTAATCAGATAGTAGTAAAAAAAAACATTAGTAATCAGATGCTTAGAGGGCTAAAAAACGATCCCAAATCTACTCGCTGGGCCCAACAATTCTAATTGCCCAGATCGATGGGAGCAATAAAGATTCCTGAGTCCTGAAGCGCTGGTTCTGCAAGACGTCCAGAACGAAGTGGCCGCAAATCCGGCCGAAGCGCTCGGGCAGGTCGCACATTTGCCAATCGGCGAGGAGCACCAGCTCCGAACCCTCCCTTCCTGCGCCTCCCTGATCACCCGCACCACCTTTCCTTGTCGACAGTGCTTAGCGGTGAGCAGGAGAGAGTGGACCAACAACTGACGTGCACAGCTCATCAGAAAAGCATCCGCACCGGTACCGCCTCCCTTCCAGTTCCCGCTGGTGGACGCCCCGGCCTCCTCCCCTACGGGCCCCCACATCCATCTCCATCCCCGTCGGTGGATTCCGTGGTCTCCAACTCCCTCCGCCCGCGTCGGGAAACTGGCCGATGAGGAGGGAAGCAAGGCATTCGCACTGGTAAACAGAACCACGGGGCAAGCAGCCATGTGGAAAAGTAAGGAGCCGGGGGAAGCGGACCTGCGGCTGGCTCTCTACAACGGCGATGTAAGTCCCGATGCTGTGGTCGTTGGGGAAGCAGCTCTCTGGTGGATTTTCTGGATGCCGGGGCGCGAGGCACTCAGATGACGTCGCCGCCGCGCTCAGTTTCTGGTCGCCGCCGTTTGACTTCGTGAGGCCGTCGCCGCCGCTCAATTCCTGGTCACCGCCGCGTGACTTCGCAAGGCCCTCGGCTGCCGTCGATCCTCAAGTCCAGGGGTTAAAATATAAAATATGACAAATAACTGTGGACTGCGGGTTTATTCTATAGTTCTCAAGGGGCTTAAATGAAAATAACAGCGACGGACGTACGACCTACCAGTCGTTTTGCCGTTTTATTTGTACAGATTATTCAGTAGACATGTTTTGCCCACTCCACCTGGACCCCATATTCCAATAATTCCAACAGGATCATCCTTAATGAAATGGAGAGCACCCTGCACAATAAGCTCTTGACTAGGCAGTTGAACAGACTGGATAGGGTAATCTATCACAGGAGGTGGCGGTCGCTGGACTGTGACAATACTGGGTCTACGTTTGACACATTCGTCCACATCAGGCAGCCTCTCAACTGCTCTCTTACTGATTGTGTAGTTCTCCCAGCAATTTAGGGAGCAGCAAGGAAAACGTCTGAATCGCTGGTTATATTGATCACGGTTAGCCTTTTCTATTGATATAGCTCCATCCACCCTTTTCAGCCAATGTTCTGCTTCCTCTGTTGCTGTCAGGCCACTGCGGCTGCCTTCTTTAATCTCTTGTTGGACACCAATTTGCTTGCCATGCAAAGTCTGAGCAGCCCTCTCATGAGCCCTCACGTTTTTGCCAGTATTGAAGCAATACATGACATGTTTGAAGAAAATATCTTTGAGTGGATTTATAACCGTACTGATAGCAGGACCGAACCAACTACCCAGGTTTTCTGGCATTGTTCGCACCAGTTTGAAGAAAAGCACAAGCAAAATACTGCAAGACAACGGGTGTGTCCCAGTTATCAAAATGTGATGAAAAAGGCCTACAAAAAGCGTTATAAGAAATAGGAAAAACATCTGGGGACAATAAAGTGTTGTTTCGACATTTTGAAGAACTCACAAAAGCAAGCACAATCATTAAATTTACTTATTCCTGTTCAGAAGTTCATCAAAAGTATGAAAAAGAAATTTACCTGATGAGAGGACAAGAAATTAAATAGATTCCATGCTCAATGTGAACAACGTAATATGACTTCAGCTACACCCAATTGGAATTCTGAAAATATTTCAGAATATTGAGAAATTAGAACATACAAAAGATTATGTCATAACCATGGGAAAGGGGAAAAATGGTTACTAGAGAAGTACTTACTTCGATTCTCCTGTTCCCAGGAGTTGCTTCAAGAAAATCAGGGTTTACCACGAAGTAAAGCAATTTCCCTTGTGGTTACTTCGAAAAGCATGTTCTATCACAAGGAAATCAAATAACTCCTTATGTTCCCTAGGAGATTGTATCATGGAAAGTGGAAGCGGAGAAGATCAAGGTATAGAATGAAAATATGTCAACAAGGAATTATTTTATTATTTCTTGCTCTCTGAATAGGGCAACAATATGAAACTAATTTAAACGTTTAAACAAAATTATATTCTGGATGCAAAGATGAAAGAACACAGAAAACTTTGCCTGGTTCTATCGACGTAGAAGAAAAGTGCCGCAAAATTCACAACATGACTTTCTTTCTTTCATTTGTATATTTTTACAAGATCCGCAAGTTCATCTAGAACAATTAAAGAATAGATCGGTACATTTTTACTAGCGAAATACCTTTTCGCTGGCACAAAATAAAATCCATGTTATATAGAGAAGGAAATATGAACTGATAAACAAAAGAATCCTTTCAGAAACGGGAAATGACTTGAAATGGACATTATATTCTCATGTGATGAAGGGATTACATCAGAAAACAGTGCACGAACACACAAATGATTGCAAAGCAAGCAAGTAAAAATTAATGCGCTCTTCAAAGATTAGGATAGCAAAGCACCCGAAACTCTAGTAGTAGTACATTTGACAGGATGCAGGATGAACCTGGATTGAAGCAGCTCAAACAGGTGTGCTTTGAAAGTCACGGTAGGGAATGAAGCAAGTAGGATTGTCGGGATGAACTGCAGGGTTAGAACTTAGGATGCAATGAATAGATCTATTTTTTTGAAGCCAAAAGTGATGCTGTTTGGAGAAGTGGATGTGAGATCCCTTGTAAGGGAGATATTAGTTAACAGTAGAGGTGCAAAACAAGAGAAGAAATGGTCAAAGTTGACTGCAGCCAACAACTCAAGTACTTGGAACATGCAATGATTGCCCACTAATTTATTGTGCGGGGAAATATAGAACTCGGACGGCTAACAGCAAGCAAATCATATTCATCCGGTGTCACGATCTTTGGTCTACGGTGAAGTCACATCCAAATCTTAAGAAACACATATCAGCCCGTTTGGTAAGCATCTACTCGTATTACTATTAATTTATGAAAACTCCATCATACCAGGGACCAGGTCTACTATGACACTGAATGAACCCTAGAGATTCACATACCGAGCAAGTTGCTCTGCTTATCCTTTAGATGTCCAGGTTGTTCACAATTTTTTAACAAGTTGTTCGTATGGAGGAGAGTAATGCAGCCTTACTTACGCTTCTGAAGGCCAACCATAGGGAGAATAACAAGTAATTCATGAGCAAAGGAAAACATCAGTTGCTTCTAAGAGGGGGAAAGATAAGTCACCTGAAGGTGAGGAAGCCGAGGAGAAACAGCTAGACTGAAGGTAGAGCCAGTCTGAATCTGGAACTGCTCCATTATCTCACTTATCCAGTTATCCTGCATTTCTGTCCAAAAGCCTGCAAAATAAGCCCATAGACTCTAAAAAACGCTCTGAATGAGGATGAGTAAATTCGTCAAACAGTTAGCATGCAAAAACAGTGCGCCGTAGAGCAGCACGGCCGAAACGTGGCGTTGGCTTGAGAATGCCTTCGCGTCGGTCCAGCGCCGCCCATTTCCTTGTAAAAATAACAGCGAGCGGCTGCGTCTAGAGGAACAGCTGGTGGGCTTTGCCTCCTTGTCGAAAATAAGGAGTGAAGATCAATGCTCAGCTCGTTACAACAATCACCAATGCCGCCGCTGGCGCTGGGGCGCTGGGGGAGCCGGATCCTCTAACTTTGCTACCCTGACTTTTCCTGACTTTGGGTCACTGACATGTGGATCCCGCATGAGGTGGACCCCACCTGTCAGTGACCCAAAGTCAGACTACGCTAAGTCAGAGGATCTCGTTCCGGCGCTGGGTAGTTTCTCCCTTCCTCTCCACCGCCTTCCCGTCTTATCTTTCGTTGAGCGGAGCACTCGGCAGCCATGCCTGCGGCAGCGACGTCGACGGCCGACATGGCACGAGTAGGTTGCGCGATGGACTCTCCGATCCGGTGCCTAGCCGAAGGCAAGGCACGCTGTGCCTAGAGCCTGCCTATCCACCGTTCATCCAAATCGCACGGCCAGAAGCTGAACATGGACAGGTTAACAGTACAGATTTTCAGATCATGGACATTCAAGGACAAAATATACAAGCAAATTCTGAACACTTTTGTAGGTCGGAGGTGAGCAGAAAATTGACCACGTCATTTTTGAAACAAGGATTTTGCTCACAGCATCACACACAAGCAATGCGCCAATGTACTAGCAGAACTTAAGTGAACATGTACAGACTTGAAACTGTAATTCAGCTAACAATTGAAATTCTGAAGCACTAGGCACTGAAATTTCGTAGTATTTAACACTCATATTCTCCAACAACAATATGTTCTTGCATCATCCTTCAAGTTCATTTATCAGGTCAATCTACTTGTACACTTAGACCACAAAAGACTACAGTTAGTCCCAAAATCCAAAATACTATAGTCAACTCTATCCAAAATACTAGTCAGCCATGTGCACATGTCCAAAATACTATCTTACAACCTTTTACATGCTAGAACATATCTTCATCATAAATATCACAAGGGGTAGCTGTCAAGAGCTGCGTGACTGCGTGTAGCTGATGATTTGCACTTTTGAAGCTCTTTATTTGGTCCTTTATCGCTCTCCTTCTTCTCCACTCCAACTTGAGGCTCTCCTCTTTTGTTGCTGCAATAAAATTCTAGTAGTAGGTAGTTTAAAAATGAAGGATAACAAGTTTTCTTTCTCCTTTGCTACATACCTTTGCTACTTTCTTTTGGAACGCAGTAATTTTAGTTGGCTTCTGCTTCCCCTTGAGTAAGTTATCAAGCCAACTTATATTTCTTCTCAATTTTTTTTGATGGAACCACTTTTTTCTTGAGCTTTGCTGCACTAAGAAACTCACTTTTTAGTTGCACTTGGTCATCACATGGTTTGTTCTTAGCATTTAGTTGCATTAAGTTGATCATCTAGTTGTGGACTAATGCAACCAAGTGCATTTTCTAACATCAAACAACACTTTAGAGAGTTGGCTACTTTATATGGCAAAGTGTAAAATTTGTGAAACAAATTCTTGTATCGAAGTTGGGCTTCCAACCATGTCTACATATTTTATCATCCTATTGAACATTCCACAACTACATAAAGTTGTTTTGGTAAAAGGATCACCAATCTATAATAATAATAATAATAATAATAAACTAATAATACGGCTTAAGGACGTGATGGTTAGAAAACCGTGGTAGGTAAAAAAACCAAATTTTATTTCGTACGTCGAAAAAACCGTGGTACATCGCGCTCTTTTCCTTCCCGGCCCGTCGCTAGCGAGATTTTGTTTCGTACGTCGAAAAAAACTGTAGTAGGTCACACTCGTCTCTTTCCCGGTCCGTCGCTCGCACCGACCCGATCTCCCCCCTTGTTCTCCTTTGAGCAGCGGCGACAGATGTGGTCGCAGGGCCGCCGACGAGAAGCCCCAAGGCAAGCACCCTACTCCAGATCGCCACCGGAGACCTCTGTTCCTGTCTAGGAGAGGCGGTGGCATAGTACATCTCCGCCTCGGTTTCTTTGTCCGTTTCGAGATCTCTCCCGAACCACCCGGCGGCTGGCGGCGGGCGCCCGCTCTCCCTCGACCTCTCCGGTGCTCCTCTCACCCTCCACCATCTTGTAGGTAGCCGAGTTGTGGGAACCACCCCGGCGGCTGTCGTGGGCGCGGAGGCGCGAGGAGGCCCGGCGGGAGGAAAGGAACCGTCCGCCATCGGTACACTGCTCCCGAGATTCGGGCCGCCCAGCGGATGAGCCCCCGTCCCTGACGCCACTAGGTCTCCGCCTTGACCAGCTCGGTGCCCCGACGGGCGTGGATAGGTCGCGCTCGTCGACAA
The DNA here is from genome assembly GCA_007115705.1 of Dactylis glomerata. Lineage (NCBI taxonomy): Eukaryota > Viridiplantae > Streptophyta > Magnoliopsida > Poales > Poaceae > Dactylis > Dactylis glomerata. The sequence goes on from QXEO01000263.1 coordinate 249,136, forward strand.
CGACACAGGAACCTCGCAGGATGTTCATCGTGGCATAGCAATCTACGAAGGTGCGGCACACCCCGTGCAGCGACGCTGGGAAAGCTCCTATTCAGGTATCTGTGCTTTACTTCAAAGCTACTTAGGTTCAATCAGGCCTGGTCTCAGAACTCCCACCGGTGATAAAGGAAAACATCCCCTCTTTGCAGATGTCTGCTCCAAAAGTACTATCTTCCTCACTTTGGAAGAAACCAGAGGCGGACTGGACGAAAATTAACTTGGACGGCCACTGGACAGGATAGTGCTAGATGTCTGTGTTGAACCAGTTCTGATGAGTATCTTCTCTGCTTGCCATAACCTAGAGGGATGCACAGACCTGAAGAATCTGAATTTGCGACAGCTGTTCATGGCCTACACTGCATGCTGACTAGGTCTTCTGAAGACACGAAGACAGAGCCCCCATGAGCTGGCCAAGATGGGGCAAACTGCATGTAGTTTATATTTTATTTCTGCTCCCGTGAGTGTATTTTGCCTGGTTTATGTAACGAATGTGTTCCTAATGTAACAAAAGCTCTCTTCCCCTAAAAAAAACAAGGTAATGATTGCCTAGCATTATCAATTTATAATGTGCATGAATCTGGATAGCGCAGTACTGTGAGTTTCAATCTTTTCTTTTACTATCATGAAATTTCAAATATGTTTCTCTGCATATACTCCTGTACGTTGTTTCTTCATCTTCTTCTTCAAGTTCACTACAGATATTCAATTATGCAGGGAACTGATATCAATTCACCGGAAAAGAGGCCTGAAAGTCAGGGCTAGCACACAAGCAACCTCAACCACAATGTCCCATTCAGAATCATCATTGTATTCCAAATGTTGAGGGAGAATCAACCATTGGTTCCATGATGCAGTGTACCAGCTACCAAATTGGTTAGTATAGATCTTAATATGCCTGTTGGCTTCCCTCTTGGGTTTGGTGATTACAGTATGTCTTTGCAATTTATGGGAACAATTACATAAAATAGATTTGTTTACAAAATAATTTATACGAAAAACACTTATTTTGCATGACAGAAGCGTCGGGCATACTGGTTGCATGCATGCCCGTGGACCACTTTCGAATCCCAGTATGTCACAGATACACTAACAAGAATTTACTTTATACTTCTCTGCAGCGTTGGTGTTTTCTCCCCCGTTGCGACGTACTGAGGCGGATGGAATTCGCCGATCTCGACGCCGAGCAATTCTTGGCGCCGCTGGCCTCGCCCAACTCTACAAAAAAATTGAGGGCCTGGCGCGGCGGGAAACCGACGCTCCCTTGATTTCGCCCCTGAATGTTGCCAAATCTGCCCCTGCGGAGAAGAAGCGGCGCCGTCGCCTCCTCGCACTCCAGGCTGCGCAAGGGGTTACTCGTGATTCGGAGGAAACCTACTGCCTCGCGCCGTTGCTACTCCCGAAGGGAGCCTACCGTCGTTGAGGCCAACCGTCCTGGCTGCGCACGTACGCAACTGGAGCCACCGTGGACGCCGTATCGTGTTGATAGAGCTGGAGCCATTGATTATGCCACTGAGCTGGAGCTACAGCAGTGGAGGCCTGAGCGTGGAGTTTTCATGTCCGACAAGATGTCTTCGCTCGACTTTTTAGAAAACTGATCCAGGTGAGGAACTTGATGAGAGGAGTTTTTCACCAGCTAGGTAGGGACGCCGGTGATGTTATCGAGCAGGTCGAGAAGGTTTACCACGACTTCTGTGCCTTCATATAACGAGAAGACAGGTAAGTACTTCCTTTGGGCTTCTACTCCATATAAGGAACGAGCAAGTATGCAACCGATCTTAATTAAATTAAAGTTGTCTGAACTGAACTGATGCTTTGTAAGTTGAGGTTGTCCTCCTTCCGGACTGAATAAAAACAGAAGAGGAAAAATGGGCTGGAGATCTACATATTTAAATTTTGTTATATATTCCCTAGACTTGATACTCTCTCCTTCTCAGTTTATAAGGCTTGCACGTGCATACAGGTTGTTAATTTAACCAACTTAGTATATGATAAATATTATAAAAAATATATCACTAAAAACTTTAGATGTTTTATTTTTTAATGATATAATTTTTGTACTAAATAATTTATTTTATACAAGTTAAATTGGCTACCTAGATACACGTGCAAGTCTTATAAACTGAGAAGGAGGAAGTAGAGAATTGGTTGATCACTGATGTTGTATAAAATAAATGGTTCACATTAATTTGGTCGCATTGTGATGTCTAAATCAGCATACATATTTTTTTAAAAATCAACATACTCGCTCCGTTACAAGTTAATTGACAGATTTGTTTATATCTACGTCTAGATACATGTGTTTTTGACCCATTTGGGGCAAGTAATTTGGAATAGAGTGAATATTTTTTCAAAAAGAAAACTATGTTGATAGTGCATATTACAAGGTAGTAAACATGTACTTAAAAAGAATTAAGTCATTTTTGTTACACAGCTGTGCGCGGGCATAGTGCTAATTTAGTTAAAGTACAAATTCGTGGTAGTCTAGCACATTATCTCTATATTGCTGCCTACAGATAGACTACTGAGATCAACCATGTTTCAAAGAAACATGAGTTTTAATTGGTCATTTGAAGTTTTAAAATCTATTTATGTTGCTAAACATATGTATTGAGCAATTGGTTACCCGTAGCAAACAACGGGTAATATGCTAGTCACTATACACTCCTCCTCAAATTTTAAATCACCATGCAAACTCCCAATAGCAACCGCAAATCTGTTGCTAACATCCAAGGCTTTAGTGCGTGTAGCCATCGATCTTTCATATTCACCTTGGAAAGATTAAAAAATAATCAGAGTGTACTCTTAGCTTGCTAGCACCAATATAGGTGCGTGCATCTTGATTCTTGGTAACTTCCTCCTTGCATCAAATTCAGATTGCAATTCCTTTCTTATTTTTACTTCCACGACCTTTCAAAATGCATCAAGAACCAAACAATATAAAAATCTGATTTCAAATGGTTTTCAATGAATTGTTGAAGCTCTCACTAAGTTATGTACTTCTCACTCCCAAACTGAAAACATCTCTCATATAACATTCAACCCATTGTTCTTTCAACTTGTAGGTACCATCTAACCAAGTTTGTTTATTTATGTTTCGTATTGTCAAATGCTTCTGGAAATGCACTTCATGCACATGGCCCCTTCCTATCCTCCACGGCGGCGGACTCCCCTTCCTCCACGGAGGAGTCGCTAGGAGTGGCCAAGCTACATCGACAAACTCCCACAAAACAGTCTGAACCCCACGCTCATTCCAAAGTCTGAATCGTGCGTGAAGTGGATGCCTACTGAACTGTGCTGGCCATTGGATTCGAATGGAGAGTGTTTCTAGGGCTCAAGGCGTTGCGTGCCTTGCCTTCAGTGAGGCACCGGATCCCGGTCCCTCTCCGACTCGCATGTTTTTTCGATAGTACGGGGACTTTTTTTGTTATTTTTTTACAACATATGGACTCTGAACTTATCAAGTTGTTGGTTCCAGTTTTTTTACTTCAAGTAACTTTACTCAATAATACCATCATGTGGTACTATTCAATAAAGTCGCTTGAAGTTCAAGAAGAATTGTTGAACACCAGGCTAGGCCCAAGAGTGCAAACATAGCCAATAGCACAATAATCCAACTTTTGAACAACATACTACGAAAGCTTCAGGTTAGACTGACTCCGTGACGTGTTACTATAGTTTTTTTTGAAATGGGAGCTAAGTGCCCCAGCCTCTGCATCAAAATGTTGCACACGGCCTTATTTATCAAACCAGTATTCAAAGTATTAAGTGTATTATTGCATTCTGCTCACGGGTCAATCAAAGTGACTGCAAATATCAGCAAACGAAACAAGGAGCGAGCTAAAAAAGTCTATGCGACATCTCTAATGCGCCTAGAGTGCAACCAGCCACCCTGGTTGAATATAGCCCGAACAACCGTCATCAAGTGATTGCATCCAGTATCCAAAGGCTCCCGCTGCTCCACAGGAAGAAGGTATGACCACATATGAATCAATGAAGCCGTCCTGTGAATAACCTATAGAAAATTTGGATTAGCACACCTATTGAACACTACCTCATTTCGACAATTCCAAATTGTCCAAACTAAGGCACAAACCCCAACACAGATTCATTCATTTGTTTTCTTATCAATCCCATTTAACCAATTACCAAACATATTAGGTATGTTCATTGGTGGATATATATTAAAAGTAAAATGCACTACTCTCCAAACAAGACGGGAAAAATGACAAGAGATGAATAAATGGTCAATTGTTTCCTTTGAACCACAAAAGACACATATAGTACACCCGGTCCATCTTCTTTTAGCAAGGTTGTTGACAAGGGTATGTGATACGTCCAAAACGTATCTACTTTCCCGAACACTTTTGCTATTGTTTCTCCTCTAATTTGTGTGTTTTGAATGCAACTAACGCGGACTAACGTTGTTTTCAGCAGAATTGCTCTGGTGTCCCGTTTTTGTGCAGAAATCCAACTTTCAGTAAAACTTCGGGAAAATATTGCAAAAATCCTATTTCACGAGAAGACCCACGGAGCCAGAAGACGAGACGGAGAGGGGCTGGGAGGCCACCAGACAACCAGGGGGCGCGGCCCAGGACTGGCCGCGCCCACCTGTTGTGTGACCGCCTCGGCCATCGCCTCGACCCCTCCTTCCGCCGACATATACCCTCTGACCTGAAAGGAGCGGGAGTTCGGCTTTTTCCCAGATAGACTTCCGCTGCGCCGCCACCACCAGAAACCGTGATTCGGAACCAGAAACTTCGTTCTGGCACCCTGCCGGGACGGGGATTTGGAGGAGATCTTCATCACCATCATCACCGACGCCTCTCCATCAACCATCCATGACTCCCCCATCCATGTGTGAGTAATTCCCGCTGTAGGCGAAGGGGATGGTAGGGATTGGATGATATCATTCATGTAATTTGCTATGAGATTGTTAGGGCATAGTGCCTAGTATCTACTGTTAGTGCTTATGACATTATTGCAACTTGTTGTGCTTAATGCTTGTCACTTTGGGCCCGAGTGCCATGATCTCAGATCTGAACTTGTTATTGTTTTATGATGATACTTGTTATTTATGATCTTACCTGCAAGTTGTTTACACATATTGTTGTCCGGAACCCGAGGCCCCAAAGTGACAGAAATTGGGATAACCGGAGGGGGTGGCTATGATGTGAGGATCACATGTGTTCACCGAGTGTTAATGCTTTGCTCTGGTACTTTATTAAAAGGAGTACCTTAATTACCCGTAGTTTCCCTTGAGGCCCTGCTGCAACAGGCTGGTAGGACAAAAGATGTCGTGCAAGTTTCTCATTGCGAGCACGTACGACTATATACGGAACACATGCCTATGATTGTTTAGTACTAGGATGCTTTATCATTATTTATCTGCAATGCCCATGTCTCACTGATTTCATGAATTATCTTATCCATGCAACGCCCGTGCATCCATCCCTATGCCTACAGTATTTTATCCTACTATTTACTATTGCTACTATTACCGCTTTTATTTTACTATTGCTATTACTGTTTCACTACTAACACCACTATAAAACTGTTGCTACTGATAAACCGCTGTGAGCAAGTCTATTTCCAGGTGCAGCTGAATTGACAACTCATCTGTTAAGGCTTATAAATATTCTTTGGCTCCCCTTGTATCGAATCAATAAATTTGGGTTCTACTTCCCTCGAATACTGTTGCGATCCCCTATACTTGTGGGTCATCAAGACTATTTTCTGGCGCCGTTGCCGGGGAGCATAGCTTTATTTGTAAGTTCACTTGGAATTCATATTGTTCGCTGCAATTCATTCATCATGGGTAAACCTCGTGATGGAAAAGTTCCTATATTGCCATCCACTACAAGAAGAGGTACGACTCTGAACACCTCGGTTGCTCTTGATTCACCATCTGTTATGAGTAAGTTGCTTACACCACCACACGCACACGCTATTGCTACTTCTTCTGCTGAGTTTGAAAATGCCACTGATAATTTAGATGATGCTTCTACTGTGCTTGATGAGAGTGGTTCACTAGGTTCCTTTTTAGATGCTACAATTGCTAGAGCTAAGATGGGAAACACCACTGTTACACCTGTTAGTTCACCTGAGTCTAGGGAATGCCCTAGTGATGATCTTGATGACACTTATATTGAGCTTGATGATGATTTTATTGCCGAAGATCACGCCACTCGTGATGCTAATGATGCTAAGAAACTTCTAGCAAGACGTGCTGTTAGATATAACTTATCTCCTGATGCTAAGTTTGCTGCTTCTCCCATAAATATTAGAGATAAGGATTATGATTTCTCTTTAGATTTATCTTTCATATCTATTGTTGAGAAAGACCCATTTTGTGGTACTGAAGGTGATAGTGCTATAGCCCATATGAATGAGCTCTCTACTTTGAGTAATTTGTTTTCTGATGATATTAAGCTACGCACTTACTTTGTTGCTAAGATTTTCCCTTTTTCATTGAAAGGTGCAGCTAAGACTTGGTTTAATAATTTGTCTCCTGGATCTCTTAATAGTCCTATTGCTTTGGTTAATGCTTTCTTTCAGAAATATTTTCCTGCTAGTGCCCAACATGCTGCTGTGCAGAAGATCTTTGACTTTGAACAGGGAAAAGGAGAGATATTGCCTGAATCTTGGGCAAGATTTTGCTCTTTAATTAGAGCATTGCCTAAGGAGCCATTGCCTAAAAATGAACTCCTTGATATATTTTATAATGGACTAACTGATGAATCTAAGACATATATGGATAGTTGTGCTGGTTGTATTTTCAGAGAAAGAACTCCGGCCGAAGCTGAAGAATTAATGGTTAAAATAAGCCGGAATCATGATGATTGGACTACGGCTGAGCCAACACCAACACCAGCGCCAACTTCTGAGCCAACACCAAAGAAGAGAGGAATGATTGAATTAAATGATGAAGTTATGAGGGAAGCCAAGAAATCTCTTAAGGAGAAAGGTATTAAATCCGAAGATGTGAAGAACTTACCTCCTATAGAAGAATTATGTAAGCCAATCCCTCACTCATCTACTATTGAGGTACACTCTCTCCAACACTTTGATGATAGAGATATTCCTTACTCTAAACCGCCTGATCAATGCTTAGATGAGTTTGATAATTTTATTATTAAGCAAGATAATTTTAATAGAATGGTGCAGAATCATTTGTTGGAAAATTCTAGAGCTATTAACAAGTTGCAGGATATTGTGGAGAGAACCTCCAATGATGTGAAGATATTTGTTAAACATTTTCAAATGGTTTAGACTCAAATTGATCAGCTTACCAAGGTGCAAAAAGATTTGCTAGTTAATGCCGCAAGAGAAAAACAAGCATGTGAAATACGCACATGAGGAGGTGCTACTACCCAAGACCCCTTATATCCTGAAGGACATCCTAAGAGGATCGAACAATATTCTCAACGCACTTCAAGTGATGATATTCCTTCCAAGAAGAAGAAGAAGAAGAAGCATAAAACAGTTACAGAATCTTCTGAAGCAGGTAAAGATCCTAATAGTGTTTCTATTTCTGATGCTGAAACTGAACCAGGTGATGCTTCCGATAAAGAAGAAGTTGAAGAGGAACCTGAAAAGCTTGCCAAGAATGCAAAGTACACCAAAGAAGACTTCATTGCCAACAAGCATGGTAATGAGAGAGAACCTTGGGTGCAGAAACCAATGCCTTTTCCTGGTAGAAACACAAATCCAAGAAAGAAGAACACTACAACAGGTTTTGTGAATGGATGAGACCTTTATTTTTGCAAATTCCTTTGACTAATGCTATTAGAATGCCTCCTTATGCAAAGTATATGAAATATATTGTTACTAACAAAAGGAAGATTCCTAATGAGGAAATTTCCACTTAACTTGCTAATTATTCTTTTGATGGTAAAGTTCCAGAGAAGCTTGGAGATCTAGGTATACCAACTATTCCTTGCTCCATTAAAAATAACTATGTTAGAACTGCTTTATGTGATTTGGGAGCCGGAGTTAGTGTCATGCCTTTTTCTCTTTATAAGAGACTTGATCTAGAAAAATTGGTATCAACTGATATATCCTTGCAAATGGCTGATATTAACTGTTCCTATTGGTATATGTGAAAATGTTCCTGTTCAAGTTGCTAACAGTTGTTTGATATTAACTGACTTTGTTGTGTTGGAAATGCCTGAAGATGATAATATGTCTATTATTCTTGGGAGACCTTTTCTAAACACTGCAGGTGCAGTTATTAATTGCAATCAAGGAAAAGTAACTTTTAATGTCAATGACAAAGAATATACGGTCTATTTTCCCAAGAAGATTGATAGAAAGGATGCTCTAAATTCAATCAAGAATGTTGAGACCATTCGAGTTGGTCAAATTATTTGTTCAAAGCGAAAGCCCAAGGAAGAATATAAAATTGTTATGATTGGGACTATGCCTATCAAGGTCGAGGTAACATAAGCATATAGTGAAATGCAAAGTTTTGCCTCATATAAAGTTAGTTTGGTAACAAGACTTGATCAACCTTGTTAACAAAGTGATTTTATGTAAATGAAACTTCGTTTTCACCGCATTTACTTTACCTCACTCATATTTACTTGTTTATTTTTGTTTCCACCATTTAGTTTCATATTATAGTATTCATGATGCAAGGGGTCCGGTTCGGTCCGCCCCTGGTATTGGACCCCTGCACCTGTAAGAAAACCTGAGGTTAAAGGTCCAATCCGCACCTGCTTTACGGGTAACATGTAGGTTCTAGGTTTGGCCTTGTTTATGTAGCCACTGCTGATTTGATCGCTGTGTGGAAATAGAGAAATTGGCGGCAGAGGGGAACAAGTGTTGAGATGGGGGAGTAGCCGCAAAAGATTGAGGGCAAGAGGTGGTTGGAGTTTGCCATGGATTGGGATGGCAGCGGCCAGTTAATTTGCATGGATTTGGGTGGGGATTGGCTATTGGGGAAGGGAAGGCGAAGGGGACGAAGAGGAAAGGGTGGTGAAGAAGGGGAAATCAGACGCTGAGGTCGCTATGCATGCGAAATAGGAGCAGACAGTGGCCGGTGAGCTGCCCGCAACGTTCCAGTGACCGGCGAGCTGCCCGCTGCATTCCAGTGGCCGGCGGCTGCCCGCAGTGTTCCGCCTGCCGGCGAGCTGCCCGGCCGGTGAAGGTTCCCGGTATAGCTTGAAGAGTAGCGGGAAGGGAGTTTGGAGGAGCATGCAGTGGCAGTGTCGGCAACTGGACATCTCCTCGGCCGGCGCCGGCGGCTATCTGCGATAGGAGACGCGAGGTCCGGTTAGATCCTAGGGACGAATGGGTAAGGTTCATATGGGACCTGATTTTTTGCGGGACAAACCTTTACCCTAATGGTAGCAATATCCAGGTCCGGTCCAGCGGGCCAGTGGGCCAAACCGGACCCCTTGCATCTTGATATAGTATCCTAGAGCTGCTGCATACTTGGTTTTGATTTGCTTGCAATCATCCCATTTTCGTTTTTCCGAGTTTTATTCTCTCATCGTTTTTTCTGAAAAATCCTCGAAAATAAAGTTTCTCGAAAAATTCCAGAAAAATCTTTTTAAATTTTTATGTCAAAAATGGGGCAGAGAGGCACCTGGGAGACCTCAGGGGGACCCACCATGCCACCTCACAACCAGGGGGCGCGGCTCAAGCCTGGCCGCGCCCACCTGTTGTGTGGGGGGCCCCCTGGCCTCTCACCTATCTCTTTCTCCCCAGCTCTTTCTCTCTCCCAAAAAATCACGACACACCAGCTCAAACTCGTGTTCTTGCTGCTCTCCATCTCGATTTTTCGATCTCCTTGCTCAGCCCATCATTGTTGCTGAGATTTGGAGCATTTATTCTCCGGTATGTGACTCCTCCGATTGTCCAAGTAGAATTTTGTTTAGTGGAGTATTTCTTGAGTATTTTAGCTCTATAGGCTGCAGGTGAAATGAGTTTGCATGCTTGTTCTATTGCTTAGAAATGTTATTTTGATGCATGTTAGCCCTCTAGTAACTCCCTATAGTAGTTCCCTACACTTGTTTGTCTCAAATTCATTTTTTATGAGGTTTGTAAAAAATTTCAGAAAAGGGAAATGGACAACTACACCTATGGAGAAGTCTTTGAAAGAGAAGCACTAAGGTCATCAAGGCCTTCAAGATCCACTGCTCAATATAGGATATCCTACAATGAAGATCTTATGTCACTGAACCTTGAGGGAGACGATGGAGATGCGCATCCATCGACCTTCCCTTGTTCTAACTTTTTGAGTGATGCAGGGATTCTTGAGGATTTCTTACTCCTTATTAACAGGGTTGGATTGACTGCATACATGATGGATGAGAGTAATCAATATGCTATTCTCACAAAGATTTTCGTTGAAAGCTTTAAATTCACTAACTCACTTCAAGCCTTCCATTGCATTTAAGATTTATGATAAGTCTATCACCATGTCTTTGGAGAAGTTTAGTAATATTTTAGGTATTCCCATGTTTGGGACGGCACATAAGATGCTACAGCAGCCCACTGATTTGCTGGAGCTCTACCGAGGAGTGACTAACAATGATGACCGCACAACACAGCGTGGGAAGATAAGAAACATTCAACTCCCAGCTATTAGATATTTTACTTACTATCTTGCCACTAGTATTCTTGGTAGAGGGAACACTAGCAATATCTCCAACTATCATTTAGCTTTTCTAGCTACCGCTCTTGATGTTAGCAGGAAGTATAACCTCGGTGCTCTTATTGCTCGTCGCCTAGCTGCTAGGGGACCTATTTATGGAGGCATTATTGCTGCACGCATTGTTGCTGCTCTTGGACTTCCTATTGCTCCTCATGATATATTGTTGACTCCACAGAGGCTTGATCTTGCTGCCATGAAGCTCCATCACTTTGTTACTGCTAACTCATGTGTAGGGAAATTAGTTTATAGAATGTTATTTACAGATGGAGAGGAAAGGGAAGTGCCTTTGCCACAACCTAGGAGGAGTTGGACGAGCAGCTTAGGTTGCTCGGCTTCAATGTACAACATGGCGTCATGGACTAGGAGGAAGAGGAGGCACCAGCCTATCACTACACCACGTACCACACCGGGGCGCCCTCGAGCTCATATCAGGACAAAGGTGCTTCTTCGTCATATTTTGGGGACGCCACTTCATGGCCGAGCTGGGATTGATCTCCACTTAGGCCAAAAGCCTAAGCTTGGGGGGAGGTACGCCGACGGTTCACTCATCTACATATCATATTTTGTCGGTACTATGTATATCCATGTTCCGCTTTCTCTTCTTTATTGTTCTCGTTCTTATTTCTTCTTTCCAAAATGCAAAAAGACCAAAAATATTTCCTTTGTTTCTCTTTGTTTGCCTTTTAGTTTCTAGCTTTGGTTTGCTTTACTTGCTATTTTCGGTTTGGTATTTGAAAAATCCAAAAATATTTTGCTTTGTTTGCTGTTTCCTTCTGTTCTTGTTTCAAAAATCGAAAACCCAAAAATATTTGTTCTTCTTCATCGGTTTTGTAAAGTTTGTTGCAGAGTTCAGTCTTCCATGACTCCATTGGAGCTTGGTATTCACTTCATATTATTTAAGCCACACAAGTGAAAGGCAATAATGACGACATATGACAATCCGAGATGTGGTAAGAGGCTGCTATGAACTCTATTTGTTTTCGTTTTTGTACATATACTCATCTATGTGGACATGCTTAGTCGGTTCATGTAAGGTATATGTTATCTAATGGATGCTTTGTAGTTCTTGCTCTCATATGATTATTTCCAATTTACTAATAGTTTGTAGCATGTCATGTAGACGCTTGCTTGCATTATTTTATTCATAATATGGTATGTTATTGTGGTATCCACCTCTGAAAGTTTCATTTGAATCGACTTGGCACATGCTCAAGCATGCATGTGACTGAACAAAAAGTCAATTAAGCCTTGATGATTTAATTTGCCTTAGAGTTCTTGTATCATTTTTATGCCTATATTAATTTTGTTTTGTCGCAAGTATGATTATAACAGCTTTTGCTCTCTCGATTGTCGCTTCTCAGTCTTTTGCTAGCCATCACTTGTACTGAGAGGGAATACTTCTCGTGCATCCAACTCCTAAAAACCAAGTCTACCAAAGAGTCCACTATATATGCATGGTATTTGTAAGCCATTCCAAGTAAATTTTTATGTGCTACCTTTCAAAACTTTCAACTACTTCTCATTTTGTGCCACTGTTTTTAGCTCATGGGGACGTAGTGGTCGGAATTGCTATCTTCCATATTAAATTGAGTACCCCTCGACTAGGCAGCTTCATCTGCTTGTCATTAATTTTGCAAGGGAGCTGGTCAGACCATTATAATCTAAATTTAAAAAAGAAAAGAAAAAAAGAGCACTCCTCCATGGTATGTGAAAGTTGGTGGGCACCCGATGGAATCGGTTAGCCATGGTTTGAGAAAGGAAAAAAAGGTGGGGAGGAGTGCCAAAGCTTTATAAAAGAGCACCAATGTGCCAAATTTTCAAAGAACTCGGAACCGCTCTCACTTGTTTATTATAGAAGATAGCAAGTCCCCATTGCTAGTCGTTGACATGAAACAACCACCTCTCAAAATAAATTTTTATCTCTGTTTTACAAATGAAAAGCTCTAGCACATGCTAAATCACTGCTTCCCTCTGCGAAGGGCCTTTCTTTTACTTTGATGTTGAGTCTTCATCTTCTAACTTTAAGCACCTTCTTGAGAGCATAGCTGTTATTCTTAGTGTAATGTGCTTGTCCCAGAACACGGTTAATTGTGGTATAACTTTGATGCTTGTATCTTTGATATTTTTACTTCTAGTCTTCCCTTGGACTTCAGAGGTGCCTCGGCATTTATGTTTTGCTCCCCAAATAAAGGCAAGCGGGATACCACTCTTCCATATCATTTATGAACACTACAATCTTGTAGCTTCTTATGTTCATGTTACTTGTTATTAGTGCATTGGCCCTCTTTCATAGCTTGCTTGACTATGAGGTAATGTTACTTGCATATTTCTTATTATGAATTGCCTAAGTACTTGATCATCTAGTGAGTATATATACATCATATGAAGCAAATGTGTTCATGAAAGTTTTTTTTATCGCTCTCAGTTGTTAACTGAATTGCTTGAGGACAAGCAAATAGCTAAGCTTGGGGGGGAGTTGATACGTCCAAAACGTATCTACTTTCCCGAACACTTTTGCTATTGTTTCTCCTCTAATTTGTGTGTTTTGAATGCAACTAACACGGACTAACGCTGTTTTCAGCAGAATTGCTCTGGTGTCTCGTTTTTGTGCAGAAATCCAACTTTCAGTAAAAATTCGGGAAAATATTGCAAAAATCCTATTTCACCAGAAGACCCACGGAGCCAGAAGACGAGACAGAGAGGGGCTAGGAGGCCACCACACAACCAGGGGGCGCGGCCCAGGCCTGGCCGCGCCCACCTGTTGTGTGACCGCCTCGACCCCTCCTTCCGCCTACATATACCCTCTGACCTAAAAGGAGCGGGAGTTCGGCGTTTTTCCCAGATAGACTTCCGTTGCGCCGCCACCACCAGAAACCACGATTTGGAACCAGAAACTCCGTTCTGGCACCCTGCTGGGACGGGGATTTGGAGGAGATCTTCATCACCATCATCACCGACGTCTCTCCATCAACCATCCATGACTCCCCCATCCATGTGTGAGTAATTCCCGCTGTAGGCGAAGGGGATGGTAGGGATTGGATGAGATCATTCATGTAATTTGCTATGAGATTGTTAGAGCATAGTGCCTAGTATCTACTGTTAGTGCTTATGACATTGTTGCAACTTGTTGTGCTTAATGCTTGTCACTTTGGGCCCGAGTGCCATGATCTCAGATCTGAACTTGTTATTGTTTTATGATGATACTTGTTATTTATGATCTTACCTGCAAGTTGTTTACACATATTGTTGTCCGGAACCCGAGGCCCCAAAGTGACAGAAATTGGGATAACCGGAGGGGATGGCTATGATGTGAGGATCACATATGTTCACCGAGTGTTAATGCTTTGCTCCGGTACTTTATTAAAAGGAGTATCTTAATTACCAGTAGTTTCCCTTGAGGCCCTGCTGCAACAGGCTGGTAGGACAAAAGATGTCGTGCAAGTTTCTCATTGCGAGCACGTACGACTATATACAGAACACATGCCTATGATTGTTTAGTACTAGGATGCTTTATCATTATTTATCTGTAATGCCCATGTCTCACTGATTTCATGAATTATCTTATCCATGCAACGCCCGTGCATCCATCCCTATGCCTACACTATTTTATCCTACTGTTTACTATTGCTACTATTACCGCTTTTATTTTACTATTGCTATTACTGTTTCACTACTATCACCACTATAAAACTATTGCTACTGATAAACCGCTGCGAGCAAGTCTGTTTCCAGGTGCAGCTGAATTGACAACTCATCTGTTAAGGCTTATAAATATTCTTTGGCTCCCCTTTTGTCGAAGCAATAAATTTGGGTTTTACTTCCCTCAAAGACTGTTGCGATCCCCTATACTTGTGGATCATCAGTATGACTACCAAGTCCCATTTTATTAGTACCCCTGTGGGCTGTTTAAAGGCCAATAAAAGCATAGGCCCAAGATAGAGGCTAAAGTGTAGTTGTAGTCGAATAAAGAAACTACATTGTAAACCATCATATATGACTAATTTGTATCGAACCCGATTGGATCCTCGAGACCTAGCCACCTATAAGTAGGGGCCAGGAGAGGCCGGCTAGGGGGACATCGAGATTAAGCTTGTAATCCCACGCTTTGTCTCAATACATATCAAGTTTCGCCTTGTTTGTCTGAATTCCTACCTCCGAGTTCATCCGACGCCCTCTTCCCCCGATCCTAAGTCCTTAATCTAGGGCATTGCTGAGTTAAACCCTCGTCAATTGGCGCCGACCATGGAGACCTTGGGCATTGGAATCATGAATTCGATGGATTTTTCGCCTTCATCCAAGAACAACTCGAAGATCGACGGAAACTAGATCACCTTTGGAGCCATAGATTTTCAGCCACACCCACCCACCCTAGCTCCGGTCTTTGCAAACCTAGATCAGGAGATGGATCTGACGATCAAGAGTTTCAACTTTCACATTGGGTCTTTGGGCTCCGTTCGCCTTTCAGATCCAACAAATTTGGGTCCATCGGCAGGAAAAACCGTAGCCGCGACAACTTTAGAAGCATCAGTTGGCTCCTCCAGCGAGGTAAACTCGCCGGTCAGCGTCAAGCCGATGAAAAGCAAGAAAAAACTGCGAAGGAACTCGACGAAATCATGGAAAATCTAGACCTAGAGGAATCATCAGGATACTCGGATATGGCTTTCGATGAAAACCTCGACAACATTAGCAATTATTTAGAAGAGGACTTCATGGCCCGCTATGGCCATGTCTCCGGCAATTTTGAAGATACATGGAGGTCAGTGTTGGAGCTCTACAATGATGAGCAAACAATCTTCTCCTCGGGTTCCAGCAGCGATGTTCACAACCAATACCAAGTGTATGCGATAATCGATGAAACCTCAGAGGAACTCGGTGCTAACAACAATCCCATTATCAACCCAGAGAATGTCAGGAGAGGCGAAAACCATATGGCAGAAGGGGACACCACACAAACTTTAGCAGCAAGAGTCAAAGTTCAACTCACAACAGCAGAGTGGGACACAATAAAGGCAGCAGTAAATAACAGGGCAACCATACCAGTCAACGCAAGAAGAGAAGTGTTACTGGGATACCACTACGCCCTACATCGGCAATCATAGAAGTTGGAAATGGAAAAAAGTAAAATTAGAAGAAGATGAGAATCAGTTAGTGCGTCAAGGAAAGCTTTTTGAGCAGAGCGCAACACCGTGTCATATACCAACAGCGGCAGGCATCCGAGGCACGGCTCTCAGGTGGATAATCTCGAGCACGCTGAAAGGAGAAGTCTATCACAAAATCTCGATTCATCTTTCTTATCAGTCGATGAACGAGGAAATATCATACCAAAGACACTAGAAGCAACACTCATGGCAGCACAAGCCTACCTATTCACCATGCAGCCAACGCCTGGAGACCCAAGAGAAAGTATGCATCAGGCTACATTGTAGGGACTAGGACTAGTAGGCAATAGATTGAAACACATAGACGAAGCACCACACAGTCACATCAGTCCTAGACACGAAGAAGTAACCCGAAGATCTCAGTCCCCACATGTCAAAAAGTCACCACGCTGTCACAATAGTCGGCGTGGAAACAGAAGCCAACGATCCAGGTCTCCATCACCACGACACAAAAATAGCCCAAGGCACGGAGGAGGAAGCCGACGATCCAGATCCCCGCGATATACATATGATAACGAAGATGACGAAATTGAGATGGGGGTGTCGTGCTTCACTCGCGGAATTTGCCGAACGCCGGTACCCAAAGGATTCAAGTTACCCCATGACCAGCAAAGTACGACGGGTCGCAGGAACCGCAGTCATGGTTATCAGATTATCTGCAAGCAGTGAGAATACTCGGGGCTCAAAGGAAACAACAATGCAAAGCCTACAGCTACACCTCATCGGCGTAGCACGGTTATGGTTAAGTAAACTTGCCAGAGAAACAATCAGAAGCTGGGAAATACTCGCCAAGCAGTTCACAGGAAACTTTCGTACGACTTACAAGCGACTAGCATCCACTGAAGAGGTCAAAGCTTGTGTACATAAAGGTGGCGAGTCCCTCCACTCATATATACAACAATGGAGCATCATAAAAAATTCAGCAGAAGATGTCTCTGACGAACGAGCAATCGATGCCTTCATCGTCGGGCTCTGCCGATCAGACTTCGTCGAGGAGATGGTCGTAGCAAGACAAAAAAAGTATCGGAACTCATGGATGTCGCCAACAAATTCGCAGATGGATAGCATATTACAACAAAAGAACGCGATCACCCAAAGACGATAGATCCCACCGGTATAGCAATCAAAGGCGAAGATCCCGCAACTACGATAACTACGGCTCTCACTGCCAAGTAGCTGCAGGATACAAGGACAACAACAATCAAGGAGATGATCGCCAAAACAACGGGTACTGCAACAACAACAGAGATGAGTCGGGTAACAATAGGCAGTTTAGACCAAGAACCTCGAGAGATTACAACCATTCACCCGACAATATGCTCAACGGACCATGCCACATGCATTACACTTATGTCGGCGGAAAAAGAGATTCAAATCATGCGATGAAAGATTGCAGAACCTTCATCAAACTACAAGAGGCATTAGGATCAAAACAAGTCAAAGCAAGGAGTCAAGCGTATGCAGGAACCCCAGAAGCAGCAAACAACGCACCACCAACCACATGCGCAACTAGCAAATGGAGCCGCGCAAGCACAAGGACAACAGAATCAGGGAAATCAAAATGATGGAGGTTATATCCCATCAAAAGGGCACATCGCCGCAATGATTCAACCCGTGCCCAAATCCAATGAAGAGCAGAAAAGCATATCCTCCTAAGTAAATTTGGCAATAATATCACCTCCAGCGTACACAGAATACCTACACTAGCCCGAATAACCAATAGAGTTCATCAGAGAAGATCACCCGATAATAGTGCCTCGGCCAGGAAACACGCCTTGGTTATCAAAGCTTAGATCAGAGGATACGACGTCGACAGAGTATTCATGGATGCAGGAAGTAGAATAAACCTAATCTACGTGGAAACCCTTCGGGCGATGCATATTTCGCTAGAATTTCTCAAGCCAACATATTGATTTTTCTATGGAATAGTCCTTGGAAGCACGAATTACCCATTGGGTCGAATAGCACTCGACGTCTGCTTCGGCAATCGCTGCAATTTTAGGCGAGAAAAGATGGAGTTCAAAGTCATAGACTGGCCATCTCAATATCATGCGATTCTCGGACGACCCGTGTTTTCATGTTTTATGGAAGTACCTCACTACACGTATCTTGTACTAAAGATGCCAGGACCCAATGGAATAATCACAATAAAAGGAAGCTTTGAGCTTCCGATATCTGTGACAAGGAATTCCACAAGATGGCGCAAACATTTGGCACAACAGCTGGATATGGAGGACCAAAGGAGCAAACAGAGTGCAACACATCATCTACCACAAGTCGATCTACACTAGACAAAGCTATCGACAACACACCTGCAGCAAAGAAAATTTGGGTCCATACAGAGGACCCGAACAATTCTACACCAAACGAGTCTGGACTCCTACCACCTAGGCGAAATTATATAAAGGCTTTTCAGCATGAAAAACTTCGAGTTAGTTAAATAAGGCTATTCAGCCATAAGTCATAGGATCAACATCTTCTGAACCTAGAGCAGAGGCCACCGATTGGGTTCTTTGGACTACTCCCATATGTATCTTTACATTCAGCATATAAATAAAAGATAAGTGCCTCATACTCTTTATTCATATTTTCATATTTACGCTCGGGGGATCCAGCCCAGACATATGTAGATAAAAATATAACATACAAACTGCGGCAAACTCACAACTGCGTAAACGCACGAACAAACGTCCTGAATCAAATAGCTGATACAGCCGCAAAGGCATCAGACTCACCCAAACATTCTCACGCAGGGAAAAATAACCCGAGAATAAACTTCAAAATTACATTACAAACATATGTATTATACATCTCTTATGCAATGTTCAATGTATCTGCAGGACCCGATAGAAGTGGATCTAAATAATTGTGCTCTTTAAAGAATGTAGCGTCGGCTTCCAGCAACCAATCAATCATCCTCTTTGCTGGCTCCAGAGTGGTGTCCACGTGCGCCCACATTAAAACCCCATTGGATCTATGAGGAGGGAACCCCTTGGAGATGGTATCGAAGTCAGTCTGTGGCTTCCACTTTCGTATCCAAGCAAGAGCAAAATTAGCACCAGCGACAAGGTTAAGTTTTATCAAGCGGTGAATAGTTGGCTGGATCTAAAAGTATCGAGTAGCTGGCGGAAGTTCTCGGGAAATGGATTCCTCGAGAGCATCTCTAAGAACATAGTCGTCAGAGCATTTTGACAACCCTCTACAACTTCCCCAATATGGTGAGCACGATCTTGCAGCCGAACAATAGTATGGCAACGACGAGCGTCAGACCAAAAAGTATCGGAATCAGCTAAAACCCGTTCAAGGACTGCAATTCGCTCGCTCACCCGACGATCCTCAGCAGTTGCATCCAAGCAAGTACCTAAACACAAGATGGTCAGGGCGTCAACAACATATATTGACAAAAATACTCGGGGGTCTCCGAGCGACTTACAACTCAATTGCTCGCTTGCCGCTTCGATAATTTCGGTCATATAAAGATCGCCCTCCTCAAGCCAAACAATCTTTGACCTCAAAACAGACATTTGGTCCTCCACAGAAGACAATTTTCGAGACAAAGCAGCACATTTCTCGGCTTGGTCCACAACAGTCGTAATTTGTTGTTTCAAAACTCTAACTCGATCTTCGAGATCTACAATTCTTTCGATATACTCAGTAGTACGATCAAGAATTTGGGCTCAGGAGCAACTTTGGGAGCCTAGGAACTGGCCGTATTTATCGGCAGTAAGTCACGGTCTCCCTCAGGCATATCGACATCAGGAAAATTCGGCTAGAAGGAATGCAAAAGAAACAACTTCAATATAAAGTGACAAAGCATTGCACGATATCAGTCACCGCACTATATATTTACAAGAAGTCGACAACTTGTCTAAACTACAATGTAGAAGTTTCGATTACAACAAAAGGGCCGGACATAATTTACAGAAAGAGCTAAGGAAAAAAGTAGAAATCTACGCCACCTTAGCAGGTGCGGGGTCCGTCGCAGGAGGAGCACTCGAAGAAGGAGCAGCGGCTGAACGCGTCGGCATGGGCAGGATCAGCGAGACAAGGTTTTGCGAGTATTTTTTTCGCTTCTGGAAAAAAAACCCTTCATCACCGCGATACTCTGATCATGAGACGAGCTCACCTTTGCCGAGTCGACATTGTCACCGTGTGACATAGCCAAAGCCACAGTCGCTTTGGCGCCTATTTTCACAGAGGACCTCTTCAACAGGAGTATCGGGTCCTCAGGAATGTCGAAGGTTTCGACTAATTTCCGCAGATTCTCTGGCATGTATTTCTTCTTCTTTGGGAAGAACTCCCCAAAGAGACGCGTCAGCACATGTTGAGTACGTTGAAGCACACTCGCGGCGTTCTTGCAGTTGGATTCCAGCACATCAACAACATCGAGTAAACGATCCTCGGCCCTGTCTTGACGGAGCTTGAAGACCTCCCCAATCTTCTCTGCTGCAACATGACACATTATAGTCAGCACACATGTA
Organism: Dactylis glomerata; assembly: GCA_007115705.1. NCBI lineage: Eukaryota > Viridiplantae > Streptophyta > Magnoliopsida > Poales > Poaceae > Dactylis > Dactylis glomerata. The sequence goes on from QXEO01000263.1 coordinate 269,475, forward strand.
AACATAAAGTGACTGTTAAGGTTCATGCACTAGCCACTTGAACCAAAAGTCCGAACTGATGGAAAGGGCTAGGCAATTCACTTATACACTTCAACACCCCCACTCACGTGTGACGGGAGAAGAGAAAGTCAACACGTGGACATAGACAGGAGAAGAGAAAATCAACACGTGGACACAAACGGGAGAAGAGAAAGTCAACACGTGGACACAAAGGGGGGCAACAGCAATTTTACAATAAATTGCGAAAACCAGGACTCGAACTCGAGACCCTGGGCTCTGATACCATGTTAAGGTTCATGCACTAGCCACTTGAACCAAAGTCCGAACTGATGGAAAGGGCTAGGCAATTCACTTATACACTTCAACAGTGACAACCAGAATTACAAGGAAGAAACATATTACTGCCAAAAGAAGTCAACGGAGCATTAAGGCGCTCGACAGGTGCTTCTTCGCGTTGGGATCGCCCTTGGACAACCCTTGCTAGCACTTTTTCAGCTTTAGCAGCTTGTGCCTCCGCCTTTTTTACTACCTGAGTAGCAGTACGTTTGGCAACAGCAACTTCTTCGGTGCACTTGGCTTCCACAGCAGCAAGGCGGGTGTTAGCTTCCTCCGAAACCTTGGTACTGGCCTTGAGTTTAGCTTCTAAATCATTCACACGAATCATCGCATTCGCCAAGGATGCTGTATGATTCAATTAACGGTCAAGTCAAAGATAAGTATCACAAAAGAAAGGCTAAGAAGATTATAGAGAATATTGAGTTATTTACCTTTGGATTCGTCATCAGCTATTCGGAATTCAAGGCATTCTGTGCCAAGTGCTAGGAACCTCTGCATAAGGGGCTGGAAGAGAGAAGAACGCAAGTAAAAATATGCCAGCAGGTTCAAAAATAAGACAACAGTTAATACGTATGTCATTTACAGAAAACGCAGCTTGATGCTTCTCGAGAGAAAGGCCTGAAAGTTGTACATTTTTCTTGTGGCGCTTTACCTTCATTTCCACCAAAGGCTTTCCTTGGGCTTTGTTAGAATAGGTCTAGTCCGGATCCTATACATGTACGTATTGTAATTCAATTGTATTGTTGGACACCTATATATACGAGAGAGATGTGGAGGCTTTGCCCCACGTTACCCTAAATTCAATCGTGATATCAGAGCCTGTAAGCCCGTCGCCGCTTTTTCCGTCGCCGCTTTTTCCGATCGGAATCGCTAGCTGGTATCAAAACAGGATCGCTAGCTAAAACCGATCCAGCCAAAAAAAAAAATCCCAATCGCTAGCTAACCCTGTAGAAACCGATCCTATCCCATGGGTACCGCCTCGCTCCAGCTATCCACCTCCCTCGGCCCGCTTGCCGCCGTTCCGCTGGTAGCTATTGCAGCGCCTCCACCCTCCATCGGACTCCGTCTCGATCGCGGCAACTTCTCGCTTTGGCGTGCACTCGCCCTCACCAACCTCTCTGGCGCCTCCCTACATGGGCACCTCGACGGCACCTCTGTGGCTCCGGCTCAAACCATCACTGAAGGCACCGGCGACGACCAGCGTGTCGTCCCCAACCCCGAGTACGTCAAGTGGTGGACTCAGGACAAGAAGGTCCTTGGGTTACTTCTCTCTTCCATGACGGAGGAGATCGCGTGCCAGTTGATTAGCTGCACGACCGCGACTGACGCATGGGGATCTATCCATGCTATGTTCAGTGCGCAGAACCGCGCCGGCGTTCGGCACTCCGGTGTCAGATTCAGACGCTGAGAAAGAAAGACATGACGGCAAGCGAGTACATGGGCAAGGTGAAGGCCCTTGCCGACGCGATGGCCGCTGCCGGGTCCCCGCTTCGCGATGACGAGGTCATCGATCACATGCTTACGGGTTTGGGAAGGCCCTACAGCCCGATCGCCGCTTCTCTCCAAGTGGCGTCTACCACGGTGTCTCTGTCCGCGTTTTATTCCATGGTGCTGAACTATGAAGCGCTGCAGCTCTCGCAGGAAGCAGACGGTGCAATCAACTCCCGCGGCTGATTCAGCTCTGCGGCCAGTGGCTGAGCCATTATCTCCCGCCAGTACGTCATCTGATTCCCGGCTGCTCGCTGGGCCGCCTGTCGCCGATGGGTCGCTTGACTCGCCGCCTTCGCCGCCTGGACTGGTTGTTCGAAGGTGCGTCGCTCTCTTCATCGCCTGGTACGTTGCCTCAGCCTGGTCAAGCTCACCCCATGGTTACGCGTACCCGGGATTCTACTTGGCGTCCTAAAGAGTACACCGATGGTACTATACGGTATAATCCTGCTCGCCGTGCTTTCTTTGCGACGCCTTCGTCTCATCGTGATGCCCTTGATGAGCCTGCATGGCGTGCCGCCATGACAGATGAGTTTGATGCGCTTCAACGGACTAATACCTGGGTCTTGGTTCCTCGACCTTCTGGCGTTAACATTGTGGGCATCAAATGGATTTTTAAAACAAAGCAACGGCCTGATGGTTCTGTTGATAAATATAAAGCTCGCCTCGTCGCTCGTGGATTTACTCAGCAACTCGGTATTGATTATGGTGATACTTTTAGTCCAGTTGTTAAGCCTGCTACTATACGACTGGTTCTATCTCTTGCTATTTCGCGTGGTTGGAGTCTGCGACAAGTTGACGTCAGTAATGCTTTCCTCCATGGGTTTCTTTCTGAAGATGTCTATATGCAGCAGCCGCCGGGGTTTGAGGATGCTCATTTTCCCTCTCATGTGTGCAAGCTTCAGAAAGCTCTTTATGGCCTCAAACAGTCTCCTCGAGCTTGGTATGCCCGCCTGAGTGCTCATCTTCTTCAGCTTGGTTTTATCTCCTCGAAAGCGGACACGTCCCTTTTCATCTTCTCCCAGATGGGTGTGCAGATTTACGTGCTTGTTTATGTCGATGACATTGTGATTGCTGGTTCTTCATTTGTTGCGGTTGATCGTCTCATCTCCTCCTTGTCCGAGAGTTTTCCTATCAAGGATTTGGGTACTCTTGAGTATTTCTTGGGTCTGGAAGCGACCTACAATTCAGGGGGCATGGTATTGACTCAACGGAAGTATGCGCTGGATCTTCTTCATCGTGTGAGCATGGAGAATTGTAGACCCACTTCGACGCCGTTAGCCACCACAGAGCGTCTCGCTCGTGATATAGGGACAATGTTGGGTACCGAAGACTCTTCCAGGTATCGCAGTATTGTAGGAGGTTTGCAGTACTTGACACACACTCGCCCGGACTTGGCTTTTGCAGTTAATAAGGTGTGTCAGTTTCTTTCGCAACCCACTGATGTGCATTGGGAAGCTGTTAAGCGTATACTGTGTTATGTGAAGGGGACACTAGATATGGGACTGCGGATACGTAAGTCTTCATCCACTGGTGTCAGTATTTACACAAATGCTGATTGGGCAGGATGTATTGATGATCGCCGTTCTACCAGTGGTTATGCTATTTTTGTTGGACCTAATCTTGTCTCATGGAGTTCCAAGAAACAACCTACTGTCTCGAGATCAAGTACTAAGGCAGAGTATAAAGCATTGGCTAATGGAGCTGCTGAAGCCATCTGGGTGGAGTCGCTGCTCAAGGAGCTTGGCGTATCACAGCAGCATACCACCATTATATGGTGTGATAATCTAGGGGCTACATACCTGACGGCTAACCCAGTTTTCCACGCACGGACCAAGCACATTGAGATTGATTTCCATTTTGTGCGAGAGCGTGTTGCTTCTGGAGATCTTGATGTCAGGTTCATCTCTACTCGTGACCAACTGGCTGATGTGTTGACTAAACCAGCCACTCAACAAATGCTAGACCGTTTCCGACCCAATCTTAACCTTGTATGTAGTAGAAGTTCAGATTGAGGGGAAGTGTTAGAATAGGTCTAGTCCGGATCCTATACGTGTACGTATTGTAATCCAATTGTATTGTTGGACACCTATATATACGAGAGAGATGTGGAGGCTTTGCCCCACGTTACCCTAAATTCAATCGGGCTTCCACTACTGGCGCTTTACTCGCAGTTTCTTCTGGCGGGTTCTTCTTTTTTGAAGCCGAAGAAACAGAAGGTGATGGAACTCGAATTTCCATTCCCTCATCAACAGCTTCCAGCTAATCAGATTATTCGAGCCAGTAAGGAAATTAAATTAATGAGAAAAGACAACACAAGGATTTTGGGCAAAACAAATGAACTCACGAGTCTGAGCCATTTAAAACAAAAATGAAGGCGGTGGAGGTGCTGAAGAAGTTGCGGTCATGGGGTACATCTTTGGATTTTGATGTACCTGAAAATATCAAGACCTCTTGGCGTTTTCTTTTCCTTCCTCCTTCTTTGCCTTTGGAATTTGTAGAAGGAATTGACTGATTTGAATCAATTCCCTCTGAGGAATTTCCGAAGTCATCCCCGTCTCGCCTATCGACGGCCTCGAGGGCTTCAGTCTCTGAAGGAGCAGGTTCCTCGACAAGCGCCCCCTCTCTAGGGAGCGGGGGACGCAAAGAAAACAAAAGGGGATCCTGAAAGGAAGAAACAAAGATAAGCAAGTATCAGCTTAGGAAGGAAATGAAATCATGTAACTACAATAATGATGGGTTGACTCACAGTACCTTCGGCAGCAGGTTCACAAAATCATATGGAGTTGCCAAGCATGCAGGCACTCGAAGTCTCCTGGTCAGTTTAGTCATCGAGCGGACCCTCCGCCTTTTTAACTGCCTGAGTAGCAGTACGTTTGGCAACAACAACTTCTTCGGTGCGCTTGGCTTCTGCAGCAGCAAGGCGGGTGTTAGCTTCCTCTAAAACCTTGGTACTGGCCTTGAGTTTATCTTCTAAATCATTCACGCGAATCATCGCATTCACCAAGGATGTTGTATGATTCAATTAACGATCAAGTCAAAGATAAGTATCGCAAAAGCAAGGCAAAGAAGATTATAGAGAATATCGAGTTATTTACCTTTGGATTCGTCATCAGCTATTCGAAATTTAAGGCATTCCGTGCCAAGTGCTAGGAACCTCTGCATAAGGGGCTGGAAGAGAGAAGAACACAAGTCAAAATATGCCAGCAGGTTCAAAAATAAGACAACAGTTAATACGTATGTCATTTACAGAAAACGCAGCTTGATGCTTCTCGAGAGAAAGACCTGAAAGATGTACATTCTTCTTGCGGCGCTTTACCTTCATTTCCAGTAAAGGCTTTCCTTGGGCTTCCACTACTGGCGCTTTACTTACAACTTACAGTTTCTTTTGGCGGGTTCTTTTTTGAAGCCGAAGAAACAGAAGGTGATGAACTCGAATTTCCATTCCTTCATCAATAGCTTCCAGCTAATCAGATTATTCGAGCCAGTAAGGAAATTAAATTAATGAGAAAAGACAACACAAGTATTTTGGGCAAAACAAATGAACTCACGAGTCCGAGCCAGCCATTTAAAACAAAAATGAAGGCGGCGGAGGTGATGAAGAAGTTGCCAGGTCATGGGGTACATCTTTGGATTTTGATGTACCCGAAGATGTCAAGACCTCTTGGCGTTTTCTTTTCCTTCGTCCTTCTTGGCCTTTGGAATTTGCAGAAGGAATTGAATGATTTGAATCAGTTCCCTCTGAGGAATTTCCGAAGTCATCCCCATCCCACCTATCGACGGCCTCAGGGGCTTCAGTCTCTGAAGGAGCAGGTTCCTCGACAAGCGTCCCCTCTTCAGGGAGCGGGGGACGCGAAGAAAACAAAAGGTGATCCAGAAAGGAAGAAACAAAGATAAGCAAGTATCAGCGGAGGAAGGCAATGAAATCCTGTAACTACAATAATGACGGGTTGACTCACAGTACCTTCGACAGCGGGTTCATAAAATCATATGGAGTTGCCAAGCATGCAGGCATTCGAAGTCTCTTGGTCAGTTTATTCATCGAGCGGACCCTTTTATCGAGTTCTTCAGTGGTCAGATTTGACTGTGACACTCGAGATTGGTCTTGCCCGCCAGAATAAGTCCATAGCTTGGAAATTCGAGCTTGCACTAGTTGGATGCGACGCTGAAGGAAGAAAACCATCAACTGTGTACCATTAAGTTCCTTGTCAGCCGCATTCTTCAACTGCAAAATGTGGGCCAACAATGGCTGGATTTCTTCAGCTTCAGATTCAGAAGGGAGTGCATCCCACGATGTCAGTTTCGTCAGACTCTTTGACGGATCAAAAGGAGCTAAGCCATACAAATCGGATTCAGAAGATTTTTGGTCCTTAATGTAGAATCACTTTTGCCTCCAATTGTGGACTGAATCAGCCATCTCAAATTTCAGAGACTCTGAACGCACAGAAACAATGGCGCCCCCAAGATTATGGATTTCTTCTTTATACACATTGCGGCAAACATGGAACAGATGTTTCCATAAGACCCAATGAGGGTTAACACCAAGAAAGGCTTCGCAAAGAGTGATGAAATAGGCAATGTGTAAAATAGAATTAGGCGTGAGCTCGTGCAGCTGCACGCCATGGACAAAGAGAAGCCCACGAAGAAACTCGTGGACAGGGAGAGAAAACCCACAGAGGAGAAAGGAGAGGAACATCACCCGGTAGCTATCCTATGGGCGAGGAATGATCTCGTCGCTGGGGAATATGATCTCCGCGGATACTACGAGAAAACCCTCTTTTCTTGCCTTCGTCAGATCCGGTACCGAGATCTTGGACGTGACCCATCCAGGGGCTAGCTTCTTGCTGGAACTCTTCGTCATTGGGGTGTGCTAAGAACGGCGCTTGAATCAAATAAACAGAAGGAGCGCTCGAGGCTATGGAGCGCTAAGAGCAAGAGCAGGTGCAAGGAAGAAGATGCAGTGGCGGCGACGGAAAACATAAGGTCTGGTAACAGTAAATAAAAAGGGTTTCCCCTTAAATATGCCTGCGTCGGAGAGAACATGGGCTGCGATGTGACATGCAAAGCGGAAGCGACAAGCCCACTTACATGTGAAAAGTTCGGAAATTTACCGTGCTGCCCATGTGCTATGGTCAGCGATGGGTCAAATCAACCCTGCGTGCAGTCACGTCATAGCAGTGATGTCACGATTTCGACAAGAAGAGAAAACTGGCAATGCAAAAGAGAGATATAGGATACGTAAGTTGAAGAAACTTTGAGCCTATAATCAGCTGCAAGCACCCCATCATAGCCTCGGGGGCTACTCCCACCGGGAGCGCTGGTCGTGCACCTGATAGAAAAATCATAAGGTGAAAAATATCTTATGCAGGTCGAAGATTAAAAATACACTCAATGAAACTTTGAGCCTATACTTGAATAAATATAGTTCAACAATAGCCTCGGGGGCTACTCCCATCGGGAGCGCTGGTCGCGCACCCGATGATGACCAATTATCGGCTATCATGAAGGAGTAAAAAATTGACTTCATCATCGGTGGTAAACACAAGATAATTTTCACTCCTATCGGGAGGGATTTGCGACAAGTTGAATAAATCAACCCGATAATTGTGGTATTGTAACAGCCAAATAAGGCTCTCGATAAATTTATATTCTCAGACCGCGTCCGCCGCGATAACATGTCTGAATGGCGTGGTCGCAAAGATCACGAAGATAAGAACTCAGGATCCATCCTGCATGGCCTACTATTCGCACATGAATGTGCTCTGCTAGTAAATTTCTGTATCCACGATACGAAGAAAATCCCGCTGGACGCACTGGGTACCCTAAGAAATACCGTTATTCACGCTTTGGTAAGTCATAAATGCAGCACAAGCTGGATTACGCCAGGTACCGAATTTGAGTCTGAGGACTCGAGTTTGAAGTAAGTAATGAGTATCTGCTCACGCAGTCAACTGGTTCCTGATACATCAGATGCACCCGGCTCGTTCACCAAAATCCCCATGAAAATGAAAAAACATGAAATATTGATAAAAGCTACAAGTGAAGATTGATCTAGTCAAAGATCATATAAGCCAAAGATTTAAAGATTTGATATTCAACCCGAATATGTGATTCCGATAGAATCTCGGGGGCTACTAAGAAGGGTATGACTGCCAAGGCCCATTATATTAGTACCCCTGAGGGCTGTTCGGGTAAAGGCCCATAGAAACATAGGCCCAAGATAGTGGCCGAAGTGTAGAATATAGAAACTATTATTGTAAACCGTCATATATGACTAATTTGTATCGAACTCGACTGGATCGTCGAGACCTGGCCACCTATAATTAGGGGCCAGGAGAGGCTGATACGTCTCAAACGTATCTATAATTTTTGATGCTCCATGCTTGTTTTTACACCATTTGCCTATTGTTTCGTTACACTTAGTGGCACTTTGATGCATTTTCCGGAACTAACCTATTAACAAGTGCCACAGTGCCAGTTCCCTGTTTTCTGCTGTTTTTGTGTTTCAGAAGTGATACACAGGAAATATTCTCGGAATTGGACGAAACAAGTTCCAGAAGTCTTATTTTTCCCGGGAGCATCCAGACATCCGAAAGAGAGCCGGAGAGGGGCCAGGGCATGCCCTCACACTAGGGTGGCGCGGCCCAGGCCCTGGCCGCGCCACCCATGTGTGAGGAGCCCCTGGCTGCCCTCTCGCAACGCCCCTTCGCCTATATAAAGCCTCGGGAGGGAAAACCCTAAAGGATTCGGTAATTTTCCAGAAACAGTTCCGCAGCTCCGCCGCCGCCACCGACGAATTTCGGTGGACAGAAGTCTCTGTTCCGGCACCCTGCCGGGACGGGGAAGTGCCTCCGGAGCCATCTCCATCGATCTCCATCGCCGTCTCCGCCGTCTCCATCGACCTCACCGCCATCTCCATCAACCTTGCTGTCTCCTATGATGAGGAGGGAGTAGTTCATCCCCGGGGCTGAGGGCTCTACCGGTAGCTATGTGGTTCACCTCTCTCTCCCATGATGTGATCTTTATGTGATCGTGAGCTTTGTATCATGTTGAACAAGTAGATGTTATTATTCAGATATTATGCTACTCCTATGCTTAATTATTATAGTGTACTCTAGTGATGTTATTAAAGTAATCTATTCCTCCTGCCATTGTGTAACGGTGACAGTGCGTGCATCGTGGTGGTACTTGGTTTAGGCTATGATCGTGATCTCTTGTGGATTATGAGAGTAATTATTACTATGATAGTATTGAGTGATCTATTCCTCCTTTCATGGTGTAAAGTTGACAGTGTGTGCACCGTGTTAGTACTTGGTCTAAGTCGCAATGATTTCTATCTTGAATTGTGATCTGATTTGGATGTCTCTATGAGTGGTGTTTGTCAAGTACTTGATGAACTTTAAGGGGTGCTTCTGTAGCCACTACACAATGATTAGTGTTATTCAATAGGAGAGTAATTCAGAGTACCATAGTGGAGAGAAGTTATTTATTTGTTCAATCATGTTATATTGTTGGGAGTGTGTCCACTAGTGAAAGTATGATCCCTAGGCCTTGTTTCCAAGCATTGCACACCGTTTACTTGCTATTTTGTTACTTGTTTGCTCACAGCGATATTTATTTCACATCACGTTTGCTATTTATAATCATCCATACCACTTGTATTTCACTATCTCTTCGCCGAACTAGTGCACCTATACATCTGACAAGTGTATTGGGTGTGTTGGGGACACAAGAGACTTTCTGTATCGTAATTGCAGGGTTGCTTGAGAGGGATAGCTTTGACCTCTAACCTCCCTGAGTTCGATAAACCTTGGGTGATCCACTTAAGGGAAACTTGCTGCTGTTCTACAAACCTCTGCACTTGGAGGCCCAACAAGTGTCTACAAGAATAGAAGTGCGTAGACATCAAGCTCTTTTCTGGCGCCGTTGCCGGGGAGGTAAGGTAAAAGGTACTCGCATCCTCCTGTGTGAGTGCTCGGAGTTATTTCCTTTAGATTCTGCAATTACATCTTTTTGTTTCTTGTTTTTATTTTCACTAGTTAGGCTTAATGGAAAACAAAGAGTTCTTTAGTCTTTTTCCTGATTTTAGATTTGAAGAGAAAATTGAAAATCCTTTGGAGCTTATTTTGCACAGCAATGTTATTAGTACGAATGCTTTGAATACTGTTAATGCTAATGCTATAGAAAAGTCTAAGCTTGGGGAAGCTGGTTTTGTTGAGTATGATATCTTTAGTCCCCCAGCTTTTGTGGAGAAAGGTTGCTCTGATGATATTTTATCTCCCATATGTGATATTTCTAATGATGCTTGTGCTCCCCATCCTTTTAAAATACCTATGAAGATTGTTGAACGTATTAGGGATAACTGCTATTTAGGAGATGGAACTGTCCATCCTAGTGATCATCTGCTCTTTATACATGAATTATGCGAGTTGTTCCAGTGTGCAGGTATTTCAATGAACCAAGTTAAGAAGAAGCTATTCTCTTTTTCGCTGAAAGGCAGAGCCGAGGAATGGTATAAAACATTGAAGGATGGCCGATCTATTGATTGGGGGGAAATTGAACCTCTCTTTTATTCTAAATTCTATCCTTCTAGTCACGTTTATAAAGATAGGAATTACATTTATAATTTTCATCCGCATGAGGGAGAAAGCATTGCCCAAGCTTGGGGAAGATTGAAGTTACTAATGCATAAATGTCCTATTCACGATCTTCCCCGCAATATTGTTATTGATAATTTTTATGCACGGCTTACTCTTCCTGATAAGGATTATTTGGATGCTTCTTGCTTTGGATCATTCACTCATATGAAGGAAGATGCTAAGTGGAAACTTCTTGACCGTATACAAGAGAATGCTGAAGGATGGGAAAATGACAAAGGTAAAGCATCAGGTATGAATTATGAGTTTGATTGCATTAAGTCTTTCGCTGAAACTACTACTTTTCAAGAGCTTAGTGCTAAATATGGTCTTGATCCTCAAATTATGGTTGATTGCTTTAAAGCCTTTGCTTCCCATATGAATGTTCCTAAAGGAAATGAGGACGTGTATCATGAACCTTTTAAGGACACTTGCATAGAAAGTGATATGGTTGTTGATGATTGCAATAAACATGCTCAAACTTCTCAAAGTACTATTTCTTATAAGCATGTTAATTTTTGTGGAATACATAGACTTTGTGAACAGAGTTACAACAAGGAAAATTATTGCATCACCCACGCAAATGAAGAAACCAGCATGTGGCTCAAGGATCTAGATGTGCTTGGTGAATGGGTTTGTGAGCTTTATCCTTTTCTTTGTGAATTTTGTGGTGAAAAGGGGCACTTTAATTTTCAATGCCCAATTAATCGAACGAGTATCGCAGATTTGTATTGTGATGATAAGATTACTTTCAATCAGTATGATGAGCTTACTTTGTTTTTGAGTTGTGAAGAGATATCTAGAAAGATTGCTTTGGTAGACATGAATGATGTTGATCTTAATAGCACCCTTCGTGGTTGTCATCTCTATTGTGCTAAAGATTGCCTCGCAAATACTTACTTACAAGATCTTATTAAACATGATGTTTTGCCAAGCTATGATAGGACTAATAGATGTTTCGATCTTATTAATAGAGAGGAGGAATCCTCCAAAGTTTCTTCTGTTGTTTCTGTCAGCAAGCCAGATTATGTGGAGAAGATGCCTTTCCCTCCTAAAGAATATGTGGAGAAGATGCCCTTCAAGTCTCTCCCTCCTAAAGGAGAGAGTAAGAAGAGTAAGAAGAAGAAGAAGAAGAGGAGTAAGAGGCGAGAGGACACGGTATCTTCCCCTAAGCGTTATGATCCTGCTATAGATTATGATAATTCTGATTGGGATGATGTTCCTATGCCTGTTACCTATGTTAGTGATCATGATTGGGAAAAGCACTCTACTTTTGATATTGAAAATCTTTTTGGTACCAATTCTAAGGTTAATAATTGTTGTACCATTAGTGCTATCCATGTTCCTTCTTATGATTATATGTTTGATGAATATGCTATGCGACATAGTAGTTCTCTATCTTGTGATGATACTAAGCCTCTAGTTTATGATGATGAGTATAATGTTTTCAATTCACCTACTTTTGAGGAGAAAAATAGTTATGATTATAATATGCCTCCTATTTTTGATGATTATGGTGATGAGAATAATTATTCTATTGAATCTGCTCCTACTACTATTGTTCATGTAGGGAGTATTAATCCTTTTATGCATGTGGCTCATGATAGGGATGCTTTATGTGATAGTTATATTGTTAGTTCTATTCATGATGCTACTAAAAGTTACTATGAGAGAGGGAAACATGGTTTGATGGATCTCAACAATATTGAGTTCCCCTCTTTATGTTGCAATTCTTGAAGTTGTACTTGTTTTGCCTTCCTATGCTTTTTGCTTTGCGCTTTTATGACTTGTCTCTTTACAAGACTATTTTTCATAGGAAGTGGTTTAGATTTAAATGTGTTTCATATATGCTTTTTGATGCTCTCTATTGCTTTAAGTTCTTATATGGCGCCTTTTCCTCAAGCTCTTATATGGCGCCGACATGAGCATCTTTGCAAATTACTGCGCCTAGCTCAAAGGCGTTAAAGAAAAGCACTCTTGGGAGATAACCCATTGTTTTATTTTCAGTACTTTTTCTTTTATTTGAGTCTTGGAAGTTATTACTACTGTAATAACCTCTCCTTATCCTTTTTATTTCGTTTTTGTACCAAGAGAAGCCTCTAATTCGAGTGAGGTAAGATTTGGGGATGTTGCTGTCCTGAAACTGTTTTTGGTGCTGCACCGTAAAAATTCGTGAAAATTCTCTATATATCTTTTGGACCTGCGATTTCTTGTGCATATGCCCCAGGTTATATCCAAACTTTTCTTAGTTGAACACTTTTTGATTTGAGCAACAGAAAATTCCTCAAAAATTCGACCTTTGTCAGCTGTTCAGTTTTGACAGATTTCTGCCAATATTTGTGTTTGCCACTTTATCGCTTTCTTTTGAGTTCTTTTGATCACGGAACTTTTGGGGAGGTTGCTAAAGTAGTATCTACTATATATGTGGTGGTTTTGAGTTGAAACCTGAAGCAAATAGAGGATTGATTATATATTATGCTTGCACTAATGTTGCCAATAGAATTGTGTTTAGTTTTGTATGAAGGAAGTTTTCAAGTGTAGGGATTGGAGAATGATGAGATGAGTTGAAGAATGGACAAAAGCTCAAGCTTGGGGGTGCCCATGCATCACCCCAAGAAATATCCAAGAAGTACAAGCGTCAAAGCTTGGGGATGCCCCCGAGGCACCCCTTCTTCATCGGCAAAAATCAGGTCACCTTTCAAAACACTATATTTTTATTGCTTCATGCACTATGTGTTTTTCTTGGAGCATCAGTTGTTTTAGTTTTCTTAGTTAGTTTGTTTTGTTTGATGCAATAAATGGTTAGATCACATCATGTTTCTTTTGGAGGAGACGAACTCGTTTTTTATTTGCCAAGAACACTCCGTTTTTCACTCTTATCGTTTCAACGAGTGTTCTCTTTTTCTGCTACTGGGTTTAGCTTGCATTTTTCGCCTTGATTTGTGTTCAGATCTTGTTATATATTTTCATCAAGGTATATTTTTGCCTCTGGTCTTTATTGGTTTTCATCAAAAGAGGTGTTTATAAAAAGTTTGAATGGTGTTGGAAAAGAGAAAAAGCTTTATGCAAAAAAGTGGTACAAGAAGGAGCTTGTGTAGACTGCGGCTTAGGCTTTTTCATGTCATGCTTGATGTCTTTTTGATAGTATGCTTAGTGGTTTTGCTGTAGCATGACTTGTCTCAAATAACCGAGATTGCTTAATGAGCCTTTGAAAAAATTATGCGTTGTTTTTATCGTTTGGAAGCATTATTTTGGTTTTCTCCTTGATGCTTTATTTGGGTTGACTTGGCGCATGCTCACACATGTTAGACTCTTACAAAGTCGCCAATGGCCTCTATGATCATTTAGTTTTTGACTTTTGATGCCATCTTATGCTTCTTTTAATGTTGCTTTGTCGCTATGCATGATTATGGCCGTTATTGCTCTCTTAGTTGGTCGCTCCCAGTCTTTTGCTAGCCCTCATTTTGTACTGAGTATGAGCTCTACTCGTGCATCCAACTCCCAAAAACCAAGTTTGCCATTGTGTCCACTATAAATTCCTATGCATGGTATTTGTAAGCCATTCCAAGTAAATTTTCATGTGCTACCTTTCAAAAAACCTTCAAAATACTTCTCATTTTGTGACACTGTTTTCAGCTCATGGGGACGTAGTGGTCGGATTTGCTATCTTCCATATTGCTTATTCCAAAAAGAAAAAAAAAGAGAAAAAAAGAAAGAAAAAAAGGCACTCCTCCATGGAATGTGAATGTTGGTGGGCACCCGATGGAATCGGTTAGCCATGGTTTGTGAAAGGAAAAAAGGTGGGGAGGAGTGCCAAGCTTTATAAAAAGAGCACAAAAGTGCCAATCTCTCTCTCAAAAACTTGCTTCATTTTTGTATGGAAGATAGTAAGAACCCCATTGCTAGTCGTTGACAAAAGCAACCACTTCTCAAAACCCAATTTTTATCTCTCTATTTTACAAATGAAAAGCTCTAGCACATGTTTAATCACTGCTTCCCTCTGCGAAGGGCCTTTCTTTTTACTTTTATGTTGAGTCACCACCTTCTATCTTTATGCACCGTCTAAGAGAGCATAGTTGTCATTCTGAGTATAATGTGCATTATCCCAAAGTTTATCATTGATTGATTCATGACTATGGTTTCACTTGTTCCTAAATTACTTGTATCTAGTCGCCCTCTTAAACTTGAAGGTGTCCTATGCATTTATGTTTTGCTCTCCATGAAGGACAAGCTGAAAACCATTTGTATGTTTTTCCTTATGATTTGAACACACGTTTGACTTTTATTGTTTCATTTTCATGATCTTTTGTTTGTGTTCATTTGCATGTTTACAACATGGTTGCTAAGTTCTTATTGTCATGATTATATCTTCATGCCCATGTTTTAAGTTCTTATGATCCCAGCTCACAAATGCTTACATATATGATCAAGATTGTGTAGGTGCATGTCACCTCAAATATTATTTCTTTTGTTATCACTTACCTACTCGAGGACGAGCAGGAGTTAAGCTTGGGGATGCTGATACGTCTCAAACGTATCTATAATTTTTGATGCTCCATGCTTGTTTTTACACCATTTGCCTATTGTTTCGTTACACTTAGTGGCACTTTTATGCATTTTCCGGAACTAACCTATTAACAAGTGCCACAGTGCCAGTTCCCTGTTTTCTGCTGTTTTTGTGTTTCAGAAGTGATACACAGGAAATATTCTCGGAATTGGACGAAACAAGTTCCAGAAGTCTTATTTTTCCCGGGAGCATCCAGACATCCGAAAGAGAGCCGGAGAGGGGCCAGGGCCTGCTCTCACACTAGGGTGGCGCGGTCCAGGCCCTGGCCGCGCCACCCATGTGTGAGGAGCCCCTGGCTGCCCTCTCGTGACGCCCCTTCGCCTATATAAAGCCTCGGGACGGAAAACCCTAAAGGATTCGGCAATTTTCCAAAAACAGTTCCGCAGCTCCGCCGCCGCCACCGACGAATTTCGGGGGACAGAAGTCTCTGTTCCGGCACCCTGCCGGGACGGGGAAGTGCCCCCGGAGCCATCTCCATCGATCTCCATCGCCGTCTCCGCCGTCTCCATCGACCTCACCGCCATCTCCATCAACCTTGCTGTCTCCTATGATGAGGAGGGAGTAGTTCATCCCCGGGGCTGAGGGCTCTACCGGTAGCTATGTGGTTCACCTCTCTCTCCCATGATGTGATCTTTATGTGATCGTGAGCTTTGTATCATGTTGAACAAGTAGATGTTATTATTCAGATATTATGCTACTCCTATGCTTAATTATTATAGTGTACTCTAGTGATGTTATTAAAGTAATCTATTCCTCCTGCCATGGTGTAATGGTGACAGTGCGTGCATCGTGGTGGTACTTGGTTTAGGCTATGATCGTGATCTCTTGTGGATTATGAGAGTAATTATTACTATGATAGTATTGAGTGATCTATTCCTCCTTTCATGGTGTAAAGTTGACAGTGTGTGCACCGTGTTAGTACTTGGTCTAAGTCGCAATGATTTCTATCTTGAATTGTGATCTGATTTGGATGTCTCTATGAGTGGTGTTTGTCAAGTACTTGATGAACTTTAAGGGGTGCTTCTGTAGCCACTACACAATGATTAGTGTTATTCAATAGGAGAGTAATTCAGAGTACCATAGTGGAGAGAAGTTATTTATTTGTTCAATCATGTTATATTGTTGGGAGTGTGTCCACTAGTGAAAGTATGATCCCTAGGCCTTGTTTCCAAGCATTGCACACCGTTTACTTGCTATTTTGTTACTTGTTTTCTCGCAGCGATATTTATTTCACATCACGTTTGCTATTTATAATCATCCATACCACTTGTATTTCACTATCTCTTCGCCGAACTAGTGCACCTATACATCTGACAAGTGTATTGGGTGTGTTGGGGACACAAGAGACTTTCTGTATCGTAATTGCAGGGTTGCTTGAGAGGGATAGCTTTGACCTCTAACCTCCCTGAGTTCGATAAACCTTGGGTGATCCACTTAAGGGAAACTTGCTGCTGTTCTACAAACCTCTGCACTTGGAGGCCCAACAAGTGTCTACAAGAATAGAAGTGCGTAGACATCAGAGGCCGGCCAGGGGGACATCAAGATTGAGCTTGTAATCCCACGCTTTGTCTCAATACACATCAAGTTTTGCCTTGTTTGTCTGAATCCCTACCTTCGAGTTCATCCGATGCCCTCTTTCCCTGATCCTAAGTCCTTAATCTAGGGCATTGTCGAGTTAAACTCTCGTCAGTTGTCCTTTTTCAAGATCACCTTCTTATAAAGGAACCACATGAAAATCCGAATTTTGAGTGGTACCTTTATCTTCCACAAGTATTTTTTTTTCAGGAAGACCGTATGCCCATTCATATAATCAACATACATAGATTTCACGGAAAAGATAACCGTGGTTGTAAGGTTCCATTTAAAACTATCTGGTTCATCACTTAGGTGGACATTCATCAATCTTCGCAATAAGTTAACCCAAGAATTTCATCTATCTCGAGTTAATGTCCTATTAAATCTTATATTTAATGGCACAATAGAAAGAACGTCGGCGACTAAGACATGTTTAGTCCTGACAATATTGTAAAGACTAGGATATTGGGTAGCTAAGGGTGTATCGCCTAGCCAGGTGTCTTTCCAGAATCTAGTTTTCATGTCGTCTCGCACGGCAAAAGAACCCTGCTGAAAGAAGTCATCTTTAACCTTCATAATTCCTTTCCAAAAAAGAGAATCTGTAGGTTTAACCTAAACTTGCGATAGAGTTTTAGTCCCAAGGTACTTGTTGGACAATATTTCTTGCCAAACACCTTCCTCAGAAAGAAGTTTAAAAAGCCATTTGCTAAGTTAACATCTATTCTTAATATCAAGTACATCGTATATTGAAAGTTTTCTTAAAAAACAAAATCAAGTATACATTGCTGAACATTCAGCACCAGATGCAATCATGAAAGTATCGACCAACATGGCGCACATTGAAACCGCCACATCAAAATTCTAAATCCAAAATTAATGTGCACGCGGGGACTTCAGAAGAATGATATCGCTTATGACAGAAATATTTGTTTACTCGATGTGGTTATGAAGTCATTTTACCCCCTCTTGTTTTTAATGATGACATTCTAAATTTCAAGAGAAATTACTCAAATGATATGCATGCATCAACATTCAAAGATTTATAATTTAACTAGACCTATGTCTAAAATGTCGCTTTCTTATCTAACGGAGTACTTTGTTCATGTCATAAATACATGGTTTTTTGGACACACCTTCAGATAAACTTTTGAAACTTCCACTGCCTATCATTTTAATTCTTCACCCAAACCATATCTATATATTTGTCCTCATAAAAGCAATAGAAATTACTGGTTAAACATTTTATCATGAAGAGTATGTTAACGTTCAAAATGTCATATATTTGTGATACCGAGGGAATATTAAATTTGTGATACTGAGGGAATATAAAAGTTTATAATTATATAATTTTTGTAATATATACTTCTGTTGATGTAAGCAATAGAAGTATAAGTA
The DNA here is from genome assembly GCA_007115705.1 of Dactylis glomerata. NCBI lineage: Eukaryota > Viridiplantae > Streptophyta > Magnoliopsida > Poales > Poaceae > Dactylis > Dactylis glomerata. Next base: position 287,472 of record QXEO01000263.1, read on the forward strand.
TCTACTATATACTAAAAGCACAATACAGGGTGTCAAAACAGAGACACCAAATTAATCCACATAGGCTAAAAATATATATACCGTTGATTTTATTTTTGATGGTTAAGATTTAATAGATCTAAGAGTTACGTAAAAAATAGACACGTAACAAGTGTACACGTGACAATTATGTACGTGTTAACAACAAAAATTAAACAAACCGTGTCATGCTAGGACACCAGCTAAGCTGGCCATGTATTTAAAAAAGAAAAAAAAGAACTCGCTACCTTGTCCAATAAAGAGGTAAAATATCCAGACCAAACGTCCATACACGGGAAGCTACCAACGCATCTGGTCAGACGTATGCCTATAGGACTCCATGAAAAATCCAAAGAAACAGTACACGAGGCATATAAAACATGTAGTAATTAATTATAATCCAACTTCTAATTGGCGATGAGCTGATTATACCAATATATTGTCCATATATAATGATATATCTTCTACTTTTTTTCCAAACACCATGACAAAGTCTATCAACATGCTAAACTCAATGGCGTATTTATACGGAAAATAGTATGATGCTATCACGAATGAAGTCAGTGTGTACATTAAAATTCTAACTCAGACAGTATATTTTCTATCTTTTGATAAAATGTCGGACACGATGGTAAATCATATACACTAATACATGTATTTTTAGTATTTTCTTCAGCTTAGGATACAAGCTCGGGGATGGTTCACAATAAACTGTGATTTAACCAATCTTTAGACGATACAACAAACGAATAAATGCAGTTAGCTAACATGAATATCCATGCAAGCATTTGTAGAGACAACACTAAGCGAGCAAACAAGTGTAATTTGACCAATTTCTATTTTATCTTACTCCCTCCATACCGGATTACAGGGCAATTATACATTTCGGGACAAAGTTTGAACTTCAATTTTAGTTAAGAAAATATAAGATATAAAAATTATACCATTGAATTTATATTCAAAAAACTTTCCAATAGTATAATTTTTATATCAAATATCTCATATTTTCTTGACTAAAATTAATAATTAAAGTTTATCTTAAAATAGATAATTGCCCAATAATTTGGTATGGAGGGAGTACCAAGAAATATGCATAAATAGTTAATTAAGTTATTTGCATGTGTAAATGACACCATGAAACTAAAGTAACACTTGTAAGTTTGAAAGCATTTAGAGAGGTGAGATTTCCCTAAGTATAAAAGAACTAATACAACTCGGCCAACAGTGGTAAAAAACGTCAAAATATGAAAAATTCAAGTAGGCGATAACGGTGTTCTCATTTATTTTTGGAGAGAAAAATCACAAAATATTATTGATTAAAAAATAAGCATGAGAGCATGTGGAAAAATCATGAAAGATTAATCATAGGAAAATAAGCATGAGAGAATGTGTAGTATAATAAGAGTTAAATAAATACTATTATTATTAATCAAAGTCTATTGTTTTGTATAGGCCACAAGAACAAATGCAATAAAAAAATTATAGTCTAAAAAGATCTATACAGACAATCTTAGCGAATTAAATCCTCACGGGTGGATTTTTCCTACATATATTGTAGGCTCTTCCTCTACAATTTTCCTTTGGAAAAATTATAAGGTGACAGACTAATAAAAATAATTTGTGGTGAATTTTAATAATATTTAATATATTTTAATGTGAACCTAAAAACATACAAATTATCAAATAGAAAATAACAAACAAAAAAATAACTTTTAGCCGCAAAATGCGCGGTATGTACAAAACTATAGTTGCACATATACTACAACAAGCTACAAACCTAATGTCAACCTGACATCTAAGACAACAAAATAAACTTGGATCCCTAAGTATAAAAAAACTAATACAACTCGGTCAACAGTGGTAGAAACGTTAAAATATGAAAAATTCAAGTAGGCGATAACGGTGTTCTCAATTTTTGTGTGAGAAAAATCATAAAATATTATTGATTAAAAATTAAGCATGAATGGATGTGAAAAAATCATGAAAGATTAATCATAGAAAAATAAGCATGAGAGAATATGTACTATAATAAGACTTAAACAAAGACTATAATTATCAATAAAACTCCATTGTTTTGTATGACAGTCCACAAGAAGAAATATAAAAATAGTCCGACAAGATCTATACTGATAATCATAGCGAATCAAATCCTCACGGGTTGATTTTTCCTATATATATTGTAGGGTCTTCCTCTACAATTTTCTTTTGGAAAAACTACAAGGTGATAGCCTAAAAATATACAAATTATAAAATAGAAAATAACAAACAAAAAATAAAATAATAAATTATAGCCGCAAAATGCGCGGTTTTACCCAAAATAAGCTCATTCATATTCATATGTACAAAACTATAGTTGCACATATACTACAACAAGCTACAAACCTAATGTCAACCTGGCATCTAAGACAACAAAATAAACTTGGATCTTGTATTTAGTTTACAAATTCAATTATACATACTTATTTTGTATCACATACCCATGATATGTATGGGCGATATGTATGGTATATTCAAAAATGACATTATTATCATTAGACCATAAAGTTAAAGATGATTAAACATGATAGTTTATTTAGCATTATATTATCCATGTCTATAGAACAATATTATATTACATTCAAAATATTATAAATTTATGCCTTAGTCATTTCCAATATATTAAATATGATGTGCCCGCATTTGCGAGGGCCACCTGGCTAGTTTGTTAATAAAAACACTGTGGCACATAAAAAGACACCAAAATGTCGTGTACCTTGACAAAAACAAGCTTAAACCAAGCACTCTGATCCGTAGATAATATCTTCAACTTTATCATTTGCATCATGGTGTCCATGCAAATCTCTGGTAAAGAAACTACAGGGCCGAACCTACACACGACTAACTTAAAAGGTTTTGAAGAGCGTGGAAGCCGTTCCACTCAGAGATGAATCCTAGAACAATGAGCATACTATTCTGAGACACTCTTTGCAGAGCAAAAATACAAAACCACCTTTTCTTGCCGGTTCATCGGGAAAGAAGACCAAAAAGCACGAAAAGGTGAAGAGAAATACAAAAAAACTCAGAGAGAAGTTAACCAGCTGTAGCATGTTATTACTTACTACTCCTACTGTCGAGAGTAGTACCTTATCAAAAAACTCGAGAGTAGTACCTCTGTTTCGAATTATAGTACCCCTCCATATCATTTTATTAGTCCTTCGTGTGTATCCCTACATTTTAATGACCAGCTTAATAGTACCCCTCCATATCTGTTTCAGAGTATACGGCATGTATTACATAAATTATACTATCATTAGAAACTTCAAATGCTATATTTTTTTAGTGGTATAAGTTTTGTGTTATATAAGTTGATCAAATTGATGACCTAGAGAAACGCAAAGGAATAATAGTCAGCACCATTATAAACGGTGGTATATTTTTATAATGTAGTGTTTGCTGACAAAAACTAATGGTCAGCACCAAGAGTACCAATTAACTTCTATAGGCGGACCGTTAAGTACTCCTCTTTTCTGTGCGGTACACATGGTCTCTTGTCTTTCACAGACATACATGGAGTAGTACCAACAGGTCCAGCAAGCATCTGCTCCACTAACCTGCAGTTTAAACCATTAAACAAAGTTAGCCACCTGCGATCGAGCGCAGGGATGCACCAGGGCTGCGACGATGAGTGGCTATGACGGGCTGAAGAACACAAAAACAAAGTTAGCCGCCGACCTCCAATCGAGCGAATCTGCATGCCCACCACCACCCTCGCTCGTGCTTGGAAGCATTGCCATGTCACCACAAGCTTTTTCAATTGCTTCACTGCACTTTGCTTACCATCGGTTAGAGGGACAGGAGAAGACACCACATATACTACTCTTATCATCTCCTCGGAGAAGAAGCTGAAGTGGTGGTGGGAGGACGAGAGAGAGTTTTCCGAGAAAGGCATCAAACATGACCGCATGGGGGAGGAGTAAACAAGGGTTTGCAGCATAGGAAAAGACCACCAAGCCAGCCTAAGATAACGTCCATCTCTGCTGCTCCGTCTCGCGCTGCTGTGTTGTATGTTCTTGCCTGGCGTCCATCTCTGCTTGACCTCCGCCGCCGCCCCAAGATTCTCCCTCGGCTGCCGTTCGAGATCGGCGCGCAACGGCCGCGCGCCGGCACGTGTTACAAAACCGGCCGCGCAACAGCCGATTCTTGGCACCTGCCGCGTGCACTGTCTCTCCGGATTAGGGTTTTCTTCTGTAGAACAAAGCAAGAAGCCAATTCTCTCTTAGCATTTAGCAAGATGGAAAATAACGCCAGGACGACCCTCAATCTTACTAAGCCAGACCTTTAACTAGCAATCACCTGGAGCAACCATACCGCTGGCTAGTAGTATATCAAAATTGTTTTCCCAGCCTTTAATTTTATGCAGATCAAAATTGTGACTTGTTTTTTCTTTCATTTCTGCTTTGTTCTTGTCATAGCCACTTTGTCCAATCAATAACTATATATCGGTGTGACAATAGCATGCAGGAAAAAAAGTAACCAATAGTATATCAAACTACATTACGTATTTACGTTCACCATTGTTGTGGTCTAGAACTGAAATGCATATTATCAAGATTTTAGATGTATGTTCACCAATATAAGTGACCATCGGAAACATGAAGCCGATGAATATAAATCTTAAGAGAACTCTATGAGATTTTTTTTTTTGAAACGGAGGCAAAAGATTTGCCTCAATCTATTAATTAAGAAGAAGAGAATTGCCCAGTTAATTAACGGAAAACCGGACAAAAACCGTTACAACAAAACCATAAGAGAACAACACCTAAGAACTGTAACCTCTAAACTCTATGAGATATTGTGTTCACACGCATTACTTAGGTGGGTTTATGAAACCCTAATGCAAGACATAGTGTCGAGCTTTAGCAATGTCCCTATGACAAGTAATGTGTGCGAGCGCTTGTCTTAGAGTTTTGTTGTCATAAAGAATGAAGATTATGTTCTCAAATGATGCACAGAACTTAACAGAGTTTCCTGAATTTGCTAAAATGGTAGATTACAAATGGTTGTACAGAAAACACGACCGTGAGAAAATCTTGAAGGGTTTAAACGAATACTTGTAGACAAAAATCGCATAATAAAGAAGAATAGGTTGTTCATTGTAACATGAACCTTTCTCTCGTCTGGATTAAGAAATTGTTGTGACTTTGTCTCATTATGATATGCTCATATCTTAGCTTAGTTAAGACAGTTTTGTGTGGCTCGACCATAAGGTTTCATCGTGAAAAACAAGTAACACATGGCATGTTACCCATAGAAGTACAATTATGAAATTATGCAAGTTTTGGGTTAATGATATCATAACAAGAATGGGGAGAATTAACTTTAGCAATTTTTTGTTAATGAAATCTCATTGGAGACCCAAGATAATCCTAACTTCTAATGACATTAAAGGATCTTGGTGTTGCCTCATACCTCTTTTTGTATTAGGATTCACCAAATATAGGTCAAAAGGAGTAGAAGTCCTATTATGATGACATACATTGATAGAATGAACATATATATTATGCCCCTAGTACTCTATGTCACTTGCTACTAAAGTTAAATGAGATAAATTGGACATTTTAGTGTCAAGGAACCATTTAAATCTGATCAAAGAATGTTGGTTCCTAATGTTCCAGCTCTCAAAAGCGACACATATTTACGTGTGAATTGTGCCCTATTTATGACTGGGTCATTTGGCGAATGTACAAAAAAAACCATAACTAGACCACCAGGAAAATGCGGGAAATTATTGGAGTATATGTAAGGCAATAAATTTTACATGGTCCTAATAAGTATGGTAACCTTAATATTATTGGTTATCCCACCTGGTTACATCCTGACCCTCGCATGTGGAGCTATATCGTGGAGAAGCTCTAAAAGACAATCATGGATCAATATTGATGGGGTGGGGGGGGGGGTAACTTTAGCAATTTTTTGTTGATGAAATCTCATTGGAGACCGAAGATAATCCTAACGTCTAATGACATTAAAGGATCTTGGTGATGCCTCATACTTATTTTTGTATTACGATTCACCAAGATCAAAAGGAGTAGAAGTCCTATTATGATGACATACATTGATAGAATATGGATAAACATATTCTGCCCTTAGTACTCCATCTCACTTGTTACTAAAGTTAAATGAGATAAATTGGACATTTTAGTGTCCAAGGAAACATTTAAATCTGATAAAGGAATGTTGGTTCCTAATGCTCCAGCTCCCAAAAGCGACACATATTTACGTGTGATCCGTGCCCTTTTTATGATTGGGTCATTTGGCGAATGTACAAAAAATCCAGAACTAGACCACCAGAAAACACGGGAAATTCTTGGAGTATATGTAAGGCAATAAAGTTTACATGGTCACTAATAAGTATGGTAACCTTGATATTATTGGTTATCCCGCTATGTTACATCCCGACCCTCGCATGTGGAGCTATATCGTGGAAAAGCTCTAGAAGACAGTCCTGGATCAATTTTTGATGTAACTATATTGTCTGGAATCTCAAAAGGCTATTAGGCGGGATGTATGTCTGAAGAATTTCATTCCTGGACAGAGTGCTAGACAGCATCTCTAAACTTCTTACTGTGATTATGAACAAATAATTTTATATGAGAGTAACAACTAGTCAAATTGTGTTGCCAAAGCCGTTAAATCATGTTTCATATGTGAAAAATAGAACATACGATCAAGCCATTAATGTTAAGCATATAAGTACATACAATATGTTTGTGGATCAATCCACTCAAGGTTGACCACCCATATTTTGTGATTATGTGTTAACATGGGTTCACTTGCAAGCCTTTTGATCTTGATAATGAGGACCACTATATAAGCCAACTCACATCACGTATTATGCTTTCCATTTAGGATAGTATAATATAAGTACTGAGGTCCAACAATATTTCATTGGTCACCAACTCACTATAACACCTTACTATGGTATATATTTGATATCTACTAAGTAGGGTCTAAGGATGTTTGTTGACCTTACACTGGTGGAAAAAGGGCCATTAATCCCGGTCTGTAACGGCCTTTAGTCCCGGTTTCCAAACCGGGACTAGCAAAGCGTGATTAAAGGCCCTCAGCCTTTAGTCCCGGTTGCAAACGAACCGGGACTAATGGCCGTCCACGTGGGCACGGCTAGGAGCGCCGTCTCGGGGACCTTTAGTCCCGGTTAGTAATGAGAACCGGGACTAAAGTAATCTGTTTTTGTTTTTATTTTTGTTGTTGTTTCAGATTATAGGTTTAGGGTTTATGCTTAATTAGGGTTCATTTTAATTTCAAACGAGTTTCCGTACCTATATTCTACGACTAGTACATACACATTACACATTGGTACATGCATATATAATATTATACGATGTCTTGCGACTGTATATACTACAATTTCAAACAAGTGTATGTACAACTATTTTTCAAACAAGTTTCAAAACAAACTAAGTTACATGGAGATCACTAAATTACAGATAGTGTTCTTCGTCCTCCACATAGTGTTCTCCTTTCTCACAGAGGACCTCCCTCATGATGAATCCTGCCAGCTCCTCTTGAATTGCTTTTAGGCGCTGCGTTGGTACGAGCTTCTCCCGCATCACATACAACTTTAAGAAGATCGATATGGATATATATAAGTTGGATGAAACTCAACACAATTGATTATAATAAAAGAAAACTGTGAATATTATTTACGTACATCAAAGTCCGTGGTACGTGCTCTCCGCTCACTGGTGTACCACCGGATGAACTCGCAGACGTAGAATCCACAGAGATTGGTCCCCGGTGGTTGCTTCAAACCCTTTATCTTTTTAAAAGTTAGATGTTCTTTGAATTCACCTATTACCGACTTTCTGAATCGTGTCCAAACGCTACAGGGCAAAGAAAATGAGCAAATGAGTTATTAATTAAATACTTGATATCAGGAAATTAATGAAAGGAGCTGATATAGTCGGGTAATGATTGAAATTACTTTTGCAGCATTTCTTTCATGTCGCTAAACAGGACGTCGGGCTTATCCGATGAGTCCAAGATATGAACATTTGATGTGTCCAATTGAATCTTTAGCAGAATCCAGTGGAAACTGCAGACACGCATGCATAACTCATCAATTGCACTTAACATCGAGTAAGCAAAAAAGAATGTCTAGAAGATAGAAACACTCACTTGAAGTTGTAAGGAAATAGAAGTTCTCTTTTAAGACTTTGCTTGACAAAAAATCTGAAGAGGTCCTTCTCCACGTCACTGGGGTGATCTTTTAACATCCTTTCATTAATGATATATGGGTCAATGAACCCAACGTCATGGATTCCAATTTTTTTGCATTCAAACATCTTAAATCTGCATAATAGCATACAAAAATCATATAGTTAATTAAGATATATAGGCAATGAACGAGCTTAGCTAGATACTTGAATATAAATCACTTACAGACAATAGCAACTGATGGTAGACTTGTCGAGATCGCGCTGATTGAATATGTGAAACAATTCGTCCATTGGAATATGTAACATGTATCTTTTGAAGTAATGCTCCTCTCTAACGTCCAAGAGGATAAAACGTTTGAAGTCCTTTTTTTTGTATATGCACCTTGTACCAGCCGAGCACATTTCGCATATGTGTTGATAGACCGCGTTCCTCCTCAGGCTTGATCAGAGGCCCCCCCAGTACATATTGCTCTACTACCTCTCCCAGTGGCGCTTCTTCAAGGCCTAACATAACTAGAAGAGGCACATTCAAGATGTCCGCGTTCTCTTTTGCCTCCCTTACAGTTAAACCCAATAGTTGTGCAGCTGCTACTACTCTGGGGTCCAATAACAATCGGTCCTCTTCCAAATCGGCTCTGAAGGACGTATCGATATCGGGGGGGGGGGGGGGCGACTATGAGCGGGGCGACCGATTGATTCTTATGTTCTCCAAGCTAGGGAATTTGTTTCCCGCTTCTTTTTTCCTTGGCCAAGTCACTTTGCCTTTCAATTTCGCGTTTATAGTCTGATGGCTGATTCATCTTATATTGGGGCTCTGCAGTAAGCATACCATAAGCCCAGTCCTTTTGTTTCTCCGTGCATTTCGGCTTGGGCTCAGGCACTTTCGGTGCAAAAAATGCCTTCACTTCGGCGCGTACTATCACCTCGTTTTCCTCGGGAGTCCGGTCATAAGCTCTCTTGGGAAGAGGCTTTAGCGATGGCTCTGGTATCTTCGTGGTCTTATGTACTACCTTATCAGTAGTACTAACCGTAGCGGACCTGCTCTGCTTTTTCCCCGTCTGAGTAGTATTGGGGGGCGGCTTCGCCTGACGCGCTGGAGGTGCACTGGGGGACGGCGTTGGCTGACGCGCGGGAGGTGCACTAGGGGGCGGCGTCGGCTGACGCGTCGCCCGAGGTGGACTCGGGGGGTGGCGTCGGCTGACGTGGCACTGGAGGTGGACTCAGGGGTGGCGTCGGCTGACGCGGCGCCCGAGGTGGACTCAGGGGAGGCGTAGGTGGACGACGTTCATCGGGGGAGGGTGGACTTGGATTCCTCGGAGTCGGTGGCCTTGGCGCTGAGCCTGGAAACTTGATGTATTTCTTTTGCCATAAAACGATTTGGCGCTTGACATCTCCAAGTCTCCGATCCCCTTCAGGTGTAGCAAAATCAAGCTCTAGGTCCTCGAACGAGCTGACTATGTCAAGCACCGAGACACGAGCATAGCCAGCCGGTATTGGGTTCCCATGGTGGAGTGCTTCAGGTAGACAAGGTAAAGCATCGCCGCTCGCCACCTTCAAGGTCATGTTCTTCACTGGCTGATGTAGCTCACAATTTGTCACCTCCCTAACATCATCCACGGGGTAGCGAGACCCCGGTGCTTCATGCTCATCAGCTGGGACCTCCGTGGAAGCCACGCTGCTTCTCCGCTGACTATTAAGATCCAATGCTGGATCTTCCTGCAGCCGAGATCCGCCTCCCTGGCTAAGTTGATGTATCATACTCTTCATGTCGGCTAATTCATGTTCTACCTTGCCAATCCGATCTGCTTCCCGATCCTTCTTTCTCTTACGGCTTTTGTAACCGTACGGATCTTCGTGCTGAGAAAACCCTTCCTTCCATGGAACACCGGCGCCTTTGCCTCTCGTTCGTCCTGTGTGTTCTGGATTCTCGAGGGCGTGTGTCAGCTCGTCGTTCTCTCGGTCGACACGGATCAATCCCGCTTGAGCATCCTCCATTGCCTTAACAAGTTTAACTGTGGGAGTAAAGGTCTGTTTCCGATGAACACACTCCCCTGTTGCCTGGTCTAACGATCCTCCATGTCCGTACCACCAGTGCTTGGCCCTTTCGGGCCATCCCTCTGTACCAGGAGTGATTCCTCTATTCCTCAATTCATTCTCCATAGATTCCCACTTGGGCACTGCTCTCACGTAGCCGCCTGGCCCCAAAATATGGTCATGTTCCTTCTTATCAGCATTTTTCTTATTTTTTTCTGACATTTCCTTGGCTCTCTCAGATGTCTTGAATGCCACAAATTCATGCCACTGTTGTCTCAACTTCTCGTATGCTCCTTCGAACACTGGAGTTTTCTTTTTCGCGATAAACTTCGCGTATAACATTTTCTTGAAGCCCCGGAATGCTTCAGCCATCTTCTTGAGAGCGTACTGTTTAACTCTCCTTCTCCTTTCACGTCCACCCGGAATTTCATTACCATCATCATCCTTCTTGGAGTACTCCGGAGGTAGAATGAAATTTTCCATGAGCTTCCTCCAAAGGTCTTTCTTGGATCTTTTGTTCACAAAAGTAGCTCCAAGACGTGCCTTCTTTGGCTCGTGCCATTCTTGAACCGTGATCGGGATCATGTCCCTAACAATCACTCCGCATTGATTTATAAATTTTGTTGCGTGCTGTTTTGGCTCCAACGGTTTGCCAGCTGGAGATACTAAATCGATGGTCAGCTTCTGATTCGCACTCAACTTTTGGCTCGGACCTCGTTTAGAATACGATTTGCTCGATCCGGAGGGCTAAAAAAAGAAAAAGTCGTTAATACAAATATGCATATTCCCTTCGTATCACCAAAAGCTAAATCTATATACCTCGCCATCGGCGTTTGTTTGCAATTGTCATTCGGCATCGGTGTTTGTTTGCCCTTCGTCGTCAAACGTTTCTATCTCCATTCCGTCACCGGAAGGGTTAAGAAACGACGAAACATCATCTTCAAGTTCAGCTTCTCCGGCACCTTCTCGGCCGACTCCTTCTCGGCCGACTACTCCGGGGTCTTCTCGATCGGCACCTTCTTGATGCACATATACATTCTCACGTATCATGCCAAATAAGAATTCTTCAGGGTGGCGTGGGTCATTTTCACCGTCCATGTCTCTTCTAAAGACAGGTAAAACAAGTTAGTGACACATATTTGATCAATAGTCAAAAAAAGGGGGGGGGGTTGGCCGAGCGCCGACGCGGTGGGGGGAAGACCCCCTCACCGCGTCGGCGCCCGGCCAACGCCCCCTTTTAGTACACATATTTGATCAATAACCAAAAAAAAGGAGGCGTTGGCCGAGCACCGACGCGGTGGGGGGAAGACCCCCTCACCGTGTCGGTGCCTGGCCAACGCCCCCTTTTAGTACACATATTTGATCAATAACCAAAAAAAAAGGAGGCGTTGGCCGAGCGCCGACGCGGTGGGGGGAAGACCCCCTCACCGCGTCGGCGCCCGGCCAACGCCCCCTTTTAGTACACATATTTTTCTAACTATTTTGCTAACTAATAAAATCTAACCTAAATAAAATCTAACATAAATAAAATCTAACATAAATAAATTCTAACTATTTTCTATATATCTATTTTTCTAACTACATTTGCTAACATATTTTTCTAACATAAAATCTATATATCATTTCTAATAAAATCTATATAGCATTTCTATATATCTATATAGCATTTCAAATAAAATCTATATAGCATTTCTAATAAAATCTAACATAAATAAATTTGCTAACATATTTTTCTAACTACTTTTCAAACACATTTTTCTAACTACTTTTCTAACTATTTTTCTTTCTATTTTTCTAAATATTTTTCCTAACATTTTTTGCTAACTATTTTCGGAGGGGGCCGGCGGCCGGCCGGTGCTCACCTGCAGCTCGGGCGGTGTTGCGCGGGGGCAACGGAGGGCTCCTCTGCACGGGGGCGATGCGGCGGCGGCTCAGGCGGCGCGGGCTCGGGCTCGGGCGGCGTTGCGCGCGGCGGCGCGGCGGGCGCGGGGGCGATGCGGTCGGCGGCGGCGCGGACGTCTGGCGGCGGCGGCTCGGCGGGCACGGAATCCGGCGACCGCAACGTTCTCGACGATCTCTCCTCCGCGCGGATGAAACTGCTAAGTGTTCGAGTGGGGAAGAAGGAGGAGGGGCAGCGGGGTTATATACCCCCCCACCTTTAGTCCCGGTTGGTGGTTTCAACCGGGACTAAAGGGGGGTCTTTAGTCCCGGTTGAAGCCACCAACCGGGACTAAAGGGTGGTGGCTTCAACCGGAACTAAAGATATTTGGGCGGTTCGCGCCCATGCCCCAGACCTTTAAACCAACCGGGATTAAAGGGATAATAAATGCGCGCCAAGGCCTTATATTTTTTCAGATTTCATTTGAATATGAAATTTGAATAACTTCTATATATTTTAGAATCTGACAAAACTTTGAATATGAAAAGTGTTTGAAATTTAATAACTAATTCAAAACTATTTTCTATTTTCAAAATCAATTAATCTAACTATTTAAACAATTAACTATTTTGCCATTTTCAATTAAAACTATATTGATTAATATTCTTTTTGAATATTTTAAAATTTGATAAAACTTTGAATATGAAAAGTGTTTGAAATTTAATAACTAATTCAAAACTATTTTCTATTTTCAAAATCAATTAATCTAACTATTTAAACAATTAACTATTTTGCCATTTTCAATTAAAACTATATTGATTAATATTCTTTTTGAATATTTTAGAATCTGACAAAACTTTGAATATGAAAAGTGTTTGAAATTGAATAACTAATTCAAAACTATTTTCTATTTTCGAAATCAATTATTCTAACTATTCAAACAATTAACTATTTTGCCATTTTCAATTAAAACTATATTAATTAATATTCTTTTTGCATATATTAGAATCTGACAAAACTTTGAATATGAAAAGTGTTTGAAATTGAATAACTAATTCAAAACTATTTTGCCATTTTCAATTAAAACTATATTGATTAATATTCTTTTTACATACTTCTGAATCTGACAATTAACTAATTCATCTAACTATATAGATTTTTTCTATTTTCAAAACCAGAAGATTAAAATAAGTTTGAGATTACCCAACACTGTTAGAGGATATGGAGTCTTTCACGGGCTTGCAGGGAAATTTTTCCGAGGCGGAGCTTCCGAAGATGCCGTAGGGCGTGAGCACCAACGACATCTTCGAGAAGCTCCGCCACGGTAGATTTCCCAACCCTTTACCCAACACTGTTAGAGGATATGGAGTCTTTTACGGGCTTGCAGGGAAATTTTTCCGAGGCGGAGCTTCCGAAGATGCCGTAGGGCGTGAGCACCAATGACATCTTCGAGAAACTCCGCCACGGGAGATTTCCCAACCCTTTCCTCCATAACTGTTAGAGGAGATGGAGTCTTTCACGGGCTTGCAGGGAAATTTTTCCGAGGCGGAGCTTCCGAAGATGCCGTAGGGCGTGAGCACCAACGACATCTTCGAGAAACTCCACCATGGGAGATTTCCCAACCCTTTCCTCCATAACTGTTAGAGGAGATGGAGTCTTTCACGGGCTTGCAGGGAAAATTTTCTGAGGCAGAGCTTTCGAAGATGCCGTAGGGCGTGAGCACCAACGACATCTTCGAAAAGCTCTGCCACGGGAGATTTCCCAACCCTTTCCTCCATCCATGGGGATGAAACTCTCCCTGCCTTCGAGCTGTGCTTACCATGGCGTATCGATGCTCCTTTTATAGGCACGGCGCCGCTTCTACTTTTGTCTTGTTCCTCCGACAGGGACGTCGTGCGCTACATGCTTTATCTCATCGAGCAGTGCATCCACCCACGCATCCTTATCCTGCCAACAGCTTTAGTCTCGGTTGCACCCACCAGCCGGGACTAAAGGTTACCCACACGTCCTTATCCCACCGACAGTTTTGTTAGATGACACAAAAACCACCTTTAGTCCCGGTTGTACCCACCAGCCGGGACTAAAGGTTAGATGGTTTCCCGCGCCACTGCATTCCCGCCTATTTTCTTCCCGCGCTTTCCACCGCTTCCCGCCTCCGTCTTCCCGCCATTTTTCACTATATATATGTAGGCTTGGCCTCCATTTACATATCACATCTAGACTCATATCTGCAAACCTCATCACTCTCTTCCATGGCTTCCATCGTATCTCTAACCCCCCAGGAGGCGGAGGCGCTTTGCGCCTCAAACTACCTCTGCCCGCCGGGCTACCGCGTCCCCACCGGCTGGATGCTGGGCGTCGGAGGCGTACCGGTCCCTCATGTCCCTCTAGGTGTGGCGCGCCAGATGGCCATCACGAACCACTACTACTTCGAGCTCACGCCAGAGCAGCGGAGGAAAACCCAGTGGCATCCCGACTACAGCCCGACTTGGGATGCCTTCTTCATCAATCGGCGTGAGAGTGCGCTTGCCAGGCACGAGGAGGATGGCCCGCCTCGTTCGAACTTCAACGAGGCCGGCCGTCGGCTGTGGTGGCGCGGCCGGACTCTCCAGAGCGTCATGGCCTACCGTGGCCCCCGCCTGCGCTACCATCAGTCTCAGCCCACACGTGCTCACCCGCCGAGGTTCGACTACCGCGACCCCGATGCCAGCGACGACGACGTCGGCGACTACGACGACTATAGTGGCGATGTTTATAGGGCTAGGCACGACTATGACTGAATCACTCCAACATTCGAAAACAAGTTCGGCCGATTGTGACTTAATCTGTCCATGTACTTTAATTCCAGTTCAATCGTTTCCCCGGCTCTCGTGAGTGTTATTGTGATACATGATTAGAACAATACATTACATAAAATGTTTAATACATGATTAGAACAATACATGATTAGAACAATACATGATTAGAACAATACATGATTACACATCATTTCTTTGCTAGTGTCCCTTGCTTACGATTGTGGCGTAACCATGGAGAATCTTCATTATTTAACTTGAGGCTTGTGTCAGTGTTCACTCTGAAGGGCGGAATTTCACCAAACTGATTATAATCTTGTGACATGTCTGTCTTGTCCTCCACTCCCACGATGGTTCTTTTCCCTGAAAGAACTATGTGGCGCTTTGGTTCATCACATGATGTATTCGCTTTGGTTCTTTTTCTTGGTTTGCTACTCATGTCCTTCACATAGAAAACCTGAGCCACATCTTTGGCTAGGACGAATGGTTCATCAAGGTAACCTAAATTGTTGAGATCCACCGTTGTCATTCCGTACTGCTCATCCAACTTTACCCCGCCACTTGTCATCTTCACCCATTTGCACCGAAACAAAGGAACCTTAAAGTTAGGTCCATAATCAAGCTCGCATATCTCCTCTATGTAACCATAATATGTGTCCGTTCGCCCTTTGCCGGTTACTGCATCAAAGCGGACACCACTGTTTTGGTTGGTGCTTTTTTTTATCTTGGGCGACCGTGTAAAATGTATTCGCATTTATCTCGTACCCTTGGAAAGTCAATATAGTCGAAGATGGTAATTTGGCCAGCAAGTACAGCTGTTCTTCAACAACAGTGTCATTCATGAGACGTCTTTGCAACCAAACGCCGAAAGTCGCCATGTGGAGCTGTAAAACAAAGGACTCAGGCTGCCCTGGGTTTGCTTGGCGTACAATATTCTTGTATTCCTCACTGTACGGAGCCACCAAGAGGGAATTTTGTAGAACTGTGTAGTGTGCTTGAGTCAACGAATGACCATCCCTACATATCATTGGTTTCTTTCCGATCGTGCCTTTTCCACTAAGTCTCCCCTCATGACGCGATTGAGGAAGACCAATCGGCTTAAGGTTGGGAACAAAGTCAGCACAAAACTCAATGACCTCCTCTGTTCCATATCCCTTGACGATGCTTCCTTCTGGCCTAGCACGGTTACGAACATATTTCTTTAAGACTCCCATGAACCTCTCAAAGGGGAACATATTGTGTAGAAATACGGGGCCGAGAATGGAAATCTCTTTGACTAGGTGAACCAGGAGGTGCGTCATAATATTGAAGAACGATGGTGGGAACACCAGCTCGAAGCTGCCAAGACATTGGGCCACATCATTTTGTAACCGTGGTAGATCTTCTGGATTGATTACCTTCTGAGATATTGCATTGAGGAATGCACATAGCTTCACAATTGCTAGTCGAACATTTTTCGGTAGAAGCCCCCTCAATGCAACTGTAAGCAATTGCGTCATAATCACGTGGCAGTCATGAGACTTTAGGTTCTGGAACTTTTTCTCTGCCATATTTATTATTCCCTTTATATTCGATGAGAATCCAGCCGGGACCTTGATACTGTTCAGGCATTCAAAAAAGGTGATCTTCTCTTCTTTAGTAAGAGCGTAGCTAGCGCGACCTTGAAACAGTTCCGGATGTCGGTCTTCTGGGTCTTTCACACGTTGCAGGTCCTATCGAGCTTCCTTTGTATCTTTTGTCTTCCCATACACACCCAAGAAGCCTAGCAGGTTCACGCAAAGATTCTTCATCACATGCATCACGTCGATTGCAGAGCGAACTTCTAGGAATTTCCAATACTCAAGCTCCCAAAATATAGATTTCTTCTTCCACATGGGTGCGTGTCCGTCTGCGTCATGCAGAACAGATTGTCCGCTAGGACCCTTTCCAAAGATTACTTCTATATCTTTGACCATATCGAATACATCATCACCAGTATTTTCCTTAGGTGGCTCCCGGTGATCTGCCTTACCGTTGAAATGCTTGCCTTTTTTTCTTACGGCATGAATTTTGCTAAGAAATCGACGGTGCGATATGTACACATTCTTCTTACAATTAGCTAAATATATACTTTCAGTCTCTTGTAAACAGTGTGTGCATGCCTTGTATCCCTTGTTTGTCTGTCCTGAAATGTTACTAAGAGCAGGCCAATCATTGATGGTAACGAACAGCAACACTCGTAAGTCAAATTCCTCTTGTTTGTGCTCATCCCACACACGTACGCCTGGTTTGGACCACAGCTGTAAAAGTTCATCAACTAATGGCCTTAGGTACACATCAATATCGTTGCCGGGTTGCTTCGGACCTTGGATGAGCACTGGCATCATAATGAACTTCCGCTTCATGCACAACCAAGGAGGAAGGTTATAGATGCATAGAGTCACGGGCCAAGTGCTATGACTGGAGCTCTGCTCCCCAAAAGGATTGAAGCCATCTGTACTTAGACCAAACCGTATGTTCCTTGCGTCACCTGAAAAATCTTTAAACTTATTGTCGATCTTTCTCCATTGAGACCCATCAGCGGGGTGTCTCAACATCCCGTCTGACAAACGGTCCTCTTTGTGCCATCGCAATAACTTGGCATGCTCTTTGCACCGAAACAAACGTTTCAACCGTGGTACTATAGGAGCATACCACATCACCTTGGCAGGAACCCTCTTTCTGGGGGGCTCGCCCTCAACATCACCAGAGTCATCTCCTCTGATCTTATACCGCAATGCAGTGCATATCGGGCATTCAGTCAAATTCTCATAGTCACCACGATAGAGGATGCAGTCATTAGGACATGCATGTATCTTCTGAACCTCTAAACCTAGAGGGCAGACAATCTTCTTGGCTTCGTACGTACTGGTGGGCAATTCGTTATCCTTTGAAGCATATTCCTCATCATTTTCAGCAACTTTTCAAATCCGGAGTCAGATAGACCTTCCTCTGCCTTCCATTTCAGCAATTCAAGTGTGCTGCCCAGCTTTTTCAGACCATTTTGGCAGTTTGGGTATAAGGACTTTTTGTGATTCTCTAACATGCGATCCAACTTCTTCCTCTCCTTATTAGTTTCGCATTCTCTCCGTGCATCAGCAATGGTCCGACCGAGATCATCAGGGGCCTCATCATGTGTCTCTCCTTCAGCTGCCCCTTCAGCTCCCCCTTCAGATCCCCCTTCAGCTTCTCCCATGAAAGTATCACCATATTCAAGGAACCCAGGATAGTTGTCATCATCCTCTTCTTCATTTTCTTTCATTGTAATACCTCTTTCTCCGTGCTTGGTCCAACAATTGTAGCTGGGCATAAAACCGTGCTGAAGCAGGTGCACGTGAAGGGTTCTTGATGAAGAGTAATTCTTCAGATTCTTACACACACTACATGGACAGACAACAAAACCATTCCGCTTGTTCGCATCAGCCACACGGAGGAAATCCTGCAAGCCCTTAATGAACTCGCTTGAGACTCGGCTACCGTACATCCATTGCCGGTTCATCTGCATTATTATATAAGTATATAATAAACCAAATTAATACAAGGAATAAACTCACATTGCATATAAATCATATATACTCCCACATTACTCTCTAACATTACAAAAATTATTGCAAATAAATCCTACTAAAAAATTATTATTGTAAATCACATAAGCTCACAATTACTCCCACATTACTTTATAACATTAATTACTCCACAAATCCCTCTATTTTTTTGAGCATAAAAAGAGCTATATATGTGCATGACAAATTTCTACTTCATACTCATTTTGGTCAACATACAAGTACACCACCTCTACACATGTGCAAACTAAGGAATTAATTTAAGCTCAAATGCTATATAAATCAAATAAACTCCCATAATTACTCCCAAATTATAGCCACAAATCTCACCACATCTAGAGCATTATATGAGCTAAATTAGCAATTAAAGATGAGAGAGTAAAGTTGCTAACCTTTTGAACCAATTAGATAGATGAAATAACTCAAAATCTTGGATAATTTTGATAAAAAAATCGGGCATGACCTCTCCACTCAATCCAAGCTTCCGACCACCATTAGTGTACTGGTAGGCTCGGGGGAAGAGAAGCTCGATTTTGTAGGCGACGGCCTTTAGTCCCGGTCCGTTAACACGGGCCGGGACTAAAGGCCGCCGCCCGTTGGGTTCCCGCCAGCCAACCCTTTAGTCCCGGTCCGTATTAACGACCGGGACTAAAGGTCCATTACGAACCGGGACTAGGTGCTGGCCGTGCCCCAGCGGCACGAACCGGGACTAATGCCCCCTTTAGTCCCGGCCCAATTAGTTTGGGGACTAAAGGTGGCGGATAGAAGCCTCTTTTTCCACTAGTGTTACGATCAAGGCGGTTGGGGGTTGGGGAGGGGGGAGGGGATGTTGAGATTTTTATCTCATGACATAATATAGTTAGATAAAGGGGTAGTTATCTTGCCACGTAGTGCAGTGATCAGAAGGACATCTCAAACTCTCAGAGTTAGTTTTAGTCAGTGTGCCTGGAACACACAAGTATATAAGGGGAGGGTGGTCGGTTTTGAGCTAACGACTTCTCCAATACAAGCTTAACGTTCTCCTAATTGTAGGTCCTAAAAGTGTGATGAGGTATCTGAAAACAATCTCTGCCGATGGCCACGACAACTCGACAAGGAGTGTCAGCAGCGTCCTTCACCTCCACATCTTTCTCCTAACGTTAATCTCTAATGTTTATGTCTAATTGGTATCATTTTACTCGCATTAGAAGAGAAACGCTCTGTTTTCGTGTAAAGTACGTTGATAGGAGCTAGGGTCCTACCAGACCTAGGGCGTAGGTTGCATGGGTGGAAGGGAGGGTGGCGAGGCTGGAGACGCGGACGTCGTCGGCACGGCGCCATGGCCGCTCGTGAGGAGGAGGGCGGCGGTGCGCTGGAGGCGACGACTAGGGTTTAGGAATCCCGTCTTCTGAGGGAGACGGCAACAAATATGTTTATTGTTTAATTGATACGGAGAGATTACATGAGTTTATATAATAGATAAATTGAGCTAGGCCCTAAACCGGCCCACTAGTGCAAACCGGTCATAACATCTCTCCCTGCCTGCGCAAACAGCTCGTCCTCGAGCTGGATATCTGGAAACTGCTGGCGGAACTCGTCGAGCTTCTCCGATGTAGCATCTTCCACAGAAAGGCCAGTCCACTGTACCAGGACATGCCAGACGCCGCGGCGTTGCTGCGCCTTCAGCACCTTCTCGGGTCCTGGCAGGAGGCGGCCATCAGCAGTAGGAGGGAGAGCCGGTGGCGCTGCAGGTGGATCTCCACGGTAGGCCCTCAACAAGCCAACATGGAAGACGTCGTGAATGCGTGCACCAGGCGGCAACTCCAGACGGTAGGCGAGCGTACCGACGCGCTCCAGCACACAAAAGGGCCGGCGTAGCGAGGGCCCAGCTTGTGCTTGGCGCGCGGGTCCAGGGACCGCGTCGTCCTGTGAAGGAGGCGCAGCCACACCCAGTCGCCCTCCGCGAACTCCGCCTCGCGATAATGAGCGTCGTAGTACTTCTTGGCCAGCTGCTGTGCTTGGAGAAGACGCTGGCGCGCCTCGGCCAAGATGTCGTCGCGGGTGCGGAGCAAGTCGCCTGCGGCCTCGGTCCGAGCCGTCCCAGGCTCGAACGGCAGCATCACCAGAGGCGGGCGTCCGTAGAACACCTCGAACGGCGTGGTGTGCAGGGCGGAGTGATAGGAGGTGTTGTAGCAATACTCCGCCCATGCCAACCAATCCACCCAAGCTCGTGGACGATCACCTGTAACACAGCGCAGATACATCGAAATTACCTTGTTAACCACCTCAGATTGGCCATCCGTCTGAGGGTGGAACGCCGTGCTCAGGCGAAGCTTCACGCCTGCCAACTGAAAGAGATCCCGCCAGACGTAACCAGTGAACACCGGGTCACTGTCGCTGACGATCGACGAAGGGAACCCATGGAGGCAGACGATGCCGTAGAAGAAGGCGCGGGCCACGGACGCAGCGGTGTACGGATGGCCGAGCGCAATGAAGTGCGCATCCTTGGAGAAGCGGTCGACCACCGTGAGGATGACGGACTTGCCGCCCACCTTGGGCAGCCCCTCGATGAAGTCCATGGAAATATCCGCCCACACCTGCGAAGGCACATCAAGGGGCTGCAGTAGACCGGGTGGCCGCAATGTCTCGGTCTTGTTGCGTTGGCACGTCACACACGACCGTACCCAAGCTTGCACCAATGCACGATCGCCAGGGATGAAGAAGTCCGCACAAAGATGATGGAGGGTCTTCTGCACACCCTCATGGCCAGCCAAGTGTGCCAAGGATAAGACCTAATGGCGAAGGTCACCGTGATCGGGCACGAAGAGGCGGCGCCCGTGGAGGAGCAGCCCGTCGGCCAGGCGCCAGGGCGCCTCCAGCTCGCCGGCGTCAAGGCGCTGGCGTAGGCCCTGCGCATCCTCAGCCGTCGAAGTCACCCGGCGGATGTCGTCAATGAGAGCAAATGAGGGCCCGGAACGGATGCACATGACAGTGCCCGAGGCGGCGACGTGCTCCGCAACATCCTCAGTGTCGCGGCGTGACAGGGCGTCGGAAACCGTGTTGAGCCGGCCCGGACGGTACTCGGCGGTGAAGTCGTAGCCAAAGAGCTTGCGGATCCACTGGTGCTGCGGAACTGTGGATAGGCGCTGGTCCAGCAAAAACTTGAGGCTGTAGTGATCCGTGTGAACACGGAACAGCCGCCCCCAAAGATATGGCCGCCAGCGACGCACGACCTGGACCAACCCGATAAGCTCGCGCTCGTACGCGACGAGCTTGTGATGGAGAGCGGCGAAGGGGCGGCTGAAAAAGGCCAGCGGTCCTTCGCCCTGATGGAGGACGACGCCGAAGCCGATACCGCAGGCATCGCAGTCCACCACGAACGGGCTTTCGAAGTCCGGCATCTTTAGCACGGGCCCCGTCGTGAGCGCCCGCTGGAGGGCCTAGAATGCCTCATTCGCCTCCGCGTCCCAGGCGAAAGCGTCGCGGCGCAGAAGGCGCGTTAGTGGCGCGGCGATGAGGCCGAAGTCTAGGATGTACTTCCGGTAGTAGCCCACGAGATCCAAGAAGCCACGTAGAGCCCGTGGCGACTGCGGGGGCGGCCATGCGGCGACGGCGGCGACCTTGTCAGCATCCATCGCGACTCCCTCCACCGAGATGACGTGACCTAGGTACGCGACGGATGTCATGCCGAATGAGCACTTCGAGCGCTTGAGGTGTAGATGATGTGCTCAAAACTCGTTGAAGATGATGGCCACGTGCTATAGATGCTCCGCCCAGGATGAGTGATGACCCACAAGTATAGGGGATCGCAACAGTCTTCGAGGGAAGTATTACCCAAATTTATTGATTTGACACAAGGGGAGCCAAAGAATATATGTAAGCCTTAACAGATGAGTTGTCAATTCAGCTGCACCTGGAAACAGTCTTGCTCACAATGGTTTATCAGTAGCAACAGTTTTATAGTGGTGACAGTAGTGAAACAGTAACAACAGTGGTAAAATAGCAGCAGTAATAGTAACAGTAGTAAACAGTAGGAACAAATACTGTAGGCATAGGGATGGATTACGGGCGTTGCATGGATAAGATAATTCATGAAATCAATGAGACATGGGCATTATAGATAAATAATGATAAAGCATCCTAGTACAAACAATCATAGGCATGTGTTCCGTATATAGTCGTACGTGCTCACAAGGAGAAACTTGCACGACATCTTTTGTCCTACCAGCCTGTTGCAGCAGGGCCTCAAGGGAAACTACTGGTAATTAAGGTACTCCTTTTAATAGAGTACCGGAGCAAAGCATTAGCACTCGGTGAACACATGTGATCCTCACATCATAGCCATCCCCTCCGGTTATCCCAATTTCTGTCACTTTGGGGCCTCGGGTTCCGGACAACAATATGTGTATACAACTTGTAGGTAAGACCATAAACAACAAGTATCATCATAGAAATAATAACATGTTCAGATCTGAAATCATGGCAGTCGGGCCCAAAGTGACAAGCATTAAGCACAACAAGTTGCAACAATGTCATAGGCACTAAATAAAGATACTAGGCACTATGCCCTAACAATCTCATATCAAATTACATGAATGATCTCATCCAATCCCTACCATCCCCTCACCTACAGCGGGGGAATTACTCACACATGGATGGGGGAGTCATGGATGGTCGATGGAGTAGCGTCGGTGATGATGGTGATGAAGATCTCCTCCGAATTCCCGTCCCGGCAGGGTGCCAGAACGGAGTTTCTGGTTCCGAATCGCGGTTTCTGATGGCGGCGGCGCAGCGGAAGTCTATCTGGGAAAAACGCCGTCCCTCCGATATTATGTCGTCAGAGGGTATATGTAGGCGAGAGGGGAGGCCGAGAGGGGTGCTGGGGCCCCCTCACGCCAGGGTGGCGCGGCCAGGGCTGGGCCGCGCCACCTGCGTGTGAGGAGCCCTCAGGCCTCCTTTCCGTCCTGTCTTCTGGCTCCGTGGGTCTTCTGTTGAAATATGATTTTTCATGATTTTTCCCGAATTTTTACTGGAAGTTGGATTTCTGCACAAAAATGAGACACCAGAGCAATTCTGCTGAAAACAGCGTCAGTCCGTGTTAGTTGTATTCAAAACACACAAATTAGAGGAGAAACAATAGCAAAAGTGTTCGGGAAAGTAGATACGTTTTGGACGTATCAACTCCCCCCAAGCTTAGCTATTTGCTTGTCCTCAAGCAATTCAGTTAACAACTGAGAGCGATAAAAGAAACTTTCACGAACACATTTGCTCATATGATGTATATATACTAACTATGTGATCAAGTACTCAGGCAATTCATAATAAGAAATATGCAACTAATGTCACCTCATAGTCAAGCAAGCTATGAAAGAGTGCCAATGCACTAATAACAAGTAACAAGTACATAAGAAGCTACAAGATTGTAATATGCATAAATGATATGAAAGAGTGGTATCCAGCTTGCCTTTATTTGTAGAGCAAAACATAAATGCTGAGGCACCTCTGAAGTCCAACGGAAGACTAGAAGTTAAAGATATCAAAGATATAAGCATCAAAGTTATACCACAATTAACCGTGTTCTGGGACAAGCACATTACACTAAGAATAACAGCTATGCTCTCAAGAAGTGCTTAAAGTTAGAAGATGATGACTCAACATAAAAGTAAACAAATGGCCCTTCGCAGAGGGAAGCAGGGATTTAACATGTGCTAGAGCTTTTCATTTGTAAAACAGAGATAAAAATTTATTTTGAGAGGTGGTTGTTCTATGTCAACGACTAGCAATGGGGACTTGCTATCTTCCATAATAAATAAGTGAGAGCGGTTCCGAGTTCTTTGAAATTTGGCACATTGGTGCTCTTTTATAAAGCTTTGGCACTCCTCCCCACCTTTTTTCCTTTCTCAAACCATGGCCAACCGATTCCATCGGGTGCCCACCAACTTTCACATTCCTTCGAGGAGTGCCTTTTTTTCTTTCTTTTCAGAATTAGATTATAATGGTCTGACCAGCTCCCTTGCAAGATTAATGACGAGCAGATGAAGCTGCCTAGTCAAGGGGTACTTAATTTAATATGGAAGATAACAATTCCGACCACTACGTCCCCATGAGCTAAAAACAGTGGCACAAAATGAGAAGTAGTTGAAAGTTTTGAAAGGTAGCACATGAAAATTTACTTGGAATGGCTTACAAATACCATGCATAGGAATTTATAGTGGACTCTTTGGAAGACTTGGTTTTTGGTAATTGGATGCACGAGTAGAGCTCATACTCAGTACAAGTGAAGGCTAGCAAAAGACTGGGAAGCGACAATCGAGAGAGCAATAACTATCATAATCATGCTTGCGACAAAACAAAATTAATATAGGCATAAAAATGATACAAGAACTCTGAGGCAAAGTAAATCATCGAGGCTTAATTGACTTTTTGTTCAGTCATATGCATGCTTGAGCATGTGCCAAGTCGATTCAAATGAAACTTTCAGAGGTGGATACCACAATAACATACCATATTATGAATAAAACAAAGCATGCAAGCGTCTACATGACATGCTACAGGCTAATAGTAAATTGAAACTAATTATATGAAAGGAAGAACTACAAAGCATCCATTTGATAACATATACCTTACATGAACCGACTAAGCATGTCCACATAGATGAGTATATGTACAAAAATGAAAACAAATAGAGTTCATACCAGCCTCTTACCACATCTCGGATTGTCATATGTCGTCATTATTGCTCTTCACTTGTGTGGCTTGAATAATATAAAGTGAATACCAAGCTCCAATGGAGTAATGGGGGACTGAACTCTGCAACAAACTTTACAAAACCGAAGAAGAACAACATATTTTTGGGGTTTTCGATTTTTGAAACAAAGGCAGAAGGAAATAGCAAACAAAGCAAAATATTTTTGGATTTTTCAAATAGCAAACCGAAAATAGCAAGTAAAGCCAACCAAAGGTAGAAAACTAAAGAACCAAATAGAGAGAAACAACGGAAATATTCTTGGTCTTTTTGTGTTTTGGAAAAGTGGAAATAAGAACGAGAACACTAGGGAAAGCGAAACATGGATATACAAGGGTCCGACAAAATATGTTATGTAGATGAGTGAATCGTCGGCGTACCTCCCCCCAAGCTTAGGCTTTTGGCCTAAATGGATATCAATTTCGACTTTGATAGCTGCCCCAGGCTGGTGGGTCATCATAGGTGTAATCGTACCCGGGCTCTCGTGAAGATGAAGCTGATGGCGCATAATCATAATAAGGCTGCTCATATGGGAAGTTCACAATGTCGGAGGGCTGACCCGACTCCTCAGCGCCCTCCTCATCGTGCACAGGCGGCGGGTGCTCCTCTACGTACGCATCAAGCTCATCTTCCGTAAGCGACCATCCATTCCTGCGATCAAGGTTAAACAAAAGAGGTGCAGGCAAACGGATTGATCGTTCAGTCTTTACTACCCTCCAGGTAGTCTTCTTGAAAAAGGTTAGCTCAAATGTTAAATTAATCAAACTAGCAGGAGGAGAAATAAACTTATGTTGAATCATAGAATCAAGACCAAGTTTCTCCTCGGGGAACTGCAGATCTCGAAAATGAGGCACAACGCCATGCAAAGGTAACAGGCGTGAAGCTATAAGTCCCCCACAGATTCCCCCTTTCTCACGATTAATATCAAGACGGAAAGCTATTAAGGCACCCAAATGGTAAGTCCTATCACGCCTCAAAGCAGCAGCAATAAAAGCTAGATCATGGAGAGACAATTTACTTGCAGATTTCCTAGCAAGAACACATTTGGTAATAAAGAAGGCAAAATATCGAATGGATGGGAAATGAATATTTCGAGTTTTACCACCCTCTCCTATGAAGCTTCTTCCTTGACAAATCTCCTTGTATAGTTCTAACAATTGCCTAGGTTGCCCCCTTATCTTCTCGAGCGATCCCCACTGTGGTACTCTAATAGCTGTACAGAAAACATCAAGAGGCAAATCCACAGATTTGTTATAAATTTTATAATGAACCATGGGGTTAGAAGTGGACCAACTAAATCTGAAATCCTGCACCATAGACATTGTTATTTTAACATATTGGGGAGGTTCACCCTCAACAAAATGTTCTAATCCTGCATTAGAGAGTAAGGTTTGAAAATCCTGCAGAATTCCAGCAGCACTCATGAATGCTGAGCATGGATAGTGTGAGGGGAAAACCTTCTCTTCACGGTGAACTTTCATAACATCATGCACCTCTAGTTCATGTTGAGAGAGTTGATATGCATTCTCCTCCATTTTTGAAATTTTTGACAAACCTCATAAAAAGTGATTTTACGACAAGCAGGTGTAGGAAACTACTATGGTGAGTTACTAGAGAGCTATCATGCATCAAAATAACAATTCTAAGCAATAGAACAAGCATGCATACTCATTTATACTGTCACCTACAATGCTAAAATACTCAAGAAATAATTTACCAAAAGAAATTCTACTTGGACAAGTGGAGGAGTCACATACCGGAGAACAAATGCTCCAAATTTCAGCAGAAATGTTGGGCTGAGCAAGGAGATCGAAAAATCGAGGTGAAGAACAGCAAGAACTCAAGTTTGAGCTGAGTGTGTCGTTGTTTTCGGGAGAGAGAAAGAGCTGGGGAAGAAGAGATGAGTGAGGGGCCAGGTGGGGCCCTCTCACACCTGGGTGGCGCGGCCAGGGCTGGGCCGCACCACCTATGTGTGAGGTGGCGTGGCAGCCCCTCCTGGTGCCTACCAGGTGTCTCTCTGCCCCATTTTTGACATAAAAATTTATAAAGATTTTTCTGGAATTTTTCGAGAAACTTTATTTTCGAGGATTTTTCAGAAATTGGCATATCGATAAAACTCAGAAAAACGAGGATGAAAAAATTTCAAGCAAATCAAAACTAAGCATGCAATAGCCCTGAGATACTCTTAATCATGCAACTAAACTGAAGGAATAAAATTTGATGAAAGTAAATACAAGTGAGGTGGAGTGGATGCGGTGAAAATGAAGTTTCGTTCATATAAAATCACTTTGTTAACAAGGTTGATCAAGTCTTGTTACCAAACTAACTTTGTATGAGGCAAAACATTGCACTTCACTAAATGCTTATGTTACCTCAACTTTGATAGGTATAGTCCCAACCATAACAATTTGATATTCTTCCTTGGGCTTTTGCTCTGAACAAATAATTTGACCAACTTTGATGGTCTCAACATGCTTGATTGAATTTAGAGCATTCTTCCTATCAATCTTCTTGGGAAAATAGACCGTATACTCTTTGTCATTGACATTGAAAGTGACTTTTCCTTGATTGCAATTAATGACAGCACCTGCAGTGTTTAGAAAAGGTCTTCCAAGAATAATAGACATATTATCATCTTCAGGCATTTCCAACACAACAAAATCAGTTAATATTAAACAA
The DNA here is from genome assembly GCA_007115705.1 of Dactylis glomerata. Taxonomy (NCBI): domain Eukaryota; kingdom Viridiplantae; phylum Streptophyta; class Magnoliopsida; order Poales; family Poaceae; genus Dactylis; species Dactylis glomerata. Next base: position 315,401 of record QXEO01000263.1, read on the forward strand.
CTGTTAGCAACTTGAACAGGAACATTTTCACATATACCAACAGGAATAGTAGTAGACTTATCAGCCATTTGCAAAGATATATCAGTTGATACTAATTTTTCTAGATCAAGTCTTTTATAAAGAGAAAAAGGCATGACACTAACTCCAGCTCCCAAATCACATAAAGGAGTTCTAACATAGTTATTTTTAATGGAGCAAGGAATAGTTGGTATACCTGGATCTCCAAGCTTCTCTGGAACTTTACCATCAAAAGAATAATTAGCAAGTAGTGTGGAAATTTCCTCACTAGGAATTTTCCTTTTGTTAGTGACAATATCTTTCATATACTTTGCATAAGGAGGCATTCTAATAGCATCAGTCAAAGGAATTTGCAAAAATAAAGGTCTCATCCATTCACAAAACCTGTTGTAGTGTTCTTCTTCTTTGGACTTGTGTTTCATACTAGGAAAAGGCATTGGTTTCTGTACCCAAAGTTCTCTCTCTTTACCATGCTTGTTGGCAATGAAGTCTTCTTTGGTGTACTTCGCATTTTTATCACTCTTTTCCGGTTCCTCTTCAACTTCTTGTTTATCGGAAGTATCTCCTGGTTCAGTTTCAGCATCAGAAATAGAAACACGGTTAGGATCTTTACCTGCATCAGATGATTCTGTGGTTGTTTTATGCTTCTTCTTCTTCTTCTTCTTGGAAGGAATATCATCACTTGCAGTACGTTGAGAATCTTGCTCGACCCTCTTAGGATGTCCTTCAGGATATAATGGGTCTTGAGTAGCAGCACCACTTCTTGTGCGTATTTCACATGCTTGCTTCTCCCTTGCAGCATTAACTAGCAAGTCTTTTTGCACCTTGGTGAGCTGATCAATTTGTGTTTGAACCATTTGAAAATGTTTAGCAAGTGTCTTTACATCATTGGCGGTTCTCTCCACAATATCCTGCAACTTGTTAATAGCTCTAGAATTTTCCAACAAATGATTATGCACCATTCTATTAAAATTTTCTTGCTTAACAATAAAATTATCAAACTCATCTAAGCATTGATCAGGAGGTTTAGTATAAGGAACATCTCTTTCATCAAAGCGTTGGAGAGAGTGTACCTCAATAGTTGATGAGTGAGGGATTGGCTTACATAATTCTTCTATAGGAGGTAAATTCTTCACATCTTCGGCCTTAATACCTTTCTCCTTAAGAGATTTCTTAACTTCCTTCATAACTTCATCATTTAATTCAATCATCCCTCTCTTCTTCGGCGTAGGCTCTGTAGATGGCGCAGGGGTGGGTGCTGGTGTTGGCTCAACTAAAGTCTAATCATCATGATTCCGGCTTATTTTAGCCATTAATTCTTCGGCTTCAGCCGGAGTTCTTTCCCTGAAAACACAACCAGCACAATTATCCAAATATGACATAGATTCATCCGTTAGTCCATTATAAAATATATCAAGGAGTTCATTTTTAGGCAATGGTTCTTTAGGCAGAGCTCTAATTAAAGAACAAAACCTCGTCCAAGATTCAGGCAATATCTCTCCTTTTCCCTGTTCAAAATCAAAGATTTTCTGCACAGCAGCATGTTGAACACTAGCGGGAAAATATTTCTAAAAGAAAGCATTAACCAAAGCAATAGGACTAGTAAGAGATCCAGGAGACAAGCTATTAAACCAAGTTTTAGCAGCATCTTTCAACGAGAAAGGAAAAATCTTAGCAACAAAGTAAGTGCGGAGCTTAATATCAGCAGAAAAAAAATTACTCAAAGTAGAAAGCTCATTCATATGCTCCATAGCACTCTCATCTTTAGTACCACAAAAAGGAGTTTTCTCAACAATAGATATGTAAGATAAATCCAAAGAGAAATCATAATCCTTGTCTCTAATATTTATGGGAGAAGCAGCAAACTTAGGATCAGGAGACAAATTATATCTAACAGAGCGTCTTGCAAGAAGTTCTTTAACATTATCAGCATTACGAGCAGCACATGCTTCAGCAATAAAATCATCATTAAGCTCAATATAAGCATCATCATCATAATCATCACTAGGACATTCCCTAGACTCAGGTGAACTAACAGGTGTAACAGTGGTGTTTCCCAACTTAGCTCTAGCAATAGTAGCATCTAAAAAGGAACCTAGTGAACCACTCTCATCAAGCACAGTAGAAGCATCATCTAAATTATCAGTGGCATTTTCAATCTCAGCAAAAGTAGTAGCAGTAGCATGTGGGTGTGGTGGTGTAAGCAACTTACTCATAACAGATGGTGAATCAAGAGCAACAAAAGTGTTCAAAGTCGTACCTCTTCTTGTAGTGGATGGCAATATAGGAACTTTTCCATCACGAGGTTTACCCATGATGAAAGGATTGCAGCGAACAATATGAATACCAAGTGAACTTACAAATAAAGCTATGCTCCCCGGCAACGGCGCCAGAAAATAGTCTTGATGACCCACAAGTATAGGGGATCGCAACAGTCTTCGAGGGAAGTATTACCCAAATTTATTGATTCGACACAAGGGGAGCCAAAGAATATATGTAAGCCTTAACAGATGAGTTGTCAATTCAGCTGCACCTGGAAACAGTCTTGCTCGCAATGGTTTATCAGTAGCAACAGTTTTATAGTGGTGACAGTAGTGAAACAGTAACAGCAGTAGTAAAATAGCAGCAGTAATAGTAACAGTAGTAAACAGTAGGAACAAATACTGTAGGCATAGGGATGGATTACGGGCGTTGCATGGATAAGATAATTCATGAAATCAATGAGACATGGGCATTGCAGATAAATAATGATAAAGCATCCTAGTACAAACTATCATAGGCATGTGTTCCGTATATAGTCGTACGTGCTCACAAGGAGAAACTTGCACGACATCTTTTGTCCTACCAGCCTGTTGCAGCAGGGCCTCAAGGGAAACTACTGGTAATTAAGGTACTCCTTTTAATAGAGTACCGGAGCAAAGCATTAGCACTCGGTGAACACATGTGATCCTCACATCATAGCCATCCCCTCCGGTTATCCCAATTTCTGTCACTTTGGGGCCTCGGGTTCCGGACAACAATATGTGTATACAACTTGTAGGTAAGACCATAAACAACAAGTATCATCATAGAAATAATAACATGTTCAGATATGAAATCATGGCACTCGGGCCCAAAGTGACAAGCATTAAGCACAACAAGTTGCAACAATGTCATAGGCACTAAATAAAGATACTAGGCACTATGCCCTAACAATCTCATATCAAATTACATGAATGATCTCATCCAATCCCTACCATCCCCTCACCTACAGCGGGGGAATTACTCACACATGGATGGGGGAGTCATGGATGGTCGATGGAGGAGCGTCGGTGATGATGGTGATGAAGATATCCTCCGAATCCCCATCCCGGCAGGGTGCCAGAACGGAGTTTCTGGTTCCGAATCGCGGTTTCTGATGGCGGCGGCGCAGCGGAAGTCTATCTGGGAAAAACGCCGTCCCTCCGATATTATGTCGTCAGAGGGTATATGTAGGCGAGAGGGGAGGCCGAGAGGGGTGCTGGGGCCCCCTCACGCCAGGGTGGCGCGGCCAGGGCTAGGCCGCGCCACCAGCGTGTGAGGAGCCCTCAGGCCTCCTTTTCGTCCTGTCTTCTGGCTCTGTGAGTCTTCTGGTGAAATAGGATTTTTCATGATTTTTCCCGAATTTTTACTGGAAGTTGGATTTCTGCACAAAAACGAGACACCAGAGCAATTCTGCTAAAAACAGCGTCAGTCCGTGTTAGTTGCATTCAAAACACACAAATTAGAGGAGAAACAATAGCAAAAGTGTTCGGGAAAGTAGATACGTTTTGGACGTATCAATGAGCTATAGATAAGAATGTCATCAAAGAAAACAAGCACAAAGCGGCGCAAGTAGGGGCTGAGCACGTCGTTCATCAGGGCCTGGAACGTCGCCGGCGCGTTGGAGAGGCCGAATGGCATCACCAAGAACTCGAAGTGGCCGTGATGTGTCCGAAACACATTCTTCACGATATCATCCGGATGCATCTGCACCTGATGATAGCCGGAACGCAGGTCGAGCTTGGTGAAGAAGCGCGCCCCATGTAGCTCATCCAAGAGCTCGTCCACGACGGGGATGGGAAATTTGTCCTTGGACGTCATGGCGTTAAGGGCGCGATAGTTGATGCAGAAGCGCCACATGCCATCGGCCTTGCGCACCAGGAGCACTGGCGCAGAGAATGGGGATGTCGAGATCCGGATGATGCCATGCGCGAGCATAACCGCCACCTGGCGCTCGAGCTCATCCTTCTGCAGCTGGGGGTAGCGGTACGGCCGCACGGCGACAGGCATCGTATCCGGCAGCAGGTGGATGTGGTGGTCACAGGGTCGCACCGGCGGTAAGCCCTATGGCTCGTCGAAGATGTCGCTGTGCTGCTACAGGAGGTCGGCCAGGAGGGGGTGCGCCTCGTCGAGCGCGGCCACCATCAGCTAGAGCTGAGGGGTCGCGGGCCCTGTACCACCGATGCATGTCCACTGGATGCGGCGGCCTCCCTCGCGCCAGAAGATGAGGGTCAGCACGTCGAGGTCCCAGAGTATGGGGCCCAGTGTGGACAGGAAGTCGATGCCGAGGATGAAGTCGTAGCAGCCCAAGTCGATGCTGACGCAGTCAATGGAGAAGGGCTCATCGCCGATGAGGATGGGAACCTGCCGAGCCACGCCCTGGCAAGTAAGACGGTCCCCGTTGGCGACGGTGATGCTGAACTTCTCGGCTCCCGCCGGCTGTAGTGCTAGACGTCGCATGGCGTTCCCGGGCAGGAAGTTGTGCGTCAAGCCCGTGTCCACAAGCGCGGTGAGGCGCTCACCATGGATCGTCATCGGAAGCAGCATGGTCTTCACCGTCTTGATGCCCGCCATCGCGTGGAGGGAGACGACAAAGGCGGTCGCGTCGACCGGCCCGTAGGTCGTGACGCTGGCCTCGGAGAGTGTCGCGGCGTCAAGCTCCGTGGTGAGGGCCTCCACCTCCCCGTCATCGACAGTCTCCAAGTAGAACAGGCGGGCGCACACATGACCCGGCGCGTAAGTCTCGTCGCAGTTGAAGCACAGAACCTTACGGCGCCGCTCGAGCTGCTCGGCCAAGGTTAGGCGATGGAAGGGGCGCATCGGCGCCGGTGGGGCCGTGGGGGCGGCCGGCAGGGTGGGGCGCGTCGGGGCGGGGGCCGCTGGTGCGGGGCGGGGTGGGGGGCGCGCGCCTCGGCCCTGGAAGGATTGCTGCATGGCTAGGGCGCGCTGCTCATAAGCGCGTGTGTAGTACATGGCCGTCTGCAGGTTCTGTGGGTCGCGCATCTCCATGTCGACGCGGATGTGGTCGGGCAGGCCGCCGACGAAGAGCTCGGCGCGCTGGCGAGCCGTGACGCCAGGCGCATGGCGCGCCAACGTCTGGAAGTGGTCGGCAAAATCCTGCACCGAGGAGGTGAAGGGGAGGCGACCAAGCTCGCCAGCTGGCTCCCGCGTATCGGGGGTCCGAACCGGAGGAGGCAAAGGTCGCGGAAGCGCTCCCACGGAGGCATCCCGCCCTCGTCCTGCTCGAGGGCGTAGTACCACGTCTGGGCGATGCCGCGGTGGTGGTAGGAGGCGATCCACGTGCGGTTGGACGCCAGTGTACGCTTCCCCCTAAAAAACTGGTCGCACTGGTTGAGCTAGTTCAGGGGGTCGATGGTGTCGTCGTAGGTGGCGAACTCCAGCTTGGTGAAGCGGGGCGTCTGCTGGCCGTGTGGGGCGGCGGTGTAGGCTCCCTCATGACGACCCATCGCGGCGGGGGGCGAGTAGTTCGGCACCATGGAACCCCCGGCGTAAGGGTCGGCGTACCCGGCGACACCCCCGAGGGTGGTGGTCGAAGGTGACGCGGTCGGCTGCAGCACGGTCGGCTGGGCGGGCGCCGTCGTGAAGACGGGCGCGGCGAGCCAAGCCGGCAGCTGGGATGGCGAGGGCGGGAACCTGATCTGGGTGATCGGGATCCCCTGGTGAGAGGTGGTGGCGGGCGGTGGCGGCGCGAAGGCCCCGACCGACGGTGCTGGTGGCGGCGCTGTGGGTCCCTGGCTCGGCGGTGGTGGCGCGTAAGGTCCCTGGAGGAAGGTCCAGAGGTTCGAGACCGCCAGGGTGAGATCGTGGATAGCCATCGACATCTCCGCCGGAGAGAGGACGAGGGCCGGGTTGAGGACCGGCGCCGAGTTGACGGAGGCGGCCGGTCCGGAGGTGATTGGCGGCGCCTCCGTGGTAGCGGCTGGCGCGCCGCTGGTGCCGGCGATGGAGGTGGTGGGAAGGCCAGAAGACATCGTCGATCCTGAGCAATCTGATACCAAACTGATAGGAGCTAGGGTCCTACTAGGCCTAGGGCGTAGGTTGTATGGGTGGAAGGGAGGGTGGCGAGGCTGGAGGCGCGGACGTCGGCGGCACGACGCCGTGGCCGCGCGTGAGGATGAGGGCGGCGATGCGCTGGAGGCGGCGGCTAGGGTTTAGGAATCCCGTCTCCAGAGGGAGGGAGACAACAACAAATATGTTTATTGCTTAATTGATACAGAGAGATTACATGAGTTTATATAATAGATAAATTGAGCTAGGCCCTAAACCGGCCCACTAGTGGACCTCTTCCGATTATAGTGCAAACCGGTTTTAACATACGTACACTGCAAGTAGTTGGTTTTACTAGATCGGGCCATTACAACCAGTGGCGGAGCCAATGACATTTTTTTCAAAATGGGGAACGGCGCTAGCCTCTGCATCAAAGTGATGCATACGGCTTTCTTTATTAAAACATTATTACAAAGTATTTATTACAGCTCACGGATCAGCTAAAGTCGACACATGAATCGGCCACTTGAAAATACAACTCGACAAAGTAGGACTGAACATTAACCAGTAAGGCGACGCTCAAACCGCCACCCGAATCGGCTGTATATATCCCGTGCTACCGTTGCCAAATGGTTGTACCCAATATTCATATCCTGGCGGCGCGCAGGTTGGAGATAGGACCACATACGGGTTCAATAAATAGCCAAAGGAATAAAACGTGATTTGTTAAAGATAAAATCATTGCGCACATGCCATATAGCCCATAAAATCGCGCAGGTACCCACTCTATTATGAACTTTCTCAGTTTTGGGTACACCATTCAGCCACGTGCCAAAGAGATTATTGATATTCAAAGGAGGTGATATATTAAGAGCCATACGAACAATTGACCATACAATTTTTGCAAACGGGCACTCAATGAACAAATGTTGAACTGTTTCCTCATGATCACAGAAACAACATTTAAAACTTCTTTGTCAATTTCTTTTAACCAAATTATCTTTCATAAGAATCTCCTTTCGATGAACAAACCACATGCAGATCTTGATTTTCAATGGCACTTTCATTTTTCATAAATATTTATGAAGGTAACCTGTGTTACCATTCAATAAATCAAGATACATAGACCTAACCAAATATATACCAGAGGGAAGTAGTTCCCATCGGAATAAATCAGCGGTATCATTATGTACGGATTTATGAAGGGGCATAAATCTTGTGTAGTCAAATACACATATATGTATGGATTTTTAATAATTATTTGCATGATTATTGTTTGTAGAGCCAAAAAATTATGTAGTCATATATGACTACGCAGCTTGAACGTGCCTCCGCCACTAAATACAACATTTCTATAGTTACAAGCCGACTGAACACACTATCTGTTTGTGAAAGAGCAATGGTAATGCGATGATCCATATAGAGTACACAAAATATTATTACTATAAGGTCTAGTAAATCGTTAATATATTTTTACAAATTTAAGGTAAAGCAAACTAACCATACAAAATAGCTGTCCAGATAATTTCATTGATCCAAAAGGTCGGGCTTCAATGGGAAAACTAAGTGAAAGGAATTATATATTTTTTGTCTTTACAGTTTAAAAAGATAAGGCCGTGTGCGTCACTTTGATGCAGAGGTTGGGCTATTGCTCCCACTTCGGAAAAAAAAACAGTCCAAAAGGATTTCGTGCAAAATGAAAAGGATTTCTGCAACAGTACATGCACCAAGACATAGCTCTACATACTGAAATATGAAAAGATCTGTGGTAACCGGACGGCCTGTACCTACAGGCTACAGCTCTAGAGGCGAGCAGGAACTAGGTACGAACTGTGGTTCACTGGTCGGACCGGCCGGCTAGCGAGTTACCACAGTCCGTAGTATTGACCAATGTCGATGTGTGCACGCAACTTTTTCAAACAAGAGGTGCCGCACGTAACATGGCAGGACTGTTTGACGTTGACCTTCATAGTTCACATCATATGATACGACGCACCAATAATGCAAGAATCTTATATCAGAAAACACTATGTGCATCTATCAATTGCAAATCTAAGATATGGACACTTATGTTTACACTGCAAATTTGTCCATGTTCTCAACTGAAAAAATTGTTTCGAAGCAAATTTGCACAACGCCAGACTTGGAAAACTAGCTTGGCATACTGCCACAAAAAAGCTACTTAATATATTTAACACCTTGACCGATGAAATGTCGGGAATGATATTATGGGAACTTGGGAAGCCTTAATTTAGTCTGTCCCAAGGACCAGGTGCTGGTGCATGAGAAAATTCAAATGATTCAAATACTCCATGTGCATAACCTTAGTGGCCTCATCAGTCTCTTCAGTAGTTTCTTCAATTTGATCACTCTGCAAGAAAAATACTACTCCATAGATCCAGTCCTAGAAGGTTCTACAATAACATAAGATTGCAAGGTTACTAATCTCTTAGTAAGGTTAAAGTCCTAGAAGGTTCTACACATTTACTAAAATTTTATAGCAGAGTCTGCTTGCATCTAATTACAACCCACATAGTTCCAATCTCTGAATGCTTCAGAATAAAAACGCTTTATATCATATGGAGCAGAGAAAAACAATTAGTAATAGGGTATATCAACATATACACAAAGAAAGTGATCTTTCAAAAGTCACACAGACGAAATAACTTTTTTTACTTGACTACTTTTCTTAGCTTTTTACTAAGTGCAGCTCCAACATTAAAACTAACTTCAAAAACCTACAGTAACCTTCCATTGAGAGAATCTCAATCAACAACGACTCCACAACTAGACGCATATAAGAAAGATCTCCTATATTGACATCACTTGATGTCTTTGTGGTTCGATGGAGATTTGGAAGACATGCATGCTCTCTAACTGAACCTCCAATATATTACAAGCAAAGAGTTGATGCCTTTAAATCTAATCAAAATAAAACATGGGGACAGTTGGAACCGCAAGTTTGTTGCTGAGATTCTACTTAAGCCCAATGACAAAGCATCTGAATAAACCCCAAATGGGTTCACTTTGTTTATTAGGAACAAAGGCATAGATAGATCACATCCTGCAGTAAAATATGTATCTTCAAGTATCAGGAAACATCCGAGAAATATTGGTCAAAGAACAAAAATTTCGGCATGGAAGACTTTGGTAGGTGATTCTGTGGATGAGTATTGTGAGAAAAGGGAGCACCCTTCAGTCCAATCACAAACAACGTAGAGCTAAATTTTAGCTCCCGCGTCATCCAGTCGGCTAACAAGACAAACACCCCGTGTCATGATTCTTGATAGGTGAATGGATGAATCGGCAGCTAATAAAACCCTACAACCATCTGAGAGTGGACTGAAGAGAGCTCTCTTTTACATAGCCACTAGATTACAGCCCCGTCTGCTTCAGAACACATAAGAATATATCAGGAGAGCAAAACAAGCAGATCGACGAAACGATGGAAAAACACGCGAATCAACTATTTTAGCGAGAAAATGCCATAAGAGATCATGCGAGGGTGGAGTAACTAAAAAGCGGAGAGGCAAAACGTTGAGAAATAGAGGTTGCCTCACCACTTGTATTGTTTCTTGGGCCAGAAAGTGTTGGGAGCTATAGAATTGGTTTACCTCTTGGTTTCGAACGCAAGGGGGTCTTAAATAGTCAGGATGGAGAGGTGACATCAGTACAGCCTGTAGGGCTTGTAGCTTATGGGACCACACTAAATGTACTGCTAAGGGTGAGGCTGGATAGATATATAAGAAATAAATGGTAATATATCCCATTTAATATATTCCATTTTCAAATTTATGTAATCAGAAATAAATGTTATTAAATGATAATTGGAAATAAATGGTATTAAATTATAATTATAAATAAACGGTAATTAGATCTCATATTAAACTCATCCATTTTTAAGAAAAAAACTACAATTCAAAGAAGCTCTCGGTTAGGTTTACTCTTTTTCGGATAATTTTAATTCGAGATTAACACACGAGCGGTGCCACAAATACTATAAAATCTGCAAGTAGTTCACTCAAAATCTAGATTTTGGGAACTTTCATGCTGATATGATGGGATTCATGGAGTTTGGAGCTTACAATCACGAGAGGTTCTTACTTCGTTTCTTTTACCATTTAATTCACTTAATGTACCTCTCACGATAGACTTATATGTCGTCCCCGTGGGCGGTCGAAGAGAGAAACCCTAGTTGCCACCAGCACCACCCCTCGGGATCCTCCACTCCTCGTTGCAGCCAGAGAGTGAAGCCCACACAACGTGAGCTCGATTGTCCTTTTTTTTCTCTTGTGAGGCGAATGGCACGCGCGACATCCCAGAGGAGGCAAGAGCGCAAACATGTGGGGTAGCGAGCAGAGCGGAGATGCGGGGGCGACCAAGCTTTGTGATATGAGTGCACTGCGGCTATGGAAGATGTCAGCGGTTGCCTATGGCCATTGGCGCGTGAGGTGGTGTGGGCCCACCCGGCTAGATGACCCTGTGCAGGCTTGGTTATGATGGTTCAACGGTTACACTTGATCGGGTCAATGGTGTAGGGTGTTGGGAGGGCGACTTTAGGTATGGTTTTGCAAGGTTATGATAGGGTTGTCGAATCTTCTTACGTTTAGTGTCCCACCCTCTCCAATCGACCAGATTAAATAAGGTATGACAACAATCAGAAGTGGTGCGGCGAGGGCCTCGACCTTGTTCCAAAGACTTCTCTAACGGAGCTTGACAGCCCCATTCTCTTGGCTCCAGAATCCAGCTAGCAAGAAGTTTACAATCGATAGTGAGGTTGCTGACTGTGATGATTTCGAAGGCAAGTATGTGTGCACTCCGGTGGAAACACACAATCCTAGATTAGTGTCAACATGTGTCCGTCGCACCACTGGTGAAGTTGGTGGCTCATAGTTGGCCTCTGGGGATAGAGATCCCGAGATCGACCTATTGTTGGACTCATGCATCCTCACCGGCACACATGCGATAAGACCTTTTTTAAGTTTTTATAGGACTTCTGTATTTTACGTTGTCTTGTCACTTGTCATAGGTTGTGGCACGATTGTGGAGATATAGTCACAAGGCGGTCAATTTTGGATTGCTTCGGGGCTTTTATACGATTTGTTTGGCATCAATGTCTAACTTTGCTTATCAATGTTGAAGAATTAATAGCATATGGGTGTGTACATCATCCAACAAAGACGCTGAGGCTTTCTTTGTTTTCCAAAAATAGTATTGTTTAATTCATGTCGAAATACATGTAGAGTCTTTTTAAAATAGGGATTTCTATTTTCGTGCCCTCGGGTCCTTAGTTGTACTCAGTTTTCCCCAGCTCCTTAGTTTTTCCTCAGTTTTGTCCAAGCCCTTGTCTGAAACCGTCACAAGTGCTGAAACGGCCGGTTGCCCGATGGTTCAACACCTTTGACCGTTAACTGCTGACTAGTGGGGCCACGTAGAGCCCGCAAAGACACATCAGAGCATCCATCTTTGTTTGACCGTAAGCATCGCCGTATCCCTGACCAAAACGCGGACGAGTGGGGTTTCGGTATATCGAATGACAAGTGGGGCCATGACGCTGATACAAGGGGCAATACACGGGTAGGATTAGATTTTTAAACGGAGCTCTACAGCGATGGCACGGAGGAGGTGGCCTGCGGGGTGCCGAGATGAGATCGACGTCCACAAAGAACTGCATGAGGCGAGACCAGACGCATTAGATAAATATGAACTAGACGCGTTTAACCATGCAAAAAAGAGAAAAAATGGTCGAGGACATCGACGACGACCTCAACACTTTGACTGACGGTGTCGGACACGAACGCGAGCAATGTAGAGAAAACTAGTGTCTCTCCTTTCTGGCGTGTATAGATGGGTGCTAGGGGAGTGTGGTGGAGAAGGGAAAGACCTCGCGGTGGTCTGTGGCGTCCAGCATAGCGGGGCGGCGTGGTCGTGCCCACAGCGGCGTGCATGTTCGGCATTGGCATTAGCATGTACGTTCGTCATTGGCCTCGGCGGTATCTCTGGTATGTCAGTGATCGAATGAGGGGACGAGATTGAGGGTGCATCCCGACGGTGACCTAGCAGCGGCGGCGAGCATGCATAGCCGTTCTGACCATGCCGATATCGGCATCGGCATCGTTTGGAGGCTGTGGTGCTCGAATCATGGTGGAAATTACGATTCCCTATTATTTTTACATGCATAATATATAGAAAATAGCTAGATCTCTAAATCGATGCATATGAAGCTACATATATATTCTTGGTCATAATCCCCTTATCTAAAGGGAATGGATGCATGGCTTCACGTCGTCGTCGCTTTCATCGTCAGTATCTTCGTCGTCCGTGTAGTAGTACTTCCTGCACAATATTACGTCGAACACCTTCACTGTGAGCACATCATCGCCTTCATATTTGAAGTGTAGGATGTAGCCGAAATCCACACCATGCGCGATGGCGAAATTCTCCCAGCCCTTGTCGAGGTACATCCGGCCTTGTCCGTCAAATAGGACCTCCACGGTCCAGAGACGAGGACCACAGTCAGCTGCTCGCAGATACACCTTTGCGGGCTCCTGGCCGTCAAGATAGTCCGCAAACTTTTGTGAGAGTGCCTGCAAAGAGATTGAGCGCCGATCGTTTGAAATTAAAGGCTTTTTGGAACATGCACATAATTAATCACATGCATCATATATGTGGGAACGCGTACGTACCTTCTGGACAAAGGGTCTTCATAGATGACGATTAAGAACTCCTCTATGATCAATGGCAGTTGAACGGATCGTATGGGCACCTAGAGGGGGGTGAATAGGTGCTACTCAAATTTTAATTCTTTTTCAATTTAGGCTTGACACAAAAGGTAAATTCTCTAGATATGCAACTAAGGTGAATTTACCTATATGACAACTAGCAAGCTAAGCAAGATACAAGTAGTAAGGCAATAAAGGATAGAGGTAACCGAGAGTGGAGCACACGGAGACACGGATGTAATTCCCGTAGTTCCTTCCTTTTTAGGGGAAGTACGTCTACGTTGGAGGGGTGTGGTTGCCACAAAGGCCTAACCAACGCCACAAAGGCTCACCCTATTCTCCGGTGCAAGCTTCCGCCACAAAGGCCTAGCTCACTTTCCACTAAGGGATTCCTCAAGGCGGAATCGTCCTTTACAAAACTTGGGGCACAACTCCACAACTGAATTGGAGGCTCCCAAGCACCACAAAGCAATCAATCAACAAGTATCAAGATATCAATCACACAAATCAAGGTCAAGGGACACAAGGGAACCCAAGACACAAGGGGCCCTCAAGCAAATGAGAGGGGAAATCAAATCGCTTCGGTGAGGATGTAGATCAAGGCCTTCTCCTTCGATTCTCCAAAGATCAAGAGCTTTGGTGGGTTGAGGGAGGAGATCTTGTGGATTTGGTGGCTCCAAATGAGGTGTTCTTCTTGTGCAGGACGAGCAGCTTGAGGTGGAAGAAGGGAGGGGTATTTATAGCCCCTCCCAAAATGTAGCCGTTGCTGAGCTGGAGGGGCGGATTATCCGGCCAAAGTATGGCCGGATTATCCGGCTGGCCGGATTATCCGGCCCCCCTGGCCGGAATATCCGGCCCCCCTGGCCTGAATATCCGGCCCCTATACTGGGTGACGCCGAAGCAGGTCCTTAGCCAAATTCTGAGGTCGTCGAAGGGGGGGGGCGGATTATCTGGCCCCTGGCCGGAATATCCGGCCCCATTACTGCATGACGCCGACTCAAGTCCTTAGCAGTTTTTGAGCTCTCGTCGGGGGGGGGGGGATTATCCGGCCCCCTGGCCAGAATATCCGGCCCTATATCTGGTTGACGCCGAGCAAAAGACTTAGCCATTTTTGACCTCTCGCCGGAGGGGGCAGATTATCCGGCCCCTGGCCGGATAATCCGGCCTGGAACTTTAAAATCTGCACCACTTAACACACACTTAAAATTCCTAATGTTGTTATCTAACACACAAAACATGAGGGATACAAAGTATGCACTTTCAATCTCCCCCTTTTTGGTGTTAGATGATAACACTAGGATTTGCAATAGAGATCGAATATTTCAAACAACAAATATTTGAGCAAGAAATAAAGCTCCCCCTAAATGTGTGCATCTACACAAATGAGTTTGTAGGAGGCATACCTTTTCATGGATAACTCAATCAATATGGAATTCCGAATATGATAATGACGAGAAACCAGACAATAATTCCATAGCCATCTCACACATATACCATGAGCTCACAAATATAAGTGAACAAACATAATGTTCCACACGGCACATATAAAACATATAACATAGTCTCATACACACCATAGTAGCAAATAAACCACACGAAGTTCAACCACACGAAGTTCCAAACTTACTTAAGACAAGTAAAATAAGAAGAAACACAAGCGCCAAAGGAATGATAAACGCGCAAGCTTGTGTTCCCACCCATGCAAATCCCGTGAGACTCCTAATAGAACTACTTCTCCCCCTTTGGCATCAAGACACCAAAAAGGGAGAAGCGCGATGCTACACGCCCCGAGGAATCAATCCTCCCAATCACCGATGTCGTCGGAGTCCTTAGCATAATCATCTCCGCCATCACCATCATCTCCTTCAGCATCTTCATCACCTCCAGCATCTTCATCCTCAAAGTCCTCCTCAGCCTCTGGATGAGTATCTCATGTGGGAGCATCTGGAGCACCAAAGAGATGCTTCTGCATATCAACCCAATTGTAGCGATCGGTGTTCCAAGCTTCATAGGGCGTAGGAGCAGTAGGAGTGGGATCGGCGGTCTGAGCACCACTGAGACGGTGAAGGATCAGCTGCTGAGTGTCCTGAATGCTCTTCCTCTCAACATAAGCCTGATAGTTCTCACGGTGTATCTCAACCTTCATGCACAGAACATTCCTCTCGAACCAACTGAGTTCCTCACCTCTCTAGACATAGTAGACGCAGCAGCCCGCTGATCACGAGTAGAAGCACTCGACCTTGCATCAGCCATGAAGGTACTAGGATATGCAGTGGATGGAGCAGGAGTTCTCTTCTTCTTGACATACATCTTCTTGACTAAGTGCTCCACACAATCATCATGGATATCATAATCTCCAAGTACATGCTTGATGAGGAGCATGATGTAGGGAGCATATGGCACAGTGTTCCTCTGAATGATAGCATCCTTAATCTCATAGAAGATGAAATCCATGACAACAAGAGTAAAGTCCTCAGCAGGGTCGGTCGAAGTAGCACACTCATGAGCAAAAGCGAGGAGGTCAACAAGTGAGGTCCGAATGGCATCATTGTTACCACCACTAGGAGCAATGTTCTCTCTGAAAATGCGGACAAGCTGATCATAGAGTGGATGCAGGCCATTGATGAAGCCCACAACGCCTATGGAGTCATAGAGGTCATATAGCTTATCCTTGTCAGGCTTTGTCCCCAGATTGTGAATACGGCGACCCACTGGAGTGTCTCCATTATATGCATACCCCAAGAGAGAGGCAAACGTAGAGAAGTCCGATGTACACTCATGCTCTCCAGTCATCCACTTCATAGACTTCTGAGCATTGGGCAAGATCACAAGAGTAGCATAGAACTGCTTGATGAGACCGGGGTTATAGTTGCACTGAATGCTAGCCAACCCCAACAATCCCAATCTCTCCACCACAGAAACTGCTTCATCAAAATAGGTCTTGCTACGAAGATGATCAAAGTCAATGGGATGCATCGGTCAACAAGAATTCTTGAAAGGCTCATAGACATCACGGAAAATGCCCCACTGCTCTTCATTCCAGAAACCACGGTCCTCAATATCTTCATCTCTTGCTGTGGCGTACCAATTGTTGCGCCGCACAAGAATGTACTTGGCCTCTGGCATGCTCTTGTAGTTAGGACGTGTCACTTTGCCTTTGCGATGACGGGCTTGAGCCTTGGCAGCCTTTTCTTTCGCAGCTTTCCTAGTAGCTTCCCTCTGACGCTGACGGAGTACAACCTCATCAACTAAGACTCCGTGTTCATCCGGAACAAGCCGACGCTTGCGCTTCGGCATACTCGAACCGACTGTGAAAGAGATGAGGCATGGATAGCATGGGGGTAAGCATATGCACACGAGTTACTGAAAACGGATCAAGAATCATGTAGTATTAACACAATCTTCACCCGATGAATCAACTTGATAGCAGCAAGTTAGAAAAAAACTGGAAGTGCTAGGCCGGATTATCCGGCCAGGGGGGGCGGATAATCCGGCCCCCTCGAAAAAATTTCCTACTCATGCTGCAGCACTCAAATTGATAGATCGGGGGAAAACAACATACTACACGATTCATGATGACATGAATTGATCAAAGAGAGGGCCAAACACCAAGAATATGCATAGGTAAAAAACAACCCTAGGGTTAGGAAAATACCCGCATCCATTGCAAAAACGGCTTGGTGAAAGCCCTCCCAAGATGGAGGAGAGCAACCTCCGGCGAAATCCGGCCAAGGGGATGGTCGGAGCTCCGGCGGCGGCGGCGGAGAGGCGGCGGCGGCGGCAGGGAAGACCAGGGGGGTTAGGGTTGGAACTGCCTGGAGGCAGCCCGACCCGCCCCCCTTTTATACCTGGCCGACACTCCGGCTGGATTATCCGGCCTGGGGGGCGGATAATCCGGCCCCCCCCGGATATTCCGCCCAGGGGGGCGGATATTCCGGCCTGGGAGCCAGAAAACTGAACAGCTCGAAATTTTCAAAAACAGATGATGTTTTGATGAAAAATTTGAACTCGTGTGCATAGATTAGATGTCTTGAGATAGGATGGCTTAGGTGAGAGAGCAAACATGGAGTGGTTCTCGGCACTTGGCATTGCAAGAGAAAATCAATAAAAAAACCAATGCAAGTGCCTTCCCATATCAAAATAAGAAACAACACCAAGAAAGAACACCAAGACTTCAAATAAGATATGCAAGGAATCAACTCTTCGAAAAGAAGAGGTCGGTGGCCGAAGCCACCATGTTTGAGTGTTATGGCATTGGACCGCGAAGATGTATCTTGGGTCCATAACCACTACTCGTCATTTAAGCTCATATATCACAAAAATGATATTAAGAGAATGATATGATTACTATTGGCATTATGGGGGGAGGGATAGCCCAATTGATTAGGACCGCACTCCCCCTATCTCCATGCCCACAGCTGAACCAAACAAGCATTGAAATATAGGTGTATTTGCAAGATGCTCAAGCCACACTCCTTGAATCAATGATATTTAGCTCATTCCTCAAATATCCAAATCTTGCTTCATCAAGAGGCTTCGTGAATATATCGGCAAGTTGATCCTTGGTGCTAACATATGCAAGCTCAATATCACCACGGGCAACATGATCTCTAATGAAATGATTCCGGATCTCAATATGCTTGGTTCTTGAATGTTGCACCGGATTATAGGCGATCTTGATAGCACTCTCATTGTCACATAAAAGAGGCACTTTGTCACAATTGACACCGTATTCCTTTAAAGTTTGCCTCATCCATAACAATTGAGTGCATCCACTTGCGGCGGCAATGTATTCGGCTTCGGCGGTGGAGAGAGATATACAATTTTGCTTCTTAGAAGACCAACACACCAAAGACCTACCAAGAAATTGGCAAGCTCCGGAGGTTGATTTCCTATCATCCTTGTCACCGGCCCAATCCTAATCCGTGAAGCCACAAAGAGAGAAATCCGAGCCTTTGGGATACCAAAGCCCATAAGTTGGGGTATGAACCAAATATCGAAAGATCCTCTTAACCGCCATAAGGTGGCTTTCTTTAGGAGCGGCTTGATACCTTGCACACACACCTACACTCAACACAATATCGGGTCTAGATGCACAAAGGTAAAGCAACGAACCGATCATAGAACGGTATACCTTTTGATCCACGTTTTTACCATTGGGATCTAGATCAAGATGACATTTAATGGCCATTGGTGTGGCGGCCCCATTTAGTTCCTTCATCTTGAACCTCTTGAACATGTCTTGGACATATTTGGCTTGATTAATGAAAGTCCCTTCTTTCAATTGCTTGATTTCAAAACCAAGAAAGAACTTCATTTCGCCCATCATAGACACCTCGAACCTATCGGTCATAAGCTTTGAGAATTCATCATTAAAAGCTTTGTTAGTAGAGCCAAAAATAATATCATCAACATATAGTTGGCATACGAAAAGCTCCCCATTGACCCTCTTAGTAAAAAGAGTGGGGTCGATTTGCCCAACTTCAAACCCACGGTCTAACAACAACTCCCTAAGCTGCTCGTACCACGCACGTGGGGCTTGTTTAAGGCCATAGAGTGCCTTATGGAGTTTGTAGACATGGTTCGGGAAGTTGAGATCCTCAAACCCCAGGGGTTGCTTAACATACACTTCCTCTTTCAATGGACCATTTAAAAAAGCACTTTTAACATCCATTTGTTGCAACTTAAAATTATGATGAGTGGCATATGCAAGAAGGATACGAATGGACTCAAGGCGAGCCACGGGAGCATAAGTCTCTCCAAAGTCAATTCCTTCAACTTGGGAGAAACCTTGAGCCACCAATCTTGCCTTGTTCCTCACAACAATCCCATGCTCATCTTGCTTGTTCTTGAATATCCACTTTGTGACAATCACATTCCGGCACTCCTTTGGCTTCTCCACTAACACCCAAACATTATTGCGCTTGAAGTTGTTGAGTTCTTCATGCATAGCATCCAACCAATCTGGATCTTCAAGGGCTTCAAATACTTTCTTGGGTTCAACCATGGAGATATAAGCATGATGATTGCTAAATTGTGCCAATTGATGCCGGGTTGACACTTTGCTCCTTAAATCTCCAATAACCCTCTCAAGAGTATGACCTTTAAGTTCCAAGTCCCTTTCAACTCTTCTCTTGTGACGGGCTTCGATCTCCTCATTTGATGATAGAGGAATCACTTGATCATCTTGATCATTTTGGTCCCCGTCTTGACCATCAACTTGACCTTGATCACCATTATGCACATCATCACTCTCTTCATGAGTAGGTTGATCTTGGTCTTTTGAAGAATTAGGGGCGGTTGAGATAACCGGAGATGATGGGGGTGCCCCTTCTTCTTCATGAAGGTCCTTGTCTTGTTCTTCGGTTGGTGCATTAGTTGCTTCTTTGGGAGAGGCTTGTTGAGCTTGTGAAGATGAGGGCTCCACTTGAGTAGAGCATAGTCCTTCTCGGTCCGCCACAAGGTGTCCCTCAATGGGGCGGGAAAATCCCACGCCCATTCTTCTTATGGCATCTTGAGGTATTTCAACATCTACATCACAAGCAACAACATCTCGCCCCCTTGGGAGCTATCATTTTCTTCGAATACCACACTACAAGATTCTTCAACACGTCCGGTGGACTTGTTGAAGACTCTATAAGTGTGGGATTCGGCACCATAACCAACAAAAATACCTTCTATTGCTTTTGGATCAAATTTACCTAAACGAACTCCTTTTCTTTGAAAGAAACACTTACACCCGAAAACCCGGTAGTAGGAGATGTTGGGCTTGCTTTCGGTGAGTATCTCATATGGAGTCTTGTTTAGGCCTTTGCGGAGGAAGAGCCGGTTCGAAGAATGGCACGCCGTAGAGATAGCTTTGGCCCAAAAGTTGTATGGAGACTCAAACTCCGCCAACATGGACCTAGCCATATACATAAGAGTCCGGTTCTTCCTCTCGGCTACACCATTTTGTTGAGGGGTGTATGCAGCGGAATATTGATGACGAATCCCCTCATCACTAAGAAATCCATTCAAGGTGTAGTTTTTGAACTCGGTGCCATTGTCACTTCTTATTGCCAGTATAGTTTGCCCATGTTGACGTTCAACTTCTTTGGCAAAGTCGATGACGGTTTGTTGAGTCTCACTCTTGTGCTTGAAGAAATAGACCCAAGTGTATCTTGAATAGTCATCAACAATCACCAAACAATATTTCTTCCCACCAAGACTTGCATGAGAGGGAGGACCAAAGAGATCCACATGAAGGAGCTCCAAGATCCTCTTGGAAAAAATGATAGTCTTGCTTGGATGGGGAGAGTCATGCATTTTTCCTAGAACGCAAGCCCTGCAAACACGATCTTTGGCAAAAGAAACATTCTCTTTTAGTCCGAGTATGTGGCCACCCTTGTGAAGACTTTGCAAAGTTCTCATATTGACATGGGCTAGTCGGCGATGCCAAAGCCAACCCACATCGGTCTTTCCGAATAAACACATTGCACTTGTAGTGGTTTTCTCCGAGAAGTCCACCACATACAAGTTGTTTTCAACGTGCCCAACGAAAGCGACCTTTAGAGACTTGCTCCACAAGAGTACCACAATATCATTATCAATGTAGATGGCAAAGCCCATCTTTCCAAGTGCACGAACTGAAAGTAAATTGTAACCAAGGGTCTCAACAAGCATGACGTCCACAAGGGAAATATCCGGTGCGACCACCACCTTGCCAAGACCCAATACCTCGGATTGTGACATATATCCATAAGTGACGGTTATATTGTTGACGTTAGGCTTCATCTCCGTCATAATATTCTTGCTTCCGATCATATGACTTGTGCATCCACTATCAAGCACCCATTTTGAACCACCGGAAGCATAGTCCTACAAGAGATCATTGCTTGGTTTTAGGTCCCCATTTCTCAATGGGTCCTCTTTTGTTAGTAACAAGGGTCTTTGGAACCCAAATAGACCAAGCAACATAACCATCATTTGGACCAACATATTTTGCATAAACATCACCATAATAATCACGAAATAAGACATAGTGAGGGTTAGCAATTCCCGCATGATCATCATGAGTGGCTTTGCCACCCACAATAGGATCCTTCTTTGCTTGTGCGGGCTTGGCCTTCTTTTTCTTGTTGTTGTTCTTCTTCTTCTTCTTCTTTGAGACAAAGCCAATCCCCGTTTTATCACCAAATGCCTTTTGCTTACTCAAAAGGTCATTCAAGTTTTTCTCACCTATGGGAATGGAGGACTTGGCAAGCTCATCTTTCAACCTAGCATTTTCTTCAATAACATTTGCATGATCATAAGTAGAAGTAGAAGAACTAGGCACATTATTCTTAGTCAATTGAATTTGAAGTTTTTCATGTGACTTGGTAAGAATAGAGTGTTCACTTTTCAAGGCCTTGTGAGCCTTGTCAAGATCTTCTAGATCCTTAACAAGTATATCATGACCAACACCAAATTCAACCTTTTCCTTTTTAAGCATTTTTACTTTAGCACGAGCATGGTCTCGCTCTTTAATGAGTTTGCAAACAACTTCATTATTAGATTCCTCAATGGAATCGAGCTTCTCTTCGAGAGTAGCTCGTTCCTCTTGCTCTTCTTCAAGAGACTCGGTTAGTGAGGCAATATCTTGAGCATATTCCTTTTCAAGCCTCATTTGTTCATCTAGTTTTTCAAGAGTTTTACCATATTGGCTCAATAGACGTTCAAAGTGTAGCTTGTGAACGCCATCTACGCTAGACACATAATCATCAAAAGCAACAATTTCTTCCTTTACTCTAAAACTAGCAAGATCATTCAAGGGAGCATCATTTGTCTTAGAGGAGGAGAAAGGCGTGGGTGATACCTCGGAAGACTTGGCCATAAGGCACTTGACGTTCTTGACGGGAGAGTCCTCATTGGGGGATTCAAAGAGTGATGTGGGGGAAGTGGAGGTGGTTGCCATTGCGGCCATCTCACTAGTTGTGGTTTCTTCTTCATCACTCTCACTTGCGGAGTACTCTTCTTGAGTCAATAACACAAACTTTGGTTGTTTCTTCTTTGGTCCACCCTTCTTCACAAATGGCTTCTTTGAAGGTGACTTGGTCTTGCTTTTGAGGATGAGCTTTCCACCATGGTCTTCTCTCTTCTCATAAGGGTACTCGGCAACAAAGTGGAATCTATCATTGCAATTGTAGCATGTCCTCACCCTTTGACCATTGTTGTCATTCCTTTGATAGCCACTTGACTTGCTTCTTCTTTGATTGTCTTCTTTAGCCTTGTGTGGATCAACCCAAAAGGTTTTTCCATAGAAGGCCATGTGCTCATTGTACTCATGTCTTATGTCCTCGGGACACATCTCTAGCCTTGCTTCAATGCTTGCTTGAAGAGGAACCTCTTTCTCAACCACACTAGCTTTTAATACAAGATTGGAGCTTCTTTGCATTTCTATGGCACGAGCACGAGCATGTTCCGCATTTTGTGCGGCAACCTTGTAGGCTTGAATCTCTTGCATCACTTGATTGGAGGTCATCTCATTGAAGTTGTGCTTGCCTTGAACACTCTTCACATCTGCGGGCTCATATGGAGTAAGAGCAAGAATGTACTTCATCTTGATCCACTCATCATCAATATGGTGAGCACCGAGATTCTTGAAGGTGGTAGCGATAGCCTTGAGTCTTCTATACATATCTTGATGGTCCTTACCATCCATCATGAAGAACCCCTCCGCTTGATTTGAGAAGGCCACATATCTTGTTTTCTTCATGCTCTCATTGCCAACAAAGACGTCGGAGAGTCCTTGCCAAGCTTCTTTGGCGGTGGAGAAGTGTTGGATGTGAGGCAAGTCCTTGGACCCAACGGTGACTTGAATCATGTGAAGAGCGGTAGCATTGAGTTGAATATCGACCGTCTCTCTTCTTGTCATGTTGTTGGGATCCACGGCCTTGAATCCTTCCTCAACGATCCTCCAAAGCTCGATGCAAGAACTGCGCATATGAGAGATCATTTGATATTGCCATTGACCAAAGTTTAATGCATCAAGCTTAGGTGGATCTCCTCTATTTTTAATATGAGGATGAGGAACCGGCGGGTCGGGTGAATACCAATGTGGGAATTCACCTTTCCCATCGCCCTTGGTGGAAGACTTAGCATCGCCATTTTTGTCGGCACCCTCCACATCTACCACCACATTCTCCACTTGTGGAGTAGCGGGTTTTTCCGGAGGTGGAGGAGCATTAGCAGTTTTAGCTTGCATGAGTTGCGCCATCATTTCATGCAACTCGCTTATTTGAGATGTCATGGAAGTCATGGATGATTCCAAAGATTTGAACTCACCCATGGAAACTTGACCCGAGCCCTCACTAGGTGGTGGATCCATACTCTTAGGCGGTTAAGCCCGAATTAAGAGCCAAGGCTCGGATACCAATTGAACGAATCGTATGGGCACCTAGAGGGGGGGGTGAATAGGTGCTACTCAAATTTTAATTCTTTTTCAATTTAGGCTTGACACAAAAGGTAAATTCTCTAGATATGCAACTAAGGTGAATTTACCTATATGACAACTAGCAAGCTAAGCAAGATACAAGTAGTAAGGCAATAAAGGATAGAGGTAGCCGAGAGTGGAGCACATGGAGACACGGATGTAATTCCCATAGTTTCTTCCTTTTTAGGGGAAGTACGTCTACGTTGGAGGGGTGTGGTTGCCACAAAGGCCTAACCAACGCCACAAAGGCTCACCCTATTCTCCGGTGCAAGCTTCCGCCACAAAGGCCTAGCTCACTTTCCACTAAGGGATTCCTCAAGGCGGAATCGGCCTTTACAAAACTTGGGGCACAACTCCACAACTGAATTGGAGGCTCCCAAGCACCACAAAGCAATCAATCAACAAGTATCAAGATATCAATCACACAAATCAAGGTCAAGGGACACAAGGGAACCCAAGACACAAGGGGCCCTCAAGCAAATGAGAGGGGAAATCAAATCGCTTCGGTGAGGATGTAGATCAAGGCCTTCTCCTTCGATTCTCCAAAGATCAAGAGCTTTGGTGGGTTGAGGGAGGAGATCTTGTGGATTTGGTGGCTCCAAATGAGGTGTTCTTCTTGTGCAGGACGAGCAGCTTGAGGTGGAAGAAGGGGAGGGGTATTTATAGCCCCTCCCAAAATGTAGCCGTTGCTGAGCTGGAGGGGCGGATTATCCGGCCAAAGTATGGCCGGATTATCTGGCTGGCCGGATTATCCGGCCCCCCTGGCCGGAATATCCGGCCCCCCTGGCCGGAATATCCGGCCCCCCTGGCCGGAATATCCGGCCCCTATACTGGGTGACGCCGAAGCAGGTCCTTAGCCGAATTCTGAGGTCGTCGAAGGGGGGGGGGCGGATTATCCGGCCCCTGGCCGGAATATCCGGCCCCATTACTGCATGACGCCGACTCAAGTCCTTAGCAGTTTTTGAGCTCTCGTCGGGGGGGGGGGGGGGATTATCCGGCCCCCTGGCCGGAATATCCGGCCCCATATCTGGTTGACGCCGAGCAAAAGACTTAGCCGTTTTCGACCTCTCGCCGGAGGGGGCGGATTATCCGGCCCCTAGCTGGATAATCCGGCCTGGAACTGTAAAATCTGCACCACTTAACACACACTTAAAATTCCTAATGTTGGTATCTAACACACAAAACATGAGGGATACAAAGTATGCACTTTCAGCAGTGTTGACGGTGGTGGTGGCAATGATGATGATCCACCACCCAGGCCGTCCCTTCCCCTTCCCCTTCCGGTCGGCGTCCGAGACGTGGAAGCCATGGCAATGGATCAAGTGTATGTGAACGAAGAAGAGAGAGGCAGAAACGAAGAAGAGAGAGACAGAACCTATTGACATGAGGGATGGCCGTTGTGGGGGTTTATAAGGGAGAGATGACCGTTGAGTGGTTTACACAATAAATTAAGGAGGAGATGACCGTTGTGGGTATTTATATCTCAACAAAAAGTAATGCCTAAAAGAAATGGAAATTCGTGATAGTTTATTATTTTACCATGAAAAGTAATGCCTAAAGGAAATTCGTGATAGTTTATCATTTCACCGTGAAAAGTAATGCCTAAAAGAAATGGAAATGCGTGATAGTTTATCATTTTACCGTGAAAAGTAATGCCTACAAGAAATGGAAATTCGTGATAGTTTATCATTTTACCATGAAAAGTAATGCCTACAAGAAGTGGAAATTCGTGATAGTTTATCATTTTACCGTGAAAAGTAATGCCTACAAGAAATTCGTGATTACCAAACTTGTTGAATCCGGTGGCAAACTCGTTATTTAGCATACATAGAGGGGTAGTAGTTTGCCACCGACAGATAGAGAGAGGGTGGCACGATCCTGCCCGTTAGATCATAGGATCGACGGTAGGTGGGCACGATCCGTGTGACAACAGCTCGACCAATCAGGCCAAGTTTGGGCTTCTGTGAGAAGGGAGAGGGTAAAACTGAGTAGTATCAAGGATACAAGGGCAAGTAAATAGTAAACAGGCTAAGGAATTCAAATAAGAGATTTTGAAAAAGAAAAACACATGTTTTGTACAATGAAACCCAGGTTGGCCTACCTCAAAGTATTAGCAATTCAAATATACATGAGTGTAAAAATTATAGCCTTATTCAGAAAAATTATGTTTTGGGTATAGATGTTTTGAGAAGGGGTTTGAGTGAAAAGCCATGAACCTTCATAGCTACTAGTGATTTGAGAAGTGGCCATTTGTGTTAAAACTTGATTTATATATGATTGTCTACGTGGCAGGTCGCGTAACAAGACTCCATGAGTAGGAGGCACTATGATTTTATTTTTTTGAATTTTTTTGCGCATGTAATGACTCAATTAGATAGCTTAATCCCATTTGTTGACTCTCTGTTGACCAGCCACTTGAGGGTAAAACTGAGTATATTGCACTAGCCAGTATTAGTACTCGAGGGGAAAACTGAGTACATATATTTTTCCAGTATAAGACTCGAGGGTAGAACTGAGTACACGTAACGGTGCAGACGTGCAGTCCCACGGACGCGTGTCGCGGTGAGCAGCGGTTAGCCGCGCGGTGCGCGTGTTGAGACCAAACGTTAACTGCTGAGATGAACCGTCACTTTGCCAGTACAGAGCCCCTCTCTCCCTCCCTCTGCACACAGTCTCATTATAACTCACGCACGCAACCACGCCTCTCACGTCCCATTACCTTCTCCAAATCCAAAAAAAACCCCAGCCGCCCTACGCGCGCTCCCCTGCCGGCGATGGAGAAGAAGAATGCGCCAGCGGCCGTCGCCTTCGAGCCCGTCGCCTCCGAGCCCATCGCCTCCGAGCCCATCGCATCCGAGCCCATCGCCGCCGAGCCCGTCGCATCCGAGGGCGGCGCCTCCGTGAACTGGGCCTCTCTTAAGGGTGACGGACCACTTCACAAGATCGGCGACTGCTTACTGGCGAACGAGGAGTACGAGGACACCTACGCTGCTTTGAGGCAAGTTTGTACAAATTGGCGCTCAGATCTACCTAAGCCCGACGTGCACCTGCACGAATGGATCATGGTAGAACACGCCCTTCCACGCGCCACTGAGTTCTCCTTCCTCAACCTCCGCACATCCCGCTACGTCATCATCGATCTAACGGAAGTTCATGCAAGGTTCAAATTCCTCCATATCCATAGAGTTAATCTAATTTTATTTTCAATCGTAAATATCTTAGTGCTGAATATTATCTTCATCAACTCCCTTTTAGATACTACTTCGTCGGCTTTTACCGTGGCGTCATCGTGCTTGCCCAGAAGAACCAGCCGCACAAGATACGGCTTCTGAACCCACTCACAAAGACATTGAATGCTACGTTTGAGGCGCAGATGCCATCTATGATTGTGGAGTCAGTCGCTGTAATGAAGTCCCCGACTATGGTCTTCATTTGCACAGGTTACCCCAATGAAATTGCTTGGGTCGATGAGAGCTCTCCTACTAAGGATATAGATGAAGAAGATTGGGGAGAAGGAAGATTTTCGATCGAGGACAATTCTCTGCGTTGCATTACCCCGTTCAATGGTGAATTGTATGCAATAGCTGCGAACAATTTTGAGTTTGGAACATTAGTGTGCACCAACAATGTCCAGTTGGAGAAGCGCGCGAGCACTGTAAACATGGAGACACTATTTTCATTTCCAGAACTTGGAAATGACAAGTTCTACCTTGTGAAGTCTGATGGTGATCTGCTCCTTGTGTTGTTGGGCGGCAGCAGTGGCAACAGGCATTTGGAGGAAGATCAACCATTGGTGTACCGTATGGACACTGAGAGCCGCTCTCTCCATGCCGTCAACATTGGCAGTCGTGCCTTCTTCGTCAAGTATAAACGGTGTATCTCCATCGACACCAGAGTGCACCCGATAGTTCGACCTGGCTGCATCTACTACGTGGATTTCGGTTATATCAGACAGTACTTTGATGATAGAAAGGCCTGGGATGAGTGGCCACGATGTGTGGATAGATTAGATTACAACGGTCTGAAAATAGAACAAAGGCCATACCGTTTGGAGGATCTATTGGCTGCACACTACAGACGGAAGGAGTTCAGTGAATTTTTCCTTCGTCTCATGGAATGTAGCGACGACGAAATATATGATGAAGAATGAAGAACCTTCATGTTGGGCATACATTGCGTCTTGTATTATTTTCAGCTTAGTTTGTCGTGAACATTAACATCGTTATTGGCTGCTTTTGGCTGCTGTATGCAGTTTATGTATTATACTATACTAGCTTCTAGGTTTGCTACTGGATTTGTTACCATATTGGGCAAAAAACGAGGGCCAAAAGGCAACAATCATTGAAGAAAGACAGAAATAGAAGCTTCTCTAGATTTGATACTAATTTGGTGAAAAGTGAGAGAACTGTTACAGAGAGAGGGGAAAAAGGCGCTCTGAAAAGGCGCTCTGAAAAGGCAATGCCAATTTGGCCCGAGAGAGACAGAATCGAGCTCTCACGTATAACCAAACGCGGTCTCGTCCTGTCCCACGCGGTCCCTTTCTACCAGCCCACGCGATGCGGCCCCACACGATGCGGCCCTACACGTCAGCACGGAAACGGTCAACTAAACGGAAATCCTCCCGTCCGAGCTCCTTCTGAGGGTTTCAGACAAGGGCTTGGGGAAAACTGAGGAAAAACTAAGCAGCTGGGGAAAACTGAGTACAACTAAGGACCTGAGGGCACGAAAATAGAAATCCCTTTAAAATAAATGCAGTAGGGGAAGCCCCTACAACAATTTCTTTTGAATAATAAGAACTCAGATCTTAACATGTATGTAGATATCATTCCTAACCAAATGAGCTAGCCTCACTTCTTAACATGTATGTAGCTATTATTTCTAGTAAGTATCTGCTCCATTTATTTTTTAACTCTCTTCAGGTATGTCTTTCTCCATATGCATGACTACTTTGATGATCAAATTCCCACCGCCTGACCCCAAATCCCCGAATTTCATCTTACCTTCTTGCCAACCTAATTTATCCAACAGTTTAGGTATCTTACCATACTAATATTGGCAAATCATTAAAAATAATTTTCTGTTAGGGGGAAAAGCAAGACAGATAAAATATAGAAGAAATGCATAGTACAAAATTGCTTTATCATTCTTTTTTTTAAATGAGAGAAAATTAGTCATCCGCATAAATTGTTAGACGAAACCATTTTTATTGAAACTTGTAATAGGAAGTATTACAAGGTGAAGGACTAGTTGGAACTAATATTCAACAGAATTGTTGACATAACCTATGCAATATATACTTGTTTCAATTGTATAATTTAATATAAGGATGGGTATTATTGTTTGGATACACGGTATGCAAGACTTTCAAAAATTAGGTATTCCAACAACACATCACCAGGATAGATTTACCTCTAGAGGCAAAGGTGCGGAATTTGGTGTAGCATGTGTACAGATTGACTCATACAATCCCTCGAATAACTTCTGTGGATCCCACAAATTATTCATCGCGCACAAACATACAACTCATCTACGGTATCCAAACGTCTAAAGCGAAGCACCGGGCAGCAAATTGCCAGATTTGTTCGCACAAGTTGGGACTCGGTGGCGGCTAGGGTTTCCAACACAAGTAAATTCTCCTAGTCTACGGTCACCTTTCGGATGGCACCTTCACTTGGACCCACATCACTTGCGGTTTTACCAAACCCTATTGAGAAGTGATATAATCGATAAAATGCACTTCTCGATATCAACGTCGGAGGACTACAACAAGTTAACATACGGATGAAACTATGACACGTAAACGCATGCGAACAGATAAGCAAAAAGGTCAAAAGGTGCCAGTCACTCAGGGGATCGCCTGATGGACTTGCCTTTTCTTGTTTGCTGCCTAATTCTAGCATCATGCACTAAGTTGTCCCACTTCCCGCCATGGGTCTCCGACCATGAGTCCATGCTCTAGAGCTACGACGAGTCGACAAAGGGCTAAAACCACGCTCTAAGACACATGTGAACAAGTAAGCAAAAAAGTGTAAAGTACATCACAAATCAACAAAGACAAGTCTTTAAAAAACTTGAATGACAAGGAAGGATTTTTTTTTAAAAAAAACTACAAGTTTCACCCGGCACAACCGGGCATCGTCATCTAACCTAATGTGGCAGCTCCCCTATGTTAAAGTCGATGGCACGACGGGTAGGTTTCGTCTCCTTGGCCTTTAGCTAGTTCAGATCAGCATCAAAGGTGTTCGTACGAAGCCTAGTGGCGGCCATCCATGTCGTAGGAAAATTGGGATGTTGCCACCAAGGCTCCGAGGGTGCCTGGTGTAAGAGTACATTGCCCCAAAGTGTGTTTTTTTGGTAATGACAATCCCTATGAACTAATGTTTTCATTGAGTTTTATGTGAAGTAATTTTGCATAGGTAATTATTTAAGTATATGTGTTGGAATCAAGTTTGGATGTTGTCAAGATATATATATAGTATATATATATCTATGTTGACTATTGGCATCAAGACCATCAAATTCAAGAGATGAATTCAATATGATCAAGAAGAAGAAATGAACAACCGAAATCCCCTCTTGATTGTGCGGTTATCTATCCTATAACTCGATCTCCCAACAAGCACCTTGAGACCGGTAAAAGGAAAAGGTAGCAAGGATATACCTTTTACTTGCGCATCCCGCTTGGTCTTGGGCAACGACGCTTCAAGATTTCTTCAAGCCAGAATTATTCATTTGGTCATTATTGCTTGGTGAAGACTTACAATTTGCTCACCGTAAACCACTATGGGATGGCTTCATTAAGGCATATCTTCTCATGTCCATTATCACCAAATGGACGACAAGATTCAAGTAAATGATCTTCTTGAGATGCTTATATTGAACACCACTTGATGGGGATTTTCTATCGATCCCCCTTATTTTGGTCATAACTCTACATGACAGGAAAACCCTATTTTGTGTATTTTGACGTTTTAGTAACCTTCCCAAACTCAATTTGACCAGGGATCTTTTGGGCGTTAATATTTTATCATGAGAACCTTCTGGAGCACAAGAAGTCAACAAGGGAGCCCACGAGGGCCCAATGAGACTAGGTGCTGTGGGCCCCTAGCCAGGCCGTGCAACCCAGGTCCGTTTGACCCTCGGACCTCCGATGTCGTCTATCTTCGTCCCAGATTGATCAGCTTGACCTAAAAACGACTATATAAAGACTCCCCAAGGCGTTCTCGCGAGGAGGCAGCAGAAAAACATGAAACAGAGAAACAGAGGCTGTTCCAGCAAAGATTGGAGGGGGAAATGTTATCGGAGTCGTCCCGGTCGCTTCTTCAACCTCTCCGACTCGCCACCATCGCAACAATCATGAAGAGGTAGTAGTCCACCTCGGGACTGGGTTTGTGGTAGTAGCTTGTTCTATCTCTCTGTTATGCTATGAAGTTTAGATGCTATATGAGCTGCCCAACATGATTATGGCACATATTATGTAATGCCTATGTGGTGGATCTTTATTTTATTGGATGATCTATGAGATTTGATATGTTATTATGTTCTTGATGCATGAGTAGATGCATATTATTATCCCGTTCTTTATTAGTTGTTCTGATCCAACATGTATGTGAGAGAGCGAGTGGGGATCGTGTGTATTCAATGGAGTAACTAGGTAGTAGTAGTGAATTGTGACAGGATTCATGATCTTCTATGGTGTTTACCTATTCTTCTTATCCCTAGTGAGGTAACCGCGGATTGGTAAACACCATAGCAGATCATGAATCCTATCACAATTCACTACTACCTAGTTACTCCATCTAATACACACCATCCCCCTCTCGCGCTCTCGCATATATGTTGGATCAGAATAAGTAATAAAGAACATGTAATAATATGCATCTACTCATACATCAAGAACATAATAACATATCAAATCTCATTGATCATCTAATAAAATAAAGATCCACCACATAGGAATTACATAATATGTGTCATAATTATGTTGGGCAGCTCATATGGCATCTAAACTTCATAGCATACGAGAGAAATAGAACAAGCTATTGCCACAAACCCATAGTCCAGAGGTGGACAAAACTCCCTCTTCATGATGGTGGTGATGGTAGTGATGTCGGGAAGGTTGGAGAAGTGACCGGGGCAACTCCGACAGCGTTTGCCCCTCCAATCTTCCCTAGAACAACCTATGTTTCTCTGTTTCGTGTTTCTCCACCGCCCCCTCACGAGAACGCCTCGGGGGGGGTCTTTATATAGTCATTTTAGGTCAAGCTGATCAATCTCGGATGAAGATGGACGTCATCGGAGGTCTGAGGGTCAAACGGACCTCTGTGTCATGGTCTGGCTAGGGGCCCGCGCCACCTGGTATCGTTTGGGCCTCGTGGACTCCCTCGTTGACTTATTGTGCTCCAGAAGGTTCTCATGATAAAATATTAACGCCTGAAAAATCCGAGGTCAAATTGAGTTTGGGAAGGTTCCTGAAACGTCAAAATACACAAACCAGGGTTTTCCTGTCCTGCAGAGTTATAACCAAAATAAGGCTGATCGATGGAAAATCCCCATAAATCAATGCAAAACATGATTATAACAACTAATAACATCTTAATAAGTTGGAATATGCATCAATAAACTACAATGTTCATGCATGTATTTTGCATGCATCAATAATCAATGTGTCCTCCCGCCGGCTCCTCCTGGCCCTTATATAGGTAGCCAGGTCTCAGAGTTCCGGTCTGGTGTGATACAAACTCATTGGATATGTTGGTTTACATTGTAGCTTCCATATTCTACTTCATATTCCTTCGGCCCCTATCTTGGGCCATAATATTCATGGGCCTCAACTCGAATATAAACCAGGGGTACCAATGCCATGGGCCCAGGCGTACCCATGTCACACCTAGTAATAAAAATGCCACTGACCCAAATACATGTTATACATGTTAATAGGTTGTCAATGACACAAATGATTTTCACCTAGTAATAAATATGCTATCGACACAACAAATACATCTTAACATGCAGGACAGTGCATGTTGAACTAAAAAAACCTGATCCAAACTGAACATATACATTAAATCAACTGATGAACTAGGTTAATCTAAGCCAGTAGATCTAAATCGCACATATAAGTGAAACTATGGGGCAATGGACAAGATAAACTCTGGTGATGATCATAGTACTCACCACGCTGTCCGCGAAGCCATGGTGGGTGATGACGATGTGGAACAAATCCGCCGTTCTCGATGAACAAAGACAGTTCACCTGGATCTGCTGGTTGCAGGCAACGTAGGTCTCCATCACTGTAATACAAGAAAAACATCGATTGAGATGATTGAGAGAAAATTAATAACAAACATGAACTGAGAAAACCCTAGACAAAATGGGGAAATCTAGAGGAATAAATCTCAGATCAATCTAGGGACATAACTTGACGGAACAAAATGCAGAAGCACATTAAAGGAAGAATGCATGAGTGATTGGAGAAATCCAGAGAAAATCTGGAGAGAATCCAGAGGAAGAACTGCACGCTAGTTATCGTGAAGCTTGAGCGGCGGTTTGCTATTTTCAGATTTGCCCAAGAGCGACGGTTCCTAATCTACACCTTCACAGCACTGTTACTCTTGGAGGCAGTTCTAATTAGTAAATGTTTAAGAGTGTACTCTTAGAGGCGGCCACTATTAGAAACCGCCTACGTGGAAAACGGTGAGCTGGTTTCCAAAAACGTCCGACTCCAATTCCAAATGTCTTGGAGGAGATGTTTTCTGCCAGCCGGCTGTAATGTTCTTAGAGGCAGTTTAGAATTTACGGCCGTCTGAGGTACTTTGGCACATGCGGCTTTTCTCAAACTTAGGACAAACCATTTCAAAGCCTCATCTCTAAGTAGCGAATTTGTACTAGTGGTTTTTTTGTGCGTTAAATAATTATGGATGTATAATGGTACATTTTTAAAATAAAGAGAATTCTATTAACTCAAAAGTCGCACGAACACGGTACGAGCTTGAAAGTTACATCCAGCACATAACAAGATGCACACCACCCATAAACGGTTTGTTACTTTTGTGTAGGACGCAAGAAAACATATATAGTTCTTTAAGGCGTTTCACAATGAAGAAAGAATTGTTGTGTTCGAGAACAAGAAGTCCGTGGTCTATTTATGCTTTCCGGCAAACGGTTAGTTATGGTTTGATCAACCATAGGGGGGACACGAATATCTTTACTCTTGGTTGGTAGTACGGAGTAGATCGTTTCCAATCCTAGATTCGTTATCAAGTTCCAACAAAAGCGTATAACTCTGAGCTAGCTAGCTCGTGTACGGTTCAAACCTTGTGCATTAGTGCTAATGCCGACGATTATTTTACGACTACTTTATCTGCCCGTAATCAGCTCTTGTTCTTTGAATCGCTTAAATACTGAAATCATCCATACTTACACACACACACACACACACATATATATATATATATATATATATATATATATATATATATATATATGCAAAATAGCCTGCTACCACGGGTGATAGCTACGCACCTATATACAACCGTTGGATCTATCTATAGGGCATTTTCCACCATAGGATTATGTAACGCCGTTAGTGTACCGTCCCCACAGTGGGCTGACCGCTTTTTTCTCTCTCCGCACCGATCCATACCCACCTGACACACCACGACTTCGTTTCCCGTCCTCCCCTCCCCTCCCCTCCCATTCGTCTCGATCCCAGCGGCCGTCCCACAGTAACAATACCGGTGGCCGCCTTGTTTTGCCACGCCGCCGCCCCAGTCCGCCGTTCCTCCTCCCCCACAGGCCTGCTCCTCCTGCGACTACCCCTCGCAGGTGGAGCCCGCAACTACGCAACTCGCCGACGCGGCCCTGCAACCGTCTCCCGGGCAATTCATTCACCATCGAGCACTCCCACTGGCATCCCGCGTCGGCGGCGGGCATGGAGCCGAGCTCCTACCGCCCCGAGCCTAGGGATCCATCCCCTTCTCCTGCTAGCCAACGTCTAATCGCGGCACCTGCGCCATCGCGGGCCACCACGTCCCAACACTCCACACGGAGATCCTGGATGAGATGATGGAGTCATGGAGACGGAGATGTCCTCCCGGACCTTCAGGATTTTGGTTGCTTTAGAGCAATTTGCCGCGCCCGCGACCACAAGCCGAGGTCGGCCGTTTTTCGATCTGCTTTTGATTTGCCTCTTATTTTCCGATCTGCCTTTTGCATCACCGTCTGAGGGAATCGGGGTGGATGTTGATTTTTTAGATGGTTCGTTCCCAACCAGATCCCATGTTCATTCAAATTAAAGGCAAAAATTTATGGTGACCTAAAATTCAGACAATGTTGATTTTTTTTTTGTAACTGGTGCATCCTCAACCCAGATCCAATGAAAGGCACAAAAATATGAGGAAAAAGTTTTGTTAATTATCGCGTTGTATTTTTTGATGCAGATCCTGTGTTCACCCAAGTTCATTTTACAGAAAGCATGGCGTCGACGGGGTGCTCCGGGGCTGCGGGATCCGCTGGAGCTGGGCTAGGGAAGGCGGCAGAGGAGATGCGGCGTCCTCGTCCATCCACGCGCGGGTCATCAATTTCGGTCGGCCAGCTAGTGTGCTGCGTGCCCACCATCCTGCTCGAGCCGGAGCTGGGCTTCCATGATGCGGTCGTTCTTCCCTATCTTTCTTTGGTTTATCCTAGATCCTTTTTCCGATAGTGATGATGCCCCCGGTCGTGGGCATAGTAGCTAGTTCAGAGTTCCTAATTTGTGTCGATCCGATTTGTTTTCACCTTTTTATTTTGTCCCGATCTGAATTTGCTTCGGTTGAAGGAATCAGTTTTTTTTGTACATGCCGTGCTCCCGATTCAGATCAGATTTGTAATTTGTTGAAATTTCTCGTGGATTTAGAGGAAGTCAGCCGCACCATTGCTCATGGAGCTGAAATTGGCTCAGGCCTCTCCACCCTCAGCTCGAACAGACCTCGGCAGCGGGAGACTGATATTAGTCTCAATTTTTTTGTTTTGGATTCTTGAGCTGAGCTGATTTGATTAGCCATCCATGATAGATTTTCGAGCTGGTTTAATTCTACCAGTATGGACTTCCTGCCTCTCTCAGTCGCCATTAGCGACAGCACCAAGATCCTCTGTGTCGAGCTGCCAACTCCGTGGAGACGCTGCCCTACCTCTCTGACGCATGCCAGCACACACTGCGTAGGACAAACATGGACCCATGGGCGTCGATTGCGACGGAAAGTACCTAACAGACGTTAAGCAACACGAATCACGATGATATATCTAACGGTTCTGTATGTATGCGTAGCTACCACCCATGGTAGCAAATCCGCGTCGATATATATATATATATATATATATATATATATATATATATATATATATATATATATATATAGGTAAAATAACTGAAGACCAAAAATTCTACCGGGACCGTTCAAAAAAAAAATGCTACCGGGGATGATGACTAGACGAGGGCGTGATGACAAGGAGCATGCCGCTAGCAAGGTACTGCAGGTGAGTGATAGTATTTCAGCAGAGATCGAATCAAAGTGCAGAAAGAGATATTTTGTCTGGAATATTAGAGGAAGCGAGACGAGATGGATCGAGCGACGTCTACATGCATGAGTGCATGTGTGCACTGTACTTTGTAGCGTAGTTCTCTAGTTTCTTCGTAGATATGATATCCTTGGCTGCGTCTCGTCTTTTCATCCCACTGCACCCTTAAATCGCTGTCGTCTGATCCGTCCACCGTTTTGATTAGAAGTAAGATTCCAAATGCTCGAAATGACACAGCTCCATGGCGATGAGAGGTTACGTCCATGTCTCATTTCATGTGAAGTGTTGTATAAGCGCCTCAGTCAGTAATCGTTTGGAACAGGAAGTACCAACGCTAGCTAGCTCTGCATCACTTTTCTGTAAACAAGTTGTTTCAAGGATACGAGGAGAGATCATTCGTTATTTCGACATAACACTAGATTAGCGATGTCAAGGAATGATGATAAACTCTCGTGATGCCTTTTCTGTCGCTAGCAGGATTCTGGCATTTGACACTCAATCTGTTCCTGGCCTGATGAGACTTTTCTGTAAGCCTGTGTGGGCAAATTTGGACCACAAACACGGAAATCATACGAACACAAAGTGCTATCTTCTGCCTTTGTAGGAGTTCGAAGCTTTAGAATAATTAGCTAGAGTTGTTCATGGACAACATTGCATCTAGCTAGTCGGACAGAAGGGCTGCGAAGACAGCTGGGAATAAAAGGCTGAATGCAACTGCAAGTTCCCATGCACGTCCATGCGTTTGCAGGCAAGTTCCCATAATATTACAGCTGGTTCTGTCCCCAACCTCTCTCTGATGCGTCTTGCTCTCTAAACTAAGCATAGAGTGATAGAGACAATATATGGAAGTGTTAGTTAAACAAGGCTCACACTCCTCCCGGAGATACTTCACATGAAAACCGAGTCATGTTCGGCAGAGCAATTATGCTGTCAGGATGAAGAAATGGGCAAAAGAAGAAATGTGCTATAGGCTGTGGGACCCTGCGAGAAGATCTGTCTAGTACCTTTAACTTAAGATCGAGCTCGTAGTGGGCATGGACAATTTGAGACACCCGTTAATCCATGCAATTACCGGAACTACACATGATTCCTATACGTACGAGGTGTACGCCTCGGAATCTTGTTGACTTGCTAAGAAGATTTTGTGACCTAAGAGATTCTCCATGAGATATTTGTACTGTAAGTTTTTTTCATGCCACATGAGATAGTTCTACCTGTTCTTGGCTGACTTCAAATTTGAGAAATAGTTTCCTCTTCCAGCACTAACAACGCCTCGCCAACACTGTAATCAGTTAAGCCAGCCATAGCTACTGCTGAATTTCTCGTTTTCTAAATGCTCCCTTTTCCCGACTTCTTTCTTACCTTACAAAATGATGCAGTGCGCTCATAGGTCAGAGCCGAACGTATTGTTAGCCTGCTGTTGCATCGCTGCAGTCTTTTCTCCCACGAGCTACTGGTTCGGAATCAACAGCTTGTTTTTGCTGCACACGGAGGAAGGAAGACTAGTACTAATCGGTGCTGGTTCTAGGATCGAATAGTGTTGCTGTTTTTTGGATTTCCTTGCACACGATGATCAGTGTTGGAATTATGTGTGTCCTGCAACTACATTCAAAGTTATTTGGAATTATTTAATATTTGGAATACCTCATTATGGAAATTACATGTATTTGTACATGGAGTTAGTCTACATATTTACTATGGAATTATTGCTTGTTGGAATATACTTAAGTGTTAAGAGCTTAAGGAAGCCGGTCGATTATCAGTGGAATACAGTATATTCATACTGGAAAGACTACCCGGGTACACTGATTATCGGAAGGAACTAGGTCATGGATTAGGTCACGGCCCTAATAGCGACCTGCATGATTAATGGAATTTAGACATAATCATGGCGCATTGCTCACAAGTGCGTGTTCTAGGGACGAACGGGTAAAGTCTGTTAATAGACAAATTGTATCGTGGTTGGTAATTTGATCTGGACTGTATCCCGGAAACTAGTTCGACTAGGATCTTATATTTGTATAAGAGGTGGACTCTTTGGAAAAACAATATAAGAATGTCCCTATCCCCTAGCTTGATATATGGGATTTGTGAGCGGCACCACGGATAAGCGCAGAGGAACAGGGGATAGACCGCAGACCCTAAATTTCTTACATTGGTATCAGAGCCGGCAAGATCGTCGGCGACGAATCCTAATCCGCTGCAAAATATCACGTCGTCGTGCTGATCTTGTTCCGCCGCGAGATCTGCCCCACTGGGAACTCTGCAACGAGTGCTGATCTTGTTCCGCCGCGAGATCTGCCCCACTGGGAACTCTGCAACGAGGTTGCCGCCATGTTCCGCCGTGAACTCATCTTCGTCGCATCCGTCGGCTTGTCAATCTGTCCTGCTTGGCAACAAGTCTTCACGGGAAGGCGGAAGTCTACTTCGGCAGTCTGCCTCATCCCCGTCCGCCGCGCGAGAAAGAAAAAAAGAAAGAAGGTTAGTTCGATCTCCTGCCTCGCCGGAACACGCCTGCCGCCGGCACGAATCGAACCATCCCGATCCATCTCCACCAAAAGTCGCCCCACGCCTGCGCCCCCGTCGTTCCCTGAAGAAGCACGTTGTGGCCTCTAGCCACGCTGGTCGAGGAACTCTACTCCTCCTTGAAGCCCCGTCTGCCATGAAGCTTCCATCCCTGGCCGAGCATCCGTCCCAGGTCAAGGACACGCAACGCCCTCAACATTGGTAGGCTGCAGACTCCTCACCCACGAGCTACAGACTCGGAATCATAGGTCAGAGCCGAACGTATTGTTAGCCTGCTGTTGCATCGCTGCAGTCTTTTCTCCCACGAGCTACTGGTTCGGAATCAACAGCTTGTTTTTGCTGCACACGGAGGAAGGAAGACTAGTACTAATCGGTGCTGGTTCTAGGATCGAATAGTGTTGCTGTTTTTGGATTTCCTTGCACACGATGATCAAGTTTTCGCCAACTAAATAAAGGAAGGACATGCATACTAGTATGCCTGTGCCCGTCGGAATCTTCGCTGCTATTTTTTTATTTCTCCGTCAGATCAACTCATATCAGATTGGCTACTGTCATCCGTTTTGATCTTTGGTTCATCATGGAAATCACGGAAAAAAGGCAGGAAATTAATTTACCAACTTGAAGTCTGATGTTGAGGGAAAGACAGAATATGCTAAAAAAAAATACAAATTTTGGATTAGTGCTGCTCACAATGATTGAAGTGCATGACTGATTCTTTATTGAATATTGGAGTGAACAGAATGCACAGAATTTATGTGCAACCTGGAGAAGCTTTTGAAGATATTTTTCGTATTGGACACGACTTCTTGAGGAATATCATATTACTATGAAGGAAAGGGAATTCAACTTTACTCCACGGTATGTCCAATGCAATTGTTTGTATTAAATATGACTACTCCATATATTTTGAACTTTTGCTTCTACGTCATAATTTGATGGAATACAATAGCAAATTTTAGTGTCACGCGGACAATTCCAAAGGAAAATATATATGTATCTATACTCGTGCAAATGTTAAATCGGATGAACTTTGGAATTGGAAATTATTTCTTTAAACTCCCTCGTGGAGGAAAAGTATTTTTTTTTTGGTAGGACATTATATTCACTTACAAGGAGAGGGAATTTTAAATCTATCAGATTCTATTAATTATGACATGCTATTTGGAAAAGGAAGAGTGGAAATATTGCTCAATGAAAATTGGCACATTATGGAATGTAATACTGTGGTCAAGTTTTCTCTTGATGATTCATTGAAAGTTGGCAACACAAGTTACTTATTTGGTGAAGATAACTCCTTATGGAGGAATATTAAAACATATGATTGGAATTTTATTATTAATGATATTTACGACTTGGTTGCATACCAAGGAACATAATTATGTGGTTACTAATTATGGAATTCTATACTTAAGTGAGAGGTATCAGATATGGATTATTTTTACCCAATGTGGCATTTGGGGTATTTTGTGTTTACACTCCCACTAGAGGTTCAATTATTTATCTCCTTTACACTTGGTTACATATCAAGGAACCAAATTAAGTGGCATTTAATTCTAGAATTCTATACTTCAGTGGGAGGATTATGGTAGTTCATCAGCATTTTGTTTTAATGTCGGAAGGTATTTGTTTTATTATTAACATCACATACTGAAGTGGAAAATCAGTTTATCAAAATATTTAATGGTTTGAAAACTAATTGGTGGGGGAAGTACACTTCAGGAATATTAACTGAATCTTATATAAGGAGCATGAAATTATTTATCATTTTATTATGGTCAGTACTCCATGGTTGAATGGAGGAATATAACATTTGGTTCTTTGGTTTATTATTTTGGAAAAAGAAGTACATACTGTAATTTGAGTTCATTATCTATCACAACCGCTACTATGTTTTGTGGTTTGGAAGGGAGTCTTCTATTTATATTTTGACAGTATGGAGATGATATAACTACAAAGCACACCTATGTTTTGAATTGGGGAATATAGTGGATCAAAATTGGTCTGGAAAAGGAAACCCGATGGAAAGTAGGAATATAATATCTTTATCAAGGTTGGAATTATAGGAAGACATACCACGCTGGAATGTTCTATGCGGAACTATTACAACCTTGAAGGAAAACACAAGTCAAACTCCCAACACTAACATGCTTAGGAAAAGTGGGAGGAATCAATATGAACCATCATATCTTCGTTATTGTTGTCTTTTCTTGTGGAAGTCACTCTATATTTTGGAGGTACAGTAAGCTCAAGCAAATGACTTTAAATTGTTACTGTCAACTATACGGGTGGAAGCAATGCGGGAATAATTCAATCTTTGAGGAAGAAGAAAGTTTGGGAACTTCATATCTTACCAAACAACCGCATGCCCATTGTTTGTATGTAGATTATATTTTATTTTGAGAAATTTGGCTCATTGGAATATTTTGATGTCACCCTTGTTATTTAAGTATTTACACAAAGGAAAATGTACTTTGTGGAAACTCTTTCTTCTGGAATTTAGGAAAAGAGGAAAATAAAGGCATGTTTGCTAATTGATTGGACTATCTTGTAACAAGCTTCACATTAATGGAATAGCATGTCATATGGCTTTCTAGATGAAGGAGGTCGATCGACTATAAAGGTACATGTAAATTATTTTCCATTAAATTGTCTATATTAATGATTTTTATTATTGTTAGAAATGATAAAGTCACATTGATGGAAGTGAAAGCTTGGTTATCTTGTAACTTTCATATGAAAGGGAATTATACTCAATGAGTACTAGTATTTAACTCATACAAAAATGAGGAAAAATAAATGATATTGATCAATTGAATTTCACGCATCCTCAAGGTCATGGAAAGTACATCACAACGTGTCACTTGTCCTGTAATTTATAGTGAATTTAAACACATTGAGGAAATTATTTTTGTACCCATGAGGTGTGAAATAATCCCAGGTACGTACATACATATATTTTTTTAATACTAACATGATACAGGTTCACTGATTAAATTCAGGAATTATTTTCAAGTAAGATTACATGTGGAACTTCATTTATTCTTTACACTGGATATTTAAGTGGTTTTCAATATTTATTCAACATGGTTATCATCTACTTAACTCAATGTGGAATTATTCATAATACTGATGCTATGTATTGACGAATAATTGATGCGGAATTTCACTCGAGGAAGTCATACTCGAGGTGCCAATAAAGGTGGAATTTCACTCGAGGAATTAAGACTTGAGGTACCATGGACGGCTGCGCTGGAATGTTATGGCGGAAATTAAGGTACAACAAGCAAACATTTTAAGGGAATAAATCACTTATAGTTCTTTTGATTATCTCTACCAAGTATTAATATGATTGTTGATCCCTTGACTAAGCTTCTTAGTCAGGAGGTATTTGGTAAGCATGTTAACACTATGGGTGTACGAATATTTGAATTATCGTTTTGGACAAGTGGGAGATGTTGGAATTATGTGTGTCCTGCAACTACATTCAAAGTTATTTGGAATTATTTAATATTCGGAATACCTCATTATGGAAATTACATGTATTTGTACATGGAGTTAGTCTACATATTTACTATGGAATTATTGCTTGTTGGAATATACTTAAGTGTTAAGAGCTTAAGGAAGCCGGTCGATTATCAGTGGAATACAGTATATTCATACTGGAAAGACTACCCGGGTACACTGATTACCGGAAGGAACTAGGTCATGGATTAGGTCACGGCCCTAATAGCGACCTGCATGATTAATGGAATTTAGACATGATCATGGCGCATTGCTCACAAGTGTGTGTTCTAGGGACGAACGGGTAAAGTCTGTTAATAGACAAATTGTATCGTGGTTGGTAATTTGATCTGGACTGTATCCCGGAAACTAGTTCGACTAGGAATCTTATATTTGTATAAGAGGTGGACTCTTTGGAAAAACAATATAAGAAGGTCCCTATCCCCTAGCCTAATATATGCGATTTGTGAGCGGCACCACGGATAAGTGCAGAGGAATAGGGGATAGACCGCAAACCCTAAATTTCTTACATGCGCTTCCATAAGTTTAGCATTTAAAATCCCCTATTGTTATAGAGGTCATCGTACAGAAATAGTAGCTCCCAAATCCCACATGAGATAGTTCTACCAGTTCTTGGCTGACTCCAAATTTGAGATAGTTCTACCAGTTCTTGGCCTTTGTAAATCCCCACGATTGTTATTGAGGTCATCGTACAGATAGTAGCTCCCAAATTTGAGGCGGATCCTTAGTTGAATGATTCATTAAGGGTGTAGCCTTTATACAACAACAAACAAAAACAAAGCCTCTTGTCCTTAATAAGTTGGGTAGGCTAGAGATGAAACTCATAAAATCTCGCAATAAACTTATGATTCTTGATTCTAGTACATGGATAGCAAGCTTTCATGCAACCTTGTTCATGGCTAGTTCTTAGGCTAAAGGTGTAGACTTTATACAAAAATAGAAAATGACATTTTTGAAATATGATTGTTTTTGTCTTTGAATTATCCATGACATTTGATTCACTCATGTCGACAATTGTTAAGCATTCTTTCTTTGCTAAACCAGAGTCAACATGGACAACAATGAGCATCTCCGCCGGCGTTTCTCAAATAGTAGCCGATGGAGTGCCGACAGTTTTTTATTGGAAGAGCGGCACATGGTCCTGCCGTATCGTGGCCGGCTGCCCACACAATATGTCGACCCCTAAATTTTTTTAAACTCAAAAACTTTAATTAAACTAGACGATTTCCATTAAAATTTAATGATATTTGCATAACTTAAACTAAATTTAACTAAAACCTAAACTACAGGTAGAATGCACATGGTGTCGCCGCCGCCATCATCGTCGTTGCCGCCTCACATGGTGTCAAAGCTGTCCTCCGGCTTGACGTCATCATCGGTAAAGTCGACGATGGCATCGTTGTCCTCGGCGAACCACCACTACGTGATGCCCTCTAGCAACGGCTGGATCTCTTTGAAGTAGGCCGCCTGGAGCACGAGCTCCCACCACATCTTCTCCCTCTTCTCCTTATTGAGGGCCGACAGCGGTAAGGGTGGCGCTGACACTTCATCCTCCTTTGGGCGCTAGAAGCGAAGGAAGCCACATGGCGGCTCGGGCTCATTCTCCTTCTTCGGGTGGCACATTTAGGACGTGGCGCCGCCGGTTCCTTCTCCGGGCACCGAAGTGTCAACACTGAAGGCCCTATGCAC
Source organism: Dactylis glomerata (assembly GCA_007115705.1). NCBI lineage: Eukaryota > Viridiplantae > Streptophyta > Magnoliopsida > Poales > Poaceae > Dactylis > Dactylis glomerata. The sequence goes on from QXEO01000263.1 coordinate 359,174, forward strand.
GGATCGTAGATGACGATGTTGGTCGTGCGATGAGGGGTCAAAGCCAGGAATGTCGGCGCATGCATTTACTCCGGCGCAAGCCATGGTGTTGCCACATGGGGGAAGACACATTGTTGTCTTGGTTTGTGCCACCCTTGGGAACCAGCGCCGCCATTAACACGGCAGCCAACCTCCTCCCCGGTCATAGAAAAGGATGACCGGCGTGAAAGATAATATGCGGTCTAGGGTTTGTAGGGTATTGCCTTGATGCAGAAACGCACCGGCCTCTTCAGTATATATATTGGGGTAGAGTACAAGGTAAAACAAGAGATAGAATTGGTTTATAACTCACTATATCCTAGTCCTAGACATACACGTTTCTATAGTTTTATCACCCTCCCTCAATCTCAACTGATCGAAGATTGAGATTGTGTTTACAGGCAGAAAACAATGGTAACGGTAGAGGCTTGGTAAATATATCAGCTAACTGATCCTTGGAGGAGATAAAGCGTATTTGAAGCAACTTCTGAGAAACTCGTTCACGAACAAAGTGAAAATCAACTCTAATATGCTTTGTACGAGCATGAAAAACTGGATTAGAGGATAAATATGTTGCTCCAATATTGTCACACCATAGTATAGGTGGACTCCTCAAAGATACTCCAAGTTCACCAAGAAGAGCTTGCACCTAGATTATCTCAGCAGTAGCATTAGCAAGCGCCTTGTATTCAGACTATATACTGGAGCGAGAAACTGTTACTTGTTTTCAAGCACTCCATGCAATAAGATTACCACCATATAAAATGGCATGACCCCCCGTTGATCGCCGATCATCAGAATTTCCAGCCCAATCAGCACCAGAAAAGGCAGACCCCCTGTAGTAGTAGCAAGCTGGAGGAGTAACCCATGAGACAAAGTGGCTTGTACACAACGTAGAATACGTTCGACTGCTGACCAATGTGTACACCGAGGAACATGAAGATATTGACAGACTTTGTTCATAGCAAATGACAAGTCAGGGCGAGTCATGGTAAGATACTGCAAGCCACCAACGATACTACGATAGCATGTAGAATCATAAAAAGAGAGGAGAATGCCCTCTATAGCTAAAAGTCTGTCCAAAGAAGCCATAGGAGTAGACACAAGAGTGCACTTGGTCATACCTGCACGCTGTAGTAAGTCCAACGCATACTTTTGCTGATGGAGTAGAATACCTCCACGGTCAAGTGTATGTACCTCAACACCAAGAAAATAGTGGAGAGGACCAAGATCTTTGAGAGCAAATGATGTACGCAACTGACAAACAAGGCGATCAGTAGCAACAGTAGACAAACTCACGACAATAATGCCATCAATGTAGACCAATAAATAGAGACTAACCTCTAGACGGTGAAGGATGAATAAGGCTGTATCAGCTGTGGATGCAGTAAAACCAAGAGCAGTAAGAATAGAGCTCAGACAAGCATGCCAAGCATGAGGAGCCTGTTTGAGTCCATAGAGAGCCTTGTCAAGACGATAAAGATGATCAGTATAAGTAGAATCTTCAAATCCAGGAGGCTGACGCATATAAACCTCCTCCTCAAGAATACCATGCAAAAAGGCATTCTGAATATCAAGCTGACAAAGATTCCACCCCTTTATAAGAGCCATAGATAACTGAAGACGAATAGTAGCAGGTTTAACCACTGTACTAAAGGTATCTTCGTAGTCAAGGCCATATCGCTGTTTAAGCAACAAGGCGTGCCTTGTACCTCTCAATGGAAACATCAGACTTCTGTTTAATCTTGAAAACCCACTTACATTCAATTATATTCACGCCGGAATGAGGAGGAACAAGATTCCAGGTCTTGTTCTGCTATAGGGAAGCGAATTTTGTCTCCATAACCGTGCGCTGACATGTGGATGAAAGGGCAGCACGATGATCCTGAGGTTCAGTATGTAGTAGAGTAGAATCAGAAGATGTAGTCATAGCACTCCATGCAATGGTTCCATCAGTCTGTTTCTTAGCCTGTCATATTCCATGCTTAGACCGAGTTGTTAAACCGGCTGGTATAGGGACATGTGCTATCTCGCTCGGTGTCGTAATGTGTGTCGAGGGGGCAGACACAGATGACGTGGTGCTAGGTGAGTGGCCAGCAGGCGACAAGGCCGGCCTAGGCGAAGATGGGCCAGAGTAGCAAGACGGAGTGGCGAGGTTGTCCGAAGCCCACGATGCATGGTCACCAGACGTGACATGCACGTGAGTCCCATCCACACCATAATCGACGGTAGCGCTGGTAGTCGGAGAATCATTTCATCTAGTAACTCAAGCCGAACACCACACCCTTGTGACGCCCCACCTTTGGATTAAGGTGGAACACCTGTGTTATGTGCTATTCCCTGGATCAATGATAGCACCACAGAACAAAATATAGTAATCATTGCATAGTATCAAGATTACACGCAGATCCAGATACATAAGTCTCACAAATTAACACAAAGTCTTCATGTCTCATAGACTGGCAAGGAAACAGAGTTCAACTTAAGCACAACAGAACTAGAATAGTAGCGAGCCTCCATCTTCAGCATGCGCCACAGGCAGTCATGTTGATATGTAGACTCGAGATCCTAACACTTCACTCATCATCAGAAGAACCTGCACATTTGATTATGCAGCCCCATGAATGGGGTCAGTACAATGATGTACTGGCAAATGACACATATCTAGTGGCAATTGTGAAAGAACTATGCTACATGCTATTTGGCTGGTGGATCTCTGGGCTAAAATTGCATAAAGCCAATTTTGTCCTATTTAATCAAGATTTTATTTCGAAGGTTTTAAATTTTCAAAGGGTCGAAATAACCCCCAAATACTACATAGTTGCAAGTTATGTAGCACTGGGCGCAATTCAACAAAGTTGGAACCTCAGGCACCACCACCCCTCGGAGTGTATGGTCCTTGGTTCCTACCTAGGGGTTTCTAGACAAATTTTTAATAATTCAGAATCGGTGATGAGATTCTTCCGTACATTCCATGTCTAGAGACTCAATTGTCCATAACCGGGGACACGGCTAATCGATTAGTTTGAACACCTTGCAAGGGTTGTGCACTTTCACCTTACGATTCATTTTATGCCCATACATAAAATGAAACGAGACCTTTTAGAAGGAGAGGACAACTAACTTGGCAAGCTCCGTCCCCAACCTACAATTCAACTACCACCACTTCTTGCCGACAAGTTGTACTCCCACATCTAATCAGTCAAGACAGAGCCCATAATGTCATAAGGCTGCACTGGAAGCACTCTAAGCATGGAAGACATAGCCATCTCTTTGTTCCTGGGTGGCAAACCACAAGTGAACGCCCAGGCAGCAACTACACAATGTGTAGCCCCAGGTCGCCACTCAACATCGCCTCCATCAACAAACCAATCCACCCAGGTGTTTCATTTTAGTTGAAGTTCTTAATTTGTTCACAAAACACTTTTATAAGTGATCAAAGCATGGCATCAATAGTTTTCAAGGTATTTAGCATCCTAACAGGGGGGGGGGGGTTTGAGGGTTTGCTACACACTACTAGGATCTAAGCATTTGATAAAACAGTTGAATAAATCACCTATCATGCATACTACAAGAGGTGAATACACTAATGCATAAGTAAATTGGGTAAGGGACATGTGTGTCACTTGCCTTGGTAACAGCTTGCACACTCACAACAGTCACAAAAGTAGCCTTGCTCCTCTTCACAATCTATTCAATCCAAACAATCAAGAAATCAAAATCTATTTCTAATAACAATCATAGACATGTATGCATGTATGCAAATGTCAATTTAATTTCACACACTAAGTGAGTGTGTGAAAATGTTGTATAGGATGGAACAAGATGCTTTTGAAAACAAGTGTGGTGTTAGAAAGGATTTTATTTAATAATTAACAAGGCATTAACAAAAACATTCATTTGATAAAATAGGGTAACACTTTTGAAAATAGGTTCTAGTTTGGTACTGTACTGCAAAATTAAGTTTGAGCTACCACTGGTTAGGTGGCCGTAACTTGAAGTCACTGCAAGTGGTTTCACTCAAAAATAGTTTTTAGAAATCAAATGGTAATGAAAATAGTGATTTGAATATATTTAACAGTAGCAAGTTTGTGCACGTATCAACTTTGAAAACTTTTGCTTCTGGAGTGTTCTATATGTTTCAAGGATTCCATAGACTACAAATTTGTAGCATTTGGACTCACAGAACAAAAGTTATGAATTTATTAAGCTAACCAAAGTTTGATTCAGATTCTGATGATGGATTCAAAATGAACCCATAAAATAACAAGTTTTATTGCATTACTGGATTCTACACATCCTAAGGATTCCAATGAGGTGTTATTTGTAATTTTTGGTTAAGTATTCTATTTTCTATCGATTTTACAAGATGCAGCAGCAAACTGGAATTTGAAATCGAATTTGAAATCGATTTGACTAGTTTGACTGGGGTGGGCTGACTGGGCAGGCGACGTGGCGCAGTCCTATAGGCCGGTACCGATTCGGTTCTGGCTTCTATTTCTAGCCGTGCGATGCAGATCCGAGGGCAGGAGATGAAAGGGAACAGGGGAGGCTCACCGGCGAGATGAAATCCGGCGAGGATGTCCAGGGGGTCGACGGCGAGTTTGCTCCGGTGATGAACGGCGGCGATGGAGTGGTAGACGATGCTCAGTAGACGACGGTGACCTCGAATCCGTGGTCGTCGACGATTGGTTCTTCCCGAGGCGACGGCGAGAGGTGACTGGAGACGACGGCGGCCTCGGTGGTCGTCGGAGAGCTCGAAAAAACTGCAAGAAACTGCGGGGCAAGGCTATCATTCGACGCGCCAGAGAGAAAGAAGGAGAAGAGAGGGTTCGAGGGGAGTGGGGGAGGCTTCACCACGCCGGAATCGATGACGTCTGGCGGCAGTACCTGCGAGCTCCGGCGAGCGATTCCAGCAGCCTGGCGGCTCCGAATCGAGAGGGAAAGGGAGGAGAAAGGAGAGGGGATGCTGGGCTTTATAGGGACGGTCTTGATGGCTAGTTAAGACGCGAGTAACGCCGGGGAGTAACACCGGCGAGCTTTACTGGGAGTGAAGAGAGAGGGAGAGATTAACGGGGGAGAGGGATGACATGTGGGGTCGGGTGGTCGGTGAGAGAGAGAGGGGGGAAAAGGGGTTGGGCTGGTTCGGGGCGGTCTGGGCCGGCAGGTTTCCCGGGTGCGGCCCAAGTGGCTGCTGGCTTCTTCTTTTTCTGCTTTCTTTTTCTTTTATTTCAGATTTCTGTTTTGGGTATTGAAAAGACTATTATATTCAGATTTGAATAAAACTAAGCTGACCACTTTTGGTCCTTAAAAGTGTGTTCAGAACCTATAAACCAGAGGTTTAGTGATGTGATGGAAAAGAAATAAATTGTGAGAATTTTTAAATATAGAGTCCAAGTAACTAGGAAGTTAAATTTTAATAATAACTTCCCATTATTTGGTTTTCAAAAAAATTACTAAGGAGAAATAAAATAGCTCCATAACTAATGGAACTCATTTTTAAAATATTTTCTTTCTGAAACCTTTTTGTTTCTAAAATTTGGGGAAAAGGCATTTGAAAACAATATTCTTTGTAGGAATAAGATTCAAAACTTTGGAAATGATCTTGAAATGCAATATGCCATAAATGCATGATGAAAATTTTATATTTGAAAATCTGGGATGTTACAGACTAACCCCCTTAAGATGAAGCTCGCCCTCGAGCTTCGGAAAGGCTAGCAAATAGGTGTGGGTGATCTTCTCGAAGGGTATCTTCACGCTCCCAAGTGGCTTCCTCTTCAGTGTGGTGACTCCACTGTACTTTGCAGAACTTGATGGTTTCGGTGCGTGTAGTTCTTTCCGTCGTCTCGAGTATCTTAACGGGTTTCTCTTCATAAGTCAAGTCACTTTCTAGTGGAACTTCCTCGAGGGGTACCGTATCGTTTAACGGTGTTTCTGACATCTCTGGATGACATTTCTTTAGCTGGCTCACGTGGAACACGTTGTGTACAGCTGACAGGATTTCGGGTAGTTCCAATTCATAGGCTACTTCTCCCTTACGGGATAGGACTTTGAATGGTCCTATAAATCGGGGTGCTAACTTACCCTTAATATCAAACCTCTTAATACCACGAAGGGGTGACACTCTGAGATATGCTCTGTCTCCAACTTCATAGATGATCTCTCTACGCTTGTTATCCGCGTAGCTCTTCTGACGAGATTGAGCTATTTTCAACCTATCCTTGATCAATCTAACCTTTTCTTCAACTTCTTGAATGATATCAGGTCCGAAGAAACTTCGTTCTCCTACTCCACTCCATAGTAGAGGTGTAGTACATTTCTTGCCGTACAAGGCTTCAAATGGTGCCATCTCAATACTGGCTTGATAGCTGTTGTTGTAGGAAAACTCTGCGTAAGGCAAGTTGTCATCCCAACTAGACCCATAGTCCAGAGCACATGCCCTCAGCATATCTTCCAAAATCTGGTTTACTCTTTCTGTTTGCCCATCTGTCTGTGGGTGGAATGTTGTGCTGAATTCCAGCCTAGTTCCTAGTGATTAATGAAGTTGCTTCCAGAAGTGAGAGGTAAATTGGGTTCCTCTATCAGACACGATGCTCTTAGGAACACCATGGAGGCTTACAATCCTCTTCATGTAGATATCAGCTAACTTTGCACTAGTGTAAGTGGTCTTCACTGGTATGAAATGAGCTACCTTGGTCAAACGGTCGACTATAACCCAGATTGAGTCATACCCTAATTTTGTGCGGGGTAACCCAGTGATGAAGTCCATACCAATTTGATCCCATTTCCAATCCGGCACCTTTAGTAGTTGAAGTAGTCCGACTGGCTTCTGATGTTCAGCTTTTACTCTACTGCACACATCACATTTGGCTATATATTCGGCAATGTCTCCTTTCATATTGCTCCACCAAAATCTTTCTTTCATGTCTATGTACATCTTGGTATTACCAGGATGAATTGAGTATGGGGTTTCATGGGTTTCTTGGAATATCAATCTTCTAATATCAGGTTCATCAGGTACATAGATACGTTTCTCAAACCAGATAGTTCCTTGTTGATCTTCGCTAAAGCCTTTAGATTTGTCTTTCCTCATGTTTTCTTTGATCTTTTCTATCTCTTTATCTCCTTTCTGAGCTTGGCGTATTCTGTCCATCAGGGTTGGTTGCACTACTAGCGATGCTACGTAACCTTGTGGCACTACTTCCAGACTGAGGTCTCTCAGATCCCTACACAGATCTTCTGGCAACACTTCTGTTGATAGACAGTTCACATAGGCCTTACGGCTCAAGGCATCAGCTACCACATTTGCTTTACCCGGATGGTATTACAAACTCAAATCGTAATCTTTGATGAGTTCTAACCATCTTCTTTGTCTCATGTTGACACTAGTGGAAAAAGGCTTATAGATAGATGTTTTATTAGTGGAGCATATTATTTAATATGCGCCACTAGTATTTACTAGTGGCGCATTTACAAATATGCTCCACTAATAATTTTCTTACTAATGGCGCATATTGTTTAAAATGCGCCACGCATAACTGGCGGGACCCACCAAAAAGGTCGTCGACAAAATATCATGTCTTATGCGTGGCGCATTTGCCATATGCGCCACGCATATTTGACCTACTAGTGGCGCATATTGCAATATGCGCCACTAGTAGGTCAAATATGCGTGGCGCATATGGCAAATGCGCCACGCATAACTGGGGGAATTTTTTTCACCCACCACCCACCCCCCCCCCCCCGTGGGTCGCCTTTTTAGTCTTTTAAAAAATAAAGGAAAATGATAAAAGGTTTGAAAAAAATTCAAAAAATCAGATTTAGTTATGTTATGTGATCTAGTAAGTAATAAAAATAAATTTTGATATTTTTTTCAGAAAAACTTTATGTCTCGGTAAAACGGCCATAACTTTTGCATACGAAGTCGGATTAAAAAGTTTTTTATATGAAAAAGTATCAGAACGAAAAGTTACATCCGAATTCAACGACCTATGGTCGTTTCGACAAATTTTAGAATCTCAAAATTCAAAAGGGAAAATAGACTTTTTCGCACTTTTATATTTTCAATTTTTTTTATATCATAATTTCTATTGGATTAAACTTTTGGATTAGTTATATACACATATATAGCACACATGTAGATATACACACACATATATACGCACACATACACACACATATACGCACATATACACTTACGTACATATATATATACACACATATACACGAACGTACATACACATATACGCACATGTACGCACACATATACACATATACGCACATATACGCACACATATACACATATACGCACACATATACACATATACGCACATATACGCACACATATACACATATATACGCACATATACACACATATACGCACATATATACGGACATACATACACATATACGCACATGTACGCACACATATACACACATATACACGAACATACATACACATATATGCACATATACGCACATATACGCACATATACACACATATACACACATATACACGGACGTACATACACATATACACACATATACACATATATACACATATATACGCACATATACACGGACGTACATACACATATACATATATATATGCACATATACACACATATACGCACACATATACGCATATATATGCACTTATATGCACTTATACGCACACATATACGCATATATACGCACATATACGCGGACATACATACACATATACACACACATATACATAATACATATACACATATACAAACATATACACAAATACACACACATATATGCACATACACATATATATACACAAGCACACATAGGCCTTAAGAGAATTGATATGATAGTAATATCAATAAGAACTTGAATAGGTTAGGGATAGCTCATGCAAATAGAATGGAGAAGTTAAGCGTGTTCACCCCGGAGTAGTCTAAGGATGGGTGACCTACCGGGAAGTCAAGAAATTCGGTGTGATTTGAAAATGTTCCTCATGTGATAAAATCCTCAAAAAATTCAAATACAATAGTTTTTTCACATTATTTCGTTTTTTATGATTTTCAAAAAAAAATTGGTTTTTTTCGATTTTTAAATTATTTTTTGAAATTTTTGAATTTTCAAAGGCTACTAGTGGCGCATATAGCAATATGCGCCACGCATAAGCAAATTATGCGTGGCGCATATGGCAAATGCGCCACCAATAAACTGTTACTAGTGGCGTGTCATTGGTGGCGCATTCCATATGCGCCACGCATAAGAAAAAAAATGCGCCACCTATAGCCCTTTTTCCACTAGTGTGAGGTCTTTCTGAGTAAAGATGTACTTCAAACTTTTGTGGTCAGTAAATACTTCACATCTCTTTCCCATCAAATAGTGTCTCCAAGTCTTCAAGGCGTGAACTACTGAGGCTAACTCAAGATCATGAGTTGGATAGTTGAGTTCATGTTTCTTGAGTTGTCTTGAAGCATAGGCTGCCACTTTGCCATCTTGCATCAACACACTTCCTAGACCTTGACGAGAAGCGCCGCAATACACCTAAAATTCCTTTTCTATATCTGGTAAGCACAGAACGGGTGCAGACACCAATCTCCTTTTCAACTCTTGAAAACTGTTTTCACAAGCTTCAGTCCATTCAAATTTCTTTTCTTTCTTCAATAACTCAGTCATTGGTTTAGCTATCTTTGAAAAGTTCTCAATAAATCTCCGGTAATATCCGGCCAATCCTAAGAAACTACAAATTTCTCCAACATTCTTGGGTGGTTCCCATTCCGTTACTGCGGTCACTTTGGTTGGGTCGACTGCAATTCCCTCCTTGGATATAATGTGTCCAAGGAATCCTACTTCATTAAGCCAAAACTCACATTTGTTGAATTTAACATATAACTTGTGTTCTCGGAGTTTCTCCAATATTGCACGTAGGTGCTTTTCATGATCTTCTTTGCTTTTTGAGTAGACCAGTATGTCGTCAATGAAGACAACGACAAACTTATCTAGAAATTCCATGAACACTTTGTTCATCATGCTCATGAAGTATGACGGTGCATTGGTTAAACCAAAAGGCATCACCGTATACTCATACGAGCCGTATCTAGTGACAAAGGCCGTCTTGGGAATGTCATGTTCTCTAATCTTGAGCTGAAAGTATCCAGATCTAAGATCTATCTTGGAAAACACGCTAGCTCCTTCCAACTGATCAAACAAATCATTGATTCTTGGTAGTGGATATTTGTTTTTGATGGTCACTTCATTCAACGAACGATAGTCCATCACTAAACGCTGGCTCTTATCTTTCTTCTCAACAAACAGAACTGGCGCTCCCCATGATGATGAACTTTCTCTAATGAATCCCTTTCCTAACTGTTCTGCTAGTTGTTTCTTGAGTTCTTTCAACTCATCGGTGGACATAGGGTAGGGTCTCTTTGCTATTGGCCCTGTGCCCGGTAGCAGATCAATGAGAAACTCTATATCTCTGTCAGGTGGCATTCCTGGTAGCTCATCTGGGAACACATCGGGGTACTCATTCACTATGTGCACTTCATCTAGGCTAACCCCCTTAAGATGGTTTAGCCTAATATCATTAAAATCCAGTTGAGATTTGTATCTAATTCTTCTCCCTTCTGGGGTGGTGAGTGTAATTGCTCTATTTACACAGTCTATGACTCCCCCATGGGCAGTCATCCAATCCATGCCCAAGATTACATCTAAACCCTGTGCGTCTAGGATTACTAGATGGGTTGGAAACTCATATTTACCGATTTCTAGAATCAGATTCTTGCAACCAGCATTGACTAACAATTCTCCTCCAGGGGAACTTACTTTAATGGTTTTTCCTATGGTTTCAGTGGGGAACCCATTTTTGTTTGCAAAAGTTCTTGATATGAATGAATGAGATGCTCCAGTATCAAACAAAACTAATGCTGTAAATGAGTTGAGAGGGAACATACCCATCACTGCATCAGGTTCATTTATCACCTCCTCCACATTGAGGTGGTTCACTTGGCCCTTCTGGAAAGGGTTGGGCTTAGCAAGCTCAACGGTCTTGTTTTCTGGGCAGCTGGAAGAATAATGACCATTCTTCTTGCACTTGAAGCAAGTGATGCTAGAGAGGTCCTTCTTGGGTTCAGTGTTGTGGCGATGCTGGCTGTTGTGTCCACCGTGATGCCCACTGGAGCCGTTTCCCTTGAAACCTCCACTATGCTTATGGCTGCTGAAATGGCTACCATTTCCTTTGTTGAAGCAATTCCCAAGCTTGTGAGAGCTGCCATGACCACTGCTCTCAGATGAGTGGTGCTTCTTGTGGAATGGTTCCACATGGTTCTTGTTATTACTGAACTTCCTTTTACGGTTCTCCTCTTTCTTGATGTTGTTGTCCAGAGTGATGGCCTGATCAAGTAGAGACTGATAATTTGGAGCATAGGCCACTGACAGGGGTATTTTGAGTTCTCCCTTGAGCCCGCTGAGGAATTTTTCCTTCCTCTTCGCATCAGTATCAATATCTTCAGGTGCATACCTGGACAGAGCACAGAAGTCATCCATGTACTCCTTCAGAGTTCTTCCACCCTGTCGCAAACCATGGAATTCTTCCTTCTTCACATTTATGGTGCCCGAGGATATGTCGGCAGTACGAAAGCCTTCTCTGAAGGTGTTCCAGTCCAGATCATCTATTGGATGGGTAACCTGGTATGTCTCCCACCACATAGCTACTGGTCCTTCCAGTAAGTGAGCAGTGAAGCGCACCTTTTCAGCATCAGTGCATTCACAGGTGATCAGATCCTTGTTGACTGAACGCAGCCAGTCATCAGCTATTATTGGCTCCGTAGCAGATGAGAACTTGTTGGGTCTCAGTCTCAGAAACCTTGCCAATCTATCCACCTGGGGTGGGGGTGGCGGCGGTGGTGGCGGAGGATTGTTATTGTTGTTGTTATTGTTGTTTGCATTTGTCTGGAAGAACTGGGTCATCATTTGCATCAGTTGGGCCTGAGCTGCCACTAGTTGTTGAATCGTTGCATTGGTGTCGTTGTTGTTGTTTCCATCGTTGTCATTGTTGCTTGGTGCACGTCGTGGCGGCATCTGAGGTAAGGTATAGCATAGATGAGTATTAGACAGATAAAGCTAAAGGAGTAAAGATCCTACCCATGCACAATACAACAAGCCAACCACAAACAATAAACAAGCATACAACCTTTGATTTAAAAAGCTTTAAACTGCGAAGTGCACGACTTGACAAGTTTTGGAAGTAAGTGCTAAGAGTTTCAAAAAAAAGCAAATGATCGATGGTACTGTCATACCAACACGGTAAGACAATACAAACATGCTAATGCAAAATGGTACAAGACGACGATGGTGGTCAACTAGCCTCTCTTAACCCTCTTGAGGCATGAGAGGGGTAGAGGGTCTTGACGTTCTGCCTTCTTGAGGTCTCTCAGTGCCTTGGCTTCCCATTCCTCATAGGATAGATCATCGCTAGAGGAATACACGAGTCTCTCCTCGGGATCCTCTTCTTCCTCGAATTCCTCTTCCTTCTTACGTGCTTCTAACTCAGCAAGCTTCATCTTTAGCTTCTCATTCTCCGACTTCAGCTCATTGTTGACTTCCTCAATCTGCTTCTTCTCATCTCCCAATTTCTGCAGGTTGTCATACTGCAGCAGTAAGGTCTTCTCCAGAAGATGAGACCAGATGTCATCTTGGAGAATCTTCCCGCCTAACTACAAGGGTCCTTCAATAATCTTGAGTTTGTTCTCCAGTTGAGTCTTCTTTTCATCCATCATCATGAGAGCAGATTCAGTCTCCATAATCTTTTTAGTGGCAAGATCCATGAGATCTCTGAAGTGGTCCTGGTTGATAATCTGCTTCTTCAGCATGTCTTCCAGATTGACTGAGCAGCGCTCCCTCTCAGTGAGGTAGCCTCTCAGAAGGGCGTGGAACTCCTGGCCTCGGCGATCCACAACATGTCCTCCAACAGATCGCTCTCCAATCATCCCATAAGCTGAGGGACGTGGAATGAGAGTCCTGTACTTGTGGCGAATGCGGGCGATGGCGCCCTGCATGGCAATCTCCACGGAATACCTCCAGTCCACATATGCTTCGGTGTACTCCATTGTGGACTCTCCTTCTTCATCAAGTCTTCCTTGGATAGTGGTTTGGATCAACCACTTCTCCATACCATACTCCTTGTACTGCATCTTCCCACAGAAAACCGGAGGTGGTATCTGAAGCTGGGTGGCGAGGTCAAGTAGCACCTCCGAGAAAAGGTAGTCCCCCTCACCAGCCACAATTCTCTCGTCGTAGGTGTCCATCTACAACATTTTTGAAAAGAAGAGGGAATGATCAGAACAAGAAGAGAAATATAAGTAAGAATGAAATGGTTAAGACAATAAGATCATGATCATTTTGCATAGTATTTAAAAATAAAATTTATGTCCTAAGGTTTTCCAATCCTAGGGTCTCGATCCTACAGGCAACACTATGCTCTGATACCATTTTGTGATGCCCCACCTTTGGATTAAGGTGGAACACCGGTGTTATGTGCTATTCCCTGGATCAATGATAGCACCACAGAACAAAATATAGTAATCATTGCATAGTATCAAGATTACACGCAGATCCAGATACATAAGTCTCACAAATTAACACAAAGTCTTCATGTCTCATAGACTGGCAAGGAAACAGAGTTCAACTTAAGCACAACGGAACTAGAATAGTAGCGAGCCTCCATCTTCAGCATGCGCCACAGGCAGTCATGTTGGTATGTAGACTCGAGATCCTAACACTTCACTCCTCATCAGAAGAACCTGCACATTTGATTATGCAGCCCCATGAATGGGGTCAGTACAATGATGTACTGGCAAATGACACATATCTAGTGGCAATTGTGAAAGAACTATGCTACATGCTATTTGGCTGGTGGATCTCTGGACTAAAATTGCATAAAGCCAATTTTGTCCAATTTAATCAATATTTTATTTCGAAGGTTTTAAATTTTCAAAGGGTCGAAATAACCCCCAAATACTACATAGTTGCAAGTTATGTAGCACTGGGCGCAATTCAACAAAGTTGGAACCTCAGGCACCACTGATACGTTGCAAACGTATCTATAATTTTTTATGCTCCATGCTTGTTTTACACCAATTGCTATATGTTTTGTCTATACTTTATGGCACTTTTATGATTTATTTGGACTAACCTACTAATAGTTGCAAAAGTGCACAATGTTCTTGTTTTACACTTTGATGTGTAGGAATTACCAAAAATACAAGTGGAAACCGTGTTGCAGTCAAATTGGGACTTTCCAGAAATCTGTGCCAGAACTTTTTTCTAAGATGGTCACCTTACGGGTCGAAGACGGTGTCAAACGGAAAACTCTTCAATTACAAAGTTGTAGGGAATTTCTCAGCAAACGTTCTGGACATAAAATTGACATGATTACGAGTCCAGACGGCCGAGATGAGCCCGCTCCATTGCGGCCCAAGATGGGGAGACGGGAATCCGAGAGACTATATAAAGGGAGGAACCCTAGCTCGTGGGAGACACCTCCACCCACGAATTTGCAGCCACTAGAGCCATGTTTTCGCCTCCCCCATAGATCCTATCTCCATAGGGGAGGGCTCCCATGAAGCCATGAAGGAAGGGGGCTAAGGGGCGGCACTACCCCATGATGCCGGCGGCGGGGAAGGAGTCCCCCGCGCCGTCGCCCGCACCGCCGCCGCCGCCCGCGCCCTCGCTGCTCCTCTCCACCATCTTCACCACTATCTCCATCACATATGCAGTGGTTCATCCTCCCACACACCTCTGTACCGTCCTATGTAAACATGATGTTTGATGCTATAATATTTATCCTATGATCTATGTCATGTTTCCATAGTTTATTTGTTCTTAGATTAATTTGTTGAATGTCTTTGGTTCATTAGAGTTGTATGCTGATATGGTACTGTCCTTTGGTGTCCATTATATTTATGCGCGCATAGATTAAACATCTTAGGGTTAGTAGTATGTGCAAAAGGAAAGGGGTAGTTCTGCCGGAGTGACAGAAACCTGAGGACGCGAACCGGAACGTTGCACGTATGGGAGTAAGAGGACCATTAGCTTAAGGCTATGGTTGGGGAAACCTTAATGCATTGTTAGTAGTTACGGATGTTTGCTAACAATCCAATCATAAGTACTTGTAATCCCAAGTAGCGGAGCGCATGTAGATTTAGCCTCTCCCACATAGAAAACTGCATCGAAGACAATGAACTCGATATCTTCACTAGTTAATCTTGGACAAAGCCACCATAATTACCACCACTATTCCACACTCATGGTACTGTTATTTTATGTTTGCTTAGTATACTTAATTGCTGCAGCACTAACATTTACTTTCTTGTATTTATTATCTTGCAAAGCTAACTCTCATACATGTATTGTTGCACTAGTTTTATTTCCTAGATAATGCAAACGTTTAGTATGCGTAGAGTTATATCATTGGTTGATAGAACTTGAGAGAACATTTATCCTACCTTTAGCTCCTCGTTGGGTTCGACACTCTTACTTATCGAAAAGGCTACACATGATCCCCTATACTTGTGGGATATCAAGACCTTTTCTGGCGCCGTTGCCGGGGAGCAATAGCGTGTGGGTGAATATTCTTATGTGCACTTGTTTGCTTTATCTCTAAATAGTTTTTACTTCTAGTTTTAAGTTGTTCTCTATCTTATATGGATAGGGAATGCGAATTACAAAAAAAATTAGTTGTACTTGTTACCAAAAAACATTTTCAAAAAGGAAAGTGATTGGAAAGATGAGTAATGGTTAAGTGGGGGTCGACCTTGAACACTTGTGTTCATGCCTATGAAACCGAAACAAATCTTTCCATGGAAGCTTTTCAGTTAAAAACTTGTACATATTGTGTATATTGTATATATTGTACATATTCCTCTGTACCATAAAAGTAAAGTAATAATTGTAGTTCCTAGTTACTTGGAAGTTGATAGTTTTGCTTTGCTGTCCAAAAACAGATTTTCTGTGCTTTACCGTATAAAATGTTTAAAATCACCAGAACGTGATATTGACCTGAAATTTCTTGAGTGCAAAGTAATTCTTATTATCTTTCTTTCATTAGACTAACTTTTTCTGATTTGAGTTACGTAGCTGTCTCAAAAAATTCGATTTTCACCGACTGTTCTGTTTAGACAGATTTCTGTGCTTCACTATAAAAAATTGTGAAAAATCTCAGAATAGTGTTTTGATCTGAATTTTTGTGTGCATAAACCTGAGATTATGATCTGTCTTTATTTAGTTTGGAGTTTTTCGATTTGAGCTACCTAACTATCTCGTTGAGTGTCATCTTTACAGACTGTTCAGTTTTGACAGATTTCTTAGTTTATTCAATATTGTACTTGGTGTTATTAGTTTCATTAGTTTTTCGACGGACGATGGAAATCATGAATACCTTAGTATATATAGTGGCTAATGTTGAGTTTAGATTATGAAACTTGTCAATGCTTGAACATGAGTGGATTTTACTTAATGAGTACTAACCCTACTAATGAGTTTTGTGAAGTTTTATGTCGATGTAGCTTATAAGTTCTAATCAATATGGTGATATGAGATGAACAAGAAGACAGAAGAGCTCAAGCTTGGGGATGTTTAGGTGCATCTCAAGAACATTTCCAAGAAGATACAATCATCTAAGCTTGGGGATGCCCGAGTCATCCCCCTATTCATCAACTAACATGAGGTTGTCTCCTTCATACTCTATATTACGCATTCACATGATATGTATTGTGTTAACTTGTATATTAATTACTTTTATATGTCTTGGTTTTATCTTCTTTAATTTTATTAGGCTCTTTATTTTGTTTTTATTGCTTCTTTACTTTCACTTATAAATTGAAAACAACAAAAATAGTTCCTTTTGTTTTGCTTCTTTGTTTAGTTCTCTACTTTGCGCCTAGCTCAAAGGCGTTAAAGAAAAGCACTCTTGGGAGATAACCCATTATTTTATTTTCAGTAATTTTTCTTTTATTTGAGTCTTGGAAGTTATTACTAATTTAATAACCGCTCCTTATCCTTTTTATTTCGTTGTTGTGCCAAGAAAAACCTCTAATTTGAGGGAGGTAAGATTTGGGGAAGTTGCTGTCCTGAAACAGATTTCGGTGCTACACCGTAAAAATTCGTGAAAATTCTCAGTATATCTTTTTAACCTGCGATTTCTTGTGCATATGACCCAGGTTATATCCAAACTTTCATTAGTTTTACACTTTTTGATTTGAGCAACAGAAAACCCTCGAAAAAATCGACCTTTGTAAGCTGTTCTGTTTTGACAGATTTCTGCCACTACTCGTGTTTGCCTCTCGATCGCTTTCTTTTTTAGTTCTTTTGATCACGGAAATTTTGGAGAAGTTGCTACAGTAGTATATGCTTTATATGTGGTGTTTGTGAGTTGAAACCTGAACCAAAAAGGGTTGATTCATTATTATGCTTACACTAATGTTGCTAATAGAATTGTGTTGAGTTTTGTATGAAGGAAGTTTTCAAGTGTAGGGATTGGAGAATGATGAGATGAGGTGAAGAATGGACAAAAGCTCAAGGTTGGGGATGCCAATGCAATCCCCAAGAAATATCCAAGAGGTACAAGCGTCAAAGCTGGGGGATGCCCCCGAGGCACCCCTTCTTCATCGGCAAAAATCAGGTCACCTTTCAAAACACTATATTTTTATTGCTTCATGCACTATGCGTTTTTCTTGAAGCGTCTTTACTTTAGCTTTCAGTTTTCTTTTGTTTTGTTTGCTGCAATAAATGGTTGGACACCAACAAATTTCTTTTGGAGGAGATGTACTCGCTTTTCATTTGCCAAGAACACTCTAGTTTTCACTCTTATCATTCAACGAGTGTTCTCTTTTTCTAGAACTGCGTTTAGCTTTCATTTTTTGCCTTGATTTTTGTTCAGATCTTGTTATATCTTTGCATCAAGGTGTATTTGGACCTCTGGTCTATGTTGGTATTCATCAAAAGAGTTGTTTCAAAAAGGTTTAAATGGTGTTGGAAAAGAGAAAAAGTTGCATGCAAAAAGTGGTAAAAAAAGGAGCTTGTTTAGACTGTGGCTTAGACTTTTGCATGCCATGCTTGATGTCGTTTTGATAGTATACTTAGTGATTTTTGCTGTAGCATGACTTGTCTCAAATGACTGAGATTGCTTAATGAGTCTTTGAAAAAAATCATGCGTTGTTTTTATTATGTGGAAGCATTTATTTGGTTTTCTCCTTTGATGCTTTATTTGGGTTGACTTGGCGCATGCTTACAACATGTTTGGCTCTTACAAAGTCGCCATTAGCCTCTATGATCATTTGGTTTTTGACTTATGATGCCATTTTATACTTCTCTTAATGATGTTTTGTCGCTATGCATGATTATGGCCGTTATTGCTCTCTTAGTTGGTCGCTCCCAGTCTTTGCTAGCCCTCATTTTGTACTGAGTATGAGCTCTACTCGTGCATCCAACTCCCTAAAACCAAGTTATTCCAATGTGTGCACTATAAATTCCTATGCATGGTATTTGCAAGCCATTCCAAGTAAATTTTCATGTGCCACCTTTCAAAAAACCTTCAAAACACTTCTCGTTTTGTGACACTGTTTTCAGCTCATGGGGACGTAGTGGTTGGATTTGCTATCTTCCATATTGCTAAATTCCAAAAAGAAAAAAAAGAAAAAAAGGAAGAAAAAAAGGCACTCCTCCATGGTATGTGAATGTTGGTGGGCACCCGATGGAATCGGTTAGCCATGGTTTGTGAAAGGAAAAAAGGTGGGGAGGAGTGCCAAGCTTTATAAAAGAGCACCAAAGTGCCAATCCCTCTCTCAAAAACTTGCTTACTTTTTGTATGGAAGATAGTAAGAACCCCATTGCTAGTCGTTGACAAAGACAACCACCTCTCAAAACCCAGTTTTTATCTCTCTGTTTTATAAATGAAAATCTCTAGCACATGTTTAATCACTGCTTCCCTCTGCGAAGGGCCTTTCTTTACTTTTATGTTGAGTCTCCACCTTCTACCTTTATGCACCATCTAAGAGAGCATAGTTGCCATTCTGAGTTTAATGTGCATAGTCCCAAAGTTTATCATTGATTGATTTATGAATATGGTTTCACTTGTTTTTAAATTATTTGTATCTAGTCACCCTTTTAAACTTGAAGGTGTCCTATGCATTTATGTTTTGCTATTCCATGAAGGACAAGCTGAAAATTACTTGTTATGTTTTCCATATGATTTGAATACACGTTTGACTTTCATTGTTTCATTATTCATGATCTTTCGTTTGTATTTCTTTTCATGTTATAACATGGTTGCTAAGTTTTTACTGTCAAGATTATGTCTCTTATGCCCATGTTTTAAGTTCTTTGATCCCAGCACTCAATGCTTTACTTAGATGATCACGATTGTGTTGGTGCATGTCACCTCAAAAATTATTCTTTTGTTATCACTTACCTACTCGAGGACAAGCAGGAGTTAAGCTTGGGGATGTTGATACGTTGCAAACGTATCTATAATTTTTTATGCTCCATGCTTGTTTTACACCAATTGATATATGTTTTGTCTATACTTTGTGGCACTTTTATGATTTATTTGGACTAACCTACTAATAGTTTTAAAAGTGCACAATGTTCTTGTTTTACACTTTGATGTGTAGGAATTACCAAAAATACAAGTGGAAACCTTGTTGCAGTCAAATTGGGACTTTCCAGAAATCTGTGCCAAAACTTTTTTCTAAGATGGTCACGTTACGGGTCGAAGACGGTGTCAAACGGAAAACTCTTCAATTACAAAGTTGTAGGGAATTTCTCAGCGAACGTTCTGGACATAAAATTGACCCGATTACGAGTCCAGACGGCCGAGATGAGCCCGCTCCATTGCGGCCCAAGATGGGGAGACGGGAATCCGAGAGACTATATAAAGGGAGGAACCCTAGCTCGTGGGAGACACCTCCACCCACGAATTTGCAGCCACTAGAGCCATGTTTTTGCCTCCCCCATAGATCCTATCTCCATAGGGGAGGGCTCCCATGAAGCCATGAAGGAAGGGGGCTAAGGGGCGGCACTCCCCCATGATGCCGGCGGCGGGGAAGGAGTCCCCCGCGCCGTCGCCCGCACCGCCGCCGCCGCCTATGCCCTCGCTGCTCCTCTCCACCATCTTCACCACTATATCCATCACATATGCAGTGGTTCATCCTCCCACACACCTCTGTACCGTCCTATGTAAACATGATGTTTGATGCTATAATATTTATCCTATGATCTATGTCATGTTTCCATAGTTTATTTGTTCTTAGATTAATTTGTTGAATGTCTTTGGTTCATTAGAGTTGTATGTTGATATGGTACTGTCCTTTGGTGTCCATTATATTTATGCACGCATGGATTAAACATCTTAGGGTTAGTAGTATGTGCAAAAGGAAAGGGGTAGTTCTGCCGGAGTGACAGAAACCTGAGGACGCGAACCGGAACGTTGCACGTATGGGAGTAAGAGGACCATTAGCTTAAGGCTATGATTGGGGAAACCTTAATGCATTGTTAGTAGTTACGGATGTTTGCTAACAATCCAATCATAAGTACTTGTAATCCCAAGTAGCGGAGCGCATGTAGATTTAGCCTCTCCCACATAGAAAACTGCATCGAAGACAATGAACTCGATATCTTCACTAGTTAATCTTGGACAAAGGCACCATAATTACCACCACTATTCCACACTCATGGTACTGTTATTTTATGTTTGCTTAGTATACTTAATTGCTGCAGCACTAAAATTTACTTTCTTGTATTTATTATCTTGCAAAGCTAACTCTCATACCTGTATTGTTGCACTAGTTTTATTTCCTAGATAATGCAAACGTTTAGTATGCGTAGAGTTATATCATTGGTTGATAGAACTTGAGAGAACAATTATCCTACCTTTAGCTCCTCGTTGGGTTCGACACTCTTACTTATCGAAAAGGCTACACATGATCCCCTATACTTGTGGGATATCAACCACCACCCCTCGGAGTGTATGGTCCTTAGTTCCTACCTAGGGGTTTCTAGACAAATTTTTAATAATTCAGAATCGGTGATGAGATTCTTCCGTACATTCCATGTCTAGAGACTCAATTGTCCATAACCGGGGACACGGCTAATCGATTAGTTTGAACACCTTGCAAGGGTTGTGTACTTTCACCTTACGATTTATTTTATGCCCATACATAAAATGAAACGAGACCTTTTAGAAGGAGAGGACAACTAACTTGGCAAGCTCCGTCCCCAACCTACAATTCAACTACCACCACTTCTTGCCGACAAGTTGTACTCCCACATCTAATCAGTCAAGACAGAGCCCATAATGTCATAAGGCTGCACTGGAAGCACTCTAAGCATGGAAGACATAGCCATCTCTTTGTTCCTGGGTGGCAAACCACAAGTGAACGCCCAGGCAGCAACTACACAATGTGTAGCCCCAGAGAGAGAAGGAGAAGAGGGGGTTCGAGGGGAGTGGGGGAGGCTTCACCGCGCCGGAATCGATGACGTCTGGCGGCAGTACCTGCGAGCTCCGGCGAGCGATTCCAGCAGCCTGGCGGCTCTGAATTGAGAGGGAAAGGGAGGAGAAAGGAGAGGGGATGCTGGGCTTTATAGGGACGGTCTTGATGGCCAGTTAAGACGCGAGTAACGCCGGGGAGTAACGCCGGCGAGCGTTACTGGGAGTGAAGAGAGAGGGAGATATTAACGGGGGAGAGGGATGACATGTGGGGCCGGGTGGTCGGTGAGAGAGAGAGGGGGGAAAAGGGGTTGGGCTGGTTCGGGGCGGTCTGGGCCGGCTGGTTTCCCGGGTGCGGCCCAAGTGGCTGCTGGCTTCTTTCTTTCTTTTTGTTCTGCTTTCTTTTTCTTTTATTTCAGATTTCTGTTTTGGGTATTGAAAAGACTATTATATTCAGATTTGAATAAAACTAAGCTGACCACTTTTGGTCCTTAAAAAGTGTGTTCAGAACCTATAAACCAGAGATTTAGTGATGTGTTGGAAAAGAAATAAATTGTGAGAATTTTTAAATATAGAGTCCAAATAACTAGGAAGTTAAATTTTAATAATAACTTCCCATTATTTGGTTTTCAAAAAAATTACTAAGGAGAAATAAAATAGCTCCATAACTAATGGAACTCATTTTTAAAATATTTTCTTTCTGAAACCTTTTTGTTTCTAAAATTTGGGGAAAAGGCATTTGAAAACAATATTCTTTGTAGGAATAAGATTCAAAACTTTGGAAATGATCTTGAAATGCAATATGCCATGAATGCATGATGAAAATTTTATATTTGAAAATCTGGGGTGTTACAACCCTGCACCATGGTTAGCAACAAGAGACGGAGTATATGCGACATCAACAAATTGGTCAGAATGGAGAGGTGTCGTGGATGAGGATGGTTGTGTGGAAACATATGTAGTTTGAGAGAAAGTAAAAACAGTCTCATCGAACACAATGTCACGAGATATGTATAGTCGATTGGTAGGTATGTGAAGACACTTGTATCCTTTGTGGAGAGAGTTGTAACCCAAGAAAACACATTGTTAGAGTGAAACTGAATTTTACGGTTATTGTAGGGGCGAATGTGTGTCCATGAAAGAACATATGGAGCCCCATGTGTGGTTTTGGTAATTAATAGCAATCCCTATGGACTAATGGTTGCATTGCGCTATATGTGTAGGACTTGTCCATAGACAATGCTTGAACCATATGTTGGTTTCAAGGTTGTAAGAAGAAGACAATGAAGAAGATTATGTGATGACCAAGATGTTATTCATGGAGTGATCCGGAGATTGATCATTAGGGAGCTGAGCCTATATCGAGTGTGTCTTGACGAATAAGATTGAGTGTTCTCTCATGTGTATCTTCAAGACACCGTCATTATAGAGGAAGAAGAATTGGCTCGAGGATTGATCAAGTTAAAGCGCAAGTTCAAGATGAGCAACTAGAAGAGAACATATGCTTGAAGCTTGCCATCTATATTGCGATCATGGATTTGTGAAGATATGCTTAAAGAGAGTCTCTCCCATAGTGGAGTATGGGGGAGCGATCTGCAAGACTTCACCGAGCAAGCTCAATCAAGAAAGGTGGTCCAACTTGAGAAGATCAAGATCGTCATTATCCACCTCAAGTGGAATGCTCAAGGTAAAGGTATCATATTTATAGGGTTTCTTTCTTACCGGTCTCATGGTGTTAGTTGTGAGACCGGGTTATAGGATCGGTAGTCGTACTATCAAGAGGGGCTCTCAAGTGAGTGACTTAATCGTATCGTTCAGAGAGAGCTCAAACCTTTGCATACTTGGCATCATATTTCTTGGTTCTTACTTGGATTTTATCCATGTGAGGTTCTAGAGCTTGTGGTTATTTCCATGACAAGCTCTAGCTCATCAAAAACGGAATTCTATGGAACACTTCTTGCATTTTTGGTGTTTGGAGGGTTTACCGATTTGTCTTCGAAGAGAGGTCAAACCTTCCATTATTTGGTTTTATCCTCCTTGGTTGGACTATGATGTTTCTCTACATAAAGTTGTAGAGCTTATTGTTGTGATTCCAACGAGCCCAAAATCGTCGAAAACAGAGTCCGGATGCTCAAGTTATTGTCGTTTTCGTTTGGGTGTTTTTGCCAGTTTCAGGAGGGCGGCTTTAGCCGGCCCAGGGCCGGAAATAGCCGGACCGGGGCGCTCGATTACCTCTCTGTTTCAGTCTAGATTTTTGTCCAGCTTTAGCCGGTCTGGCCGGCTTTAGCCGGTGTTAAGTCCGGCTTTAGCCGGTCTAAATGGCTGTAACGGTCATATTTCGTGGGGGAGCCTATAAAAAGCTCCCTTCTTCCTCCTTGGGCTGGTTGGTTGCTTTCTCTCTCTCCTCCATTGTTTTGACCTTTGAGAGCTTGCAATTCCTCTCTATCCCTCCCATATTTCTTAAATCTTGTTGAGGGATTTGAAAGAGAAGATCTAGATCTACAACTCCACCAATCAATCTCTCCTCTAAGTGAGGGGAACATCTTGGGATCTAGATCTTGGAGTTCTTTATGGATTTTCTTTGTTCTTCCTCTCATATCTCTCCATAGAATTAGTTGCTTTGGTAGGATTTGAGTGAGAAAGATTTGAGCACTTTGTGTGCTCTTGCCATTGCATAGGTTGCATCGGTTTGAGTTCTCCCCAGAGATTCAAGTAAGTGAAAGTTTGTGAGCTTATTACTCTTGGGTTCTTAGAACCCTAGACGGTTTTGTGACTTTGTGGTGCCTTCGTGGCTATTCTTGGGAGCCTCCAATTAAGTTGTGGATGTGTGCCCCAAGCTTTGTGTAAAGGCCCGGTTCCACCTTGAGGAACCCCTTAGTGGAAGAGTGAGCTAGGCCTTTGTGGCGCAAGCTCACATCGGAGAATAGGGTGAGACCTTTGTGGCGTTGGTTAGGCCTTTGTGGCGATACCACACCCCTCCAACGAGACGTACTCCCTTTCAAGGGAGGAACTCGGGAATACATCATTGTCTCTGCGTACCTCGGTTATTTCTATACCCGGGCCCTTTACTTATGCACTTTACATTGTGATAGCCTTTGTGCTTGAAGTCATATATCTTGCTATCACCTTGTTACATGCATTGCTTAGAATAAGTTGTTGGTTCACATAGGTGAGCCTAGTTTATTTAGGTTTTGTGTGCTTGACAAAATAAACGCTAGTGTAATTCCACTTTTGTTCAAGCCATTCGTAAAATTTGATATCGCCTATTCACCACCCCTCTAGGCGACATCTGTGTCCTTTCAATTGGTATCAGATCCCGGTCTCTTATTTTAGGCTTCACCGCCTTGAGAGTAAATATGTCGGCTAGGGGATTAGTGCACAATAACACTTTTATATTCGATGGCACAAATTATGATACATGGAAAAATCACATGCTTAATTATTTTCGGGTCATCGACCCATCTATGGAGCGAATTGTAGATGCAGGTTTTTCTCCTCCAAAGGATACTCATAATCTATCTTTAGAGGATGAGAAAAACTTGTATCTCAATGCTCAAGATACTCATGTGATTGTTAATGCTTTGAGTGATGTAGTTATCTTCTCTATCATGCCTTTTCGGAGCGCTCATGATATATGGACAAAGCTTCAAGAAAAATATGATGTGTCCAAGATTATTGAGGATGATTGTATTCCTTCCACTTTCGGCCATGATGAACTTTCATCCACTTCACCAGCGTGTGGCAAGACACAAGGTAATGATATGGTGAGTGGTGATGAAACTTGCAATGGTGATAGTATGCTTACTTTTGATGATCCTTCATCTCTATCTCATTGCAATGCTTCATCTTTGGACTTAAACACTTGTAGCCCCATAAATGCTTTACATGCTTGTGTTGATAGTCCTTGCATATCATGTGTAAGTTTCTTGAATAAATCTCATGATGATATGCTTGCTTTGTCTAGCTGCCATAATATAAATGCTTCTATTTCCTCTAGTTGTTGTGTTTCTAATAATGTAGAGGAAACCAGAGATTCTATGGGTCAAGACAAGATCTTGAATGGAGCTTCAAGTAATTCATCATTATCATCTCATGTCACCCACATATGCCTTATGGCTAGGGGTTCAAAGGTATCACCTACTTTGGAACCCAATACCTCTTGTGTTGATGTGGATGAGGATAATGATGACCAAGAGGATGAAAATATATATGAAGAGGAGGATAACATAAGAAGGGAAGGTGAGATTATCTATAATTCTCTTCCCAATGATATGAAGGTTCGCTCCCTTCTTGTTAAAATTGTGTCTAGTGCTATTGAGAGCCAAAAAATCATTGAAGAAAAATGTAGGCTCGAAAGAGAGTATGCTAATGATATTGGCTCCATAGAAAATTCTCTAGAGGAAGAGCAAGAGCTTTGGGTTTCTCTTGAGGAGAAGCTTGAATACATTGAGGAGTCATGTAATGAAATAATTTCTAAACTCACTAAATAACATGACCTTGCTCTTGCCAAGTTATCTTCTCCTATTTCTCACGATAATGATGCATGTGCTACTAATTCTATTTCTTGTGAAGCATCTATTTTGAAGGAGAATGTTGAGCGAAGGGCTCAACTTGAATTGCTAATTAGCATGTATGGAAAATTGGAAGAAAGTCATGAAAAGCTATCTAGCTCTAATGAGGATCTTCTAGTGCCCCATGCTCGCCTAAAATTAGCTCAAGAGGCTATATCTACAAAGGTAACATCTTGTGAGCCTCATGTGGGCACTAGCACTATTTCCCAAAATGCTATATTGCCATGTGCTAGTCCTAGTAATTCATCCACTCACAATATTGCTACATCTTGTGATGAATTACTTTTCTTGCCTTGTTGCTCTAACAATGAAGCACCTACTTCCTCTAGTACTTGTGTTGTCACTAACCATGTAGAGGAAATCAAGGAGCTCAAGGCCCAAGTTACTTCATTAAAGAAAGACTTGGAAAATTGTCATGAAGGGAAGTCCACACTCAACAAGATCTTGAGTGTGCAAAAATCCCCCAATGACAAGATTGGACTTGGATTTATCTCTAATAACAAGAAGAAGTCCAAAATATACAAGAAGAAGAAGGGCCAAGAACAAGTTAAGAATTTGGCCAAGATTGTTTGCTTCAAGTGCAAAATTGAAGGGCACCATGTTAGATCTTGCCCTTTGAAGAAAAAGGCACTTAGTGAGAAGCAACAAGGGGAGCGGCCTCAAGTTCAAGGCCATGCTCAACCTCGTGTTGAAGAAAGGTCACTTCCCAAGAAAAATCAAGCTAATGCTCCCCTTGTGGAGAAATCAAGTGAGAAGAAGGTGAAGAAAAGAAGTTGCTACATATGCCATGAGAAGGGTCACCTATCTTCTTCATGCACTAGTGGTAACTCATCCAACCCTATCATAATTGAGGATGTTTATTCACTTTCCAAGGATAAGGTTGACAATGTGTTTGCCAAATTTGTTGGTACTCAAAGTGGTTTCAAGAAAAGAACCATTTGGGTTGCCAAACCTATTGTTACTAACTTTTTAGGACCCAACTTGGTTGGGGACCAACAAGCCATTACTTGAACAATAGGTGTTGGTGGAGGGCATTGGAGACCTGGCTATATCATGAAGAATTAAGGGATCTTCATCCATTATATTGTCTCAAGTCAAGTCAATTGGATTATCTTGTTTATATCATATATCCAATGTTCCTCCTTGCGGTAACATATATTCAACTTATCTACATTGAAAGTTACTCGCCCCTTTGCATGTGTTGGGTTTTGTACCTTCCATGTGTTTGTATATGTTGTGCTTCCTACTTGCTTCATTTTGAGTAATTAAGTATGTGCATGTTGGATTGTACACCATATACGGTTGTTCTTGTTGAGCCTATTGCATCTCGTTTTATCTTACTTGGCTCTTGTGAGAGATTATTGGACCATCCCATTTTGGGGGAGTGATATGCTTTGCACTTCACAATCCTAAAAATGTGTGTACACGAGGAATACCACTTAGTGTTGATATTTGAAGATTATCAAGTCTCTATGTGATATGTCATTCTCATGAGAAATTCAAATTCTATAATGTCCATTAATCATCTTATTGGATTTTATTTGTCTCTTGTGAAAATAAATATTTTATCACATTATGGGGGAGTAATATGCTGTGTGCATACTACAAACCAATATAATGTGTATATTTGAGGTTGTGTCACATAGTGTTCATATTGTAAATTATTTTGCGTCTATGTGGCATGTTTGCTCAAACAAGTTCTAATTTGCCAAATTGTTTTATTGCTCTTGTTTGTGAGATACTTTCTTGGTAGGGTTTTCCTAAAATGTGGAATGCTACATCAAAGTTGGAAAACCATTTGCTTCAAGTTATCATAATCATTGCTTTGCGTGATTGTTTAACTATTTGAGTCCATCAAGAATATCTTCTTTACCATGGTGTTTAATTATTATCTTTTCCATATGCTTCTTTGTTGCGAAGATGATCTTGAATTTATGTGTAAACTACCACCGGGAAATAAATCCAAATACCTCTTGTTCTTGGACAATTGGTACGCTATCATGTGGCACATATATATTGATCATCTTTACATTGGCTATTGCTTTTAATTGCCTTATCTCTAGCCAAAAATGTATTTGTTTTAACTCTCATTGTCTTCCGTGACTTTTGTTATTCCATTTGATTTTGTTAAACTTGTTTTGTGTTATTTCTATGTAGGTAGATGTGATGATCCCACTTGTGTGCATTTTGTATTCAAATGCAAAATCGTAAATAATGCACTAATGTTGGGGAAGCTCTCCTATATTTGTTATAACACACTCTTTGTGCTTATTTCAATTGGTATTGGTTTTTGTTGGAAGACAAATCTTTTATTTTTGGTACTTAGTGTGCCATCATAAAAAGTGTGGAGGGTTTGGTTTGTTTGTTTAAACCTTTCTCTCTTTGGGAGTTGGTGATCTCATACCTTGTTATTTATTTCTTACTCTTAAAATGTGATATGTCTTTGAGCATGTGTGTTTTAGTTATGCTTTATGCTCATTGTCTTTTGCTTGGTTCACTAGTTGAACTTTGGAGTCAATCTTGTGTTGATTTGATTCTTTGATATAATTTGGACAACCTTTTGATGCTTCACAATTTTATGTGCTCGCTTGTCCTTCTTGGTGTTTTGTCCAAATTGTATCTCCTTTGGCTCTAGAAAGTCTTGTGCATGCATATTTATGAAATGTATACTTTATGGCATGCTTTACTTTCTTTGATCAAATATATAGGGGAAGCTCCATCAAATCTTAATCGGCTAAGATGTGCATGAAATTCAATTTCATATCTATATGCACATATTTATGTGGAGTTTGTCCTATATATTGTAGTTTCTAACTACTCTGGACCCAATGAGTTTGGGGACCATCTTGTACTTGAACTTTGTTCCAGGTACATGGAGATATATTGGTGCTTGTCTCAATAATAAGGATGAAGTGGTTACTAAATGATAATTTGAGGCAAGCTAGGATTATTGAAGGACTCCTATCTACTAGATCCTACCATTGATATCTCGGTAACAAGTATCTTCTTCATGCATACTTTTCTAGTATGCAACCTTGTGTAGGTTGTTTCATGGCATGGAAAATCTTTATTTGCAAATGTTGTGCTTCTTGCAAAGGTCTTAATGAAACCTCTTTATTGCAAATGTGAGTAAGTTGAGATGAGTGTATATTTTTGGGAAGATATAAAATCATGCTCATGATTCTCCTATCCCATATATGTCAATTTAGCAATTTTATTGCATATCAATTCCTCAAGTTTCTCACATGTGCAATATTGTTGAAAGTGTAAATTTAGTACTTTCTTTTGGTATCTGATTGCGTTTAATGGTGCCAAGTTGACGGGGGAGCGTGTATTTGACGTGGGAGCTTCTTCTTCTTTAATCCCCGGCAATGGCGCCAGAAAACTTGTTGATGGCGCGGTGATGATGATGCTAGAAAGCTTGATTCTGTTTGTTGATGAAGTAAAATGACTGGCCAGTTGGAAACCCCAAGAGAAGGTTTGATGAATATAGCAGCAAGTTTTCCCTCAGTTATGAAACCAAGGTTATCAATCCAGTAGGAAAAAGACAATACTCCAGAAGGTGATGCTTGCTAGCCTAGGGACACTCCAACAAGGGCGTCGTTAGCGATAACTTGTTAGCATGTCTTCAACTAGTAGCAACGTGGAACCTGCACACAACACAACCAAATACTTTGTTCCCAACTTACGATGAGGTTGTCAAGCTCACCAGTTTGCTTATAACAAAGGGTATGAGCGTATCGAGTGGAAAGTAATAGTAATATGCGAGTAAAGTAAACAGGTGATAGCAATATAATGCAAATAGGACCGAGGTCCACAGTTCACTAGCGGTGTCTCTCCATAAGATAAAATAACACATGTTGGGTAAACAAATTACAGTTGGGCAATTGATAGAATAAAGACAACGTGCATATGTCGAGAGGATCACTATGAGATTTACTCTGGGCATTACAACAAGATACATAGACCGTCATCCAACTGCATCTATGACTAATAATCCACTTGTGGCGAATCAATCAGAGAACTCCACAAGTATTAAGTTGCGAACAACAGATAACTGCATTAAGCAAAGTGTGTAATGTAAACAAAGCATATGCACTTGAGCATATGAATGTTGTTTTCTCCCTAGTGGCAACAACACATCTACAACCTTAGATGTTTCTGTCACTCCCCCAGATTAAATAGAGGCATGAACCCAACTATCGAGCATAAATACCCCCTCTTGGAGTCACTAGCAACTACTCGGCCAAGATAGCTACTAACAACGGAGAGCATGTAAAATCATAAACAACATAGAGATAACATAAGATAATATTCAGCACATCAACTCAATCATAACACCAATATTCATCGGATCCCAACAAACACAACATGTAGAATTACATAACGGTGATCTCGATCATGTAGGGCAGCTCACGAAATCTAAACATGAAGCACATGGTGGAGAAGACAACCAACTAGCTACTGCTATGGACCCATAGTCCAAGGTAGACTGCTCACTCATCGCGCCAGAGCCAAGCATGGCGATGAAGAAGACCTCCGGTGGCGATTCCCCTCTCCGGCAGGGTGCCGGGAAGAGCTTCTGGACCCTCCCGATCTCGGGTCAACGACGGCGGCGGATCGTGATATATTCTGGAAAAGTGATCGGGTGTTTAGGTTTTTCCCGTCGGGGGGTCTTTATAGGCAAAGGGGCGGTGTCAGAAGTGGACCTGGGTGGCCTCACCACAGGTGGGCGCGGGCCAGGGGTAGGCCGCGCCCCCTGGTGGTGTGGCCCCCCAGTGGCCCCTCTCCGTCTCCTCTTCGGTTCTCTAGAAGCTTCGATAAATTTCCGGTTGTTCGGCTTTTGTTTCGTCCAATTCCGAGAATATTTCCTGTGTAACTTTTCTGAAACACAAAAACAGCAAAAAACAGGGAACTGGCACTGTGGCATCTCGTTAATAGGTTTGTTCTGGAAAATGCATAAAAATGCCACGAAGTGTAATGAAACACTAAGCAAATGGTGTAAAAACAAGCATGGAGCATCAAAAATTATAGATACGTTTGAGACGTATCAGCATCCCCAAGCTTAACTCCTGCTCGTCCTCAAGTAGGTAAGTGATAACAAAAGAAATAATTTTTGAGGTGATATGCACCTACACAATCTTGATCAACTATGTAAGCGTTGTGCGCTAGGATCAAAAGAACTTAAAACATGGGCATGAAAGATATAATCTTGATATAAGAAACTTAGCAACCATGTTATAACATGAAAAAGAACACAAACGAAAGATCATGAAAATAAAACAATGAAAGTCAAACATGTGTTCAAATCATATGGAAAAACATACAAATGGTTTTCAGCTTGTCCTTCATGAGAGAGCAAAACATAAATGCATAGGACACCTTTAAGTTTAAGAGGGCGACTAGATACAAGTAATTTGAGAACAACTGAAACCAACATCATGAATCAATCAATGAAAACTTTGGGACAATGCACATTATACTCAGAATGACAACTATGCTCTCTTAGACGGTGCATAAAGGTAGAAGGTGGTGACTCAACATAAAAAGTAAAAGAAAGGCCCTTCGCGGAGGGAAGCAGTGATTGCAAGTTTTATAAACCTTCAAAAATTATGGTACTTACCGGCTTTGAGCTCTCATTGCCCCCATCATAAGCATCTTGAATGGTTAAAGTTAATGCGAGTACACTTATGATGCATATGCTTGACAAATCATAAGTTGAAAACCTCGTGTCCCATGAAGTACGAATACCCAAACCTCATGCTACTTTACTTAGAGTCCCAAGCAAGCTCTTGTCATTGTAAGTATACACGTATCATCGAGAACCGCCAACGGGGTACCTCCATGCCCGATGACATGGAATAAGCCCACATCAAAATGACAGGACAAACAGACAATGAACACCTCGGCATCTCTTTTATTTACCATTGGTATAGCTTTTTATTGCGAGATGCGTCGTCGAATGTTCACTATGGGCGTGCTGTAAATTTCCACCATGAATTATGCATGGCTTAGATTAGCGGCCCAGGCGTTTCTCTAACACGTATACAAACTCCATGATCCCGCAAGATTCCCAATTCATTTCACATCGCGAGTATCCATAAACAAAAGATCACGATATCAACTCAAATGAAAGATAGTGCAATCTTGAAAGCTTGCCCCATGATGGCATGGCTGGGCTAATTTCCAACTTACAACTTGCAAGCATAACAACTCAACATAAGAGAGCCACAATGTCAAAATTTTAAAGCGAGAAAAGTAAAGTGTGCCATCAGGTTCATGAGAGCTTTACTGACCAATTTTCGCATAACACCAAAAAGAGTTTAATTTGAAGGATAGATAAAAGCAAGTCAAATGTACTTGGAATAGCAAATTGCTAATAGGTATGTATGGTGGACACATTGAAACAACTTGGTTTTTAGGAGTTGGATGCACAAGTAGAGCTCATACTCAGTACAAAATGAGGGCTAGCAAAACACTGGGAGCGACCAACTAAGAGAGCAATAACGGCCATAATCATGCAAAGCGATAAAGTGACATTAAAAGAAGCATAAGATGGCATCAAAAGTCAAAAAATAAATGATCATAGAGGCAATGGCGACTTTGTATGAGTCTAACATGTGTGAGCATGCGCCAAGTCAACCCAAATAAAGCATCAAAGGAGAAAACCAAAATAATGCTTCCAAATAATTAAAACAACGCATGATTTTTTTCAAAGGCTCATTAAGCAATCTCAGTCATTTGAGACAAGTCATGCTACAGCAAAACCACTAAGCATACTATCAAAAAGACATCAAGCATGGCATGCAAAAGCCTAGGCCGCAGTCTACACAAGCTCCTTCTTGTACCACTTTTTTTTGCATAAAGCTTTTTCTCTTTTCCAACACCATTCAAACTTTCTAAAAACAACTCTTTTGATGAAAATCAACATGGACCAGAGGTCAAAATACACCTTGATAAAATGATATAACAATATCTGAACAAAAATCAAGGCTTAAATCGAAAGCTAAACGCAGTTCTAGAAAAAGAAGAACACTCGTTGAACGATAAGAGTGAAAAACTGAGTGTTCTTGGCAAATGAAAAGCAAGGCAACTTCTCCAAAAGGAATTTGTTGGGGTCCAACCATTTATTGCAGCAAACAAAAATAAACAAAACTGAAAACTAAAAACAACTGACGCTCCAAGAAAAACGCATAATGCATGAAGCAATAAAAATATAGTGTGTTGAAGGTGACCTGATTTTTGCCGATTAAGAAGGGGTGCCTCGGGGGCATCCCCAAGCTTTGACGCTTGTACCTCTTGGATATTTCTTGGGGTGACATGGGCATCCCCAAGCTTGAGCTTTTGTCCATTCTTCAACTCATCTCATCATTCTCCAATCCCAACACTTGAAAACTTCCTTCATACAAAACTAAACACAATTCTATTAGCAACATTAGTGTAAGCATAACAATGAATCAACCCTTTTTTTGCTTCAGGTTTCAACTCAAAACCACCACATATAAAGCATATACTACTGTAGCAACTTCCCCAAAAGTTCCGTGATCAAAAGAACTCAAAAAGAAAGCAATAAAGCGGCAAACACAAATATTGGCAGAAATCTGTCAAAACAGAACAGCTGACAAAGGTCGAATTTTTAGAGGGTTTTCTGTTGCTCAAATCAAAAAGTGTTCAACTAATGAAACTTTTAATATAACCTGGGGCATATTCACAAGAAATCTCAGGCCAAAAGATATACATAGAATTTTCACAAATTTTTACGGTGCAGCACCGAAAACTGTTTCAGGACAGCAACATCCCCAAATCTTACCTCACTCAAATTAGAGGCTTCTCTTGGCACAAAAACGAAATAAAAAGGATAAGGAGAGGTTATTACAGTTGTAATAACTTCCAAGACTCAAATAAAAGAAAAAGAACTGAAAGTAAAAAACATTGGGTTATCTCCCAAGAGTGCTTTTCTTTAACGCCTTTGAGCTAGGCGCAGAAAATGCGAATCAAGTATTTTCGAAAGAGGCATTAAGATCAACTATTTCCTCAAGATCACCACTTACCACACTAGGCACTTTAGAGGTTCCCGAAGATGATTCAACCTGCAAGTCACTCTTAGTTGAACTAAAAGTCTTACCAATCTTAAAAACATGCTGCGGTTTAGGCACAGACACCTTGGGAACATACATATATTTTTGCTCTTTTCCAACAAAAGCTTTCTTCTTCCTAAACTTAAGAGAAGCGAAAATTGAACTTAAAGTTTCCATGGATTCCTCTAGTTTCCCAATCCTAAGGTTTTGACTATCAAGAGTAGTGCTAGCTTCTAAAATGGTGATTCTCTTACCGATACTTTCTATCGCTTCATTAACTCGGCTAGCGTTATCAAGGATATTTGGCAAACTTTTTTCTAAGGAGCCTAGTTTTTCTATAACTTCCTCCAAAGTGATCTCAGTTTTAACAATATGAATAGATGGTACTCCCACTAAACTTTCTATTAAAGTGCATGCTTCAAGAGCGGGAGTACCCAGAAAATTACCTCCTGCAAGAGTATCAAGAACGTACCTATACCAACTAGTTATACCAACATAAAAATTTCTAAGGAGGATCATGGTAGAATGCTTCTTCGTACACCTATGATGAGAATTGCTAATACAGTACCAAGCATCTTTCAAACTCTCTCCCCCTTGTTGCTTAAAAGTACGAACTTCGACTTCAGGATTACTCATTCTAGCAAAACTAAAAACAGACAAGTAAAAGCAACTATAAAGGAAACTAAATTTTTTGTGTTTTTGATAAAACGATGCAAGTAAAAATAAATTAAGCAAAACTTAAAACAAAGTAAAGGATGTGCGTGCGAAACTCCCCTTGCAGAAGTCTTCTTTTTCCCCGGCAACGGTGCCAGAAAACTTGATTGCGTTTGATGGTGCCAAGTTGACGGGGGAGCGTGTATTTGACGTGGGAGCTTCTTCTTCTTCAATCCCCAGCAACGGCGCCAGAAAACTTGTTGATGGCGTGGTGATGATGATGCCAGAAAGCTTGATTCCGTTTGTTGATGAAGTAAAATGACCGGCCAGTTGGAAACCCCAAGAGAAGGTTTGATGAATATAGCAGCAAGTTTTCCCTCAGTTATGAAACCAAGGTTATCAATCCAGTAGGAAAAAGACAATACTCCAGAAGGTGATGCTTGCTAGCCTAGTGACACTCCAACAAGGGCGCCGTTAATGATAACTTGTTAGCGCGTCTTCAACTAGTAGCAACGTGGAACCTGCACACAACACAACCAAATACTTTGTTCCCAACTTACGATGAGGTTGTCAATCTCACCAGTTTGCTTGAAACAAAGGGTATGAGCGTATCGAGTGGAAAGTAATAGTAATATGCGAGTAAAGTAAACAGTGCGAGTAAAGTAAACAGGTGATAGCAATATAATGGAAATAGGACCGGGGTCCACAGTTCACTAGCGGTGTCTCTCCATAAGATAAAATAACACATGTTGGGTAAACAAATTACAGTTAGGCAATTGATAGAATAAAGACAACGTGCATATGTCGAGAGGATCACTATGAGATTTACTCTGGGCATTACAACAAGATACATAGACCGTCATCCAACTGCATCTATGACTAATAATCCACTTGTGGCAAATCAATCCGAGAACTCCACAAGTATTAAGTTGCGAACAACAGATAACTGCATTAAGCAAAGTGTGTAATGTAAACAAAGCATATGCGCTTGAGCATATGAATGTTGTTTTCTCCCTAGTGGCAATAGCACATCTACAACCTTAGAGGTTTCTGTCACTCCCCCAGATTAAATAGAGGCATGAACCCAACTATCGAGCTTAAATACCCCCTCTTGGAGTCACTAGCAACTACTCGGCCAAGATAGCTACTAACAACAGAGAGCATGCAAGATCATAAACAACATAGAGATAACATAAGATAATATTCAGCACATCAACTCAATCATAACACCAATATTCATCGGATCCCAACAAACACAACATGTAGAATTACATAACGGTGATCTTGATCATGTAGGGCAGGTCACGAGATCTAAACATGAAGCACATGGTGGAGAAGACAACCAACTGGCTACTGCTATGTACCCACAGTCCAAGGTAGACTACTCACTCATCGCGCCGGAGGCAAGCATGGCGATGAAGAAGACCTCCGGTGGCGATTCCCCTCTCTGGCAGGGTGGCGGGAAGAGCTTCTGGGCCCTCCCGATCTCGGGTCGACGACGGCGGCGGATCGCGATATATTCTGGAAAAGTGATCGGGTGTTTAGGTTTTTCCCGTCGGGGGGTCTTTATAGGAGAAGGGGCGGCGTCAGAAGTGGACCTGGGTGGCCTCACCACAGGTGGGCGCGGGCCAGGGGCAGGCCGCGCCCCCTGGTGGTGTGGCCCCCCAGTGGCCCCTCTCCGTCTCCTCTTCGGTTCTCTAGAAGCTTCGGTAAATTTCCGGATGTTCGGCTTTTGTTTCGTCCAATTCTGAGAATATTTCCTGTGTAACTTTTTTGAAACACAAAATAGCACAAAACAGGGAACTGGCACTGTGGCATCTCGTTAATAGGTTAGTTCCAGAAAATGCATAAAAATGCCATGAAGTGTAACGAAACACTAAGCAAATGGTGTAAAAAGAAGCATGGAGCATCAAAAATTATAGATACGTTTGAGACGTATCAGTATCCCTCTCTGTGATACTTGTTGCTTTTCTCAAAGCATCCCAACTATTTTCTTTCTCTTGTTGATATTTGTGATGTCTTTGACATGTTGGTGGTTGAAGTTTGTTAATATACAATAAGATAAATTGAGCCTTTCGCCATGCTTTAAAATAAAAAATCTCATTGGTATATTGCATAACTTCATTTTGGATATCATGTTCTATTCTTAGTATCTATTTTGTGTGTACATGTTTCTTTGTGATAATTATCTTTGTGATGTTGTCTACTTAGAAACTTATACACATGAGAGATGATATCTCATTATTTGATATCTTATTTGAACCTTATGTGTTGGGATGGAATGCTAAGAAATATCATTCATTGAAGACTATGTGGATGCTCTATGCTTATCCTTGTGTTAGTCTTATAATATTCATTGTCATTCCTATCACACATTCCTTTGGTTGAGCCTTTTAATATATCGTCCCTTGCTTGTTGCTCAACCATTTGTTTGATACAAGTGTTAAGCTTAATTTCTTCTCTATGATCTCTTGCAAATGGTTGCGTTTTAAATGTTATTGAGGGAGTGAGGATTCCATGTTGTGCAAATTGTATTCAAATGCAAACATTCCAATTTTTGCACGTACCTTGGGGAGCTTCCTCATTTCATTTAGAGAACCATTTTTGGTTATCATAATATTTGATTTCACTTGGTATCTTTTTCTTTGAATAATATTGAGGGAGTGATGATTCCATGTTCGTGCACCTTATACTTGATGCTACCGAGTTGATGAAGTAAATAACCGGCCAGTTGGAAAACCCCAAGAGGAAGGTTTGATGAAGATAGCAGCAAGTTTTCTCTCAGTTAAGAAACCAAGGTATGTCGATCAGGAGAAGAGCAGACAATACGACTGAAGGTGATGCGGACTGGCTTAGCGACAGCTTCGGACAATTTATATATGGCGCCTCGTCCAAGCTTTGCTTTGCTAGCTGCAACGTGGAACCTGCACACACAGAACCAAGTACTTTGTTCCCAACTTGCCATGAGGTTGTCAATCTCACCGGTTTGCTTGAAACAAAGGTTATGAGCGTATCGAGTGGAAAGCAGTGAAAATATGCGAGTAAAGTAAAACAGGTGATAGCAATATGATGGAAATAGGACCGGGGTCCATAGTTCACTAGTGGTGTCTCTCCATAAGATAAATAGGACATGCTGGGTAAACAAATTACAGTTGGGCAATTGATAGAATAAAGATAACGTGATATGTCAAGAAGATCACTATGTGATTTACTCTGGGCATTACAACAGAATACATAGACCGCCATCCAACTGCATCTATGACTAATAATCCACTCACGGGGATATCATCCGAACACCCCATGAGTATTAAGTTGCGAACAACAGATAATTGCATTAAGCAAAGTGTGTAATGTAAACAAAGCATATGCCCTCGAGCATATGAATGTTGTTTTCTCCCTAGTAGCAACAGCACATCTACAACCTTAGAGGTTTCTGTCACTCCCCCAGATTAAATAGAGGCATGAACCCACTATCGAGCATAAATACCCCCTCTTGGAGTCACTAGCAACTACTCGGCCAAGATAGCTACTAACAACGGAGAGCATGCAATATCATAAACAACATAGAGATAACAAAAGATATATTTCAGTATAGCAACTCAATCATAACACCAATATTCATCGGATCCCAACAAACCAAACATGTAGAATTACATAACGGTGATCTCAATCATGTAGGGCAGCTCATGAGATCTAAACATGTAGCACATGGTGGAGAGGAAAACCATCTAGCTACTGCTATGGACCCATAGTCCAAGGTAGACTACTCACTCATCGCTCTGGAGGCAAGCATGGCGATGAAGAAGACCTCCGGTGGCGATTCCCCTCTCCGGCAGGGTGCCGGGAAGAGCTTCTGGACCCTCCCGATCTTCGGGTCAACGGCGGCGGCAGATCGCGATGTGTTCTAGAAAATTGATCGGGTACTTAGGTTTTTTCCGTCGGGGGGTCTTTATAGGCGAAGGGGCATCGTCAGGAGTGGACCGAGGCGGTCTCACATGTAGGGGGCGTGGCCAGGGCCTGGGCCACACCACCCTGGTGTGTGGCCACCTCGTGGCCCCACTTCGTCTCCTCTTCGGATCTCTGGAAGCTTCCGGGAAAAATAAGACTTCAGGAACTTGTTTCGTCCAACTCCAATAATATTTCCTGTGTATCACTTCTGAAACACAAAAACAGCAGAAAACAGGGAACTGGCACTGTGGCGACTTATTAATAGGTTAGTTCCGGAAAATGCATAAAAGTGCCACGAAGTGTAACGAAACAGTAGGCAAATGGTGTAAAAACAAGCATGGAGCATCAAAAATTATAGATACGTTGGAGACGTATCAATACTTTAATCCAAATAGAATATTTTGTGCACAAACCTTGGGGAGCTTCCTCATATTATTTAGAGCACCCTTTTGGTCTTATCATAATATCTTTATTCAATTTGTTCTTTGGATCGTTTGATTGCTCTCTTCATTTGTTGAAGTTTATCCATTGTGTTATCTTATTTTGTTTGCAATCTTTGATCCTCAATATGGTTTGGATTCCTTCATATATTTGCCTTTGTATATGTGCATGTGTTTTCACTTATTTCTTTTGGATATGCACACCGTTTTGGAGGAACTCACACTATATTGGCCTTCTAAGTTTTTTGCCCATTTTGGAAATGGATGCCAATGGGGGGGGAAGTTTCGAGGGTTTAAGGGGAATTGGCTTTTATGCTTTGGTTTGTTCTTAAGCATATGCCTTGCATGCTTTGCATGGTTGAGTATATAGCACAAACTCCACCAACAACCTTGGTTGGCAATATATGCAATGAAATCAAGATCATTCACACGTGCATAGATT
The DNA here is from genome assembly GCA_007115705.1 of Dactylis glomerata. Classification (NCBI taxonomy): domain Eukaryota; kingdom Viridiplantae; phylum Streptophyta; class Magnoliopsida; order Poales; family Poaceae; genus Dactylis; species Dactylis glomerata. Next base: position 398,794 of record QXEO01000263.1, read on the forward strand.
TTGGGGGAGCTTGCTCTATATATGGTGGTTTTACTAACATCACATACTTTTGTAGTATTTGATGTTAGTACAACCATTTTGGTTCTTTAAATTCATTATAAAAAAACCTCTCAAAGAGATTGTCACCAATTACCAAAATGGGGGAGATTGAAAGAACATATGGAGCCCCATGTGTGGTTTTGGTAATTAATGACAATCCCTATGGACTAATGGTTGCATTGAGCTATATGTGTAAGACTTGTCCATAGACAATGCTTGAACCATATGTTGGTTTCAAGGTTGTAAGAAGAAGACAATGAAGAAGATTATGTGATGACCAAGATGTTATTCATGGAGTGATCCGGAGATTGGTCATTAGGGAGCTGAGCCTATATTGAGTGTGTCTTGACGAATAAGATTGAGTGTTCTCTCATGTGTATCTTCAAGACACCATCATTATAGAGGAAGAAGAATTGGCTCGAGGATTGATCAAGTTAAAGCGCAAGTTCAAGATGAGCAACTAGAAGAGAACATATGCTTGAAGCTTGCCATCTATATTGTGATCATGGATTTGTGAAGATATGCTTAAAGAGAGTCTCTCCCATAGTGGAGTACGGGGGAGCGATCCACAAGACTTCACTGAGCAAGCTCAATCAAGAAAGGTGGTCCAACTTGAGAAGATCAAGATCGTCATTATCCACCTCAAGTGGAATGCTCAAGGCAAAGGTATGATATTGATAGGGTTTCTTTCTTACCGGTCTCATGGTGTTAGTTGTGAGACTGGGTTATAAGATCGGTAGCCGTACTATCAAGAGGGGCTCTCAAGTGAGTAACTTAATCGTATTGTTCGGAGAGAGCTCAAACATTTGCATACTTGGCATCATATTTCTTGATTCTTATTTGGATTTTATCCATGTGAGGTTCTATAGCTTGTGGTTATTTCCATGACAAGCTCTAGCTCATCAAAAACAGAATTCGTATGGAACACTTCTTGCATTTTTGGTGTTTGGAGGGTTTACCGGTTTGTCTTTGAAGAGAGGTCAAACCTTCCATCATTTGGTTTTATCCTCCTTGGTTGGAATATGATGTTTCTCTGCATAAAGTTGTAGAGCTTGTTGTTGTGATTCCAACGAGCCCAAGATCATCAAAAACAGAGTCTGGATGCTCAAGTTATTATCGTTTTCGTTTGGGTGTTTCTGCCAGTTTCAGGAGGGGCGGCTTTAGCCGGCGCAGGGCCGGAAATAGCCAGACCGGGGCGCTCGATTACCTCTCTGTTTCAGTCTGGATTTTTGTCCGGCTTTAGCCAGTCTGGCCGGCTTTAGCCGGTGTTAAGTCCGGCTTTAGCCGGTCTAAATGGCTGTAATGGTCATATTTCGTGGGGGGGCCTATAAAAGCCCCCTTCTTCCTCCTTGGGCTGGTTGGTTGCTTTCTCTCTCTCCTCCATTGTTTTGACCTTTAAGAGCTTGCAATTCCTCTCTATCCCTCCCATATTTCTTGAATCTTGTTGAGGGATTTGAAAGAAAAGATCTAGATCTACAACTCCACCAATCAATCTCTCCTCTAAGTGAGGGGAACATCTTGGGATCTAGATCTTCGAGTTCTTTGTGGATTTCCTTTGTTCTTCCTCTCATATCTCTCCATAGCATTAGTTTCTTTGATAGGATTTGAGTGAGAAGGATTTGAGCACTTTGTGTGCTCTTGCCATTGCATAGGTTGCATCAGTTTGAGTGAGAAAGATAATATTCAGTACATCAACTCAATCATAACACCAATATTCATCGGATCCCAACAAACACAACATGTAGAATTACATAACGGTAGTCTCGATCATGTAAGGCAGCTCACGAGATCTACACATGAAGCACATGGTGGAGAAGACAACCATCTAGCTACTGCTATGGACCCATAGTCCAAGGTAGACTACTCACTCATCGCGCCGGAGGCAAGCATGACGATGAAGAAGACCTCCGGTGGCGATTCCCCTCTCCGGCAGGGTGCTGGGAAGAGCTTCTGGACCCTCCCTATCTTTGGGTCGATGGCGGCGGTGGATCGCGATGTGTTCTAGAAAAGTGATCGGGTGTTTAGGTTTTTCCCGTCGGGGGGTCTTTATAGGCGAAGGGGCGTCGTCAGAAGTGGACCAGGGGGCCCACACCACAGGCCGGCGCGGGCCAGGGGTGGGACGCGCCCCCTGGTGGTGTGGCCACCCTCTGGTCCGGCTCCGTCTCCTCTTCGGTGTTCTGGAAGCTCCGTGAAATATCTGGACGACTGGCTTTGGTTTCGTCCAATTCTGAGAATATTTCCTGTGTAACTTTTCTGAAACACAAAAACAGCAGAAAACAGGGAACTGGCACTGTGGCATCTCGTTAATAGGTTAGCTCCGGAAAATGCATAAAAATGCCACGAAGTGTAACAAAACACTAAGCAAATGGTGTAAAAACAAGCATGGAGCATCAAAAATTATGGATACGTTGGAGACGTATCAGCATCCCCAAGCTTAACTCCAGCTCGTCCTCGAGTAGGTAAGTGATAACAAAAGAAATAATTTTTGAGGTGACATGCACCTACACAATCTTGATCAAATATGTAAGCGTTGTGCACTGGGATCAAAAGAACTTAAAACATGGGCATGAAAGATATAATGTTGATAGAAGCTGTCGGGGGGATGACCCTCGGTAGGGTCAAGAGACTAGAAAGATATAAGGAATGTGGTTGACTTTATGCTAGTTGACCAAAGTTGGGTCTGGCCGGAATATAAGAGTATCGGCCAGACCGGCATATAAGGCGTATCCCGGCCGGTGTTCAGTTATATCGGCATAGCCGGGATACATGGAGAGATGTGCCGGCGTATATATAGATATGCCGGCCTAACTTAGTTGTTATATTATGCAGGAACAAGGGAGGCCGGATTACCCGACCTTGGGTCGTTGGTCCGGCACATAGATCCAGGATATGGCCAACGGCTATATCCGGGATACAGAAATCAACCAAGGTGTCATATCTCTACAATCAAGGAAGGAAACATCCAAGTATGGAGGAAGATCATGATGACAGGGTGCACAGTGGTAGTCTAACAACCATCACTGTGCCAAAGTACAGTCCTTACCTCACAGTGGTAAGGTCACAGTCAAAGGAGGTACCAAGTACAGGGATGGTGAGTCCCATTGAGAGCAATCAGGGGCAAAGTCAAGGGTGGCAGCCGTCGTCACTTTGTCCTATTTGGACTATAGCCAGTGTCATCTGCACGTATATGACCGTTGTAACCCTGGCCACCACTATATAAGGTGGCACAGGGAGCCCTAGCCAAGGGTTGGTCTCTTCCCACTCTCTCAGTTGATAGTTCATCTTCCTCCTCTCACAGAGAGCTTGGGAGCACCATTGTTGTACACTCCATCGATCCAAATATACAACCAGTAGAGCAGGAGTAGGGGTGTTATCTCCTTACGAGAGCCCCGAACCTGGGTAGCTTGTGTGTTCCTTTCTGTCGTGCTTCTTAGCTCGTTCCCCTCACCCAAATCCACTAGCATCTAGTTCGGCCCCATTTAAGCCATCCCATGGCATATGTTGTTTCACCACGATGACATTTGGCGCCCACCGTGGGGCTGATCGATATGCTGGGCGGAGTCTTCATTCGGACGGGGTCCATGATAGCGGCGTCAGGGGTACGTGTGGTCTCTGGCCTTGTCCAGAGGCTAGGATCGCTCAGCTTCATCAGTGACAACGCCGGATGTCTCGGCGGCCATCCGTTCCCCAGGGATGGCCGGATCATGTCTTTCGGTTCCCACGAGGTGTACGTGGGGACTGAGAGTATTTGCAGGAAGAAGGTGCTGGTGGCGGTGGATCCTCCGTCGCATCTGCTGGCTCACGCTGGGCGTAGCGCTCGCCCAGTAGAGTCGGCAGAGGTGATGATGGCCGGCACCGGCAAGTGGCGCCGACAAATCAGCAGCAGCGGATACTCCCCCGGAGCTGGAGAAGGTCAAGAGGTCGGCGCGTCCTCCGTTGGAGCGTGCAGAGAACCTGGCCGGCACTTCCGGCGTGCCGGCTAGGGGCCAGCCCCTCCTCCCCATCATCGATCGGCTTCTTGAGCCGGTGCGATCCGATGATGATCCGGAGCAGACGAAGGAGGTCCTGGAGGGATCTCACCAGGCCCTCGTCGACGAGGCCCTGGCCATGCATCAAGAGCGCGAACGGTTTAACCGACAACTCCGTGAGTTTGAGGCAGCCCATGGTTTTACTCCTGTGGTAACCCGGCCTAGCCGGATAGAATAAGTTAGAACTAGAGGTAGAGATCTTAACACTGAGCTAGGTAAAGATGCTAGAGCTAAGAGTCATAGTGCAACTAGTACTGTACCTAAGGTAATCTATAGCTCACCAGTGAAGAACCTTAGAGCAGTTGCAGAAGTAGCTAAGGACTTATCTAATTTATCCGGCGAAGCACTGCGTGAGCAGCAAGCCCGGCTTAACCATCTTTTGTCCGAGGCTACCAAGCAGCAGGAGGCCTTTAAGAAGGCAAATCCAGGTGCCGGCGCATCCCAGTACATTGTGTCGGCGGGAGGTGCCGGCGCGAGGTCGAAGGGCCAAGCTTCGTCCCCGCATCCAAGCGCCCGGCGTGCCGGAAGTGTGACCTCTGGCCGCCGGGATAAGCAGATCCAGGTGTATGATCCGGCGATCGCCAGAAAGCAAGCAATAGTTCAGAAGAGTGCCGGCCAAGCTGACAAGAATGTCGGCAGCAAGAAGGCCGGCCAGAATGTGCCGGCCGGGCAAGGAGCATGCTCGGCCGGTGGTGGCCGGAGTAACAGTGCTGCCCGGCGACTGCAGCAGGGCGCCGGGTGTGCGGCGCAGCAGCAAGGCACGGGTCAGCCGAGACATCGTGAAGATGATGGAAATTCCGCCCTTGCGAGGACGGGATATCAGCAGCAGCAGCAGTATCAGCAAGGCCAGCAGAATGAGGGCTACCAGCCGGAGCAGCAACAGCAAAAGATGATTGCGGGTCCAATTGCGTCCCGGCTAGGACCTCGGTCCTTGGCCGCGAATGATGCGCGCTTCAAGCTGGACAGAATTCACCAGTCTGAGTTGGTGGAGAGACAAGGAGCTCCGGGTCCTATGTGCTTTGGACCCCGGATTATGGGTGAGCCGGTACCTTACTGTTTTCAACTCGCGCGTGGTGTGAGGACATACAACGGCAGTACAAATCCGGAAGATTGGTTGGAGGACTACTCCACTGCAGTGAACATCGCCGGAGGAAACCTCAGATGGGCGGTACAATATTTGCCACAGATGCTTGAAGGACCAGCCAGGATATGGCTGAATAATCTACCGGCCGGAAGTATCAACTACTGGGTTGATTTCGAAGAGCAGTTTGTGTCAAACTTCACCAGTACCTACAAGAGACCCAACCGCCCGCAGCTGCTAGCTAACTGCCGGCAAGGAGAATATGAGACCGACCGTGACTACCTGACCAGGTGGTGCACATTGCGGAATTCCTGCGAAGGAGTTGTGGAGCAGCAGGCCATCATGTGGTTTGCTCAGGGGTGCCGGCATGGCACCATGTTGTGGCAAAAGCTTCAGAGGGAAATGCCGGCCACGTTGTCCGAAACAATCAAGATTGCCGACAGTTATGCATTGGGAGATCCCATGCAGCCCACCCTTGATTCACAAGGACAGGGGCAGATCCAGCGGAACAATAACAACGCCGGGGGATCGGGGCAGTTGTATCGCCCTGATAACCGGAACAAGAGGAGAGATGATAGGCCGGATTATCGGTATGGCTCGTCACAAGTGGCGGTCGTGGAGGAAGAATAAGGGGGTGCCGGCAGTAGCCAGCGTCCAAGATATGAGGGCTATCAGCAGCCTCAGCAGCAGCAGCAAGCGCAGCCCTTCCAGAAAAAGAATGTCTGGATCAACAAGAATGCCGGCGGCGGCGCCGGCCAGAAGAAGCAATGGCCGAAGTATACAGTGGGTTTGGCCATGGACAAGCCTTGTGTGTTTCACACATTTCAGCCGGGCAAGCCGGCGAATCATTTGACCAGAAATTGTTCATGGCTGGATGACATATTGGCGGGTCGTGCAGGTCCTTTTGGGCCGGCTAGGCCACCTATCCCGGCAGCTCCATCGCCGTTGACAGGTGCAAATACAGTTGCAGTCCCGCCCAGGCCGGTTAATCCCGGAAATCAGAACAATGCCGGAAATGCCAGCGTGAATCAAGTTGATCATAGCTATAATCCGAAGTATTATGCCGGAGGTCCAGCAGCGGGCCGGAATGAGTACAAGGAGCACGATCAGAGCTACATGGTCTTTGAGACCGAGAGAACGGACAAGCAGAGTTTGTACCGGCGGAGCTTGGAAGTTAATGCCATTATGTCGGCAGTCCCAAAGTTGATGTATTGGTCTGACCAGGCCATTGGCTGGGATAGGGCAGATCACCCCAAGATCATGCCAAACCCCGGCGGATATGCTCTGGTGATGGATCCGACGTTCGTCGGGCCGGCAAAAAATGTGAGGTTCAGCAAGGTCCTCATTGACAACGGAAGCAGCATCAACATCATGTACCGTGATACGATGCAGAAGTTGGGCATCAAGGAGAATATGCTGGAGTCAAGCAAGACAACATTCCACGGCATTATGTCGGGGCTTTCATGTGCGCCGATGGGCAAAATCCGGATATATGTCATGTTTGGCAACCGGGATAACTGCAGAGTGGAGAACCTCATGTTCGAGGTGGTGGATCTGGACAGTCCTTACCATGCACTGCTGGGCAGGCCGGCATTGGCAAAGTTCATGGCTTCTACTTATGTGGCATATTTGAAGATGAAGATGCCGGGGCCTAGAGGAGTGATTACCATCATTGGTGATTACAAGCGCTCGATGGCATGTGCCACAGCCGGATCTAATCTGGCCGAGACTCTGATCATTGCAGAAGAGAAGAAGAGGCTCAAGCGAGCAGTGGAGATTGCTGAAACGGTCGTGGCCGGCAAATCTATGCCGGGCATGACGAACCCAAGTGGCGGCACTTCTTTTCAAGTGGCCAAGGAAGTCAAGAAGGTGCCTCTGGATGAGGTTTTCCCGGAGCGCTATGCCCTCATCGGCATAGGTTTGGACCCCAAATAGGAAAGCGAGCTCATCAGCTTCCTCCGTGAGAATCGGGATATCTTTGCATGGTCTACTTAAGACCTGCAAGGTGTGCCGAGGGAGCTGGCTGAGCACGCACTGCATGTAAGACCGGATGCAAAGCCGGTGAAGCAGCCGCTCCGGCGGAATGCAGATGATAGGAGGAAAGCAATTTGGGAGGAAGTGGCCAGGCTCCTAGCTGCCGGCTTTATCAAGGAAGTACTGCATCCAGATTGGGTGTCTAATCCGGTTTTGGTGGAGAAGAAGAAGGATGAGCCCGCCATGGTAAAGATATGGTGGATGTGTGTTGATTACACCAACTTAAACAAGGCATGTCCTAAAGATCCATTCCCGCTCCCTCGGATCGATCAGGTGATTGATTCCACAGCCGGATGTGAACTGTTATCATTCGTAGATGCCTATTCTGGTTTCCACCAGATCCCTTTGTATGAGCCGGATCAAATAAAGACATCCTTTATTACCCCGTACGGGGCTTAATGCTATCTCACTATGCCGTTCGGTTTAAGAAATGCCGGCGCAACTTACCAGAGGTGTATGCAAAAGTGTTTGCATGACCAAATAGATAAAAATGTACAGGTATATGTCGACGATGTCATCATAAAGACCAAGGAGAGCAAGACTCTCATAGATGACCTCCGGGAGACCTTTGCAAATCTGAGGAGATTCCGGATGAAGTTGAATCCGGCTAAGTGCACCTTCGGTGTGCCGGCAGGCAAATTACTCGGTTTCCTGGTTTCCAGCTGGGGTATTGAAGTAAATCCCGGCAAGATTCGTGCCATAGAGAGAATGAAGCCGCCGACAAATCTGAAGGAAGTACAGAAATTTACTGGGTGCCTTGCATCCCTGAGCCATTTCATAAGCCGGCTGGGAGAGAAAGCTTTGCCGTTATATCAGTTGATGAAGAAGTCCGACACATTTGTCTGGACGACGCAAGCAGATGCAGCTTTCAAGGAGTTGAAACAAATGTTGTCAACAGCGCCGGTGTTGGCATCTCCAATGCCCAGGGAGCCGATGTTGCTCTATATAGCGGCGACCAACAGAGTTGTCAGTGCAGTGGTGGTAGTGGAGCGAGAGGAGGGAGGCAAAACCATACAGCGGCCGGTATATTATTTGAGTGAAGTCCTTTCCACCTCAAAGCAAAACTACCCCCATTATCAGAAGATGACGTATGGTGTCTATATGGCGGCCAAGAAGCTCAAGCATTACTTCTAGGAGCATCCAATCCGGGTAGTGGCTGAGGCCCCCATCTCGGAAATCATAAGCAACAAAGATGCCAGTGGCCGGATAGCTAAGTGGGCAATAGAGTTGTCACCGTATACACCTCAGTATGACAAGAGGGATACAATCAAGTCGCAGGTGTTGGCTGATTTCTTCATTGATTGGGCCGAGATACAGTATGAGCCGCCACTGCCAGATGCAAATTATTGGAGAATGCATTTTGATGGGTCCAAAACAATTCATGGCTTGGGTGCCGGCATAGTTCTCACTTCACCCAAGAATGACCAACTGAGATATGTTCTGCAGATCCACTTTGCAGCATCAAATAATGTGGCGGAGTATGAGGCACTTGTGCATGGCCTGAATGTGTCCAAGGACATAGGCATTCGCCGGATTATGTGCTTCGGTGATTCGGATTTGGTGATTCAGCAGTGTTCCGGCATATGGGATGCGCATGATGCAAACATGGGGTCCTATCATTTTTTGGTGCAGCAATTGAGTGGTTACTTCGAAGGTTGTGAGTTCCGGCATGTTCCCCGGGCTCAGAACGAAGCGGCCGATACATTGTCCAAGCTAGGATCTTCTAGAGAGTCGATTCCGCCCGGCATTTCGCTGGAGCATCTGAGGAAGCCATCAATCAAGCCCTCGCCGGAGTCATCATCCATATATGTTCCGCCAAGCCCAGAGGAAGCAGTTCCAATGGAGATAGATGCCGGGGCCAGTTCAGATAACCTGGGGACTGTTCTCTCAGTCCCGGGGACTGGACCGACACATGCAGTAAGTGCAGTATTCCGGAGCAGAGATAAAGGCAAGGAAAAAATGTACCAGGAGATTGTGCCGGTATACCCGGGGACTGCTCCGGCATACCCGGGGACTGATCCTTTTGTCCCGGGGACTTCGCAGCCCATGGAGATCGATTATGTATCGGTCGAAATGATGGAGATAGATCAGGCAGTATTCACTGTTAGGGAAGTGCCCTCATAGGCACGTCCCATAATGGATTTCTTGGTCAATGGTCAAATACCGGCGGATGAAACTGAGGCACGCCGGGTTATGAGGAGATCCAAAGGATATACCATCATAAACAAGGAGATATACAGAAGAAGTGCCACGGTGTGCTGCAGAGATGTGTTGAATCTGCGGAAGGCCAGGAGATGCTCTGGGAAATTCATCAGGGGGAGTGTGGACACCACGCTTCATCCAGAGCCTTAGTGGCGAAAGTGTTCCGGCATGGGTTTTACTGGCCGACGGCACTGCAAGAAGCTGAAGACTTGTTCCGGAAATGCAATGGGTGTCAAATGTATGCCCACCAGATTCACCAGCCGGCATCAGCATTGAAGACTATCCCAATAACCTGGCCCTTTGCTGTTTGGGGCCTAGACATGATCGGACCATTTATGCCGGCACGAGGGAAGATGACTCATATTCTGGTCATGGTGGACAAGTTCACCAAGTGGATTGAAGTGAAGCCAATAAGCAAATGTGATGGCCACACGGCAGTAAAATTCTTAAAGGATATCATCTTGAGATATGGTGTCCCCCATGGCATCATCACTAACAATGGGTCGAACTTTGCCCAAGGGCCATTTGCCAGATATTGTGAGGAGGTGGGAATCCGGCTAGACATTGCATCGGTCGCTCACCCTTGTACCAATGGCCAGGTGGAAAGGTCAAATGGATTAGTGTTGTTCGGCATAAAACCCCGGTTGATAGAGCCACTAGAGAAAACTCCCGGATGTTGGCTGGATGAATTGCCAGCAGTACTTTGGAGCTTGAGGACAACTCCGAATAGGTCAACAGGCTATACGCCGTTTTTCCTTGTGTATGGAGCAGAAGCTGTGCTTCCAACAGATGTAATACATGATGCACTGAGAGTGGTGCTATATACCAAGGAAGAGGCTAAAGAAGCCAGAGAAAATGATGTTGATTTGCTGGAAGAAGCAAGAGAGATAACATTATCAAGAACTACAGTGTATCAGCAGAACCTCAGACGCTATCATGCGTAGAAGGTGAATCCAAGGAGATTCCAAATGGGAGATCTAGTGCTCCGGCTAAAGCAAGGCACAGAAGGCCAGCATAAGTTAACTCCCCCATGGGAGGGGCCATTCATTGTGAGTAGAGCTCTGCACAATGATGCCTATTATCTTATAGATGCGCATGCTCCCAAGAAGAACAAGGTGGACAGGTCCGGAGAAGAAACCAAGCGGCCATGGAACATAGCTCTACTCCGTCCGTTTTACTCCTGAGCAGCATAATGTATGTATTTCCATTTTGCTTTATGTGCCGGCACTATATGCCGGCACAAGACTAACGAATGAAATGTCGGCATCCCGAAGAGTTCGGGCACTGCCTCCGGTATATATTGTTGTCTATGTTCAGTTTTTCATTTATATGTCGGCTGGCTTGATTTGAATGTTTCCTATGTCGGCCTAGTAATGTGTCGGCACCAAAGGCCGCTCTTCGACTCAGCTGCTGTCCGAAACCCGGCTTCATGGCTAGCAAGAGTAGATGCCGGAGATTGTCTACACATGGAAAACGGCTAAGGAAAGATAAAGCAAGCGAACCGGCATTTGTTTTGTTGCAAAAATAAAAATTTGAAGTGTCGTCGGATGATTTGAAGTTCAAGTTTCAAAGTTTAAGTACTGTATGTTTAATGAAGCAACCTTGAGACTCATAAGTCAAAAGCCAAATAAGGTAGACAAGTAGCCAAGGTTGTGGAGTTAGGGAAACAGGAAAACGAACTCAGTGACTTAGCCAAAAGATGATCCGACATTCATAAACAAGCAAACCAAATTAAAACTTGTTCAGGTAGCAAACCAAAGGGAAATAAAAGTATATCTTACAACTACACCCGGCATACCGGGGATCTGATAAAATTTAAAGTTTTTGATGCTGCAAAGTTCAAGGGCCAGGAGTGGAGGCAGAGCCGCCGGCAGATGGAGCTGTGACAGTGCAAATGTCGGCCTCAGGAGTGCCGGATCCAGCAGAGGGAATAGAGCCATCACCTCCGGCCAGGGCAAAACCCTGCTCCAGGGCTTCAGTGTCAGCGTCTTCAGCTTCTTCTTCATCTTGGCTAGAGTCTAAGCCCTTAGCGTCCTCAGCATCGTCCTTCTTCTCCGGCTCGCGGATGTCCCGGATGAAGGCCTCAGTGTTGGCGAAGTCCACATAGCTGTGGGCTAACTCCTGGCGACGCCGGATAAGCTCCGAATCTGTGGTCCACACAGATCCTTCGCGCACAGAGCGCAGAGTCGCCAAGTCAACCTTTTCGTACTAAGAGAGGAAGTAAGTGAGAGCTTCGTCAGCTCCCACCCTTGTGCCGGAGTCCCACCATTCCCTGAGGTGAACCTTTGAAAGCTGCAAGTCATTGCCGAGATCAAGAGGGTCAGTGGGCGTTCTTTGTCCCGACCAGAGGGCAGAGTGTGCCTCCTGAGCACCAAGGAACAGATCTTCAGTGTAGGATGTCATGGCCTTCTTGCGGGCTTCCAGAGCGATCAGCTGCTCAGACATGTCCCAGTTGGGTGAGTCAACCGGAACATTCCGGTTCACCCGATCCACCTGCAGAGCCTTCTCAACGTCTTCGACGGAAGCAGGGAACATGTCTGAAAAATAGAGAGTATGTTAGAAACAGGAGTATATGTCGGCATAAAGGTTATGCCAGAAAAGATCATGGTATGTCGGGCAGGATAAGAGGAAAAGGATTTGAAGCTTACTGGAGAGATCGGCGTTGAGCTGGGCAATTGCAACTTCCCATTTTGTGGCCTGCTCCTTCAAGCCGTCCAGTTCTATTTTGGCATTGGATGCCTCGGTCTCTGAAGTGACAAGCAGCTCCTGGGACTTCTTAAGTTGGCCCTCCCTCTGCTCTTTCTCCTCCAGAAGTTCAGCAACTTGGCCATGTAGCTTGGATATCTCGGCTTTGTAGCCAGTGTCCCTTTCATCCAGCTGCTTGGCCACATCCACTAAGGACACACAGTCCTGGTGGCGTGCTTCCAGTGCAGCCTTTTCATCTGCAAGGATTTGAAGTTAAAAGGATTTGAAGTTAAAAGGATTTGAAGTTAGAAGAATAAGAAAGAATTTGAAGGATTTGAAATACAAAGTGCTTAGTCGAAGATTAGCGGGATTCGGCATACCTGTGAGTTCTTTCACCCTCTTAAGAAGCTCGGTGACTTGTTCTTCAGCAGCAGCTGAAAAATGTCGGTAAAAGGTTATGTGTCGGCAAGAGGAATATTGTGAAGTAAAAAAGAGGAGAATAATCTGGCATATAATAGTATGTCGGCTGAGTTTACCTTTCTAGGTCAGTTTCAGATGAAGTTTGCTGTGTTCGTCGGATAACTTCCGGTGTTCACAGACCAGATCATGATACATGTCGGCGCGGGCGTTGTTCATGCGCTGCGAAAATGTTGGGATTTGAAATATTATGAGAGAAATTTAGCATAATCAGTTAAGTTGAAGATTCTACCAAGTGTTCATTTTTGGAAGACCCAGCACAGGTGCTGCGCACCTATCCTAGCCCTCGGTGACTAGGATTTGAAGCTCGAATCGAGCTTATATGTCGGTCAGGTGGATTTGAAAGTTACATCAGGTTTTAGTTTTTTGGAAGACCCGGCACAGGTGCTGCGCACCTATCCCGGCCCTCGGTGACAAGGATTTGAAGCTCGGATCGAGCTTATATGTCGGACAGTTGGATTTGAAATAAGCTAAGTGGAAGAGAATATTTGAAAATCCCGGATGTCCGTATCCCGGACAACCGACATTTTCGGGGACTGGGGATATATAAGTAGAATACTTACGTTGGTGGCGTCGGCCAAACGATGAAGTCTCTGCTGGATGTTGAGGAGCTCACTAGCAATAGGAATGGGCTTGGAGGCCAGTATAGCATCAGGAGTGCCAGCGGCCGAAGCTCCGGCCAGTTTCTTCTTCTTGGAGCTGGCAGTGTCCATGCAGTCAGCATCATTCCACTTCATGCAGTGCTCCTTGAGGGATCCAAGGCTTTTGTCACTTTTGGTCAGCAGGGAAACGCGACCCTCAAGTTTCGGCGTCTGTAAGAAGCTGGGTCGGGCCGCGGCCTTGCCAAAATGAAGTGTCATCGCAGAGCTAGAGGGCGCGGGCTTAGGAGATGCCGGCGTAGTAATAGCAGGTGATGATGCGGTCTTGATGATCTCCTTGATCTTGAATGTGCCGGTCTTGGCCGGGGCAGCAGTCTGTTCAGGAGTTGGAGCTTTGGGTGCTGGTTGTTCCGGCGCGGCCGGTGTAGCTTGTCCTGTTGAAACTGGTGCCGGGTCAGTCCAGACTTCTGGTACTATGGGGCCCTTTCCTTTCTCTATGCCGGCGCTCGTGTCGCCTGCGCCAGCATCTTCAGCAGTTCCGGCACCGCTTGCGGGCACGCCGGTGTCAGAGGTATCCTGTTGAGCCCCCGAGTCCATATGGACTTCGGGGGCAGAGTTGTCTTGTTTCGGCGGAGGAACATCCTTCGCCGGAGAAGAGGCTTTTTCGGGCGCAGGCGAAGATGCCGGCGCCGGAGAAGTGGTGTGGCTGGCAGTAGGTATGTCGAGGCGTCCAGAAGACGCTGGCTTGTCAACATTTGGGCTGGCACTTGAGCTAGAGGCATGTTCTGGCGCAAGAGGATCCCTAAAAGAGAGAAAACACCAAGTTAATAATCAAAAGAAGAAATATGTCGGAAATAATATAAAGGGAAGAAACTTACCCCGAGGCAACGGGTCTCTATCTTTTGGGCTGGGGCACGCCGATCTTCTGCCTCTTGGTCTGCTGAACCGATTCGGGCCGGTGGAGGGAGGTCCCTGGTTCAGAGGAGCAGCCTCGACGACTTCGTCGTCCAGAATAACTGAGGACGGTATTGGAAAGGCATAAGCAAGGTGCATCGGGTCATAGTACATCAGGATCTCCTCGTCAGAATCATCCTCACTCCGGTCTTGAGTGGAATGCCGGGATGAGGAGGCCTTACCCGCGGCAGAAGCGGCACGGGTGTTCTTCGGCAGCTTGTCCTCATGATCCGGATCTTCTGCGTCCGCAACAGTGCGGTCTGCGGCGATCTTGATCCGGGAATTCTCCATGTCCTGGAAGCTGAATTTCTGCATAGGACAAAGTAAATTGATCAGAAACAAGAAGTATGTCGCCAATAGAAATATGTCGAATCAAGCATCATAACGTCGGCAACAGCAGTATGTCGGCTTAAGCGTTTACATGCCGACAGAAGGGATATGTTAGGTGAAAAGCAGAAGTATCGGCCAAAGGGATTTACCGTCGGGGCGGGGCGGTCCCGGCTGTAAGGCTCGAGCCCCCAGGCAAAAGTAACTTGTGAAGACTTGCAGATGTCCTTAACCCACCGCAGAATGTTGGCAAGGCTCAACTCATGTGTGGAGTGTCGAGTGGGGTCCATGGCCCCGCTCATCTGACAAATCTTGTGGGACCGGCGCTGGAGAGGAGAGACGCGCCGACTAATAAAACATGCTACGATGTCCTGGGGCGTCAGGCCGGTATCCCGCAGCTCGCCCTTAACCCGGTGGAGGGCATTAACCGGCCCCACCGTGTTCTTCGGATTATATGTCCAATTCTTCATTGCGAAGGGTGGCTCGTCCACGTATGGCGGCAGGTTGAGCAGATCGGCGTCCGTGGTATTCTTCACATAGAAGAAGCTCTTCTGCCATTTCTTGCAGGACTCGAGCAACTCAATCTTGGGGAAGTCTGAACCCTTCCGGGACATTATGGTGGCCGCACCACATTGGGTCATGGGGCGGTCCTTCTTCTCCTGAGCGGTTTCTGGTGGGTCATCCCTGCTCCGGGGCTCTTGAGCGACTTGTTTGCGCAGCTGAAAGTATTTCGCCCATGCCTGGGTGAAGGGCTCTATGCCGGCGAAGCCCTCGCAGAAAGCGGCAAAGGCAGATAAAATCATCACCGCATTTGCTAGCAGATGATGGGGCTGCAGGTCACAGGTATCCAGGAAGTCCCAGAAGAAATCAGACACCGGCAGACCGAAGCCTCGCTCAAAGTGAGAGACGAAGACGACGCGTTCGCCGGACTGAGGTGCCGGCATAGTCTCTCCTGCAGGTAGCCGGCATGCTACGCCGGCCGGGACACGTCTTGTGGTGGTGATCCAGGATATGTCGGCCGGGGTCACCTCTGACCCCTCCCAGCCGGAGTGTCCTTGCAACTGGGCCGGGTTTTCCTCCTCCAACACAGAAGTGGCCGTCATGTTGGACGAAGCCATCTTGGTGGCCGGGACAAGGCGTGAGAACCGAAGTCCCGTGTTGTTAGTCCTATCAGGAGCAGAGTAAAGGGGGAGGTTAGTCTCTCCGGCATACCAATCTCACACAAGTTAGCAGGAAGAGAAGATCTACCGGCGCAGTTAAAATTAGAAATAACTATGGGTAAATTCCTATGGGACGAACAACTATGAAATTCCGGGAGGATTACTAGCAATGCTAACCGAATCAGCAAGATATTAAGCAGGGTAACTAAAGGGAATCTAAGCAAACAGAGCTGCCATTGCAAAGTCACAGAGAAGCATGAAGGAGGAAGAACAGAGAAGGGAGAAGAACTCATCGGAGCTTGTGCGGCGGCGATGGAACGGCGACGAACATGCAAACGAAGATCTAATCTCCCCCAGCAGTGTCCGGGAGAGGAGCAGGACCGGCGGCGACGAGGGAGAAGAGGCCGGTGCACAGTGACCAGCAACGCCGGTGTGAGCAGGAACGACGGCGGCGCAAGTTCTCCGTTCGGTTGCTCCGACGGAGGGGAGCTCGAGGAGAAAGAGCGGAGGAAGAAGAAGGAGTGGGGGGTAAAAAGCTAGAGTTACCCCCGCTCCCCTATTTATATCGCGGGACTGCGGTAGTGGAGCACTGCCACCGTGCCCACGACCCCGACCGTTTCTGCAAGCGTCGCCACGTGGTGGCACGTCGTGGGGCGGCGGTTCCTGTAACCGTGCCACTAGGCCAGTTATGGCAATGATGGGAGACAGTAATCACACTATGAACCGTCACTTGATGTGACCGTTCGCAGTGGCAGAGTAGTTGCCAGTTACGAGGGAAACTGTCGGGGGTGGCTTATCGAGGAAGCTTCAGCTATATGCCGGCATGACCGTGCGTGAAACAAATCCCATCCGGAATACCTTCGGGACCGGCCGGATTAACTTTTGGAGAAGGAAGAGGAGCCGGTATATACGCGGAGGTCTGGCATATAATTTAATCACCGGCGTATAATCAAGAGCCGGGATATAAGAAAAGAGATGGTATGCTGAACCTGTCAAGGCCCCTGAGTTCAGACTGGGGGACCTCGACAGCTTCGGGGACTAGTGTCGGGGGGATGACCCCCGGTAGGGTCAAGAGACTAGAAAGATATAAGGAATGTGGTTGACTTTATGCTGGTTGACCAAAGTTGGGTCTGGCCGGAATATAAGAGTATCGGCCAGACCGGCATATAAGGCGTATCCCGGCCGGTGTTCAGTTATATCGGCATAGCCGGGATACATGGAGAGGTGTGCCGGCGTATATATAGATATGCCGGCCTAACTTAGTTGTTATATTATGTAGGAACAAGGGAGGCCGGATTACCCGACCTTGGGTCATTGGTCCGGCACATAGATCCAGGATATGGCCAACGGCTATATCCGGGATACAGAAGTCAACCAAGGTGTCATATCCCTACAATCAAGGGAGGAAACATCCAAGTATGGAGGAAGATCATGATGACAGGGTGCACAGTGGTGGTCTAACAACCATCACTGTGCCAAAGTACAGTCCTTACCTCATAGTGGTAAGGTCACAGTCGAAGGAGGTACCAAGTACAGGGATGGTGAGTCCCATCGAGAGCAATCAGGGGCAAAGTCAAGGGTGGCAGCCGTCGTCACTTTGTCCTATTTGGACTATAGCCACTGTCATCTGCACGTATATGACTGTTGTAACCCTGGCCACCACTATATAAGGTGGCACATGGAGCCCTAGCCAAGGGTTGGTCTCTTCCCACTCTCTCAGTTGATAGTTCATCTTCCTCCTCTCACAGAGAGCTTGGGAGCACCATTGTTGTACACTCCATCGATCCAAATATACAATCAGTAGAGCAGGAGTATGGGTGTTATCTCCTTATGAGTGCCCTGAACCTGGGTAGCTTGTGTGTTCCTTTCTGTCGTGCTTCTTAGCTCGTTCCCCTCACCCAAATCCACCAGCATCTAGTTCGGCCCCATTTAAGCCATCCCATGGCATATGTTGTTTCACCATGAAGACAGAAGCAACTTAGCAACCATGTTATAACATAAAAATGAACACAAACAAAATGAAACAATGAAAGTCAAACGTGTGTTCAAATCATAAGGAAAAACATACAAATGGTTTTCAGCTTGTCCCTCATGGAGTAGCAAAACATAAATGCATAGGACACCTTCAAGTTTAAGAGGGCGACTAGATACAAATAATTTAAGAACAAGTGAAACCAACAATATGAATCAATCAATGAAAACTTTGGGACAATGCACATTATACTCAAAATGACAACTATGCTCTCTTAGACGGTGCATAAAGATAGAAGGTGGAGACTCAACATAAAAGTAAAAGAAAGACCCTTCGCGGAGGGAAGCAGTGATTAAACATGTGCTAGAGCTTTTCATTTGTAAAACAAAGATAAAAATTGGGTTTTGAGAGGTGGTTGTTTCATGTCAACGACTGGCAATGGGGTCTTACTATCTTCCATAATAAACAAGTGAGAGCGGTTCCGAGTTCTTTGAAAATTTGGCACATTGGTGCTCTTTTATAAAGCTTTGGCACTCCTCCCCACCTTTTTTCCTTTCTCAAAACATGGCTAACCGATTCCATCGGGTGCCCACCAACATTCACATACCATGGAGGAGTGCCTTTTTTTCTTTTAAGAATTAGATTGCAATGGTCTGACCAGCTCTATTGCAAAATTAATGACGATCTGATGAAGCTGCCTAGTCGAGGGGTACTTAATTTAATATGGAAGATAGCAATTCCGACCACTACGTCCCCATGAGCTAAAAACAGTGGCACAAAATGAGAAGTAGTTGAAAGTTTTGAAAGGTAGCACATGAAAATTTACTTTGGAATGGCTTACAAATACCATGCATAGGAATTTATAGTGGACACAATGGAACAACTTGGTTTTTAGGAGTTGGATGCACGAGTAGAGCTCATACTCAGTACAAAATGAGGGCTAGCAAAAGACTGGGAGCGACCAACTAAAAGAGCAATAATGGCCATAATCATGCAGAGCGACAAAACGACATTAAAAGAAGCATAAGATGGCATCAAAAGTCAAAAACTAAATGATCATAGAGGCAATGGCGACTTTGTATGAGTCTAACATGTTTGAGCATGCGCCAAGTCAACCCAAATAAAGCATCAAAGGAGAAAACCAAAACAATGCTTCCAAATAATTAAAACAATGCATGATTTTTTCAAAGGCTCATTAAGCAATCGCAGTTATTTGAGACAATTCATGCTACAGCAAAACCACTAAGCATGCTATCAAAAAGACATCAAGCATGACATGCAAAAGCCTAGGCCGCAGTCTACACAAGCTCCTTCTTGTACCACTTTTTTGCATAAAGCTTTTTCTCTTTTCCAACACCATTCAAACTTTTTATAACCAACTCTTTTGATGAAAACCAATAAGGACCAGAGGCAAAAATACACCTTGATATAAAGATATAACAAGATCTGAACACAAATCAAGGAAAAAAACGAAAGCTAAACGCAGTTCTAGAAAAAGAGAACACTCGTTGAAATTATAAGAATGAAAAACGGAGTGTTCTTGGCAAATGAAAAGCAAGGCAACTTCTCCAAAAGGAATTTGTTGGGGTACAACCATTTATTGCAGCAAACAAAACTAAACAAAACTGAAAACTAAAAATAACTAACGCTCCAAGAAAAACGCATAATGCATGAAGCAATAAAAATATAGTGTCTTGAAAGGTGACCTGATTTTTGCCGATGAAGAAGGGGTGCCTCGGGGGCATCCCCAAGCTTTGACGCTTGTATTTCTTGGATATTTCTTGGGATGCTGGGTATCCCCAAGCTTGAGCTTTTGTCCATTCTTCAACTCATCTCATCATTCTCCAATCCCTACACTTGAAAACTTCCTTCATACAAAACTAAACACAAATCTATTAGCAACATTAGTGTAAGCATAACATTGAATCAACCCTTTTTGCTTCAGGTTTCAACATAAAACCACCTCATATAAAGCATATACTACTGTAGCAACTTCCCCAAAAGTTCCGTGATCAAAAGAACTCAAAAAGAAAGCGATAAAGCGCAAACACAAATATTGACAGAAATCTGTCAAAACAGAACAGCTGATAAAGGTAGAATTTTTAAAGGGTTTTCTGTTGCTCAAATAAAAAAAGTGTTCAACTAATGAAAGTTTGTATATAACCTGGGGCATATGCACAATAAATTGCAGGTCCAAAGGATATACAGAGAATTTTTACGAATTTTTACGGTGCAGCACCGAAAACTATTTCAGGACATCAACATCCCCAAATCTTACCTCGCTCAAATTAGAGGTTTCTCTTGGCACAAAAACGAAATAAAAAGGATAAGGAGAGGTCATTACAGTAGTAATAACTTCCAAGACTCAAATAAAAGATAAAGAACTGAATGTAAAAACATTGGGTTATCACCCAAGAGTGCTTTTCTTTAACGCCTTTGAGCTAGGCGCAGAAAATACGAATCAAGTAATATCAAGTGATGAAGCATCAAGCTCATAATTTGCTCTAAGAATAGAGTCAAAAAGTAATTTCATTCTCTTTCTAGGGAAGTGTTCCATACCTTTCTTGAGTGGGAATTGATATTTGATGGTGCCTTCCCTCATATCAATGATGGCACCTACAGTTCGAAGAAAAGGTCTTCCCAAAATAATAGGACATGAAGCATTGCATTCAACATCCATGACAAGAAAATCAACGGGAACAAGGTTATTGTTAACCATAATAAGAACATCATTAATCCTTCCCAAAGGTTTCTTCTTAGCAACATCAGCAATAGGAACATCATAATAACACTTTTCAAGCGGTGGTAAATCAAGCATATCATAAATCTTTCTAGGAATAATAGAAATACTAGCACCTAGATCACATAAAGCATGGAAATCAAAACCATTAACATGCATATCAATTATGGGTTCCCAACCATCTTCTAACTTCTTGGGAACAGAAGCTTTTTGCTTCAACTTTTCATCCCTAATTTTTATAAGAGCATTGGTAATATGCTTAGTAAAAGCAACATTTAAAGAACTAGCATTGGGAGTCAAAGCAAGCTTTTGCAAGAAAAAAATAACTTCAGATATATTGCAGCCATCAACATCAAAATCATTAATGGAAATAGAGCTATCATCTCCTACACTCCGAAAAATTTCAGCACTCTTTTGATAAGAAGTTTTTGCTGTTTTGGGCTTTTTAACACTAGGAGTAGGAGTTTTCTCTACACCAATCAAAGTAAGAGGATTGCTAGCATTAGGAGCAACATCATTAGAGGTAGTAATGGTACATACCTTCATCTCTCTAGCCATCTCATCTTCTCTTTCCCACCTGGCATGCAATTCTGCTAGCATCCTAACATTTTCATTAATTCTAACTTGGATAGCATTAGCAGTAGCAAAAACATTGTTCTCTTTCACATCATTAGGCAACACTTTTAATTTCAGAAGTTCAACATCATGAGCAAGGCTATCAACTTTAGAAGCAAGAATATCAATTTTGCCTAACTTTTCCTCAACAGACTTGTTAAAAGCATTTTGCTTACCGATGAAGTCCTTGAGCATTACCTCAAGCTCGGAGGGCGCGGCCCTAGTGTTGTTGGAGGAATTACCATAAGAGTTACCATAACCATTACCATTAGTAGAAGGATACGGCCTATAATTGTTACTAGCAAAATTATTCCTATAAGCATTGTTGTTAAAATTATTATTTCTAATGAAGTTTATATCAACATGCTCTTCTTGAGCAACCAAAGAGGCCAAAGGAACATTATTAGGATCTACATGAGTCCTATCATTAGAAAGCATAAGCATAATAGCATCAATCTTATCACTCAAGGAAGAGGTTCCCTCAATAGAATTTACCTTCTTACCTTGCGGAGCTCTCTCGGTGCGCCATTCAGAGTAATTTACCATCATATTGTCGAGAAGCTTCGTTGCGGCACCCAAGGTAAGGGACATAAAAGTGCCTCTAGCAGTTGAATCAAGTAGGTTCCTCGAAGAAAAATTCAGTCTTGCATAAAAAGTTTGGACAATCATCCAAGTAGTCAGTCCATGAGTGGGACAATTCTTTATCATAGATTTCATTCTTTCCCAAGCTTGAGCAACATGTTCATTATCAAACTGACTAAACTTCATAATATTGCTATGCAAAGCTATAATCTTAGCAGGAGGATAGTATCTACCAATAAAAGCATCCTTACACTTAGCCGATGAATCAATACTATTTTTAGGCAAAGACAGCAACCAATCCTTAGCTTTTCCTCTCAAAGAAAAAGGAAACAACTTAAGCTTAGTAATATCACCATCAACATTCTCAAATTTCTGCATCTCACATAGCTCAACAAAATTGTTGAGATGAGCTGCAGCATCATCAGTACTAGCACCAAAAAATTGCTCTTTCATAACAAGGTTCAACAAAGCAGGCTTAATCTCATAAAAATTTGTAGCAGGAGCAGGTGGCGCAATAGGAGTGCAGATAAAATCACTATTATTAGTGCTAGTAAAGTCACACAACTTGGTGTTTTTAGGAGTAGCCATTCTAGCAAACTAAAAGCAGACAAGTAAAAACAACTATCAAGGATTCTAATTTTTTGGGTTTTTGATAAAACAATGCAAGTAAAAACAAAGTAAAAGCAAAACTTAAAACAAAGTAAAGGATGTGCGTGTGAAACTCCCCTTGCAAAAGTCTTCTTCCTCCCCGGCAACAGCGCCAGAAAAACTTGTTGATGGCGCGGTGATGATGATGTCAGAAAACTGGATTGTGTGTAGTAAATGACCGGCCAGTTGGAAAACCCCAAGAGCAAGGTTTGATGAATATAGCAGCAGGTTTTTCCCTCAGTTATGAAACCAAGGTTATCAATCCAGTAGGAGAAAGCCAAACGACTGAAGGTGATGCCCACTAGCTGCGTGATGCTCTAACAAGGGCGCCGTTAACGATTTCTTGTTAGCGCGCCTTCAACCAGTAGCAACATGGAACCTGCACACAACACAACCAAATACATTGTTCCCAACTTACGATGAGGTTGTCAATCTCACCGGTTTGCTTGAAACAAAGGGTATGAGCATATCGAGTGGAAAGTAATAGTAATATGCGAGTAAAGTAAACAGTGCGAGTAAAGTAAATAGGTGATAGCAATATAAAGGAAATAGGACCAGGGTCCACAGTTCACTAGCGGTGTCTCTCCATAAGATAAAATAATACATGCTGGGTAAACAAATTACAGTTGGGCAATTGATAGAATAAAGACAATGTGCATATGTCGAGAGGATCACTATGAGATTTACTCTGGGCATTACAACAAGATACATAGACCGCCATCCAACTGCATCTATGACTAATAATCCACTTGTGGCGAATCAATCCGAGAACTCCACAAGTATTAAGTTGCGAACAACAGATAATTGCATTAAGCAAAGTGTGTAATGTAAACAAAGCATATGCCCTCGAGCATATGAATGTTGTTTTCCCCCTAGTAGCAACAGCACATCTACAACCTTAGAGGTTTCTGTCACTCCCCCAGATTAAATAGAGGCATGAACCCACTACAGAGCATAAATACCCCCTCTTGGAGTCACTAGCAACTACTTGGCCAAGATAGCTACTAACAACGGAGAGCATGCAACATCATAAACAACATAGAGATAACATAAGATAAAATTCAGTACATCAACTCAATCATAACACCAATATTCATCGGATCCCAACAAACACAACATGTAGAATTACATAACGGTAGTCTCGATCATGTAAGGCAGCTCACGAGATCTAAACATGAAGCACATGGTGGAGAAGACAACCATCTAGCTACTGCTATGGACCCATAGTCCAAGGTAGACTACTCACTCATCGCGCCGGAGGCAAGCATGGCGATGAAGAAGACCTCCGGTGACGATTCCCCTCTCCGGCAGGGTGCCGGGAAGAGCTTCTGGACCCTCCCGATCTTCGGGTCGATGGCGGCGGCGGATCGCGATGTGTTCTAGAAAAGTGATCGGGTGTTTAGGTTTTTCCCGTCGGGAGGTCTTTATAGGCGAAGGGGCATCGTCAGAAGTGGACCAGGGGGCCACACCATAGGCCGGCGTGGGCCAGAGGTGGGCCATGCCCCTGGTGGTGTGGCCACCCTCTGGTCCGGCTCTGTCTCCTCTTAGGTGTTCTGGAAGCTCCGTGAAATATCTGGACGACTGGCTTTGGTTTCGTCCAATTCCGAGAATATTTCCTGTGTAACTTTTCTGAAACACAAAAATAGTAGAAAACAGGGAACTGGCACTGTGGCATCTCATTAATAGGTTAGTTCCGGAAAATGCATAAAAATGCCACGAAGTGTAACGAAACACTAAACAAATGGTGTAAAAACAAGCATGGAGCATCAAAAATTATGGATACGTTGGAGACGTATCAGAACCCTAGACGGTTTTGTGGCTTTGTGGTGCCTTGGTGGCTATTCTTGGGAGCCTCAAATTAAGTTGTGGATGTGTGCCCCAAGCTTTGTGTAAAGGCCCGGTTCCGCCTTGAGGAACCCCTTAGTGGAAGAGTGAGCTAGGCCTTTGTGGCGCAAGCTCACACCGGAGAATAGGGTGAGGCCTTTGTGGCGTTGGTTAGGCCTTTGTGGCGATACCACACGCCTCCAATGAGATGTACTCCCTTTCAAGGGAGGAACTCGGGAATACATCATCGTCTCCGTGTACCTCGGTTATTTCTATACCCGAGCTCTTTACTTATGCACTTTACATTGTGATAGCCTTCGTGCTTGAAGTCACATATCTTGCTATCACCTTGTTACTTGTATTTCTTAGCATAAGTTGTTGGTTCACATAGGTGAGCCTAGTTTATTTAGGTTTTGTGTGCTTGACAAAATAAATGCTAGTTTAATTCCATTTTTGTTCAAGCCATTTGTAAAATTTGATATCGCCTATTCACCCCCCCTCTAGGCGACATCTGTGTCCTTTCAGTCCAACACGCACAACCAAAAACCCGGAAAAAGGTGTAGTCTAGAGTTTCACCTAGTAAACACTCAAGAGGTGTTTGCATGTTAATGACACGACTAGGAAGTCGATTAATGAGAAAACAAGCAGTGGCAAATGCATCACTCCAATAGGAGAAAGGTACAGACGCATGAGCTAAGAGTGTCAATCCAGTTTCGACAATATGATGATGTTTATGCTCAGCAGTGCCATTTTGTTGGTGAGTGTGACAACACGAGACACGATGGGAGATGCCAATATCTGCAAAGAACTTATTTAACCTATGATACTCACCACCCCAATCACTTTGAACATGAATGATTTTCTTATTAAGTAAACGCTCCACATGTTGTTGGAATTGGAGGAATATTTGGAACACATCAGATTTATGTTTAAGAAGATAAAGCTAGGTAAAACGACTATAAGCATCAACAAAACTGACATAAAACAGGTGACCACTAATAGATGTTTGAGTAGGACCCCAAACATCAGAATATATTATCTCAAGTGGAGCGGTAGTAACACGAGTAGATAAAGGAAAGGGTAACTGATGACTCTTGCCCTATTGACAGGCATCACAAACTAAAGCTTTATTGACTGACACTGACGGAAGCTCATGGCGATGTAAAATATGCTGGACAACTAGAGTAGCTGGATGACCTGGACTAGAGTGCCACTAAGCACGTGACACCATAATACTGCTGAAGACTTGCTTGATGGCGGAAACATCAAGATTATAGAGGCCTCCACGACATCCCCCTCTAAAAAGAACCTCTCTCGGATCCCGATCCTTAACAAGAAAATACCAGGGATGAAATTCAAAGAAAACATTATTATTAGATGTAAAAAAATTAACAGAGAGAAGATTGCGAGTAACGGAGCAAACGAGAATGATATTTTTGAGGTGCAAGGGTTGTGCTTGTGTACGAATAATGGATTGACCAATATGTGTAATTCGCATACATGTGCCGTTTGCAGTCTGAACCTGGTCCTTGCCATGATAGCGCTCCTTCATAGTAATTTTGTTAAGGTCATTGGTGAGGTGATTAGTTGCAGCCGTGTCAGCGTACCAAATAGGATCAACCGGGTGTGAAGAAGTAGAGCCCGTGTTGGTAACCGAGAAGGCAGCAATCTGACGTTCCATGTTGCAACCATCATTTCCGGTGCCATGAAAAGTTTTCTGGAACCGTTTGAAGCAGCAAGAGGCAACGTGACCAATTTTGGAGCATATTTGACACGTTGGGCGCGAGTCACCAGCGCTGCAGGTGGGGCAAACCTGTCGTGGGCCGCCAGTTTGATCAGGGCGACGCGTACCAGGTTGCTACGCATGCGCGGGCGAAGAGAAGGAAGGCCCTACGATAGGCCTAGTGTATGGTACTACTACTGGGTAGGGCGGCCTCCACCACTGGGCCAATTGGTGTAATGGGCCATAGGGACATCGGCAACAAGATCAGCACTACAAGACTCGAATCATTGTTCGGTATTCAAAAGCTGAGAGAAGACATCACGCATTGGCATCGGATCATGGATTGGTCTTGCGGAGACACGATCGGCAAAGGCATCGTAATCTTTGTCTAGTCCGGCAAGCAGGTATGAGATTGAAGCTAGAAGACCATAAATGGCCTTCACTTTGTTGAAGAATTCTGATGCGATAGTGTCAAGCTTCTTCATCTTGCTGAGAGCACCTCGAATTTGCATGACACACGCAGTAGATTGTGTAGCAATCTTCCTTCTAGGATTTCCCATGCCTTCCTTGAACTAGTAGCAAGAACCACCATCCCGATCACTCCCTCGGAAAGAGAAGAGACAATAGCAAAGAGGATGCATTGATCCTGTTGATGTTGTTGGGGTTCGGTGCATATAACAAAAATTTATATGCTACGCAACCCCGATTGCCCAAGGACCTATCTATTAGTAATGCTGTAACGGTAAGGAGTTTCGGACACGTACCCTCGAAGACTGAAACGCGGGGATTACGTTCCCGCACAAGCATTGCTGTCGAAGACGTTGTAGCCGACCTCAAGGTCGTGAAGAACTTCGCGCAACGACTCCGGCACCGCACGAGCGGCACCTCCGCGTACTCACACATGTACGGTGACCACGATAAATCCCAGAACACCATTTCCAGCCGAGAAGCGGAAGTTGAGGCTTTGGAATAGGGATCCAGAAATTCTGCAACACGACGGTGTGTCGCGGTGGTGATTCCCGTCTCCTACGCAGCCCTTCGGGAGGCCACGTGGGAGAAAGAGAGAGAGAGAGAGAGAGAGAGAGGAAGGGGGCGGTGTACCAGAGGGGCCGGCGCACCAGGGAGGTGTTAGGAGAGGCCGTGGAGGAAGGGCTCGTGGAATTGTGTTGTGTTGACTCTTCCTCCAGGGGGGGTTTATATAGTGGGGAAGGGGGGCACCCTTACCCCTCCACAAAGCCACCAAGGGCGGCGGCCAGGGCCGGCCGGCCAGGGAAACCCTAACCCTGGCCGGCCTGGGTCAGGGTTGGGCGCCCCCCTTTTATTTTCTCTTTTATTTTCCCTAATGGGCTTCTTTCACCAAATCAGCCCATTTAATAAATAAAAGATTTATTAATTATTTAATCAATATTAATTCATATAATTGATATGAACTAACTCATAATTAATTCCCCGCTACTCCGAAACACTTCCGGACTCCTTCGGAACCATTCCGGACTCCACCGAAGCTATTCTGGATTTCATCGAAACCATTTCGGACTCTGCTGAAACTATTTTGGACTTGGTTGGAACTATTCCCCTCTCTCATATATTATCACATGGTGTTTCCGGATATACCAAAACGTCTCAAGCATCGAGATCCCTTAAGCGTGTTACCCGACGGTTCGAGAACGCGACAAACATTATCGAGAAATCTTCTCTGGTAAATGATCTTCAGTCGGATCATGGAAATCCGTGAAGACCCATGTGCATTCTATAAAGGTCTTTTAGTCGTTGAACCATAAATGTCAACAAGCTATTCCCTTTGCTTCGCTGATAGTAGTATTGCCTAAGATCTGATCGTCGTTATTCGCCAATACTTGGTTTGATCTTATTACCGGCACTGCTATTCAACTCGTCCATGATAGCACATCCCTGTGACCTAGTCACATGTTGCGCAGCATTGATGTGTTCTCACCGAGTGAGCCCAGAGTATCATATTTGTCATGCAGACGAGCAAATCCCGCTTTTGGCTATGCTCCTCAACCTACCCCTTCGGAGAAACCCAAGAGACACCTTTTCAGTCAACCTGTTACGTGATGACGGTTGATGCAATTAGAGTTTTCTTCCAGAAATAGTGATTATGCACTAACCTCACGGTCTAAGGACCAAGCTGCGACACTTATCATCTTGCAATGTGAACATCATGACACGATCTTCTTGCAAATGATTCTGTGGGTAATGCCCATCATGTCACTATCAACAAGTGGCATGATCTCATCGTCAATCGGTTGTAATGCACCATGATTGGGAAACCTCAATCATTAGTTGATCAATGAACCAGTAATCCTGGAAATTACCGGGGACTCCTTATCATTTAATACTACACCTATGTCAATGTTTCCGATTGACATAGTTCTAGCATAGTACTAAACTATTATGAACCTGACGGAATATGCAAATAAGTCAAATATTATTTTTCCTCTAGGGCATAATTCCTTCACATGCCATATGGAGTATTCTGAATTGGTGACTGTCGTGGCAGCACCTTCATCCGGCGCCGGATTAGGGATCTCATCGGGTGGGCATGGTAGGATACCATCAACAAAGCCGTAGATCAAGTTGCTCCGAAGGATCGGAATGACCTGAGTGCGCCAGTAGATGCAGTTGTCGGGGGTGAGGCGAATTGTGAAAGCGTTTTTAAGCACGATCGTTGCTGGCGGAATACGCGACACCATGGTCGCGGCTGCGCCTGTGCTCATGGAGTATCCGGCACTTGCAGAGGACTTTGCGGAGGATGATGAAGAGGTGGACACGCCGGAGGTAGCGCCGGCAGAGGTAGTCATCGGAGTAGGCGGAACAACGGGTGAGATCCGACGGCGGGGTAGATCACCGTGGGCTCTGAAACCATTAAAGATAATATGCGGTGTAGGGTTTGTAGGGTATTGCCTTAATACATAAAAGGTACAACAAAAGATAGAATCGGTTTATAGCTCGCCGTATCCTAGTCCTATACATACACGTTTCTATAGTTTTATCATGACGCAACATGCACTGCCAAGCATGACGAGGGGAGCCAACTCGACGTGACGCATGATGCCGGTCCCCGCGGTCTGTCCCTTGCTGATTGGGGCCGACTGTTTTACTTGCCTCCAAAATGTGCCGGCGACCTACTCGAGGTGTCGGTGCGAGCCTAAAAATGTAGTCAGCGTCTAATAAATATATTGTAAGCGTTATTGGAAGAGCCCAGTGGAGATGCTCTAGCATAGCTGCTTACGATTTTATGCTAACAACTCGTTAGATTTGGACATCAATTTTACGCTAACATGAATGAACGACGACGCGCCAGTCCAGAAGAAATGTCAAAACACAGGCAGCGAGAAAGTTGGCTCGTGCCACAGGGAGCATGGCAACCTATGGAGGGTGCAATAGAGCGTTGGACACGGATGGACGGATGGAGCAGTCAGCAGTGAGGGATGGGAAACATGTACGCTGCCGGGGAGCGAGCGTGCGTGCGCACGACGGCCCGATGGGAGCTGACGCTGTGCCTGCACTGGCAGGCGGCACGCGCGGCGCTGCAAACCCTGCTGGCCGGCCGCGGGCCGCCCGTGTCACGCGCGTACTTGTGCGACCTCGCTCAGCCCGCTTTCCCCGGCACCGTACGGCGTGGGCGCGCCGCGGCGGGGTCGACGTGTTGTCCAGTCCAGTCAAGCTCTGCAGCAGGCGATGGGACGTTAGAGTGGAGTGTGGAGTGTGTGTACCGTGTACCTACCTCCATTCCGACCCAGGACCGAGCTGCGCTGGCGTACATGGCGTGGGATTTCCTCGTCGTCGGGTCGAGCTCAGGCGTCCCATCCGGTCGAGCTGGTCGGCGCGCCGTGCCGCGGCGGTGGGCTCCAGGCGTGTATGTTTGGCAAGTCGAGAATCCTGCTCATTGCCATGGCAGGAGGGAGTAATATTTACTCGTCACAAGATACAAAGGATGTGCTGTTAAGCTCCGCTTACGGCCCACCTTGTCCGTTCATATGGCCCGGCCCATCAAGAGTTTGGATCCGTTTGTTTATTTTGTTTCCAATTTCTTTCTACTTTCTATTTCTTTATTGTTTTGGTTCTTGTAGGGGTCTCGTATTATTTTGAGACAACGGGGTATGTTTGGAAAGGTTGATTTATTTATTGCGTGAGTGAGATAGTTAGTTTTTTAAATCCAACATTGGTTGTACTAATTGGTTCAACAATCACTTGCATTTGCTTTGACATTTCTTGTGAACCATGTAAGTTATGTTTTAGTTTTAATAAAGTTAAGCATGATGAAATTATATAAATAGAAGGGTTCCTAGATAGTGATGTTTGTTCCTAGATAGTGATGTGTGGTCCTTTAAATATAGTTCTTGTTTTTGTAAATCTCGATGCACCAAAATCCAATAATTTGAGTTTGTTTGTGATAACAACATTATGGTCTAGAGTTCCGGTCTAACAGCATGCCAATTGAACTCAAGCCATTGTCCAAGTCTAGCATCCACCCTTTTTCTGGCTAATATAAGATTAACAAGAGAGTATGCGTGATAGTTTCTCTTCCATTTTCTTTGCACATACTTGAGCCCATCCACATGAAAATTCTTCCTATTTAAGAGATCTCTGATATTGGCTTTGTCACATATATATGTAAAATTTTATCTCATTTTAGGCTATTGTTTTGAGTTATAAGGTGGCACAGTAAGATAGAAGAAAGTTCCCATGATGATTTTGATGAGTTCCAAACTAAAACATTGTGACGGATACTATAACGAAGGTTGAGTATTTAACTATTCTAGTAGCAGCTAAGGAGGATATTTGTGTCCAGCAGTTTGTTATCAAACTAGATGTAGTTCTGAGCATGCTAGTACTATGAAGATCTATTGTGTGGCAATAGTGACAAGATAGTCCCGACCGAGAAACTAAGGTATCACCAGAGGACCAAATTCATACAATGCCATCTCATTCGAAAATGAGTTATGGGTGATGAGCAGAGAAATGCAAATACACACGAACCTAAAAGTGTCAGACCCGTTGATAAGGTTTATCACTTCAAACATGTTTGAGTAACACCAGAATTCCATAGGTGTTAAATGCACAAGTATTGACTAGATCATTAACTCTAGTGCAAGTGGGAGGCTGTAGGAATTATGCCCTAGAGGCAATAACAAATGGAGTTATTATTATAATTCATGTTAATGATAATGTTTATATTTCATGCTAGAATTGTATTAACCTTTTGTAACATCCCGACATATAGGACCCGGGGAAGGGGTAGATTTAAGATTGTAGTTTTGCAATTCAGTTTTCTAAAAAGGTGGATTTTCAAAAACTTATTTTGTTAGGGTTCAAATGGTGACTTCAAACATGTTTGAGTAACACCATAATTCCATAGGTGTTAAATGCACAAGTATTGACTAGATCATTAACTCTAGTGCAAGTGGGAGGCTGTAGGAATTATGCCCTAGAGGCAATAACAAATGGAGTTATTATTATAATTCATGTTAATGATAATGTTTATATTTCATGCTAGAATTGTATTAACCTTTTGTAACATCCTGACATATAGGACCCGGGGAAGGGGTAGATTTAAGATTGTAGTTTTGCAATTCAGTTTTCTAAAAAGGTGGATTTTCAAAAACTTATTTTGTTAGGGTTCAAATGGTGACTTCAAACATGTTTGAGTAACACCAGAATTCCATAGGTGTTTGATACGTCTCCAACGTATCTATAATTTTTGATGCTCCATGCTTGTTTTTACACCATTTGCCTACTGTTTCGTTATACTTCGTGGCACTTTTATGCATTTTCCGGAACTAACCTATTAACAAGTCGCCACAGTGCCAGTTCCCTGTTTTCTGCTGTTTTTGTGTTTCAGAAAAGTTACACAGGAAATATTCTCGGAATTGGTCGAAACAAGTTCTTAAAGTCTTATTTTTTCCAGAAGCTTCCAGAGAGGTGTTTATAAAAAGTTTGAATGGTGTTGGAAAAGAGAAAAAGCTTTATGCAAAAAAGTGGTACAAGAAGGAGCTTGTGTAGACTGCGGCTTAGGCTTTTTCATGTCATGCTTGATGTCTTTTTGATAGTATGTTTAGAGGTTTTGCTGTAGCATGATTTGTCTCAAATAACTGAGATTGCCTAATGAGCCTTTGAAAAAATCATGCGTTGTTTTTATTGTTTGGAAGCATTATTTTGGTTTTCTCCTTGATGCTTTATTTGGGTTGACTTGGCGCATGCTCACACATGTTAGACTCATACAAAGTTGCCAATAGCCTCTATGATCATTTAGTTTTTGACTTTTGATGCCATCTTATGCTTCTTTTAATGTCACTTTGTCGCTTTGCATGATTATGGCCGTTATTGCTCTCTTAGTTGGTCGCTCCCAGTCTTTTGCTAGCCCTCGCCTTGTACTGAGTATGAGCTCTACTCGTGCATCCAACTCCTAAAAACCAAGTTTGCCAAAGTGTCAACCATACATACCTACTAGCAATTTGCTATTCCAAGTAAATTTGACTTGCTTTTATTTTCTCTTCAAATTAAACTCTTACCAGTGTTATGCGAAAATTGGTCAGTAAAGCTCTCACGAACCGGAAGGCACACTTTACTTTTTCTTGTTCTTAAAAATTTGACATTGTGGTCTCTTATGTTGAGTTGTTATGCTTGCAAGTTGTAAGTTGGATACTAGCCCAACCATGCTGTCATGGGGCAAGCTTTCAACATTGCACTTCTTATTTGAGTTGATATCGTGATTTTTTGTTTATGGATGCCCGCGGTGTGAAATGAATTGGGAATCTTGCGGGGATCATGGAGTTTATATATGTGTTAGGGAAATGCCTGGGACGCCAATCTAAGCCATGCGTAATTCATGGTGGAAATTTGCAGCATACCCATGGTGGACATTCGACGACGTATCTCAAAATAAAAAGCTAAACAAATGGCAAATAAAAGAGATGTCGAGGTGTTCATTGTCTGCTTGTCCTGTCATTTTGATGTGGGCTTGTTCCATGTCATCGGGCACGGAGGTACCCCGTTGGCGGTTCTCGATGATACGTATATACTTAAAATGACAAGAGCCTTGCTTGGGACTCTAACTGGAGTAGCATGAGGTTTGGGTACTCGTATTCACGGGACACGAGGTTTTCGACTTATGATTTGTCAAGCATATGCATCATAATTGTTCTCGCATTAACTTTAACCATTCAAGATGCTTATGATGGGGGCAATGAGAGCTCAAAGCCGGTAAGTACCATAATTTTTGAAGGTTATAAAACTTGCAATCACTGCTTCCCTCTGCGAAGGGCCTTTCTTTTACTTTTATGTTGAGTCACCACCTTCTATCTTTATGCACCATTAAGAGAGCATAGTTGTCATTCTTAGTATAATGTGCATTGTCCCAAAGTTTTCATTGATTGATTCATATTGTTGGTTTCACTTGTTCTCAAATTATTTGTATCTAGTCGCCCTCTTAAACTTGAAGGTGTCCTATGCATTTATGTTTTGCTCTCCATGAAGGACAAGATGAAAACCATTTGTATGTTTTTCCTTATGATTTGAACACATGTTTGACTTTCATTGTTTCATTTTCATGATCTTTTGTTTGTGTTCATTTTCATGTTATAACATAGTTGCTAAGTTTCTATTGTCAAGATTATATCTTTCATGCCCATGTTTTAAGTTCTTATGATCCCAGCTCACAACGCTTACATATATGATCAAGATTGCGTAGGTGCATGTCACCTCAAAAATTATTCTTTTGTTATCACTTACCTACTCGAGGACGAGCAGGAGTTAAGCTTGGGGATGCTTGATACGTCTCCAACGTATCTATAATTTTTGATGCTCCATGCTTGTTTTTACACCATTTGCCTATTGTTTCGTTACACTTCGTGGCACTTTTATGCATTTTCCGGAACTAACTTATTAACAAGTCGCCACAGTGCCAGTTCCCTGTTTTCTGCTGTTTTTGTGTTTCAGAAAAGTTACACAGGAAATATTCTCGGAATTGGACAAAACAAGTTCCTGAAGTCTTATTTTTCCCGGAAGCTTCCAGAGATCCGAAGAGGAGTCGGAGGGGGGCCACGAGGGCCCCACACACCAGGGCGGCGCGGCCCAGCCCCTGGCCGCGCCACCTATGTGTGAGGGCACCTCAGTCCACCTATGGCGATGCCCCTTCGCCTATAAAGACCCCCCGACAGAAAAAACCTAAGGCGCCCGATCAATTTTCCAGAACACATCGCGATCCGCCGCCGCCGTCGACCCGAAGATCGGGAGGGTCCATAAGCTCTTCCCGGCACCCTGTCGGAGAGGGGAATCGCCACCGGAGGTCTTCTTCATCGCCATGCTTGCCTCCGGAGCGATGAGTGAGTAGTCTACCTTGGACTATGGGTCCATAGCAGTAGCTAGATGGTTGTCTCCTCCACCATGTGCTTCATGTTTAGATCTCATGAGCTGCCCTACATGATTGAGATCACCGTTATGTAATTCTACATGTTTGGTTTGTTGGGATCCGATGAATATTGGTGTTATGATTGAGTTGCGATACTGAAATATATCTTATGTTATCTCTATGTTGTTTATGATCTTGCATGCTCTCCGTTGTTAGTAGCTATCTTGGCCGAGTAGTTGCTAGTGACTCCAAGAGGGGGTATTTATGCTCGATAGTGGGTTCATGCCTCTATTTAATTTGGGGGAGTGACAGAAACCTCTAAGGTTGTAGATGTGTTGTTGCTACTAGGGAGAAAACAACATTCATATGCTCGAGGGCATATGCTTTGTTTACATTACACACTTTGCTTAATGCAATTATCTGCTGTTCGCAACTTAATACTCTTGGGGTGTTCGGATGATATCCCCACGAGTGGATTATTAGTCATAGATGCAGTTGGATGGCGGTCTATGTATTTTGTTGTAATGCCCAGAGTAAATCGCATAGTGATCTTCTTGACATATCACGTTATCTTTATTCTATCAATTGCCCAACTGTAATTTGTTTACCCAGCATGTGTTATTTATCTTATGGAGAGACACCACTAGTGAACTGTGGACCCCGGTCCTATTTCCATCATATTACTATCACATGTTTACTTTACTCGCACTGTTTACTTTACTCGCACTGTTTACTTTACTCGCATACTACTATCACTTTCCACTCTATACGCTCATACTCTTTATTTCAAGCAAACCGGTGAGATTGACAACCTCATCGCAAGTTGGGAACAAAGTACTTGGTTGTGTGTGTGCAGGTTCCACGTTGCTGCTCGCAAAGCAAAGCTTGGACGAGGCGCCCTATAAATTGTCCAGAGCTGTCGCGAAGCTTGCAAGCATCACCTTCAGTCGTGTTGTCTGCTCTTCTCCTGATCGACATACCTTGGTTTCTTAACTGAGGGAAAACTTGCTGTTATATTCATCAAAACCTTCTCTTGGGGTTTTCCAACTGGCCGGTCATTTACTACACATCTTTCATACTATCATCACCGCGCCACCAGTGTTAAATACAGAAGTATTGACTAGATCATTAACTCTAGTGCAAGTGGGAGGCTGTAGGAATTATGCCCTAGAGGCAATAACAAATGGAGTTATTATTATAATTCATGTTAATGATAATGTTTATATTTCATGCTAGAATTGTATTAACCTTTTGTAACATCCCGACATATAGGACCCAGGGAAGGGGTAGATTTAAGATTGTAGTTTTGCAATTCAGTTTTCTAAAAAGGTGGATTTTCAAAAACTTATTTTCTTAGGGTTCAAATGGTGAAGTTTAACTAGAGGTCATATTTAATCTCTAGAATTTGAATCAAATTTCAAATATGAAATATTTGAACTTAACAAAATATGGGGATAATTATTATAGACAACACATTTCACTAAAATGAAGTATATAACTTCAATAACAAACCTTGGTGATCAATGCAATTGATTGAGCTCAAATTCAAAATTTGAATTTGAATTGAATTAAAATAAGTAATTAAGGTCAAATTCAAATATTCATAAGAACTTATAGAAAAAGCATAAAAAATATGAAACAAGTTGCTTATGATAGATAAAAGGAATCTTTATTCAATAGAATCATATATAGGTACATTTACTTACCACAAAGTGGTCAGATTACAAAAATCTGGAAATAGAAAGAAAAAGAAGAAAATCCTAGACTACACCATCTTCTTCTTTTCTTTTCCTGCAGCCAAAGACACTACAGAAACTTTCCTGCAACCAAAGACACTACAGAAACTTTCTGTTATAGTTAAAATGTTGGTTTGACCTAGGGTCAACCATTTATTTTGGAATCCATTTTTATCAAGAACCAGAAACTAGTTCTGGACCTGATTAGCTAGGGCATGCAAACAAATAAGAATCAAGTATCCAAGTTTGAGTCAGAGCAAATATAGCAACAACAAGAAATATAACAAGTAGGCCAGCTAGATGACCTAGTTAAATCTAGAAAATACTTCAGACAAAAGAATGACAGTAGATATAGCCACAGTAGCATTTAAAATATTTCCCACAGAGAAAATATAGAGCAATGCACCAAAGCATCAGAAAAGTACCCTAGCCAGGATTCAATAGTAAGACAAACTCAATGAAATTTAGCTAGAAATTATAAGAGCAAGATCTTGCTAATCAAGATTAGCAAGTGATTAGTACCCAGGCTAAGCCAGAGACCAAAACCATCAGCACATTAGCAACTAAAGGTGGATAGCATCTCAAAAAGTAACCAGAAACAAATATTTAGCAAGCTGATTACAGAAATGAATATAAAATTCACCCATGATTGGCAGATTCATGAAAATTATGAATCTGAGCTAGAATCCAACATAGAGAGGCGATTCACATCAGTGCACAAGCACCTTAGTCACCAAATGCATGTAAATAGGTGTCAACACCATAGTGATTGGCCAACACTATAAATACCCCCTTCTTCCACATGAATTCACTCACAATTTTCTCAGAGCAAGCTCATAAGAACACCTTGAGGCCAGAGGCTAGAGGTTAAGAGCAAATGCTCATAGAATCTTCCAAGCCAGAGGCTGGGAGTGAGAAAAGGAGCAAGCTCACCATTGGTGAGTAGCCCAAACTTCAAATTGCACACTAGTAGTTAGGAGAAGGACGGGAGCAAGGAGGTGCTACTCAAATTGAACCAAGGCAGAGAAGCACTGCCCAAGATCATCACAACATCATCAAGGCAGAGAACTACTACCCAAGCACACTTTGGAAACTCCAAAGGTTGTATACGAGGATTTATGTTTCAAGCAGAGAGAGAGAGGTAGCATTACCTTTGCAAGCTTGTTGTTCAATTCTCCAATGGAGAAACAGCACAGCCATGCTCAAGGCATAGCCATTAGGATTGTGTGTATAAGCTCAAGGAGGAAGATGAAGTGGCAATCACAGAAAGTGACTACTTACGTCATCATCATAATCTATAACACACTTGCATCTAGGTCTCTAAATCCTAAGATTCAGAAAATTTTTGTGTTAAGAATTTGAAGGAAATGGTAGTTGCAAGCTCTAAGAGCTGCAATTGGTGTATTCTTACATGTGTATGAGCACTTGCTCAAGCCTAATAGTCTGAATGTACTGTCAAGTTAACTGACAGAACACTAAATGAAAATTTAGAGTTCATGGTTTTTAAGCAAACAAACTAGAGCCCCAAGTACTAACAGTGAATAAGCATAGTGTCAAGAGCATTAGAAATATAAGAACACATCCCAGAGCTTACTGACAGTATATGAACTTGACATTGTTAGAGATAGTGAAAAGTTCAGAGTTTAGATTTCACAGTAAGCAAGTAAGCTCAAGTACTCATTCATATATTCCTACAAGTCACCAGTAAGTGTAGTAACATTAGCCAGAGAATCCTAAACCATCCAAGCATCGATGAACTGAAGATTTGCTTCATTACATCAAAACCCTAATTCCCAAATTGGGGGAAATCAAGGGGGTGTTGGGGATATACCAAATAGGTATACATGCGACGTAGTCCTAAACCAGCAAGCCAGGGTGGCCCATGGAGGTGGTATGGCGGATAGCCTACCGGG
Source organism: Dactylis glomerata (assembly GCA_007115705.1). NCBI lineage: Eukaryota > Viridiplantae > Streptophyta > Magnoliopsida > Poales > Poaceae > Dactylis > Dactylis glomerata. The sequence continues at coordinate 436,507 of QXEO01000263.1, forward strand.
CGGCCCAGTTGCTGGACAGCCCATGGCGGTACTGGAGGACACAGGAGCTTATGGCGGTTCCCTAGATAGGCCCATGGCGGATTTGCCATGTAGTGTTCGTCATTGTATAGGACTTAGTCTAGGACTCCATATTGTATCCGCCCCGGTACCACCGTGATGCCCACGCCAGGCACCTTTATAAGCCGGCGTGGAGAAGCCCCCGAGGCACAACAAACACAACAATCTCATTGTAACCGAGCACTTATTGCCATATAGTGAATTATAGCAGCACGTAGGGTCTCCCCACCGTTGCGGGATCTGAAGCTGGGTAAACTCATGCTACCACCGTCCCGGATCACTCCGTCGTGTTCACCCCCTTCCACAAACTACCATACACCTACCCCCTATGGCAGATCTATCGACGAAACCACAACAGTTGGCGCCCACCGTGGGGCAAAACACGTTAGGAGCGCGGATCCAGGCGGGATCCGCCTTCGCAGGCATCGGCGACACCATCGCCATCGGGCATGTCCTCTACGATTCCGGCTTCCCCATCGTCCTAGCGGATAACCTCTGGGTGCCGGCTAGAGAAAACCCTGCTCGATTCACTGTTGTTCCGATAGGAGACATCCACATCTTCATCGGAGAGACAAACCCTACCCCCGCCACGAAAACTAATTTCTGGCGGATCGGTATGGCTGAAACCCCCATACGGACCGCTTTCGAGCTGGATACGGAGGAGGAATCATCTAATTTGGGACTTTCCAAGTTACCTGGACTAGATCTAAAAACAAATCCCACCCAACCAGTCCTAGAGGTAGAGGAAGTGGTGGAAGACCGCTATGAATCTGCCATGGGCAACCAGGCGTTAGAGACACTGCGGTACTGCCTTGTTGCTTTCACAGGAACCACTTCAGGATCTGCCTCCAATGGAGATGGCAGCCCAGGTAAATCATCCTAGAGGCACTTAACAAAAGTAGTGAATCGGATGACTGGGATAGCAAAGGCTACGATTCTGATGAGTATGATGCCGCCATGAGACGAATCAAGGCGGAATTAGCTTAGAAAGAACTAGAAGAGAAGCAAGCCGCTGCCAAGCAAGTGTTTGTGACCAACAAAGGAGATGACGCTAGGCAGCAAACTGCCGATCCGCCATCATAGGCAGCCCAAGATGTAGAAGCCGCCAAAGAGCAGGGTAACCCGCCTTTAGCCGCTGATACCGCCACAAAATAGCTGCCTGAGATTTAGGGCGGACCTAGGCCACTCCAACCTGCCATCCCCGAGGTGCATCGCCCAGAAGACTTCATGACCCTAATGGACAAAATCATCTATGGATCTCTAGGAGATACAATCACCCCTGACTACATCAGGGATGTGAACGATCTAGAGAAGAAGAGGCGAGAAATCCTGAAAGAGGCGAAGCGATTCGAGAAGATGTGCGTAGGCCTGAGGTAGTGTCAACCTCCGCCTGTTCCAATGGAGCTGCATAGCATAAAAAGTCAAACACCCTTCTAAAAATAGGTTATAGCAAAAGTGCAAAGTATGGAGAAAACGAGCTACCTAGCAGTGTCTTCTCGAAGTGGCCTAGGACCTCGTTAAAACCCTTCTGCTGAGCCTCGAAATCAGCGGTGGCTTGACGAAGGTCGTCTACCTCTTCTGCTTCTAGCGGCCAAGGCGCTGCTGGTCCTTCAACTGCTCCTCGAGGCGGGTGTTCTCGGCCAATGATTTATGGAGTTGAGTGTTCAACTCCTTCATCGCAATAGCGTGGCCCTTCTTTACCCCCTCGAGCGTTGACTCCAACTTGGCAGCATCTGCATGGCGGAAAAATAACAAAGCATTGATCGAATGGCAAAATGTACTATACTTGCAACAGTAATGGCAAATGAAAGTTACCGCCACGCGCAAGCTTCTCCTGCAGATCCGCCACAAGAACATTTTTCTCCGCCAGCTCCTTCTCCTGCGAGCTGGCGGCTTGGACCAGATCCTCAACAACTTTTTTATAATTCTGTTAAGTATAGCAAAATGTTAGTACCTATGAGAGCGCTATGCCAGATTGTGATCCGCCATAAGCGCTCGGGGGCTACACATCAAATTTAAAGACACAATTCTCTTAGAGCGTTATGCCGGATTTACATCCGTCATAAGCGCTCGGGGGCTACTCATCGCATTTTAACTTAGTTCTCTTAGAGCCCTATGCCGAATTGGAACCCACCAAAGCGCTCGGGGGCTACAGCTAGCAAAAAACTCCTATGTCTTCTAAGAGCACCACTAGAATAAGATTTGCATAGCGGCGCTCAGGGGCTACACGCTAAAAATTAAAGTAGTTTCTCTAATAGCATCATGATGGATTTCCTATGAGAATCCGCCATGGCGCTCAGGGGCTACGGGGAATACATACCTCTTTCACAACACCGGTTCTCTAGACAAATGCTGTCATGGCGGAAGATACGGTATCGCTCGCCTGCTCTTGCAAAGAGTCAAGATGAAAGAGAGCATCCACTCGCTTTTTCCACTTAGAAGTGTCACGAGCCTTGTCCGCTGTGGTGACCCAGCATACCACTGCATGTTGTAGTATTCAAGTCGTTGACATAACACTCGTGAAGTACCATTTCACAAATATTACATCCCTCAGAGTCGTACAACAGAAACATAGCGGTCTTTTATTGAAGCACTTAATATTACAAGCCACAATGTTACAAAGGACTCCAGTTCCTCCTCGGTCCAAAGAGGAACACTAGTAGGTTCTATTTTGATGCTACAAACCTTAACTAGGACTGAAAGAAGTAGACTAAACATGATATCTTACTCAAGTCACTTTATTCTATAGGGTTCGGTGCGACTCGAGCTACTACTCTAAACTACTGGTTGTTGGCCTCCTCCTCGGTTCTTTCGCTGCTGCCATAGGCGATAGTGTAGTCCACGCCTTTGATTCCACCAGAAAGGTCCGGCTCCTCATAGTAGACTTCCTCGAAGTCCTCTGATGCTCCTTCAGTTTCCTCGTTCTGGCCCTCCGAGTCTAAGAAAGGGTTAAGAGGGAATGGGGTGAGTAACGAGCGTTACCCAACAAGTTCATTTAATAGTATAGAGGTGTTTGATGCACTAGCTACGACCGTAGACTCAAAAGTCTTAGGTCAAATGCAGTTTTCATAATCATTTCTTCAAAGATTGATTTTATTCAAAAGAACTATGTCCGTCAGTCTTCACAGGTTGACTAGAGCTTCAATGGGCTCCTTTCCTGCTGCGTTCGTAGCTCCTTCCCGTAACAGGGAGTATCTTGATACATTCTTACACTCTGTAGAGGTGGTCACTTGTACCCATGAGAGATCAAAACTTTACTGCACAACCGGGCGTACTTTCCTGTCCATACTTCTTTTGTATGGGGCCCAGTTGATGATCCAAGCCAATCACTGTTCTTCTCCGTGACCCCACAGACCCACCCGTTTGTAAGTCCATCCCCCCTATACCACATATGTAGACCGATTGGTGCACTGGTCCTCCCCTTTACACTATGGACGCTCCCATAGGTAGACCGTTCCGGACCCAAATGTCCTCCCCTATACAATATGGGTAGACCGATCCGAATGACTATTACAATCCATCATAGATCAGTTAGCTAGTCTGTCCCCCCTATACTATAGGTAGACCGCCAGGAAACGCTTCCCCCCTTTACTCTATAGTAGCCCGGACAAGACAACCCTCGCTATTGATCCGTTGGTATGCGAGAGGAAAAAGATACAGCTGACTTCTCTGTCCCATACCAGATCTCATGGTTGACCGTTGTTTACGGCGCTAGAATCACTGGCGACATTTGTTATTAGTCCTTGGTGAACTTTCCAGTTGCAGTGGGACCTCCACCATACTCATACCATGGTCCCACTGCCCACCATCCTAGGGCAACAACCATTATGGTCGAAACCACTACTTCATATTATTTATGAAGACAGAACCTTTTGCTTTTAAATGCAGTAATAATAATACCACAGGTATATTTGCAAGTAATTTGGTAAAATTAAACAAAAGGTATGAGCAAGAGTGAACTTGCCTGCAAACTGCAAGGTAGTGCAGTTGGATTTGTTGAAGTGACCCGGGACCTCGGGTTCTAGAAAACAGTATCATTGTCCGGTAAGGGAAATGGTTAAAGACTCAAAAATGCATGCTTTATGGTGTGTGTTCAATTTTTATCCCCCTGAAGTGATTTATTCATTTGCTGGCTTTTATATTTTCTTTTTATGATTTTAAAGAATATATGTTAATAGTATCTTCATTCAAGAATATTGATCAAATATTCTTGAATGGAATTTATTTTAAAGAGTTAAGAGGTTTAACCAGATTTTTCTTAGATATCTCACAAGTTTTAATATTTTTAGAAAAATCCTTTAACTTCTTTTTCTTTTTGCATAAATAACTCATATGATTATTTTAAACTACAAATAATCTCAAAATTCCTAGAAAGACTAAAAATAGCTACTTTTATTTTTAGTTATTTTTAGATATTTTCCTAGAGTTGTTTTAATCCAATTAGGGTTTTTCTAGGTTTTTAGCTATTTTAAATAACAGAAAATAGGTTGACATCCTAGGCCCACTGGTCAGGTCAACCCGAGTGGGTTAGACCGGACCAGCCCGGCCCAGTCGGCCGCACCCCCTCCTCTCTCTCTCACTCAACTAGAACCTAACCCTAACCCTAATCGCTCTCCCCTCTCTGGCGACTGTGAGTCGCCGTCGATCTCATCGCTCGATTCCAGCAAGCTCCGGCGAGCTTCGCCGTTGCCACATGGGGCATTCGCTCCGCCTCCTCACGCCCTCTCTTCTGACCGTGGAGATCTGGCGGTCTCACCTCCGTTCATCGCCATCGCCTCCGCTCATCGCCCCAGTCGATCTCGCCCCCGGCGGCTCGATCTGCTCTGGCCTGGCCTAGCTGTGGCTCCTGCTCTTCTTCTCGGCGCCTGCTGCTGGGTCTCCGTTGCCTCGCCGGTTGGAAGGCATGCCTGCAACCCCGGCGTCTCCCAGGTGTGGTGATGTGCGTGGCCGTGGCAAGGTGCTGCTTCTCGCCGTCGTGGTCCACTGGACGGTGGCGTTGCGCCGCCACAACCGTGGCTGCGTCGACGGTGTCGCCGCCCTGGTCTTCTTCCAGCTCCTCTGCGAGCTCACCTATGAGTTTCCCCCTATCTTCTCTGTCTCCATGCTCATTGTGTGGGTGGCCTGGCCAGTGAGCCAGGCATGCTTGCCTACTGCAGCTATGCTGTGCTTGATCTTGTGGTAAGATTCTAGAATCTCCATGCTGGTTACTACATGTTGTTACTGTTAAATTCAGCTAATTATTCAATTAAGAAACTCTTAACTGAGTATGTGTAATTCAGTGAGCTTGCTCCCTCTGTGGTCGCTAATTTGATTACAGGCTTGAATATCTGTTTCTGCTGTTAGTCTCAGTTAAGTATTCAGTTAAGAAACTCTTAACTGAATATCCAAAGTTTAGTTAGCTTGCTTTAGCTGTGGGGCTAGCTTGATGATCTGTTGGTATGCTTGCTATTTAGTGACTATGTGATGCTATCTGAATTTAAAGGATGCAGTGTTTATCATGTTGTTGATGATTTACTAGAGTGTTTGTGGTGGTTTGCAGCCAGTGCTTGTTCACTGCTACAATACCCTGCTTATGCTGATGATTAATTTTATGATGGCATGATCATGCTTAGCTTGAGCTTGCTAGGAATTGTCCAGTGATAATTTTCTGTTGATTAATATGAACTAAACCATGTTTCAGTGATGATTTGATTGCATCAAGCAATCCATGCTTGAGTACTCTGCTACTAGTGGCTTTGCTTTGCTTCCTATAGCATGTTATATATAACAGCAAGCAACTGCTATCATTAAAATGTGATTGTGGTACCTCCCTGTGAGGTGCACAATTATTTCTTGATGATTAGTTAGATGGCTACTGTTTTTGTGCTGCTGGTGCATGCTTTGGTGGCTTCTGATCAATGACTAAATCATCTTGTTGGCCATACTAAATTACTGATAAGAACATAACTATATGATAATTTTAGTCTAGCCAATGATGCATGGTCTGAGGCTTTATTCTTGGTGATGCATAGATAATTGTGTTTTTCTAACTAAAGCTTCCTATGATGATTATACAGAGCACTTCTCTGTAAGTCTGAGGAAATATACCCCAAAACCTCCTAAGTACTACACTTGGTAGAAGGGTTTGGTGGTGTGGGGTCTTTATCTTGCTGTTGGTCTTGTTTATGCAAGAACCTTGATTCTTGCCATGATTTGGTTCATGATATGCAATTTCTAAAGTATACCTTGATCCTGTGTTGGCTTCTATGGTTAGCTGGTTGTGATGTTGGTGATGCTCTTGCTTGAGCTTGATCAAGTGCTCCTGGTACTTGCTCTGCTCCTCCCCAGGTGGCTTTCCCTGCACCTCCTTGGTGCTTGGCACCTCCTTCTTGCCTGCACTGCACCTTCTTGGTGCTTGGCCTGCTTCTTGCTGCAACTTGATCTTGTTTAAGTGACCATGATTACTAAGCTTTGGCTGCTGGTTTGGTTTGGTGGTGATAATTCCCCCCTGATGCTCAGCTCATGAGCAGGGTGAATTGTGTGAGTGCTGCTGGCTGTGATTGCTCATAGTGATGTGTGTGATCTATGGTGTGAGATACTATGATGGTTGTGTTGCTTGTTGGTGGTGTTGCTGGTCGACTAGGGTTCCTTGGTCGACCAAATCCACTCATAGTGACCCTTTTATACTATCTCCTGTTCATTGGTGCCTTGACACCTCTATGCATGCATATGATGATTGAGCAGCTTGCTGGGCTGGCTTGCTTGCCCAGCCAGTTTGGTCCCTGGCTGATATTTTGGCTGGTGACTCATGGTGATAAGCTTGACTGTTGATGATTATCAACAGTGTTTCTTTTAATTTCTTACCGCCACTTGTATTACTGCCTTGTGGCATTTCCTCTTTGTGTATGCTTTTGTTTGCAGGTAATAAAGAAGAATAGAGAAGAAAGGAAAGAAAGAAAGAAGAAATATAGTCGTTTAGGATATCATCATCTAGATTCATTCCTGTAACTTTGTTTTTATTTCTTTTTATTTTTGTTCCTGGTTGTAACATTCCATCTATGCTATTCCATTTGTAATTATTCTTTTATTCTCTGAATTTTGTAAAGACAATGTATATTCTGTTGATAATCAATAAAGTCCAAGTTTTTCTTATTATAAATGTTTATCCTTTCTAAATGTTTCTTTTAAATTCAACTTCAATTTCATAATTCAAATTCAAGTTTTGAAATCATAATATATTCTTAAGTTTTTGTTAATGTGACGCCCCACCTTTGGATTAAGGCGGAACACCTGTGTTATGTGCTATTCCCTGGATCAATGATAGCACCACAGAACAAAATATAGTATTCATCACATAGTATCGAGATTACACGCAGATCCAGATACATAAGTCTCACGATTATTACAAGTTCCTTGGTCACATAGACCAACAAGGGTAAACAGAGTTCAACTTAAGCACAACGGAAATATAATAGTAGCGAGCCTCCATCTTCAGCATGCGCCACAGGCAGTCATGTTGGTATGTAGACTCGAGATCCTAACACTTCACTCCTCATCGGAAGAACCTGCACATTTGATTATGCAGCCCCAAGTATGGGGGTCAGTACAATGATGTACTGGCAATTGACACTTATTTGGTGGCAGTTGTGAAAGATCTAACTACATGCTATTTGGCTGGTGGATCTCTGGGCTTATTTTGCATAAAGCCAATTTTGTCCTATTTTAGTCAAGATTTTAATTTAAAGATTTTATTTTGAAGGGTTGAAGTAACCCCCAAATACTACATAGTTGCAAGTTATGTAGCACTGGGCGCAATTCAACAAAGTTGGAACCTCAGGCACCACCACCCCTTTGGAGTGTATGGTCCTTAGTTCCGGCCTAGGGTTTCTAGACAAAATTTTAATAATTCAGAATCGGTGATGAGATTATTCCGTACATTCCATGTCTAGAGACTCAATTGTCCATAACCGAGGACACGGCTAATCGATTAGATTTAAACACCTTGCAAGGGTTGTGCACTTTCACCTTACGATTCATTTTATGCCCATACATAAAATGAAACGAGACCTTTTAGAGGAGAGGGCAACTAACTGGCAAGATCCGCTCCCAACCTATAATTATTCTACCACCAACTTCTTGCACAAAGTTACACTCCCACATCTAATCAGTCAAGACAGAGCCCATAATGTCATAAGGCTGCACTGGAAGTACACTAAGCATGGAAGACATAGCCATCTCTTTGTTCCTGGGTGGCCAACCACAAGTGTACGCCCAGGCAGCAACTACACAAAGTGTAGCCCCAGGTCGCCACTCAACACCACCACCTTCATCAAACCAATCCACCCAGGTGTTTCATTTTAGTTGAAGTTCTTAACTTTTCACAAAACACTTTTCGAGTGGTCTTAGCATGGCATCAGTATTAACAAAAATATTTAGCATCCTAACAGGTGGGGTTTGAGGGATTTGCTACACACTACTAGGGTCTAAGCCTTTGATAAAACAGTTGAGTAAAACACCTATCATGCATACTACAAGAGGTGAATATACTAATGCATAAGTAAAATGGGTAGGGAACATGTGTGTCACTTGCCTTGGTAGCAGCTTGCACACTCACAACAGTTACAATAGTAGCCTTGCTCCTCTTCACAATCTATTCAATCCAAACAATCAAGCAATCAATAATCTATTTCTAATGACAATCATAGACATGTATGCATGCGTGCATGTATGCAGATGACATTTTAATTTCACACACTAAGTGAGTGTGTGCAATGGTTGTAAGGGTGGAACAAGAGGCTTTTGAAGATAAGTGTGATGTTAGAAATAAATAAATAACAAGGTATTAACAAAAGTGGTATTTGATGCATCAGGATAGTTCTTTAGAAAATTTAGTTCTGGTTGGAACTGTCCTGCAAAAATAAGTTGGAGCTACCACTGGTTGGGTGACAGTAACATGAAGCTACTGCAAGTGGTTTTACTCAAAAATAGTTTTTAGAAAACAATTGGTGAAGAAAAAGGTGATTTGAACAAATTTAACCATAGCAAGTTTGTGCACGTTTTAACTTTGAAAACTTTTGCTTCTGGTGTGCTCTAAATGTTCCAAGGATTCCATAGACTACAAATTTGTAGCATTTGGACTCACAGAACAAAAGTTATGAATTTATTTTGAATCCAAAGGGTTGATTCAGATCTATCAATGGATTCAAAAAGAACCCATAAAATAACAGGTTTTATTGGATCATTGGATTCTACACATTCCAAGGATTCCAACGAGGTCTCATTTGCAATTTTTGGTTAAGTATTTTATTTTCTATTGATTTTACAAGATCTGCAACAAAACAGGGATTCAAATTCGGATTTGAATTCGAATTGACTGGGTTTGACCGGGGGCTGGCTGGCCTGGGGCGACGTGGCGCGACGCCATTGGTCGATACCGATTCAGGATTTAAGGTCTAATCGTGGCCGTGCGATGCAGATCTGATGGCTGGGAGTGGAGAGGAACAGTGGAGGTGCTCACCGGCGAGACAAGTCCGGCGAGGTGGTATTGGAGCTCGTCGTCGGCGAGGTTCTGGCGAGCGGCGACGGCGATGAAGTAGCAGACGGTGTTCAGCAGACGACGGAGATCTCGAAAACGTGGCCTTCACTGACTGGAGCTTCCCGAGGCGACGGCGACGCGCGGCTGGAGTCGACGGCGGCTTCGGCAATCGTCGGCGTGCTCGAAAAGCTGCAGCAAAGGGCGAGGTAAAGGTGTCATTCGGTGCGCCAGAGAGAGGGAAGGGCGATAGGGGTTTTCGAGAGGGAAGGGGATGCTGAACCGCGTCGGAATCGGCGTTGCACGGCGGCAGCACCTGCGGGCTCCGGCGATGAAATTGGGCAGCCTGGCGGCTTCGTCTTCGGAGAGAAGAGGGAGGGGCGAGAGAGGGGAGTAGGGGCTTTATAGGGGGCGAGCATTGGTGGCCAGTTATGGCGTCAGTAACGCCGGGGAGTAACGCCGGCGGGCGTTACTGGGAGGGGGAGAGAGGGGAGGGTGATGACAGGTGGGGTCGGCTTGTCGGGGAGAGGGGGAGTGGGAGTTGGGTCGGTTCGGTTCGGGGGCGAGTTGGGCTGGCTGGTTCCCGGGGTCGGCCCAGTTGGGCTTATGGCCTCTTCTTTTTATTTTTTTCTTCTGCTTCCCCCTTTTCTTTTTATTCTATTTTCTGTTTTGTGTTTTGAATGAGTTCTCCCATTCAAAATTGAATAGATTTAAAGCTGACCACTTATGGTCCTTTAAAAGTGTGTTTAGAAGCTAAACCAGAGGTTTTTGTGGTAAGATGGAAAAAGAAAAATAATTTGTGAGAATTTAAATATAGGATCCAAATAAATAGGAAGTTAAGATTATCATCTTCCTACTATTTGGTTTTCAAGGAAATTTGCTAAAGGGAAAAAAATATAAGATAGCTCCATTACAATGGAGTTCATTTTAAAATACTTTCCTTCAGAAAACCTTTTGTATCTAAAATTTGGGGAAAAAGGGCATTTGAATAACATCCTTAGAAGGATAAGGTTCAAAAACTTTGGAAAAGACTTTGGTATGCTATATGCCATGAATGCATGATGAAAATTTTAAATCTTGAAAAATCTGGGTCGTGACAGACTAACCCCCTTAAGATGAAGCTCGCCCTCGAGCTTCGGAAAGGCTAGCAAATAGGTGTGGATGTTCTTCTCGAAGGGTATCTTCACGTTCCCATGTGGCTTCCTCTTCCGTGTGGTGATTCCACTGTACTTTGCAGAACTTGATGGTTTTGGTGCGTGTAGTTCTTTGTGCTGTCTCGAGTATCTTGATGGGTTTCTCCTCATAGGTCAAGTCACTTTCTAGTTGAACTTCTTCGAGGGGTACCGTATCATTCAACGGTGTTTCTGACATCTCTGGATGGCATTTCTTTAGCTGGCTCACGTGGAACACGTTATGCACGGCCGAGAGAATTTCGGGTAGTTCCAGTTCATAGGCTACTTCTCCTTTGCGGGATAGGACTTTGAATGGTCCTATAAATCTAGGTGCTAACTTACCCTTAATGCCAAATCTCTTAACACCACGAAGGGGTGACACTCTGAGATAAGCTCTGTCTCCAACTTCATAGATGATTTGTCTACGCTTGTTATCCGAGTAGCTCTTCTGACGGGATTGGGCGATCTTCAGTCTATCCTTGATCAATTTAACCTTTTCTTCAGCTTCTTGAATGATATCGGGTCCGAAGAAACTTCGCTCTCCTACACCACTCCATAGTAGGGGTGTAGTACATTTCTTGCCGTACAAGGCTTCAAATGGTGCCATCTCAATACTAGCTTGATAGCTGTTGTTGTAGGAAAACTCTGCGTAAGGCAAATTGTCATCCCAGCTAGACCCATAGTCTAGGGCGCATGCTCTCAGCATATCTTCCAAAATTTGGTTTACCCTTTCTGTTTGTCCATCTGTTTGCGGATGGAATGCTGTGCTGAATTCCAGCCTAGTTCCAAGTGATTCATGAAGTTGCTTCCAGAAGTGAGAGGTAAATTGGGTTCCTCTATCAGACACGATGCTTTTGGGAACACCATGGAGGCTTACTATCCTCTTCATGTAGATATCAGCTAGCTTTGCACTTGTGTAAGTGGTCTTTACCGGTATGAAATGAGCTACTTTGGTCAAACGATCGACTATAACCCAAATCGAATCATATCCCGACTTTGTGCGGGGTAACCCAGTTATGAAGTCCATACCAATTTGATCCCATTTCCAATCCGGCACCTTTAGTGGTTGAAGTAGTCCGGCTGGCTTTTGATGTTCAGCTTTCACTCTACTGCACACATCACATTTGGCTATATATTCGGCTATGTCTCCCTTCATATTGCTCCACCAAAATCTTTCTTTCAAGTCTAGGTACATCTTGGTATTTCCAGGATGAATCGAGTATGGGGTTTCATGGGCTTCTTGGAATATCAATTTTCTAATATCGGGATCATCAGGTACACAGACGCGTTTCTCAAACCAGATAGTTCCTTGTTCATCTTCGCTAAAGCCTTTAGCTTTGTCCTTCCTCATGTTTTCTTTGATCTTCTCAATCTCTTTATCTCCTTTCTGGGCTTGGCGTATTTTGTCCATCAGGGTTGGTTGCACTACTAGCGATGTTACGTGACCTTGCGGCACTACCTCCAGGCTGAGGTCTCTCAAATCCTTACACAGATCTTCTGGTAATACTTCTGTTGATAGACAGTTCACATAAGCTTTACGGCTTAGGGCATCAGCTACCACGTTTGCTTTACCGGGATGGTATTGCAAACTCAAGTCGTAATCTTTGATGAGTTCTAACCACCTTCTTTGTCTCATGTTGAGGTCCTTCTGAGTAAAGATGTACTTCAAACTTTTGTGGTCGGTGAATACTTCACATCTCTTTCCCAGCAAATAGTGTCTCCATATCTTCAAGGCGTGAACAACTGAAGCTAACTCAAGGTCATGAGTTGGATAGTTGAGCTCATGTTTCTTGAGTTGTCTAGAGGCATAGGCTGCTACTCTGCCATCTTGCATCAATACGCTTCCTAATCCTTGACGAGAAGCGTCGCAATACACCTGAAATTCCTTTTCTATATCTGGTAAGCACAGAATAGGTGCAGACACCAATCTCTTTTCAATTCTTGAAAACTGTTTTCACATGCTTCAGTCCATTCGAACTTCTTTTCTTTCTTCAACAACTCGGTCATTGGTTTAGCTATCTTTGAAAAGTTCTCAATGAACCTCCGGTAGTATCCGGCCAGTCCTAGGAAACTACGAATTTCTCCAACATTCTTGGGTGGTTCCCATTCAGTTACTGCGGTCACCTTGGCTGGGTCGACTGCAATTCCCTCCTTGGATATAATGTGTCCAAGAAATCCTACTTCATTGAGCCAAAACTCACATTTGTTGAATTTAGCATATAACTGGTGCTCTCTGAGTTTCTCCAGTATTGCACGTAAATGCTTTTCATGTTCTTCCTTGCTTTCGAGTAGACCAGTATGTCGTCAATGAAGACAACGACAAACTTATCTAGAAATTCCATGAACACTTTGTTCATCATGCTCATGAAGTATGACGGTGCATTGGTTAAACCAAAGGGCATCACCGTATATTCATACGAGCCATATCTAGTGACGAAGGCTGTCTTGGGAATGTCATGTTCTCTAATCTTGAGCTGAAAGTATCCAGATCTAAGGTCGATCTTAGAGAATACGCTAGCTCCTTCCAACTGATCAAACAAATCATTGATTCTTGGTAGTGGGTATTTGTTCTTGATGGTCACTTCGTTCAACGAACGATAGTCCATTACTAAACGTTGACTTTTATCTTTCTTCTCAACAAACAGAACTGGTGCTCCCCACGACGAGGAACTCTCTCTAATGAATCCTTTTCCTAACTGTTCTGCTAGTTGTTTCTTGAGTTCTTTCAACTCATCAGTGGACATAGGGTAAGGTCTCTTTGCTATTGGTCCTGTGCCAGGTAGCAGGTCAATGAGAAACTCTACATCTCTGTCAGGTGGCATTCCTGGTAACTCATCCGGGAACACATCGGGGTACTCGTTCACTATGTGCACTTTATCTAGGCTAACCCCCTTAAGATGGTTTAGCCTAATATCATTAAAATCCAGCTGGGATTTGTATCTAATTCTTCTTCCTTCCGGGGTTGTAAGTGTAATTGCTCTGTTCACACAGTCTATGACTCCTCCATAGGTAGTCATCCAATCCATGCCCAAGATTACATCTAAACCCTGGGAGTCTAGGATTACCAAATGGGTTGGAAACTTATATTTACCGATTTCCATAATCAGATCTCTGCAACCAGCGTTGACTATTAATTCTCCACCAGGGGAACTTACTTTAATGGTTCTTCCTATGTTTGTGGTAGGGAACCCGTTTTTGTTTGCAAAAGTCCTTGATATGAATGAATGCGATGCCCCAGTATCAAATAAGACTAATGCTGTAAATGAGTTGAGAGGAAACATACCCATCACTGCATCAGGTTCATTCATCACCTCCTCCACATTGAGGTGGTTCACTTGGCCCTTCTGGAATGGATTGGGCTTGGCAGGTTCAACGGTCTTGTTTTCTGGGCAGCTGGAGGAATAGTGACCATTCTTCTTGCACTTGAAGCAAGTGATGCTAGAGAGGTCCTTCTTGGGTTCAGTGTTGTGGCGATGCTGACCATTGTGTCCGCTGTTATGTCCACTGGAGCTATTTCCTTTGAATCCTCCGTTGTGCTTATGGCCGCTGAAGTGATTACCGTTTCCTTTGTTGAAACGATTCCCATGCTTGTGGAAGTTGCCATGACCACTGCTCTCGAATGAGTGGTGCTTCTTGTGGAATGGTTCCACATGGTTCTTGTTGTTACTGAACTTCCTTTTTCGGTTTTCCTCTTTCTTGATGTTGTTGTCCAGAGTGATGGCCTGATCAAGTAGAGACTGATAGTTTGGGGCATAGGCCACAGACAGGGGTATTTTGAGTTCTCCCTTAAGCCCACTGAGGAACTTTTCCTTCCTCTTTGCATCAGTATCAATGTCTTCAGGCGCATACCTGGATAGAGCACAGAAGTCATCCATGTATTCTTTCAGAGTTCTTCCACCCTGACGCAGACTGCGGAATTCTTCCTTCTTCACAGTCATAGTGCCCGAGGATATGTGGGCAGTGCGAAAGCCTTCTCTGAATGTGTTCCAGTCCAGATCATCTATAGGATGGGTAACCTGATATGTCTCCCACCACATTGCTGCGGGTCCTTCCAGTAAGTGAGCTGTGAAGCGCACCTTTTCAGCATCAGTGCACTCGCAGGTGGTCAGATCCTTGTTGACCGAACGCAGCCAGTCATCAGCTACTATTGGTTCCGTAGCAGATGAGAATTTGTTGGGTCTCAGCCTCAGAAACCTTGCCAATCTATCCACCTGGGGTGGGGGTGGCGGTGGTGGTGGCGGAGGGTTATTATTGTTGTTATTGTTGTTTGCATTCGTCTGGAAGAACTGGGTCATCATTTGCATCAGCTGGGCCTGAGCTGCCACTAGTTGCTGAATTGCCGTATTGGTGTCATTGCTGTTGTTTCCATCATTGTCATTGCTGTTCGGTGCACGTCGTGGAGGCATCTGAGGTAGGGTATAGCATAGATAAGTATTAGACAGATAAAGCTAAAGGAGTAAATATCCTACCCATGCACAATACAACAAGCCAACCACAAACAATAAACAAGCATTCAACCATTGATTTTAAAAGCTTTAAAACTTTGAAGCGTACGACTTGACAAGCTTAGAAGTAAGTACTAAGAGTTCGATAAAGTAACGATCAACGGTACTGTCATACCAACACGGTAAGACAATACAAACGTGCTATCACAAACGATACAAAAGGCGGTGGCGGTCAACTAGCCTCTCGTAACCCTCTTGAGGCATGAGAGGGGTAGAGGTTATCGACGTTCTGCCTTCTTGAGTTCTCTCAGTGCCTTGGCTTCCCATTCCTCATAGGATAGACCATCACTAGGGGAATACACGAGTCTCTCCTCGGGATCCTCTTCTTCCTCGGATTCTTCTTCCTTCTTACTTGCTTCTAACTCTGCAAGCTTCATCTTTAGCTTCTCATTTTCAGATTTCAGCTCATTGTTAGCTTCCTCAATTTGCTTCTTCTCATCTCCCAATTTCTGTAAGTTGTCATACTGTAGCAGTACTGTCTTCTCCAGAAGATGGGACCAGATGTCATCTTGGAGGATTTTCCCGCCTAACTGCAAGGGTCCTTCAACAATCTTGAGCTTGTTCTCCAGTTGGGTCTTCTTATCATCCAACATTATGAGAGCTGATTCAGTCTCCATGATCTTCTTGGTGGTGAGATCCATGAGATCTCTAAACTGATCCTGGTTGATAATTTGCTTCTTCAGCATGTCTTCCAGATTGACTGTGCAGCGCTCCCTCTCAGTGAGGTAGCCTCTCAGAAGGGAGTGGAACTCCTGGCCTCGACGATCCACTACATGCCCTCCAACAGATCGCTCTCCAATCATCCCATAAGCTGAGGGACGTGGGATGTGAGCTCTGTACTTGTGGCGTATGCGGGCGATGGCGCCTTGCATGGCAATCTCCACCGAATACCTCCAGTCCACATATGCTTCGGTGTACTCCATTGTGGACTCTCCTTCTTCATCAAGTCTACCTTGGATAGTAGTTTGGATTAACCACTTCTCCAGACCATACTCCTTGTACTGCATCTTCCCACAGAAAACCGGTGGTGGTATCTGGAGCTGGGTGGCGAGGTCTAGTAGCACCTCCGAGAAAAGGTAATCTCCCTCACCAGCTACCACTCTCTCATCGTAGGTGTCCATCTACAGTATTTTGAAAAGAAGAGGGAACGATCAGAACAAGAAGAGAAATACAAGTAAGAATGAAATGGTTAAGACAATAAGATCATGATTATTTGTTTAGCATCTTAAAATAAAACTTGGGTCCTAAGGTTTTCCAATCCTAGGGTCTCGATCCTACAGGCAACACTATGCTCTGATACCATTTTGTGACGCCCCACCTTTGGATTAAGGCGGAACACCTGTGTTATGTGCTATTCCCTGGATCAATGATAGCACCACAGAACAAAATATAGTATTCATCACATAGTATCGAGATTACACGCAGATCCAGATACATAAGTCTCACGATTATTACAAGTTCCTTGGTCACATAGACCAACAAGGGTAAACAGAGTTCAACTTAAGCACAACGGAAATATAATAGTAGCGAGCCTCCATCTTCAGCATGCGCCACAGGCAGTCATGTTGGTATGTAGACTCGAGATCCTAACACTTCACTCCTCATCGGAAGAACCTGCACATTTGATTATGCAGCCCCAAGTATGGGGGTCAGTACAATGATGTACTGGCAATTGACACTTATTTGGTGGCAGTTGTGAAAGATCTAACTACATGCTATTTGGCTGGTGGATCTCTGGGCTATTTTGCATAAAGCCAATTTTGTCCTATTTTAGTCAAGATTTTAATTTAAAGATTTTATTTTGAAGGGTTGAAGTAACCCCCAAATACTACATAGTTGCAAGTTATGTAGCACTGGGCGCAATTCAACAAAGTTGGAACCTCAGGCACCACCACCCCTTTGGAGTGTATGGTCCTTAGTTCCGGCCTAGGGTTTCTAGACAAAATTTTAATAATTCAGAATCGGTGATGAGATTATTCCGTACATTCCATGTCTAGAGACTCAATTGTCCATAACCGAGGACACGGCTAATCGATTAGATTTAAACACCTTGCAAGGGTTGTGCACTTTCACCTTACGATTCATTTTATGCCCATACATAAAATGAAACGAGACCTTTTAGAGGAGAGGGCAACTAACTGGCAAGATCCGCTCCCAACCTATAATTATTCTACCACCAACTTCTTGCACAAAGTTACACTCCCACATCTAATCAGTCAAGACAGAGCCCATAATGTCATAAGGCTGCACTGGAAGTACACTAAGCATGGAAGACATAGCCATCTCTTTGTTCCTGGGTGGCCAACCACAAGTGTACGCCCAGGCAGCAACTACACAAAGTGTAGCCCCAGGTCGCCACTCAACACCACCACCTTCATCAAACCAATCCACCCAGGTGTTTCATTTTAGTTGAAGTTCTTAACTTTTCACAAAACACTTTTCGAGTGGTCTTAGCATGGCATCAGTATTAACAAAAATATTTAGCATCCTAACAGGTGGGGTTTGAGGGATTTGCTACACACTACTAGGGTCTAAGCCTTTGATAAAACAGTTGAGTAAAACACCTATCATGCATACTACAAGAGGTGAATATACTAATGCATAAGTAAAATGGGTAGGGAACATGTGTGTCACTTGCCTTGGTAGCAGCTTGCACACTCACAACAGTTACAATAGTAGCCTTGCTCCTCTTCACAATCTATTCAATCCAAACAATCAAGCAATCAATAATCTATTTCTAATGACAATCATAGACATGTATGCATGCGTGCATGTATGCAGATGACATTTTAATTTCACACACTAAGTGAGTGTGTGCAATGGTTGTAAGGGTGGAACAAGAGGCTTTTGAAGATAAGTGTGATGTTAGAAATAAATAAATAACAAGGTATTAACAAAAGTGGTATTTGATGCATCAGGATAGTTCTTTAGAAAATTTAGTTCTGGTTGGAACTGTCCTGCAAAAATAAGTTGGAGCTACCACTGGTTGGGTGACAGTAACATGAAGCTACTGCAAGTGGTTTTACTCAAAAATAGTTTTTAGAAAACAATTGGTGAAGAAAAAGGTGATTTGAACAAATTTAACCATAGCAAGTTTGTGCACGTTTTAACTTTGAAAACTTTTGCTTCTGGTGTGCTCTAAATGTTCCAAGGATTCCATAGACTACAAATTTGTAGCATTTGGACTCACAGAACAAAAGTTATGAATTTATTTTGAATCCAAAGGGTTGATTCAGATCTATCAATGGATTCAAAAAGAACCCATAAAATAACAGGTTTTATTGGATCATTGGATTCTACACATTCCAAGGATTCCAACGAGGTCTCATTTGCAATTTTTGGTTAAGTATTTTTTTTCTATTGATTTTACAAGATCTGCAACAAAACAGGGATTCAAATTCGGATTTGAATTCGAATTGACTGGGTTTGACCGGGGGCTGGCTGGCCTGGGGCGACGTGGCGCGACGCCATTGGTCGATACCGATTCGGGATTTAAGGTCTAATCGTGGCCGTGCGATGCAGATCTGATGGCTGGGAGTGGAGAGGAACAGTGGAGGTGCTCACCGGCGAGACAAGTCCGGCGAGGTGGTACTGGAGCTCGTCGTCGGCGAGGTTCTGGCGAGCGGCGACGGCGATGAAGTAGCAGACGGTGTTCAGCAGACGACGGAGATCTCGAAAACGTGGCCTTCACTGACTGGAGCTTCCCGAGGCGACGGCGACGCGCGGCTGGAGTCGACGGCGGCTTCGGCAATCGTCGGCGTGCTCGAAAAGCTGCAGCAAAGGGCGAGGTAAAGGTGTCATTCGGTGCGCCAGAGAGAGGGAAGGGCGATAGGGGTTTTCGAGAGGGAAGGGGATGCTGAACCGCGTCGGAATCGGCGTTGCACGGCGGCAGCACCTGCGGGCTCCGGCGATGAAATTGGGCAGCCTGGCGGCTTCGTCTTCGGAGAGAAGAGGGAGGGGCGAGAGAGGGGAGTAGGGGCTTTATAGGGGGCGAGCATTGGTGGCCAGTTATGGCGTCAGTAACGCCGGGGAGTAACGCCGGCGGGCGTTACTGGGAGGGGGAGAGAGGGGAGGGTGATGACAGGTGGGGTCGGCTTGTCGGGGAGAGGGGGAGTGGGAGTTGGGTCGGTTCGGTTCGGGGGCGAGTTGGGCTGGCTGGTTCCCGGGGTCGGCCCAGTTGGGCTTATGGCCTCTTCTTTTTATTTTTTTCTTCTGCTTCCCCCTTTTCTTTTTATTCTATTTTCTGTTTTGTGTTTTGAATGAGTTCTCCCATTCAAAATTGAATAGATTTAAAGCTGACCACTTATGGTCCTTTAAAAGTGTGTTTAGAAGCTAAACCAGAGGTTTTTGTGGTAAGATGGAAAAAGAAAAATAATTTGTGAGAATTTAAATATAGGATCCAAATAAATAGGAAGTTAAGATTATATCTTCCTACTATTTGGTTTTCAAGGAAATTTGCTAAAGGGAAAAAAATATAAGATAGCTCCATTACAATGGAGTTCATTTTAAAATACTTTCCTTCAGAAAACCTTTTGTATCTAAAATTTGGGGAAAAAGGGCATTTGAATAACATCCTTAGAAGGATAAGGTTCAAAAACTTTGGAAAAGACTTTGGTATGCTATATGCCATGAATGCATGATGAAAATTTTAAATCTTGAAAAATCTGGGTCGTGACAGTTAATCCATTTCATCCCTTTCCCATAAGCAATTGATCAAAAGAGGTCATGTCAAATTCTTTCGCACTTCGAGAGTTCACCATTCCCCCTCGAAGAGAGACTCGATCCCCCTTAGGTTTTAGTGATAAAAGTGCGAAAAAATCCCGTAATTTTAGATGCTATGCACAAAAGCCCTCTATTCTACCCCGGAGTTGTCCTATATGCTGGGATATTATAGACTTCCCCCCTTAACATAAACTTTGTCCCTAAGTTTGGGGTAAGGTGTACCTGAAGAATTCTGGATAGGCTGTCCTTAGATCTTCTTCCTTTTCCCAGGTAGCTTCTCTTTCCGGGTGATGTTTCCATTGCACTTTGCAATATTTGATAGCCCTATTATGGAGTGGCTTCCAGTTTTCTGCCAAAATCTTTGACGGCTCTTCAACATAGGTCAAATCCGCTTGTAGTTCCACGTCTTCATAGGATATGGTTTCCTCCGGTGTCTTCATACACTTTCAAAGTTGTGAAGCATGAAACACATTATGAACCTTGGATAGCTGTTTTGGTAGTTCCAACTCAAAGGCTACTCCACGGCTTTAACTTAGAATCTTGAAAGGTCCAGTGTATCTTGGGCTGAGTTTTCCCTTGACTCCAAAACGATGTACTCCCTTCATTGGACTAACCCTGAGATAAACTATGTCCCCAACTTGAGGTTCACATGTCCTCCTCTTTAAATCTGCATAGATCTTCTGCCTACTTTGAGCAATTTTCAATCGATCTCGGATGATGTCGATGGCATGTTGCCTTTCCTTAACATAGTCCGGATGGAATTCCTTACTGGCTCTAGTTTCATACCAGCAGATGGGTGATCAGCACTTTCTTCCATAGAGTGCTTCAAATGGTGCCATTTGGATGCTACTTTGGTAACTGTTGTTGTATGAAAATTCTGCCAGTGGTAGATGTTCTTCCCACGATCCTCCAAAATCCAACGCACATGCTCTAAGCATATCCTCCAAAATCTAATTGGTTCTTTCTGTTTCTCCTCCTGTCTGTGGGTGATAAGCAGTACTAAAGTATAACTTGGACCCTAGAGCTTCATGTAACTGCTTCCAGAAAGGTGAAGTGAATACGGACCCTCGGTCCGATACTATTGTCTTCGGCACTCCGTGTTTGCTCACAATTTCTTGAACATATAGATTTACTAATTTCTCTCCGGAATCCTTTTGATTAACGGCCAAGAAATGTGCACTTTTAGTTAGTCTGTCCACAATAACCCAAATCATGTCCTTTTTCTTCAGTGTCAATGGTAATCCTATGATAAAATCCATTCCAATTTCTTCCCCTTTCCACTCTGGAATATTCAATGGTTGCATAAGTCCAGCGGGACTTTGATATTCCACTTTCACTCTTTGACAAGTATGGCATTCAGACACGAACTTGGCTATCTCTCGCTTCATGTTGTTCCACCAGAATAGTTCTTTAAGATCCATGTACATGTTTGTACTCCCCGGATGTATTGAATACAGAGTTTCATGTGCCTCCTTGAGTATTGACTCCTTGATTTCCGGTATATCCGGCACACATAACCTGTTATGAAAAACCAAAGTGATTTAAAATTACCTAAACGAAACTCAGACGGTCTCCCCTCTTCAATTTTGCGAATCTCTTCCGCAATGAATGAATCTTCACCTTGTCATCGGAATATTGTGTATTTGAGATCGCTTTGTCGTTCTTCCATCACCTTCATGGTAGACAAGCTACCCAAAGATTTCACTTCCAGACATTGAATTTCTAACCTTTCCAAATCCATAAGCAATTCCTTAGGAAGTTCTCGGCTCATTGGTTGAGTATCTGTGCTCTTCTTGCTTAATGCGTCGGCTACCACATTAGCCTTCCTTGGTGTATAGTTGATGGTCAAATCATAGTACTTGATCAATTCTAACCATCTTCGTTGTCTCATATTCAATTCTTTCTGAGTGAAGAAATACTTGAGACTCTTGTGATCCGTATAGAGTTCACACTTAGCTCCATACAGAAAATGCCTCCATCCTTTCAATGCAAACACCACGGCTGCTAGTTCAAGATCATGAGTTGGATAGTTAACCTCATGCGGTCATAATTGCCTTGACCCATAAGTGATAACCTTTTTGTCTTGCATCAACACACACCCAAGTCCATTCTTGGATGCATCACAATATACCGTGTAGTCCTTGCCGGTTTCTGGTACGGCTAACAAAGGTGCGGTGGTTAATTTCTCTTTAAGTGTCTGAAAACTTGCCTCACACTCTTCTGACCAAACAAACAGTGTATCCTTCCGGAGCAACTTTGTCATTGGTCCAGCAATCTTGGAGAATCCTTCAATAAACCTTCTGTAGTACCCTGCCATTCCCAGAAATCCTCTAATCTGCTTGACATTCTTTGGTGCTTCCCATTCCAGAACAGATGCTACTTTGCTTGGATTTACTGCTATGCCCTCCTTGCTAATCACATGCCCGAGAAACTCCACTTGATCCAACCAAAATTCACACTTACTAAACTTGGCATATGATACATCTCAAACGTATCTATAATTTTTGATGCTCCATGCTTGTTCTTACACCATTTGCTTAGTGTTTCGTTACACTTCGTGACGTTTTTATGCGATTTCCGGAACTAACCTATTGACAAGATGCCACAGTGTAGGTTCCCTGTTTTCTGCTGTTTTTGTGTTTCAAAAAAGCTACACAGGAAATATTCTCGGAATTGGACGAAACAAGTTCGGAAACTCCTATTTTTCCCGGACGGAGGACGAGGACCAAACGGGAGCCGGAGAGGGGCTAGAGGCTGGCCACACCACAGGAGGGCACGGCCCAGCCCCTGGCCGCGCCCACCCATGGTGAGCCCGCCTAGGCCACCTCCTAACAATGCCCCTTCGCCTATAAGAAGCCTCCCGACGGAAAACCCTAAAGGAATCGGCGTTTTTCCCAGAACAGTTCCGCAGCGCCGCCGATGTCGAAGACAAATTTTGGGGGACAGAAGTGCGATGACCTAGCATACCACTGCATGTTGTAGTACACAAGTCGTTGATATAATACTTATGAAACTCCATTCCACAAATATTACATCCCTCAGAGTGGTACAACAGAAACATTGCGGGTCCACATACAAACTTTTATTATTACAAGCCCAAATATACAACAACTTCGAGGTCCTCTTAGGTTCATCGAGGATACCCCATTGACTCACAACTTACAGTACCTGTTCTGAATAACTGAAAGTACAACTAAGAACTAAGGTAGCTCAGCAACTTATTTAGTAGTGTTTTAGGTTGCTCGGCTAAACTAACGGTACTATCTCGTCTACTGCTCGGCTTCCTCTTCTGCACCATAGACGATCTTGTAATCTTCACCTTCTACACCACTTGACAGATCTGGCTCCTCATAGAAGATCTCCTCCTAGGTTGCATTCGCGTAGAGAGCCTCCTCCTCCTGGTCTTCAGAGTCTAAGCAAGGGTTAAGAGGGAGTGGGGTGAGTAACGAGCGTTACCCAGCAAGTTCATTTAAAAGGGACAAGTGTTTGATGCACTAGCTACGACCATAGATCAATGATCACAGGTCATGTAGGTTTTCATAAACATTACTTCAAGAGATTGCTTTTATTTTGAAAACTATGCCCGACAGCCTTCACAGGTTGACTAGAACTTCATGGAGTCCCTTTCCTGCTGTGTTCGCAGTTCCTTCCCGGAACAAGGAGTGACAAGCCACAATTCATACACTCTGCAGAGGTGCGTTGCTTTACCCATAAGAGATCAAAGCCTTGTTGCACAACCGGGCGATCTTTCCCGTCCATACACTTTGGTATGGGGCCCAGTCATTGATCCAAGCCAATCACTACCCTTCTCCGCGACCTCGCATGCCCACCCTTTTGCTTCGCTCAGGCCACGGTAAGCCCCGAATTACGGCATAGCCCACGGCGAGCCCCGAATTAACGCCCGAACCCCACAATCCATCATAGACACCAGGTACCGGGGGAACTTAGGGGTCCCACCCTTTGTCGCCAGGCCATGGCCAAGTCCGAATTACATCCTGACTCTCCGGTAAGGTACGTCCGTTGACATGCGAAAGGAAGAAGAACTAGCTGACTTTCCCGTCCCATTCCAGGTCTTATGGTTAACGCATAATTTATGGCACAAGAATCACTGGCGACATTTGTTATTAATCCTAGGTTTTACTTTGCCATGCAAATGGAACCTCCACCACCACAATCATACCATGGTTCCATTTGCCAGCCCTCCTAGGTTATCACCACTCGGGTCGATAACCAACTTGAAGGAAATATGCCCTAGAGGCAATAATAATATTGTTATTATCATATTTCTTGTTCATGATAATGTTTATACTCCATGCTATATTTGTATTAAGCGGAAACATTAATACTTGTGTGGTTTATGAACAACACCGTGTCCCTAGTACGCCTCTACTAGACTAGCTCATTGATTAATGATGGTTAAGGTTTCCTAACCATAGACATGAGTTGTCAATTAATAATGAGATCATGTCATTAGGAGAATGATGTGATGGACAGACCCAAATAAAGCACAGCAATTAGATCGTGTCATTGTGTTCATCTTTGCGAAGCTTTTCCTATGTCATGTATTGTGTTCCTTAGACCATGAGATAATGCAACTCCCTAGTATCGGAAGAAAGCTTTGAGGTCATCAAATGTCATCCTATGAAAGGGTGATCATAAAGGTGTCTTTCAGGTGATCGGAAAGTACTTGTTGGGTTGCATGTATCGAGATGGAATTTGTCCCTCCCAAGTCGGAGAGATATACTTCGGGCCCACTCGGTAATCAATATCAACATCGCTTGCAAGCACGTGGTTAAGGAGTTAATCACAAAGTGATATCGGATTACAGAACGAGTAAAGTACTTGCTGTGAACGAGATTGAACTAGGTATGGCGATACCGACGATCGAATCTCGGGCAAGTAAAATATCGCGAGACGAAGGGAATACATATACGGGATTAATTGAATCCTGGCATCGTGGTTCATCCGATATGATCATCGATGAATATGTGGGAGTCAATATGGGTTTCCAGATCCCGCTATTGATTATTGATAGAAGATCATGTCTGCATATTCTCGAACCCGTAGGGTCACACACTTAACGTGCATCGACGCTAGGATAGACTGGATAATTGGTTATTGAGTTTTTTCGTTCGGAGTCTCGGATGAGATCCCAGACATCACGAGAGTTTCCGGAATGGTCCGGAGAATAAGATTCATATAATGGAAAGCAGTTTTTGGGTTTCGGAAAGGTTCTGGACTTTTTCGGTAGAGTACCGGAATGTTCTAGAAAGTTCCGAAGGGCTCCATGGTGGGGCCCACATGCCCCAAAGGGTCCACATGGACCAAAGGGTGATGCCTACATGGGCCTGGTCGTCCATGCCCACTTGTCCTATGAGGCCAAGGGCAAAACCCTAGGGTTTTCTTATGGGCCAAGGCAAAGGAAACTTAGGGGGCAAGTTTTCTCCCTGGGGCCACCGGCTTGACTTGGAGGCTAAGGCAGCCCCCTTGGCCGCCCCCCTTGACCTATTTAAAGGGGAGGGGAGGGCTGGGGCGTGCTCACCTAAAAACCCTAGCCGCCGGCCTAACTGCTGCCCTCCAATCTCTCTCTCTCGCGACTGTGCGTAGGCGAAGCCCTGCCGCAGAAACTCTCCACCATAAGCACCACGCCGTCATGCTGCAGATCCAATCTATCTCTCCACCATACTTGCTGGACCAAGGAAGGAGGAGATGTCGCTGCACCGTACGTGTGCATCTCTCGGAGGCGCCGCCACTTGCGGCGTAGGATCGGATCGGATCGCGGGGAGGAGACGGCTAGTACGACTACATCATCCACGTTCTGTTGAACGTTTCCGCTGTGCGATTTCTTCAAGGGTATGAAGATCTCATCTACCTCTCTCGTTGATTACATCTCCTAGATTAGATCTTGGCTTTCTTGTTCGCATCCGTAGGAAATTTTTTGATTTACTATGCTGCGAAACCCTTCAGTGGTATCAGAGCCAGGTCTATGCGTAGATGTGTTTCACGAGTAGAACGCAACATGCTTGTTGCGGGCGTTGATGTTTTCTATTGCAAACCTCTTTGTTTTGTATTTCTTATGGCGCGGCATAGTGAGATCGAAGCAGTCCAGGCCAACTTTACGCGACCTCGTTCGCGAGACCGGCTCCGCACTTGACGTGTGGCTTGTTCCACACTTGCGGCTGGTGGATGCCAGTTTCTCTCACTATAGTAGTCATGAGATTTACAACGGATGTTAGCAACCATAATATCACCGTTGTGGCTTTCCGTAGGTAAGAATCGTTCTTAACTTGTAACTCCCATAAGCCACGTAAAACATGCAACAACAAAGTAGAGGCGTCTAACTTGTTTTTGCAGGGAGTGTTTTGTGATATGGTATGGCCACAAGATGTGATGTGATATATGTGATGTATGCAATGATCATGTTTTGTAATTTTTCACGACTTGCATGTCGATGAGTTCACAACCGGCAGGAGCCATATGGTTGTCTTTATAATTGTGTATGACCTGCGTGTCAACTTCTTATACGCCATGTAATAGCTTTACTTTATCGCTAAGTAGTTAGCAATAGTTGTAGTTGCTATTCGTGGTGGAGGCAATCATGGTGGAGTGATGGAGATCATGCCGGCGCACACAAGATGGAGATCATTGCGCGGAGATTGGCTATACCATGTCACATAAAATTATATGCATGTGATGTTTATCCTTTTATGTATCTTATTATGCTCTGATCGCGATGGTAGCATTATAAGATGATTCCTCACTTAAAGATCAAGATAAAATTGTGTTCTCCCCTCGTATGCGCCATTGCGAAAGTTCGTCGTGTTCAAGCATCTCGTGATGATCGGGTGCTATAAACTCTACGTTCACATACAACGGGTGCAAGCCAGTATTTGCACATGTAGAGATACTTGGGTTTGACTTGACGAGCCTAGCATGTACAGACATGGCCTCGGAACACACGGACCGAAAGGTCAAGCATGAGTCATATGGATGATATGATCAACATGTTGATGTTCACCATTAAAGCTACACCATTCACGTGATGATCGGTCTCGGTGTAGTGAATTTGGATCATGCTTCACTAAACAACTTTGAGGGATGTTGAATTTAGTGGGAGTTCATTAGTAATTTGATTAACTTGAACTAATTATCTTGAAATAAATCTTGTTGTATTTGCATAAGTCGTTGTAGTCTTTGGCACCGTTTCCCACCAAACCTTAGCTTAATTGAGTTAAAAGAACTATAGAATTCTGGATAATCACTTTACGGTCTAGTACCGTTTAGTTAGAATGTCAAGAGTAAGGATTAAGTCTTATTGCAAACTTTAGCAAACCTCACTTGCTCCATACGATTTAATAAGTTGTATTAATCTAAGAGCAATGATTCAAGTTTAGTATCTAAAGATCATATGTTTGCCTTCATGATAAATTGATCTTCAAAATTGTTTGAGAATCAAAGTGATCATCGAGCTGAAAGAATTGTTTCAGAAACAAACAAGAAGTGAAAGATATTTGATATCTAAAACTTTGATTGTTTGCAAAATGATGAAGTATAATTTAGTAAAAGAACATATGCTCATATTGTATGAATATATGTGAAGATTGAAGATGCTAGGCGTCCCGATCACCCAAAAGTTTGGGAAACTAATATTATACTTGCATTTGTCCTTAAGAGCTATAGTAGTTTCATCATGAAAGATGTCATGATAGGACGAATGAAAAGGTATCGGCTAAATTGTTTTGCTATACCAAAAGAATACTAAAGAATGGAATCCGGAAGAATACCAATCATATGATGATGGCGATCCACTTCAAAGTGCAAAATCCATGGCTATTAGTATTTGACTAACATCCTTTGGACTATGTGTCAAATGATTGACGCCACTATTGATGTTGATAGATTCTTCTAAATAGGAGAGGAAACGCTAAATAGGATCTGCAAAAAAAAATATTTGGTAGAAAAGGAAAAGACTGGAAATGTCCAGCTCAGGTATATAAATGATATACATGTTATAGATGTATTCCTTGCTAGTACATAATTCTTGGGTATTGGATACTAGATTGTTGGTATGAAATGTCATACAAAGCAACAATACAAGAACTATGATGGCCTAACTAACTAGCAAAAGAATATGGTAACAATGCGCATCGAGAAACAAATAAATGTGTTATTGTGTTTTTCGTCGGCATAAAACCTAGCCTTCTAGATATGTTAAGAACTTAATAATTGTTATTTTGTTCTAGTATTATGAGAGCAATGGTTGTTCAAATTATTACCGTCTTCCATAATCGATGCATAGATTATTATTATCTTGTTGGTGAAATAGACATTTATAACACTGATGCTTAAGGTCGCAAGACAAAACAAATTTCACTTATATGTGACACCGCCGTTTAAGTCATATTGGAAACAAAACATGAAAGAAATTCTATATTGATAGATTTTCGAGTCATTTGATTTTGAATTGATTGACGCTTGTGAGACTTTTCCTAAAGATGATTAAACTCTGTTCGTGGGCCATAGAAAGAACAAGCGACTAACTACATGGAGATCGTACATGTTGATGTATGTAGTTCATGTGTGAAGTCGAGCGTGGTGTATTTTCTATTTCATCAATGACTCGAATAGATGTACGGTATATCTACTTGATGAGATAGAAGTATGAAATTGTTCAATTTATGAAGTGAAAATTGTTGTAACAAGAATATTCGAGTTGAATGATTAGATCATAAAGAAGAATATTTGAGTTACAAGTTTAGCAAACATCTAAGAGTTAGGGGAATTGTTCCACAAACTTGCATCGTGATAAACACCATAGGAATATGGAGTTTTTGATGGATGTAATCAAACCTTGTTTGACATGGTTAGATCAATGATGAAATAAACTACCAATATAATTTGTGGATTATGCTTTAGAGACTACCGCTTTTCACTGAATAGAGTGCCATCATAATCTGCCGAAATGACACCAAACAACTTATAGTTGTCTTTTCTTGAATTTTGGTATGCAAGGCATATGTGTAAAATGTTTACAACCAAAATCGGATTAGTAAGTCTTTGTAGGTTATCCCAAAGAATGTCGATGGGTATTCCTTCTATTATGAACCCAAACACATAGTGATTGTCACTAAAAGAAGTGAATTTCTTATGAAGGAGTTTCTCGCGAAAGGTTTAAGTGGGAGGAAGATAGAACTTGATGAGGTTATTGAATCTGAGCAAGATGATCAGAGTAGCGCAGCACCAGAAAATGTTCTGGAAGCGGCAACTACATTCATAGCTCACGCGTCTACAATATGTTGTAGTCACTGCATCGAAGTTCCTATTTAACCAAGTTGGTCGTAATCAAATAGCAAGATTTGAGGACGAGATATTATTAGATAATAGTAACCAACAATATACAAAGAAGCGATGATGGGCCCTGACTTCGTCATATGGATTATTCGAGCAACAATTACATATTGAGATATGATAGTTGAATAAATGACATGACCCAATGGGTTTTGTTGATTCAAAGGTTGCTAGATATGTATGCAAACTTCTATGGTAGAAGTAAGCATAGCGAAGTTGGAATCTTCAATGATGAAAATGTTAAAGTGTTAATTTCATCAAGATATTTGAAGATGCTTGTATTACAAGAAAGTAAGTGGGAGCGCTCAGATATATTTCTAATGCTTTATGTAGGTGACATATCGTTTATTGGAAATAATGTGTTTTTCTTGATATTGTTAAGTTTTCATTAAAATTAGTTTTTGATGAAAGACTTAGGTAAAACCAGAATATTAAGCATCAATGTCTATGCAGATAGATTGAGGCACTAATATAGTTTTGCCAGAGTACATAGATGAAATATTGAATTTGTTCAATATGGAAACAATAAGAACGGTTCTTGTTGCATGGAAGAGGTTGGAGCAAGAATCAATTGTTTTGACACTTGATGAGTGAAACCACAAGAATGATTTTATCAATCTTGTATACCATGATATGTAGATCCAGATGTGTCCAATGCTCTAAAGGTTATAGCATTCATATGATGATCGTTGGACAATAGTAAAGATATTCTTATGCACTTTCGAAGAAGTAAGAATATGTTCTGTATGCAGAAGTGACAAATGGTTCATTGCAATGAGTTACATTGGCTTTGTCACACATACAAGTAAAATTTTATCTCAATTTTTAAGCTATTTGTTTTGAGTTAGAAGGTGGCATAATAAGATGGAAGAAAGTTCCATGATGACTTGGATGAGTTCCAATGTTAATATTGTGGCGGACACTGCAACGAGGGCTAAGTATATAATCGCTTTAGAAGCGGCATAAAAGATGCAAAGTAGATAGTGATAATCCAACTTATTTGTGGCACTGTCGTTCAGGTCATATTGGCGTAAAACGCATGAAGAAACTCCATTCTGATGGACTTTTGGAGTCTCTTGATTTTGAATCATTTGACACGTGCGAGCCGTGCCTCATGGGCAAGATGATCAAAACCCTGTTCTCCGGAATAATGGAGCGAGCAACGGACTTGTTGGAAATCATACATACCGATGTGTGCGGACCAATGAGTATTTCGACGCACGGTGGATATCGCTATTTTTCTAAGTGTGCTAGTACTATGTAGTTCTATTGTATGACAATAGTGACAACATAGTCTCGGCCAAGATACAAAGATCTCACCAGAAGACCAAGTTTATACGATGCCATCTCATGTCAAGATGAATAATGCGTGATGACGCAAAAGATATGCAAATACAAACGGACCTGAAAGTGTCAGACCCGTAGATAAGGTTTACCACGTGCAACGCGTATGAGTAACACCGGAATGCCATAGGTGTTGAATGCGCAAGTATTGACTAGATTATTGACTCTAGTGCAAGTGGGAGACTGAAGGAAATATGCCCTAGAGGCAATAATAATATTGTTATTATCATATTTCTTGTTCATGATAATGTTTATACTCCATGCTATATTTGTATTAAGCGGAAACATTAATACTTGTGTGGTTTATGAACAACACCGTGTCCCTAGTACGCCTCTACTAGACTAGCTCATTGATTAATGATGGTTAAGGTTTCCTAACCATAGACATGAGTTGTCAATTAATAATGAGATCATGTCATTAGGAGAATGATGTGATGGACAGACCCAAATAAAGCACAGCAATTAGATCGTGTCATTGTGTTCATCTTTGCGAAGCTTTTCCTATGTCATGTATTGTGTTCCTTAGACCATGAGATAATGCAACTCCCTAGTATCGGAAGAAAGCTTTGAGGTCATCAAATGTCATCCTATGAAAGGGTGATCATAAAGGTGTCTTTCAGGTGATCGGAAAGTACTTGTTGGGTTGCATGTATCGAGATGGAATTTGTCCCTCCCAAGTCGGAGAGATATACTTCGGGCCCACTCGGTAATCAATATCAACATCGCTTGCAAGCACGTGGTTAAGGAGTTAATCACAAAGTGATATCGGATTACAGAACGAGTAAAGTACTTGCTGTGAACGAGATTGAACTAGGTATGGCGATACCGATGATCGAATCTCGGGCAAGTAAAATATCGCGAGACGAAGGGAATACATATACAGGATTAATTGAATCCTGGCATCGTGGTTCATACGATATGATCATCGATGAATATGTGGGAGTCAATATGGGTTTCCAGATCCCGCTATTGATTATTGATAGAAGATCATGTCTGCATATTCTCGAACCCGTAGGGTCACACACTTAACGTGCATCGACGCTAGGATAGAATGGATAATTGGTTATTGAGTTTTTCGTTCGGAGTCTCGGATGAGATCCCGGACATCACGAGAGGTTCCGGAATGGTCCGGAGAATAAGATTCATATAATGGAAAGCAGTTTTTGGGTTTCGGAAAGGTTCTGGACTTTTTCGGTAGAGTATCGGAATGTTCTAGAAAGTTCCGAAGGGCTCCATGGTGGGGCCCACATGCCCCAAAGGGTCCACATGGACCAAAGGGTGATGCCTACATGGGCCTGGTCGTCCATGCCCACTTGTCCTATGAGGCCAAGGGCAAAACCCTAGGGTTTTCTTATGGGCCAAGGCAAAGGAAACTTAGGGGGCAAGTTTTCTCCCTGGGGCCACCGGCTTGACTTGGAGGCTAAGGCAGCCCCCTTGGCCGCCCCCCTTGACCTATTTAAAGGGGAGGGGAGGGCTGGGGCGTGCTCACCTAAAAACCCTAGCCGCCGGCCTAACTGCTGCCCTCCAATCTCTCTCTCGCGACTGTGCGTAGGCGAAGCCCTGCCGCAGAAACTCTCCACCATAAGCACCACGCCGTCATGCTGCAGATCCAATCTATCTCTCCACCATACTTGTTGGACCAAGGAAGGAGGAGATGTCGCTGCACCGTACGTGTGCATCTCTCGGAGGCGCCGCCACTTGCGGCGTAGGATCGGATCGGATCGCGGAGAGGAGACGGCTAGTACGACTACATCATCCACGTTCTGTTGAACGTTTCCGCTGTGCGATTTCTTCAAGGGTATGAAGATCTCATCTACCTCTCTCGTTGATTACATCTCCTAGATTAGATCTTGGCTTTCTTGTTCACATCCGTAGGAATTTTTTTGATTTACTATGCTGCGAAACCCTTCACAACTAGTCATATTTCTTATCAAAGAGAACCTTTTATTTTTAGATGCAGTAGTAATACCACTGGTATAGATTTGCAAGTAATTTGATAAAAATAATCAAAAGATATGAGTGATACGTATCCAACGTATCTATAATTTTTGATGCTCCATGCTTGTTTTTACTCCATTTAACTACTGTTTCGTTACACTTCGTGGCACTTTTATGCATTTTCCGGAACTAACCTATTAACAAGTCGCCACAGTGCCAGTTCCCTGTTTTCTGCTATTTTTGTGTTTCAGAAATGATACACAGGAAATAATCTCGGAATTGGACGAAACAAGTTCATGAAGTCTTATTTTTCCCGGAAGCTTCCAGAGATCCAAAGAGGAGACGGAGTGGGGCCATGAGGTAGCCACACACCAGGGCGGCGCGGCCCAGGCCCTGGCCGCGCCCCCTACGTGTGAGACTGCCTCGGTCCACTCCTGACGATGCCCCTTCGCCTATAAAGACCCCCCGATGGAAAAAACCTAAGTACCCGATCAATTTTCCAGAACACATCGCAATCCGCCTCCGCCGTCGACCCAAAGATCGGGAGGGTCCAGAAGCTCTTCTCGGCACCCTGCCGGAGAGGGGAATCGCCACCGGAGGTCTTCTTCATCGCCATGCTTGCCTCCGGAGTGACGAGTGAGTAGTCTACCATGGACTATGGGTCCATAGCAGTAGCTAGATGGTTGTCTCCTCCACCATGTGCTTCATGTTTAGATCTCATGAGCTGCCCTACATGATTGAGATCACCGTTATGTAATTCTACATGTTTGGTTTGTTGGGATCCA
Organism: Dactylis glomerata; assembly: GCA_007115705.1. Lineage (NCBI taxonomy): Eukaryota > Viridiplantae > Streptophyta > Magnoliopsida > Poales > Poaceae > Dactylis > Dactylis glomerata. The sequence continues at coordinate 469,889 of QXEO01000263.1, forward strand.
ATGAATATTGGTGTTATGATTGAGTTGCTATACTGAAATATATCTTTTGTTATCTCTATGTTGTTTATGATCTTGCATGCTCTCCGTTGTTAGTAGCTATCTTGGCCGAGTAGTTGCTAGTGACTCCAAGAGGGGGTATTTATGCTCGATAGTGGGTTCATGCCTCTATTTAATCTGGGGGAGTGACAGAAACCTCTAAGGTTGTAGATGTGATGTTGCTACTAGGGAGAAAACAACATTCATATGCTCGAGGGCATATGCTTTGTTTACATTACACACTTTGCTTAATGCAATCATCTGTTGTTCGCAACTTAATACTCATGGGGTGTTCGGATGATATCCCCGTGAGTGGATTATTAGTCATAGATGCAGTTGGATGGCGGTCTATGTATTTTGTTGTAATGCCCAGAGTAAATCGCATAGTGATCTTCTTGACATATCACGTTATCTTTATTCTATCAATTGCCCAACTGTAATTTGTTTACCCAGCATGTGCTATTTATCTTATGGAGACACCACTAGTGAACTGTGGACCCCGGTCCTATTTCCATCATATTGCTATCACCTGTTTACTTTACTCGCACTGTTTACTTTACTCGCATACTTCTACTGCTTTCCACTCGATACGCTCATAACCTTTGTTTCAAGCAAACCGGTGAGATTGACAACCTCATCGCAAGTTGGGAACAAAGTACTTGGTTGTATGTGTGCAGGTTCCACGTTGCAGCTAGCAAAGCAAAGCTTGGATGAGGCGCCATATATAAATTGTCCGAAGCTGTCACTAAGCCAGTCCGCATCACCTTCAGTCCTATTGTCTGCTCTTCTCCTAATCGACATACCTTGGTTTCTTAACTGAGGGAAAACTTGCTGCTATCTTCATCAAACCTTCCTCTTGGGGTTTTCCAACTGGCCGGTTATTTACTTCATCAACTCGGTAGCATCAAGCTTCTTTTCTGGCGCCGTTGCCGGGGAAGAGTGGAAGACCTCTGCAAGGGGAGTTTTTCGCACACACATCCTTTACTTTGTTTTAAGTTTTGCTTTACTTTATTTTTACTTGCATCGTTTTATATCAAAAACCCCAAAAAATTAGAATCCTTGATAGTTGCTTTTATTTTCTTGCTCTTAGTCTTTGCTAAATGAGTAATCCTGAAGTAGAAGTTCGTAGTTTTAAGCAACAAGGGGGAGAAAGTTTAAAAGATGCTTGGTATCGTATTAACAATGCTCATCATAGGTGTACCAAAAAGCACTCTACCACGATCCTCCTTAGAAATTTTTATGTTGGTATATCTAGTTGGAATAGGTATGTTCTCGATACTCTTACAGGAGGTAATTTTCTGGGTACTCCCGCTGGAGAAGCATGCACTATAATTGAAAGTTTAGTGGGAATACCACCTATTCATGTTGCTAAAACTGAGACCACCTTGGAGGAGGTGGTAGAAAGGCTCAGCTCTTTAGAGAAAAGTTTGCCAAGTATCCTAGAAAATGCTAGCCGAGTTAGTAAATTAATAGAAAATATTGGTAAGAGAATCACCGTTTTAGAGGCTAGCACTACTCTTGATAATCAAAATTTAAGGATTGGTAAACTAGAGGAGTCTATGGAAACTCTTAGTTTAATCTTCTCTTCTCTTAAATTTAAGAAAGAGAAAGTGTTTGTTGGAAAAGAGCAAAAATTTATGTATGTTCCCAAGGTTTCTGCGCTTAAACCTCAACATGTTCTTAAAATTGGTAAGACTTTTAGTTCCACTAAGAGTGACTTGCAGGTTGAATCATTTGCGGGAACTTCCAAAGAGCCTACTGAGGTAATTGATGCTTCATCACTTGTTGTTACTTGACTCGCAATTTTCTGCGCCTAGCTCAAAGGCGTTAAAGAAAAGCACTCTTGGGAGATAACCCAATGTTTTATTTTCAGTATTTTTCTTTTATTTGAGTCTTGGAAGTCATTACTACTGTAATGACTGCTCCTTATCCTTTTTATTTTATTGTTGTGCCAAGAGAAGCCTCTAATTCGAGTGAGGTAAAGATTTGGGGATGTTGCTGTCCTGAAACTGTTTTCGGTGCTGCACCGTAAAAATTCGTATAAATTCTCTGTATATCTTTTGAACCTGAGATTTCTTGTACATATGCCCCAGGTTATATCCAAACTTTAGTTAGTTTAACACTTTTTGATTTGAGCAACAAAAAACCCCTCAAAAATTCGACCTTTGTCAGCTGTTCTGTTTTGACATATTTCTGTCACTATTCGTTTTTGCCGCTTTATCGCTTTCTTTTTTAGTTCTTTTGATCATGGAACTTTTGGGGAAGTTGCTACAGTAGTATATACTTTATATGTGGTGGTTTTGGGTTGAAACCTGAAGCAAAAAGAGGTTGATTATATGTTATGCTTGCACTAATGTTGCTAATAGAATTGTGTTTAGTTTTGTATGAAGGAAGTTTTCAAGTGTAGGGATTGGAGAATGATGAGATGAGTTGAAGAATGGACAAAAGCTCAAGCTTGGGGATGCCCATGCATCACCCCCAATAAATATCCAAGAAGTACAAGCGTCAAATCTTGGGGATGCCCCCGAGGCACCCCTTCTTCATCGGCAAAAATCAGGTCACCTTTCAAAACACTATATTTTTATTGCTTCATGCACTATGTGTTTTTCTTGGAGCGTCAGTTGTTTTAGTTTTCTTAGTTAGTTTAGTTTTGTTTGCTGCAATAAATGGTTGGACCCCAACAAATTTCCTTTGGAGGAGATGTACTCGTTTTCATTTGCCAAGAACACTCCCTTTTTCATTCTTACAATTTCAACGAGTGTTCTTCTTTTTCTGCTACTGCTTTTGGTTTTTGTTTTCGCCTTGATTTGCGTTCAGACCTTGTCATATCTTTTCATCAAGGTGTATTTTTGCCTCTGATCTTTATTGGTTTTCATCAAAAGAGGTGTCTTTAAAAATTTCAAATGGTGTTGGAAATGAGAAAAAACTTTGTGCAAAATAGTGGTACAAGAAGGAGCTTGTGTAGACTGCGGCTTAGGCTTTTTCATGTCATGCTTGATGTCTTTTTGATAGTATGCTTAGGTGTTTTGCTGTAGCATGACTTGTCTCAAATAACCGAGATTGCTTAATGAGCCTTTGAAAAAATCATGCGTTGTTTTTATTGTATGGAAGCATTATTTTGGTTTTCTCCTTGATGCTTTATTTGGGTTGACTTGGCGCATGCTCACACATGTTAGACTCTTACAAAGTCGCCAATAGCCTCTATGATCATTTAGTTTTTGACTTTTGATGCCATCTTATGCTTCTTTTAATGTCACTTTGTCGCTTTGCATGATTATGGCCGTTATTGCTCTCTTAGTTGGTCGCTCCCAGTCTTTTGCTAGCCCTCGCCTTGTACTGAGTATGAGCTCTACTCGTGCATCCAACTCCTAAAAACCAAGTTTGCCAAAGTGTCCACCATACATACCTACTAGCAATTTGCTATTCCAAGTAAATTTGACTTGCTTTTATCTTCTCTTCAAATTAGACTCTTACCAGTGTTATGCGAAAATTGGTCAGTAAAGCTCTCACGAACCGGAAGGCACACTTTACTTTTTCCTGTTCTTAAAAATTTGACATTGTGGTCTCTTATGTTGAGTTGTTATGCTTGCAAGTTGTAAGTTGGATTCTAGCCCATCCATGCTGTCATGGGGCAAGCTTTCAACATTGCACTTCTTATTTGAGTTGATATCGTGATCTTTTGTTTATGGATGCCCGCGGTGTGAAATGAATTGGGAATCTTGTGGGGATCATGGAGTTTGTATATGTGTTAGGGAAATGCCTGGGCCGCCAATCTAAGCCATGCATAATTTATGGTGGAAATTTGCAGCATACCCATGGTGGACAGTCGACGACGCATCTCACAATAAAAAGCTAAACAAATGGCAAATAAAAGAGATGTCGAGGTGTTCATTGTCTGCTTGTCCTGTCATTTTGATGTGGGCTTGTTCCATGTCATCGGGCACGGAGGTACCCCGTTGGCGGTTTTTGATGATGCATATATACTTACGATGACAAGAGCCTTGCTTGGGACTCTAAGTTGAGTAGCATGAGGTTTGGGTACTCGTATTCACGGGACACGAGGTTTTCAACTTATGATTTGTCAAGCATATGCATCATAATTGTTCTTGCATTAACTCTAACCATTCAAGATGCTTATGATGGGGGCAATGAGAGCTCAAAGCCAGTAAGTAACATAATTTTTGAAGGTTATAAAACTTGCAATCACTGCTTCCCTCTGCGAAGGGCCTTTCTTTTACTTTTTTTTGTTGAGTCACCACCTTCTTTCTTTATGCACCATAAGAGAGCAAAGTTGTCATTCTTAGTATAATGTGCATTGTCCCAAAGTTTTCATTGCTTGATTCATATTGTTGGTTTCACTTGTTCTCAAATTATTTGTATCTAGTCGCCCTCTTAAACTTGAAGGTGTCCTATGCATTTATGTTTTGCTCTCCATGAAGGACAAGCTGAAAACCATTTGTATGTTTTTCCTTATGATTTGAACACACGTTTGACTTTCATTGTTTCATTTTCATGATCTTTTGTTTGTGTTCATTTTCATGTTTACAACATGGTTGCTAAGTACTTATTGTCAAGATTATATCTTCATGCCCATGTTTTAAGTTCTTATGATCCCAGCTCACAAATGCTTACATATATGATCAAGATTGTGTAGGTGCATGTCACCTCAAAAATTATTCTTTTGTTATCACTTACCTACTCGAGGACGAGCAGGAGTTAAGCTTGGGGATGCTTGATACGTCTCCAACGTATCTATAATTTTTGATGCTCCATGCTTGTTTTTACACCATTTGCCTACTGTTTCGTTACACTTCGTGGCACTTTTATGCATTTTCCGGAACTAACCTATTAACAAGTCGCCACAGTGCCAGTTCCCTGTTTTCTGCTATTTTTGTGTTTCAGAAGTGATACACAGGATATTCTCGGAATTGGACGAAACAAGTTCCTGAAGTCTTATTTTTCCTGGAAGCTTCCAGAGATCCGAAGAGTAGATGGAGTGGGGCCACGAGGTGGCCACACACCAGGGCGGCACGTCCCAGGCCCTGGCCGCGCCCCCTACATGTGAGACCACCTCGGTCCACTCCTGACGATGCCCCTTTGCCTATAAAGACCCCCCGACGGAAAAAACCTAAGTACCCGATCAATTTTCCAGAACACATCGCGATCCGCCGCCGCCATCGACCCAAAGATCGGGAGGGTCCAGAAGCTCTTCCCGGCACCCTGCCGGAGAGGGGAATCGCCACCGGAGGTCTTCTTCATCGCCATGCTTGCCTCCGGAGCGATGAGTGAGTAGTCTACCTTGGACTATGGGTCCATAGCAGTAGCTATATGGTTGTCTCCTCCACCATGTGCTTCATGTTTAGATCTCATGAGCTGCCCTACATGATTGAGATCACCTTTATGTAATTCTACATGTTTGGTTTGTTGGGATCCGATGAATATTGGTGTTATGATTGAGTTGCTATACTGAAATATATCTTTTGTTATCTGTATGTTGTTTATGATCTTGCATGCTCTCCGTTGTTAGTAGCTATCTTGGCCGAGTAGTTGCTAGTGACTCCAAGAGGGGGTATTTATGCTCGATAGTGGGTTCATGCCTCTATTTAATCTGGGGGAGTGACAGAAACCTCTAAGGCTGTAGATGTGATGTTGCTACTAGGGAGAAAACAACATTCATATGCTCGAGGGCATATGCTTTGTTTATATTACACACTTTGCTTAATGCAATTATCTGTTGTTCGCAACTTAATACTCATGGGGTGTTCGGATGATATCCCCGTGAGTGGATTATTAGTCATAGATGCAGTTGGATGGCGGTCTATGTATTTTGTTGTAATGCCCAGAGTAAATCACATAGTGATCTTCTTGACATATCACGTTATCTTTATTCTATCAATTGCCCAACTGTAATTTGTTTACCCAACATGTGCTATTTATCTTATGGAGAGACACCACTAGTGAACTGTGGACCCCGGTCCTATTTCCATCATATTGCTATCACCTGTTTACTTTACTTGCACTGTTTACTTTACTCGCATACTTCTACTGCTTTCCACTCGATACGCTCATAACCTTTGTTTCAAGCAAACCGGTGAGATTGACAACCTCATCGCAAGTTGGGAACAAAGTACTTGTTTGTGTGTGTGCAGGTTCCACGTTGCAGCTAGCAACGCAAAGCTTGGACGAGGCACCATATATAAATTGTCCGAAGCTGTCGCTAAGCCAATCCGCATCACCTTCAGTCCTATTGTCTGCTCTTCTCCTGATCGACATACCTTGGTTTCTTAACTGAGGGAAAACTTGCTGCTATCTTCATCAAACCTTCCTCTTGGGGTTTTCCAACTGGCCGGTTATTTACTTCATCAACTCGGTAGCATCAATGAGCAAGAGTGAACTAGCCTTGAGACTGCAAGGTATTGCAATCGAAAGCTTCGGTTGAACCCTGAACCCCGGGTTCTAGAAAAATAGCATCATTGTCTTGTAAGACAATGTTTAAAGAGGCAAATTATGCTAGGATGCATATATATGCTATGCATTAGGGTTTAAGTGGTTTACCCCATTTGGTGTGTTTTACCCAAGTATTAATTATGCATTAAGTATTTGGAATTTATTTAAATGGCATGTCACCATTATTATTATGAAACATGGGACTCACAAGTTAAGAGTTATGAAACTAGTTTAAGTGGAAGATGACTTTTAAGTTTAGGTGCTAATAATCTTATAACATTTGAATCATGGCAATGCTCAATTCATTCCAGGAATAGGTATTTGTCAATATGATGAATAAAATTTAATTCAATTATTTACTTTGTTACTTCTATAAATTGCCAATTTACTGATAATACCACGAAATAATTTTATCTTAATAATAAAGAGTTCTTAAGGTATTATACGAAATTACTAGCTGCAGAATTAGTTAAATTGTTTTTTAACCAAAATGAATTGACCCAATTGGACCGGCCTAATGGGCCGAGTTTAACCGGCCCAACCACCTGGCGAACCCTCTGGTCAAACCGGACCGAATCGATCCACTCGATCGATCGATCCGACCGCCTCCTTCCCCACGCTCGTGTTTCTCCGCTTGACCCTGACGCCGCCCTCTGCCGCCGCCTGCCGCCTCCGGCGAGTCCCGGCCACCCCGGTCACTGTCGTATGTCACAGAGGAACAGGCGCTCGCTGATCTACTCCGTCACCCTGTTCACTCCGCCCCGGGCCGCCCCTGATTTCTGCGCCCGACCCTACTGCAGCTAGGGTTCTAGCCCCGCTGTCGCCGTGCTCCGGCGCTGCTCCGGTCGGCCGCCATCAACTGCTGGTGCGGGCGTTCTCCTTGCACTCGCTGGCGTTGCTTGATGCGGGTGGTGCGATGGCGCCCCCGTGCCGCTACTGCCACCAAGTCGGCGACTCCGCTCCAGGCATGCGTCGCCATGTGGGTTGCTCACCTCACTGTTGCCCCCCTGCGGTGCTCCTCGCTCGACCACGACTTCGAAACCCTAGCGACGACCAAGCCAATTTGGCCGCCGCCGGCCTCCCCTGACTCTGCCGCTCGCTGAGGTGATGTGATGCAATTTTGCGGATGTGGCTGCGAAGACTTGCTCACCCCTTCACGCCGGCGGGACGGTGCTGACGATGCAACCCCGGCGTCGCCTCGTTCGACCCCTCGGCAATACTGTGAGCTATTCTACTCTCTCCCCTCTAACTATGTGTACTGAGAGGTGCAAGATGCTATTATGAATTATTACTGGTGGTAGCTGTATTGGTTCATCCATCAGATGAACTGATTATAGTGGTTATGTGTGATGGTGCGGTGATGGTGTGTGAAATTAATGAAGTAAATTACCGGCCAGTTGGAAAATCCCAAGAGCAAGGTGTGATGAATATAGCAGCAAGTTTTTCCTCAGTAAGAAACCAAGGTTATCAATCCAGTAGGAGGCAGACAAACGACTGAAGGTGATGCCCGCTAGCTTGCGACAGCTCCGGACAATTTATAGGGTGCCTCGTCCGAGCTTTGCCTTGTGAGCGGCAATGTGGAACCTGCACACAACACAACCAAATACTTTATTCCCAACTTACGATGAGGTTGTCAATCTCACCGGTTTGCTTGAAACAAAGGGTATGAGTAAAGTAAACAGTGCGAGTAAAGTAAACAGGTGATAGCAATATAAAGGAAATAGGACCGGGGTCCACAGTTCACTAGCGGTGTTTCTCCATAAGATAAAATAATACAAGCTGGGTAAACAAATTACAGTTGGGCAATTGATAGAATAAAGATAACGTGCATATGATGATAGGATCACTATGAGATTTACTCTGGGCATTACAACAAAATACATAGACCGCCATCCAACTGTATCTATGACTAATAATCCACTCACGGGGATATCGTCCGAACACCCCATGAGTATTAAGTTGCGAACAACAGATAATTGCATTAAGCAAAGTGTGTAATGTAAACAAAGCATATGCCCTCGAGCATATGAATGTTGTTTTCCCCCTAGTAGCAACAGCACATCTACAACCTTAGAGGTTTCTGTCACTCCCCCAGATTAAATAGAGGCATGAACCCACTATCGAGCATAAATACCCCCTCTTGGAGTCACTAGCAACTACTCGGCCAAGATAGCTACTAACAACGGAGAGCATGCAAGATCATAAACAACATAGAGATAACATAAGATAAATTTTAGTACATCAACTCAAGCATAACACCAATATTCGTCGGATCCCAACAAACCAAACATGTAGAATTACATAACGGTGATCTCAATCATGTAGGGCAGCTCATGAGATCTAAACATGAAGCACATGGTGGAGAAAACAACCATCTAGCTACTGCTATGGACCCATAGTCCAAGGTAGACTACTCACTCATCGCTCCGGAGGCAAGCATGGCGATGAAGAAGACCTCCGGTGGCGATTCCCCTCTCCGGCAGGGTGCCGGGAAGAGCTTCTGGACCCTCCCGATCTTTGGGTCGACGGCGGCGGCGGATCGCGATGTGTTCTGGAAAACTGATCGGGTCCTTAGGTTTTTCTCGTCGGGGGGTCTTTATAGGCGAAGGGGCATCGTCAGGAGTGGACCGAGGCGGTCTCACACATAGGGGGCGCGGCCTAGCCCCTGGCCACGCCGTCCTGGTGTGAGGCGACCTCGTGGCCCCACTCCGTCTCCTCTTCGGTTCTCTGGAAGCTTCGGTAAAATTCTGGGCGACTGGCTTTGGTTTCGTCCAATTCCGAGAATATTTCCTGTGTAACTTTTCTGAAACACAAAAACAGCAGAAAACAGGGAACTGGCACTGTGGCGACTTATTAGTAGGTTAGTTCCGGAAAATGCATAAAAGTGCCACGAAGTGTAACGAAAAACTAAGAAAATGGTGTAAAAACAAGCATGGATCATCAAAAATTATGGATATGTTGGAGACGTATCAATGTGGTGCTATTGTTACTGGATTCAGTTGAAGTGTGGACTGAACTTTTGGGTTCAGGTTTGACATTTCACTCAATAACTGAATATTGTGTTGGGGTAGTTGGTTATGCTTGCAAATCTTGGCAGTGCTATACCCATTTAAATGATGTGGTGAATGATCTGGCATGGTGGTGACTTGTGTTGCTTACAGATATATTGTGCCTTTGATGTTGGATTGAGTTGTTCCTATAACTGAATCTATTTTCAGTACTATGAACTGAATGTTTTCAGTGATGATTTAGTCAAGCCCCTTTTCTAGATGCTTCTAGAATATTATGCGTGTACCCAAATGACTACTGCTATCCTTTTATCTAGCTCCTGTGATGCCTCTAGGAGTATGTGTGCATAGAAGTTAATTAAGATGTTTGGCTGGCTGCTCTGATCAGTGATGCTTCTATGATGCTTATGGTGACTTTGGTTGCAGCTGATATGTGCAAAGTGAGCACTGCTATAGAGTTAAATTGATAAGAACAGATTCTAGCTTCCTATATTGGTCTGGCCTATGATGCAAAGACTAAGGCAAATATTTTTCTTATAAGAACAGATACTTGCTTTAATTTGATTTACTACCCTGTGATGAGTCTAGCATAGCACCTCTATGCCAGTCTGAGGGTAATCCTGCTGCCCCCTTATTTTCTTTGATGGATGATAAGAATAGATACTACTGCTTGTTCTAGCTTTGTTCACCTTGTTGCTGAAATTTTAGAAGAAGAGAAGTTGGTATCAGGCTTTGATCTGGTGCCCTTCTACTTCTTTTTGATCTTGTTCTTGTGGTAGCCTTGTCCTGCTTGATCTGGTTCGGATGGCCACCTTGCTCCTACTTCCTGGTAGCCCTGGTCCTCCTCTTGATCAGCTCTTGGTGCTCCACTAGGTGACCATGATCACTGGTTGCTTGAGCTGGGATCTTTGGGATGGTTTTCTTGAGTGTTCTTGAGGTGTGGATAAGATGGTGAGTGAAGTGAATGAGGTGGTGGTGTGGTGCGGCTGCCCCTGTGATGTTTATCTAGTCCTGGTGCAAAACTCTTATTTGCCTTGCTTACCTTCTGAAGCAAGCTACGGCTGTGTCATGATTATCTTGATTGGTGAATTATTTTGGTACTACCACTTGTAATTCTGGCTGTCCAAATATTATTGATTTTGCTAAATGGATTTTGGTGCCCTATAATTCTGCTCAACTAATATCATGTTAAGTATGAATTTGATATAAATTGATTTGGATTTATTACTTTAAACTTAGCTAGAATTAGAGGGTATCATAATTTGCCTACTACTGTTGCTATCTGTTTCAGATCTGATTTGGTTGCCTGACTTTGAAATGCCTATCACTTCAAGTGTATGATTTATGGACCCTTTTCCAGAGTTGGTTATTTGTTAAATTGATGCCCTCAGATTCTAGGACATAGAATTTAGGAGTCCTTCCTAAATTCTCTAACTAAGTTTAATAAATTAAATTGCCTCCAAAAATATGGGGGCAAACATTTTAATCATAACAACCAATTTCTTTTGTCTTTGTTGCTTCTTAGTTGCAGGAATGGAGATGATGGCAAGATTAGATATTAGTTAGGATTTTTGTTTATTCATTTTGTAATATTCATTCCTTTTTGTAATTAATCTCATTATTGAGATTTGTAATATAATACTCTATTCATTTGTAATAAAGACATTATCCAAAACTTATTCTTATTTCTATTTGTGTGATGTTTATTAATCAATTGCTTAATTCAAATTTTATTTGAATTATTATCTAGTTCAAATTTAAATGTTGAATTCACATTTCTTCCCCCCAAATCAACAATTCAACAAAGGTCATGCCGAAATTCATCGCACTCACTCCGATGTACTAAACTAAACATCAGAACGAGAGGAACTCAAGTCGCTTTGTGTTTTAAATAATTTGCACAAAAAATTTCCAGGTTTTCAGATGCATGAATGCAATGCACAAACCGTGAGTCTACCCCCGTTTGATCCTAAACGCTGGGATGTTACAGCCTTCCCCCCTTAACAAAAACTTCATCCCGAAGTTACGCATGGTGATACCTGAATAGCTCAGGATAGGCTTGTCTTAGGTCTTCTTCTTTTTCCCAAGTAGCTTCTCTTGCAGAATGATGCTTCCATTGAACCTTGCAATACTTGATAGCTCTGTTTCTCAATCTCTTCCAGTTTTCATCGAGAATCTTGGATGGATGTTCAATATAGGTCAAATCTGCTTGCAGTTCTAACTCTTCATGTGAAACTGGCTCATCTGGAGTTCTAAGACACTTCCGAAGTTGTGATACATGAAAAACATTATGGATTTGTGACAGTCTCTTCGGTAACTCTAATTCAAAAGCTACCTCCCTGTTCTGACTCAGAATCTTGAAAGGTCCAATATACCTCGGACTCTATTTCCCCGTCACTCCAAATCTTTTGACTCCCTTCATTGGACTAACCTTGAGGTAAACCATGTCTCCTACTTGAGGTTCCCATGATCTCTTCTGATCTGCATAACTTTTCTATCTACTTTGTGCAATCTTGAGACGATCTCGGATGATGTCAATTGCCTCTTGTTTCTCTTTGATGTAGTCTGGTGCAAACTCTTTGTTTCCTCCAACTTCATACCAACATATTGGTGATCTACACTTCCTTCCGTAGAGTGCTTCATAAGGTGCCATCTTGATACTACTTTGATAGATGTTATTATATGAAAACTCTGCCAATGGTAGATGTTCCTCCCAAGAACCTCCAAAATTCAGAGCACATGCTCTAAGCATATCTTCGAGAATCTGGTTAGTTCTTTCTGTTTGCCTTCCAGTTTGTGGGTGATAGGTTGTGCTGAAGTCTAGCTTTGATCCTAAAGCTTCCTGGAGTTGCTTCCAAAATGCTGAGGTGAATACAGAAACTCGGTCTGACACTATCTTCCTAGGAACTCCGTGTTTACTCACAACTTCCTTCACATATAAGTTTATCAACTTCTCACCATTGTCCTTCTGGTTCACCGCAATGAATTGTGCACTCTTGGTCAATCGATCCACGATTACTCATATCATGTCCTTATTATTCTTAGTCTTTGGCAAACCTGTGATGAAATCCATACCGATCTCATCCCACTTCCATTCTGGAATCTCTAGAGGCTTTAGAAGCCCCGCGGGACTTTGGTGTTCCGCCTTCACTCTTTGGCATGTGTGACATTCAGACACATACTTGGCAATTTCCCTTTTCATGTTATTCCACCAGAATATCTCCTTCAAATCCATGTACATCTTTGTACTCCCTGGGTGTATTGAATAAGGTGTCTCGTGAGCTTCCTTGAGTATTATTTCCTTAATCTTCTCATCGTTAGGTACACCATAGTGAATCAAACTCTCCTAAGTGGAACACTAATTGCCTTCCCTCAGTGATTCTTCTAACTTCTTCTTGTATGAAAGGATCCTCATCTTGCTTTCGGATTATCTCATTCTTCAAGTCATTTTGTAACTCTTCTATAACCCTCATAGTTGCAATGCTGCCTATAGCCTCTCCTTTCAGGAACATGATTTCTGCTTGCTCTAATTCTCTTTTCAACCCTTGAGGTAACTCAATGTCCACGGTCACGTTGTCCGTGCTCTTCCTGCTCAAAGCATCTGCTACTACATTCGCCTTCCCCGGTGTGTAATTGATGGTCAGATCATAATCTTTTATCAACTCTAACCATCTCCTTTGCCTCATATTTAGCTCTTTCTGAGTAAAGAAGTATTTGAGACTCTTGTGATCCGTGTATAACTCACATTTTGCTCCATAAAGAAAATGTCTCCAACTCTTCAATGCATACACCACGGCTGCTAGTTCAAGGTCATGTGTTGGATAGTTGACTTCATTTGGTCTCAACTGCCTGGATGCATAAGCTATTACTTTCCTATCTTGCATGAGCACACATCCTATTCCCTGCTTGGATGAATCACAATAGACAATATAATCCTTGCATGTTTCTGGGACTGCTAGCACTGGTGCGGTAGTTAACTTCTCTTTAAGTGTTTGGAAACTCTGTTCACACTGTTCTGACCACACGAATGGTGTGTTCTTCTGTAGCAACTTAGTCATTGGTCCAGCTATCTTGGAGAATCCTTCTATGAATCTTCGATAATATCCAGCCATTCCTAAGAAACTCGGATTTCCTTGGCACTTTTGGGTGATTTCCACTCCAGAACTGACTCTACCTTGCTTGGATTCACAGCTATACCTTCTTTGGTGATTACATGTCCAAGAAACTCCACTTTATCTAGCCAAAATTCACACTTGCTAAACTTGGCATATAGTTGATGTTCCCTCAATGTCTGTGGAACTATCTTCAAATGCTTAGCATGTTCAGACTTGTCCTTTGAGTATACCAGAATATCATCAATAAACACTATCACAGATTTGTCCAGATAAGGCATAAAGATCTTGTTCATCAGATTCATTAATATAGCTGGTGCATTTGTCAATCCAAAAGGTACAACAAGGTACTCATGGTGTCCATACCTGGATACAAAAGCTGTCTTTGGAATATCTTCTGCTTTAATCTTGATTTGGTGATAACCCGATCTCAGATCTATCTTGGAAAAGACTCCTGCTCCCTTCACTTGATCGAACAAATCTTGTATTCTAGGCAGTGGATATTTATTTTTGATAGTCACATTGTTCAAGTTCCTATAATCTCCACACATCCTTCTACCTCCATCTCGTTTATCAACAAAAATGACAGGTGATCCCCACGGTGATATACTTTCCTTGATGAATCCCTTCCTTTCCAATTCATCTAACTGTTCTTTCAACTCTTTTAGCTCCTTGGGACCCATCTTATAAGGTGCTTGTGCAATCGGTGTAGTTCCCGGTATCAAGTCAATTGTGAATTCTATCTCTCTATCAGGTGGCATTCCGGGTAATTGCTTTGGAAACACATTCTTAAACTCCTTAACTATAGGTATCTCTTCAATCTTCACTTCCTTCATTGAATTCAATTGCAGTTCCGCCTCAATTTGAGTATACTTATCACCTTGATAAACTATTCTTCCACCTTCAGGACTTCTAATGGACACTTGCTAGTGTTTGATGGCGCCCAGTTGACGAGGGAGATTATTCTTCTTCGTTCCCCGGCAACGGCGCCAGAAAAGAGGCTGCTGATGCCAAGCTGACGTGTAGCAGACAGTCCTTGTGCATGGTGAATGACCAGCCCGTTGGGAACCCCAAGAGGAAGGTATGAAGAGTATAGCAGCTAGTTTTCCCTCAGTTAAGAAACCAAGGTTTAATATCGTTCAGGAGAAAAGCAGACAGCGACGACTGAAGGTGATGCTTGCTAGTTTGCGACAGCTTTGGACAATTTATATGTGGCGCCTCGTCCAAGCTTTGCTTGCTAGCTGCAATGCGGAACCTGCACACAACACAACCAAGTACTTTGCTCCCAACTTGCGATGAGGTTGTCAATCTCACCGGTTTGCTTGAAACAAAGGTTATGAGCGTATCGAGTGGAAAATAGTAGAGTATGCGAGTAAAGTAAATAGTGCGAGTAAAGTAAACAATGCGAGTAAAGTAAACAGGTGATAGCAATATGATGGAAATAGGACCGGGATCCACAGTTCACTAGTGGTGTCTCTCCATAGATAAATAACACATGTTGGGTAAACAAATTACAGTTGGGCAATTGATAGAATAAAGATAAACGTGATATGTCAAGAAGATCACTATGAGATTTACTCTGGGCATTACAACAAAATACATAGACCGCCATCCAACTGCATCTATGACTAATAATCCACTCCCGGGGATATCAATCCGAACACCCCATGAGTATTAAGTTGCGAACAACAGATAATTGCATTAAGCAAAGTGTGTAATGTAAACAAAGCATATGCCCTTGAGCATATGAATGTTGTTTTCTCCCTAGTAGCAACAGCACATCTACAACCTTAGAGGTTTCTGTCACTCCCCCAGGTTAAATAGAGGCATGAACCCACTATCAAGCATAAATACCCCCTCTTGGAGTCACTAGCAACTACTCGGCCAAGATAGCTACTAACAACGGAGAGCATGCAAGATCATAAACAACATAGAGATAACAAAAGATAATATTCAGTACAGCAACTTAATCATAAACACCAATATTCATCGGATCCCAACAAACCAAACATGTAGAATTACATAACGGTGATCTCAATCATGTAGGGCAGCTCATGAGATCTAAACATGAAGCACATGGTGGAGAAGACAACCATCTAGCTACTGCTATGGACCCATAGTCCAAGGTAGACTACTCACTCATCACTCCGGAGGCAAGCATGGCGATGAAGAAGACCTCCGGTGGCGATTCCCCTCTCCGGCAGGGTGCCGGGAAGAGCTTCTGGACCCTCCCGATCTTTGGGTCGACGGCGGCGGCGGATCGTGATGTGTTCTAGAAAAGTGATCGGGTACTTATGTTTTTTCCATCGGGGGGTCTTTATAGGCGAAGGGGCGATGTCAGAGGAGGAGCCAGGGGCCCTCACGCCAGGCTCGCGCGGCCAGGCCCCTGGCCGCGCCACCCCTGCGTGTGGGGCCCTGGTGGCCCTCCTCCTACTCTCCTTCGGATCTCTGGAAGCTTCCGAATAAAATAAGACTTCAGGAACTTGTTTCATCCAATTCCGAGAATATTTCCTGTGTATCACTTCTGAAACACAAAAACAGCAGAAAACAGGAAACTGGCACTGTGGCAACTCGTTAATAGGTTAGTTCCGGAAAATGCATAAAAGTGCCACGAAGTGTAACGAAACAATAGGCTAATGGTGTAAAAACAAGCATGGAGCATCAAAAATTATAGATACATTGGAGACGTATCAAGCATCCCCAAGCTTAACTCCTGCTCGTCCTCGAGTAGGTAAGTGATAACAAAGAATAATTTTTGAGGTGATATGCACCTACACAATCTTGATCATGTATGTAAGCATTTGTGAGCTGGGATCATAAGAACTTAAAACATGGGCATGAAGATATAATCTTGACAATAAGAAACTTAGCAACCATGTTGTAAACATGCAAATGAACACAAACAAAAGATCATGAAAATGGAACAATGAAAGTCAAACGTGTGTTCAAATCATAAAGAAAAACATACAAATGGTTTTCAGCTTGTCCTTCAAAGAGAGCAAAACATAAATGCATAGGACACCTTCAAGTTTAAGAGGGCGACTAGATACAAATAATTTAAGAACAAGTGAAACCAACAATATGAATCAATCAATGAACTTTGGGACAATGCATATCACACTAAGAATGACAACTATGCTCTCTTAATGGTGCATAAAGAAAGAAGGTGGTGACTCAACATAAAAGTAGAAGAAAGGCCCTTCGCAGAGGGAAGCAGTGATTGCAAGTTTTATAACCTTCAAAAATTATGGTACTTACCGGCTTTGAGCTCTCATTGCCCCCATCATAAGCATCTTGAATGGTTAAAGTTAATGCGAGAACAATTATGATGCATATGCTTGACAAATCATAAGTTGAAAACCTCATGCCCCGTGAATACGAGTACCCAAACCTCATGCTACTTTACTTAGAGTCCCAAGCAAGGCTCTTGTCATTGTAAGTATATGCATATCATTGAGAACCGCCAATGGGGTACCTCCATGCCCGATGACATGGAACAAGCCCACACCAAAATGACAGGACAAGCAGACAATGAACACCTTGACATCTCTTTTATTTGCCTTTTGTTTAGCTTTTTATTGTGAGATGCGTCGTCGAATGTTCACCATGGGTATGCTGCAAATTTCCACCATGAATTATGCATGGCTTAGATTGGTGGCCCGGCGTTTCCCTAACACATATACAAACTCCATGATCCCCACAAGATTCCCAATTCATTTCACACCGCGGGCATCCATAAACAAAAGATCACGATATCAACTCAATTAAGATGTGCAATGTTGAAAGCTTGCCCATGACAGCATGGCTGGGCTAGAATCAAACTTACAACTTGCAAGCATAACAACTCAACATAAGAGATCACAATGTCAAAAAATTTAAGAACAGGAAAAAGTAAAGTGTGCCTTCCGGTTCGTAAGAGCTTTACTGACCGAATTTCGCATAACACTGGTAAGAGTTTAATTTGAAGAGAAAATAAAAGCAAGTCAAATTTACTTGGAATAGCAAATTGCTAGTAGGTATGTATGGTGGACACAATGGAAAACTTTGGCTTTTAGGAGTTGGATGCACGAGTAGAGCTCATACTCAGTACAAGGCGAGGGCTAGCAAAAGACTGGGAGCGACCAACTAAGAGAGCAATAATGGCCATAATCATGCAAAGCGACAAAGCGACATTAAAAGAAGCATAAGATGGCATCAAAAGTCAAAAACTAAATGATCATAGAGGCTATTGGCGACTTTGTAAGAGTCTAACATGTGTGAGCATGCGCCAAGTCAACCCAAATAAAGCATCAAGGAGAAAACAAAAATAATGCTTCCATACAATAAAAACAACGCATGATTTTTTCAAAGGCTCATTAAGCAATCTCAGTTATTTGAGACAAGTCATGCTACAGCAAAACTACTAAGCATACTATCAAAAATACATCAAGCATGACATGAAAAAGCCTAAGCCGCAGTCTACACAAGCTCCTTCTTGTACCACTATTTTGCACAAAGCTTTTTCTCTTTTCCAACACCATTTGAAATTTTTATAAACACCTCTTTTGATGAAAACCAATAAAGATCAGAGGCAAAAAATACACCTTGATGAAAAGATATGACAAGGTCTGAACGCAAATCAAGGCGAAAATGAAAACCAAAAGCAGTAGCGGAAAAAGAAGAACGCTTGATTTTTAATAAGAGTGAAAACTAGAGCGTTCTTTGCAAATGAAAAGCAAGGCAACTTCTCCAAAGGAAATTTGTTGGGGTCCAACCATTTATTGCAGCAAACAAACAAACTAAACCAACTAAGAAAACTAAAACAACTGACGCTCCAAGAAAAACACATAGTGCATGAAGCAATAAAAATATAGTGTTTTGAAAGGTGACCTGATTTTTGCCGATGAAGAAGGGGTGCCTCGGGGGCATCCCCAAGCTTTGACGCTTGTACTTGTTGGATATTTCTTGGGGTGATGCATGGGCATCCCCAAGCTTGAGCTTTTGTCCATTCTTCAACTCATCTCATCATTCTCCGATCCCTACACTTGAAAACTTCCTTCATACAAAACTAAACACAAATCTATTAGCAACATTAGTGTAAGCATAACATATAATCAACCTCTTTTTGCTTCAGGTTTCAACTCAAAACCACCACATATATAGCAAATACTACTGTATCAACCTCCCCAAAAGTTCCGTGATCAAAAGAACTCAAAAGAAAGCGATAAAGTGGCAAACACAAATATTGGCAGAAATCTGTCAAAACTGAACAGCTGACAAAGGTCGAATTTTTGAGGGGTTTTCTGTTGCTCAAATCAAAAAGTGTTAAACTAAAAAAAAGTTTGGATATAACCTGGGGCATATGCACAAGAAATCGCAGGTCTAAAAGATATACAGAGAATTGATACGAATTTTTACGGTGCAGCACCGAAAACAGTTTCAGGACAGCAACATCCCCAAATCTTTACCTCACTCAAACTAGAGGCTTCTCTTGGCACAAAAACAAAATAAACAAGATAAGAAGCGGTCATTACAGTAGTAATGACTTCCAAGACTCAAATAAAATAAAAAGTACTGAAAATAAAAACATTGGGTTATCTCCCAAGAGTTCTTTTCTTTAACGCCTTTGAGCTAGGCGCAGAAAATTGCGAATCAAGTAACATCAAGTGATGAAGCATCAAGCTCATAATTTGCTCCAAGAATAGAGTCAAAAATTAATTTCTTTATTTTCCAAGGGAAGTGTTCCATACCTTTCTTGAGTGGGAATTGATATTTGATAGTGCCTTCCCTCATATCAATGATGGCACCTACAGTTCGAAGAAAGGGTCTTCCCAAAATAATAGGACATGAAGCATGGCATTCAACGTCCAAAACAAGAAAATCAATGGGAACAAGGTTATTGTTAACCACAATAAGAACATCATTAATCCTTCCCAAAGGTTTCTTCTTAGCAACATCAGCATTAGGAACATCAAAATAACATTTTTCAAGCGGTGGTAAATCAAGCATGTCATAAATTTTTCTAGGCATGATAGAAATACTAGCACCTAGATCACATAAAGCATGGCAATCATAACCATTAACATGCATATCAATGATGGGTTCCCAACCATCTTCTAACTTCTTGGGAACGGAAGCTTTTTGCTTCAACTTTTCATCTCTAATTTTCATGAGAGCATTGGTAATATGCTTAGTAAAAGCAATATTTAAAGAACTAGCATTGGGAGTCAAAGCAATATTTTGCAAGAACAAAATAACTTCAGATATATTGCAGCCATCAACATCAAAATCATTAAAGGAAATAGAGCTATCATCTCCCACACTCCGAAAAATTTCTGCACTCTTTTGAGAAAAAGTTTTGGTAGTTTTAGGCTTTTTAACACAAGGAGTGGGAGTTTTCTCTACACCAATCAAAGTAAGAGGATTGCTAGCATTAGGAGCAACATCATTAGAGGTAGTAATAGTACATACCTTCATCTCTCTAGCCATCTCATCTTCTCTTTCCCACCTGGCATGCAATTCCGCTAACAATCTAATATTTTCATCAATTCCAACTTGAATAGCATTAGCGGTAGCAAAAACATTGTTCTCTTTCACATCATTAGGCAACACTTTTAATTTCAGAAGTTCAACATCATGAGCAAGGCTATCAACCTTAGAAGCAAGAATATCAATTTTGCCTAACTTTTCCTCAACAGACTTGTTAAAAGCAGTTTGCTTACCGATGAAGTCATTGAGCATTACCTCAAGCTCGGAGGGCGCGACCCTAGTGTTGTTGTAGGAATTACCATAAGAATTACCATAACCATTACCATTGGTAGAAGGATACGGCCTATAATTGTTACTAGCAAAATTGTTCCTATAAGCATTGTTGTTAAAATTATTGTTTCTAATGAAATTCACATCAACATGCTCTTCTTGAGCAACCAAAGAGGCCAAAGGAACATTATTAGGATCAACATGAGTCCTATCATTAGCAAGCATAGCCATAATGGTATCAATCTTATCACTCAAGGAAGAGGTTTCCTCAACAGAATTTACCTTCTTACCTTGTGGAGCTCTCTCGGTGTGCCATTCGGAATAATTTACCATCATGTTGTCAAGTAGCTTTGTTGCGGCGCCCAAGGTAAGGGACATAAAAGTGCCTCCAGCAGCTGAATCAAGTAGGTTCCTTGAAGAAAAATTCAATCCTGCATAAAAGGTTTGGATAATCATCCAAGTAGTCAGTCCATGAGTGGGGCAATTCTTTATCATAGATTTCATTCTTTCCCAAGCTTGAGCAACATGTTCATTATCAAACTGAGTAAACTTCATAATATTGCTACGCAAGGATATAATCTTAGCAGGAGGATAGTATCTACCAATAAAAGCATCCTTACACTTAGCCCATGAATCAATACTATTCTTAGTCAAAGACAGCAACCAATCTTTAGCTTTTCCTCTCAAGGAAAAAGGAAACAACTTGAGCTTAATAATATCACTTTCTACATCCTTATATTTCTGCATCTCACATAGCTCAACAAAATTGTTGAGATGAGCTGCAGCATCTTCAGTACTAGCACCAGAAAATTGCTCTTTCATAACAAGGTTCAACAAAGCAGGCTTAATCTTATAAAAGTTTGCAGCAGGAACAGGTGGCTTAATAGGAGTGCAGATAAAATCACTATTGTTCGTGCTAGTAAAGTCACACAACTTGGTGTTTTCAGGATTGGCCATTTCAGCAAAACGAAAGTAAACAAGTAAAAACAACTACCAAGGATTCTAATTTTTTTTGGGTTTTTGATATAAAACGATGCAAGTAAAATAAATAAAGTAAAGCAAAACAATAACAAAGTAAAGGATGTGTGTGCGAAAAACTCCCCTCGCAGAAGTCTTCCACTCTTCCCCGGCAACAGCGCCAGAAAAAGAGCTGCTAGCGTTTGATGGCGCCCAGTTGACGAGGGAGATTATTCTTCTTCGTTCCCCGGCAACGGCGCCAGAAAAGAGGCTGCTGATGCCAAGCTGACGTGTAGCAGACAGTCCTTGTGCGTGGTGAATGACCAGCCCGTTGGGAACCCCAAGAGGAAGGTATGATGAGTATAGCAGCTAGTTTTCCCTCAGTTAAGAAACCAAGGTTTAATATCGTTCAGGAGAAAAGCAGACAGCGACGACTGAAGGTGATGCTTGCTAGTTTGCGACAGCTTCGGACAATTTATATGTGGCACCTCGTCCAAGCTTTGCTTGCTAGCTGCAATGCGGAACCTGCACACAACACAACCAAGTACTTTGCTCCCAACTTGCGATGAGGTTGTCAATCTCACCGGTTTGCTTGAAACAAAGGTTATGAGCGTATCGAGTGGAAAACAGTAGAGTATGCGAGTAAAGTAAACAGTGCGAGTAAAGTAAACAGGTGATAGCAATATGATGGAAATAGGACCGGGGTCCACAGTTCACTAGTGGTGTCTCTCCATAGATAAATAACACATGCTGGGTAAACAAATTACAGTTGGGCAATTGATAGAATAAAGATAAAACGTGATATGTCAAGAAGATCACTATGAGATTTACTCTGGGCATTACAACAAAATACATAGACCGCCATCCAACTGCATCTATGAATAATAATCCACTCCCGGGGATATCAATCCGAACACCCCATGAGTATTAAGTTGCGAACAACAGATAATTGCATTAAGCAAAGTGTGTAATGTAAACAAAGCATATGCCCTTGAGCATATGAATGTTGTTTTCTCCCTAGTAGCAACAGCACATCTACAACCTTAGAGGTTTTTGTCACTCCCCCAGGTTAAATAGAGGCATGAACCCACTATCGAGCATAAATACCCCCTCTTGGAGTCACTAGCAACTACTCGGCCAAGATAGCTATTAACAACGGAGAGCATGCGAGATCATAAACAACATAGAGATAACAAAAGATAATATTCAGTACAGCAACTTAATCATAAACACCAATATTCATCGGATCCCAACAAACCAAACATGTAGAATTACATAACGGTGATCTCAATCATGTAGGGCAGCTCATGAGATCTAAACATGAAGCACATGGTGGAGAAGACAACCATCTAGCTACTGCTATGGACCCATAGTCCAAGGTAGACTACTCACTCATCGCTCCGGAGGCAAGCATGGCGATGAAGAAGACCTCCGGTGGCGATTCCCCTCTCCGGCAGGGTGCCGGGAAGAGCTTCTGGACCCTCCCGATCTTCGGGTCGACGGCGGCGGCGGATCGCGATGTGTTCTGGAAAAGTGATCGGGTACTTAGGTTTTTTTCCGTCGGGGGGTCTTTATAGGCGAAGGGGCGATGTCAGAGGAGGAGCCAGGGGCCCTCACGCCAGGCTCGCGCGGCCAGGCCCCTGGCCGCGCCACCCCTACGTGTGGGGCCCTGGTGGCCCCCCTCCTACTCTCCTTCGGATCTCTGGAAGCTTCCGAATGAAATAAGACTTCAGGAACTTGTTTCGTCCAATTCCGAGAATATTTCCTGTGTATCACTTCTGAAACACAAAAACAGCAGAAAACAGGAAACTGGCACTGTGGCAACTCGTTAATAGGTTAGTTCCGGAAAATGCATAAAAGTGCCACGAAGTGTAACGAAACAATAGGCTAATGGTGTAAAAACAAGCATGGAGCATCAAAAATTATAGATACGTTGGAGACGTATCAACACTGTCTTTTCTTCACAGTCAATTTGAGCTCCATGATTTGACAACCAGTCCATCCCTAGTATCACTGCTATGTCTCCCATTGGAATCACGAATAGATCTGCAAAATATATGAAGTTGCAAATCCTGATGATTTGTTCCTTCCTTATGTGGGTGACTGCTAACGTACCCCCCGCGGATAAGACAGTAATAGGGGATTCTATCATAGAACATCTAATCCCATATTGCTCCATGAATTGCTTGGAAATAAAAGAAGTAGTTGCTCCAGTATCAAATAAAACTTTGCTGGGATGGGAAAGAATGCTTAGTGTACCTATCACAGCTTGATCTGAGTGGCCCACTTCCTCCAGTGTGGTGCAATTCAGCTTCCCAAATGGCCTTCCTCGCTTTCCACTATTGTTCCCACCGAAGTCCCTTCCTCCAGCTGATGATCCTCCTCCGGCGGTTCTATTTCCTCCAGCTGCTTGCCAACCACCTGATGGCTTATTGGGACAGTCAGGCTTCATATGCCCCTCTTGGTTACAACCATAACAGATGATCTTAGGTTTCCAACACGTAGTCCTAGTGTGCCCCGAACGTCCACAATTATTGCATATAACCTTGCTTATTGGATTTGGAGATTTTGGATTGGGTGTGTTACCCCTAGGCCTGAGTCTAGGCTTGAAACTCAGATTGGGCACTGATTTCTTGGGTTGGAACTGCTTTGGCTCAAGCCTTGCCCTTTTCTTCCTCTCTTCTTGGACCTACCGATAGTCATCCTCGAACGTGATGGCAGCATCAACTAGCTTCTGAAATCCTTGTGTACTGAATGGCCTCATGTAACGCCCCACCTTTGGATTAAGGTGGAACACCTGTGTTAAGTGCTATTCCCTGGATCACTGATAGCACCACAAAACAAAATAAAGTATTCATTGCATAGTATCAAAGATTACATTGCAGATCCAGATACATAAGTCTTTAAACTTACAAACCAGCTTAGTCACATGGACTAGCTCAAAGGACAGAGTTCAACACATCACAAACACAGCGGAAACTAAGGTAGCAGTGAGCCTCCATCTTCACCATGCGCCACAGGCAGTCAGGTTGGAATGTAGACTCGAGATCCTATCAACTTACTCCTTCTCTGAAAAACCTGCACATTTGAATATGCAGCCCCACGAATAGGGGTCAGTACAATGATGTACTGGCAAATGACACGTATTTGGTGGCTGTTGTGAAAGAACTATCTACATGATATTTGGCTAGTGGAGCTTTTGGCTGATTTGCATAAAGCAAATTTTTATCCTATATTTTCAAACCAAAACTTTTTTTAATCATTGAAAACTTTTAAGGTCAAGATAACCCCCAGGCGAAGACAACCACACACTTGCAGGGTATGTGGCCCTGAGTAGTTACTCAACAAAACCAGAATAACCCTCAGGTGAAAACCACCACACAAATCCTGGGTTGATAGCCAGGTGTGCAGCCCTGAGTAGTTACTCAACAAAACCAGGATAACCCTCAGGTGAAAACCACCACACAAGTCCTGGGTTGATAGCCAGGTGTGTAGCCCTGAGTAGTCGCTATCTTGAGTGTTTCTAAACAATTTTATTTTATTTAGAAATGATGATGAGACTCTTCCGTACATCCATGTCTAGGAACTCAAATTGTCCATAACCGGGTACACGGCTAATCGATTAGTTTTACACCCTGCAGGTGTTGTGCACTTTCACCTTAAGACTCATCCTACCCATATAGAATGAGACAAGACCTTTCAGAAGGAGCATTCAACCATCCGGATCTGACCGTGCCCAAAATACCACCCTCTGTCAGTACCCATGGATGAACCCTCATATCATACTCAATCAAGACAGAGCCCATATTGTCATAAGGCTGCACTGGAAGCTTAGTAAAGCAAGGAAGACATGGTAGTCTCTTTGTTCCTGGGTGGCCATCCACAAGTGTACCCCCAGGCGACGACAACCACACAAATCCTGGGTTGATAACCAGGTGTGTAGCCCTGGGTAGCCACTCAACATAAACCAAGCAATTGCATTTCCACCCAGGTGTTTCATTGGGGTTGTATTTTAATTTTCATAACACTTTGAAAACAAGGCATGGCATCATTTTCCATAGTAAGTTTGCAATCCTAGCAAGTGGGGTTTAAGGGATAGCTACCACTACTAGGAGCTAAGCATTTCATAACCACTTTGAAAATTTCATATCATGCATAGTATTGAAACCACTAATGCATATAATAAAAGATAGGTGGAAGTATGTGTGTCACTTGCCTTTTTGAAGTTCAAGCTCTTTCACTTCTCTCAACAAAACGTATGGCTCTCCAAACCAATCTAACAAATAGAGATACACAATATAAACAGACCACACCAAAAGCAACAAAATCAAGATAGACAAGCAATTGAAAAGGGTTGGTTCCACATTTTATATTTCTTATGATTTCTGTGATGAGAGAGATATGGCTTGAAGCTTGGTTTACAAGATATCGATTGAGAGTTTGGATGGCAAGGTCTAATGATTTGGAAAGGAATGATCCTCCAAGATTACAATGTAATGATAACATTCTTGTGCTTGGCTTAAACATGGATAGGGTTTAGGAATGACTCATGTGAATAGATTCACAAAAGTATAGAATAGTGCAACTAGAATACTACTGAATATAGTGTGACGACACTTACTCATAATAGTATAAGTTGCACATAGGCTTGGGTTGAGAAGTTGGATAAATTCTAAGTCATGAGGTCTAATACTTTCATCTTCTTGTCTTGGGTTCTCTTCTCTTGATCTTCTTCTTTTGACTCCAACTCCTTGTCTTCTCTTTCAACTTCTTGTTTTGCCTTCAACTCCTTGTATTCTCTTCAACTTCTTCTCCATGGTCATGATATGGGAAAACTTCTATGCCATAGTGTTGGATGGGGTAGTCAAACACTTAGAAGAATTTGGATGTGATGGGATTGATAGTTTTGCACTTGGGCAAGGATAGAGGGTAGATTTTTCACTAAGTCATGGTAGAGTTGAGTGGTCATTAGGACTTACGATATTTCACACCATTTGTAGGGTGGGACAACAGTCAAATAGCACAAGGTACACATAGGTTGGTTAGGAATTAAAGATTTGTTAAATTACGCAAATAGCTCAATTGCAATTTGAATAACTTAAACTAGGCAATAGGTTTAATATTTGAATGATGTTGGAATAGTGTGGGAAAAATGTCTAAAGGGGTTCTTGTGCATAGATATGATCACAATATTAACTTTCGAAGAAGAAATCATTATAGAATAATTTCTATAGTAAAAATACTCAAATTCCCATATTTGAATTTGAATACATGTAAATAGGTTCAAATCCAGAATTTAAACTTACAGATTCGAAAATTCAATAATTGGAAAGTTTGGCACCACTAGATAGGAGATTTAATTACAAATCCAACGCAACAAGAATCATCTAAAACGGAGCTACAGATTTAAAGCTATGAATTTTCAAAGATTTAAGTGAGCTAGTACAAAGTTCAACCAATCTGATCGATCGATCGATTGTTACATCGCGCGAGGCAGGAAATAGGATAGCGGCAAGACATGATTTGTATGAAACGTTTTCGGTCAGTGTGCTAATCTGGACACTAGGATTCATACTACGATGATCTAATCTAAACCATGTAGATTCGACAGACGAGGATGCCTTACCAAGGGTGATAGGACGCGACGGAGAAGATGGTCGCGGCCGGCTCGGTGATTGATGATGGCGACATTCGGGTACTCCTCTAGCTTGGCGAAGTGGACGACGGCGTTCATATCTCCTTGGCTATGTTGCATGTGTCAAGGGAGAAGTCGGTGTCATCCTTGTGAAGCTCGGAGAGGTCTCTCGCGCCGGTGGCGATGAACGGAGCGGCGGCCAGACGACGGGCGGCGCGGCCAACAGCAAGAAGATGACACAAGATCATGTCCTGGATATAGGCGACGGTGAGGGGAGTTCACGGGTAAAAGGAATCAAGCCAGAAGTTTACTAACACGACGTACCAGATCCATGAACTCCGTTGACGTCGCGGCCAACATCCACAAAACGATGGACCACCATGTCCTGGACGTAGCCCTTGATGTATAGAGTCTCTTGGTGTGAGGAATCAGCTAGGTGACCACTGATGATGACGGCATCTAGCGATGAACTCGATTTCGAGACTGATCTTGGCATAGTTCTTACAGGATGTACAGAGCTTCTATGAAGAAAGTTTTCAAACAAGAGTGAGGGAGGAGAATGAGGGAAACACGTTGCTCTTCTCGGTTTCCTTTGGTATGGTCTGAGGAGGGAGATCGGGACAGATACGCCATCGGTTGGCATTCGGTACACTACATCGTTATGGGAGATTAAGCCAAGTAAATGGGAGAATAATTTCCTGAATTGGTTCCCCATTGAATTTGGAATAACTTCCGTGTTAAAGTCGAGAAGAAATAGTCGCTGTAATTGATGGGGGGAGGAGGAAAAGAGCTACAGCCATGAACATAAACCTAAGTTTCTGGAGGTGAAAAAGAACAGGAGGAAGACGACCGGCTGGGCTTCGGTCGGCCTATATGGGCCGGCCCAGTTGTGTCCTTTGTTTTTTTTCCTTTCTCTTTTTGTTTCTATGTTTTCTTTTCAATCTTATGCTTCCAAAGTGATTCAAAATACAATTAAACATGTCATAAAAATTTAATTAAAATACCAGTACAAAGATAATTTAAAAATAAACACTTTGATAATATTTTCATTGAAAAATAAAATTGTGAAATCAAAATTGTCCACATAAGCTCATATGGCTTATTATAAATGGATTTTTCTATGGGTTTTGTTTTAACACCTTCTTTTAAAAAAATTTGAAGGAAAAATTCAAAAATAGGTTTTAAGACATTGAGGTATTCTTTTCTTGTCCCCTTAAACAAGTTATAAAATATTTTTATGCTCTTTGGCCTATATGGCTACTTGGGCATTATTTATCAAAGTAGGATTTTTTTGGCTTTATGTTTTTCTTAAAATAATTACTTTACAAATTTGAAAACATAAAAACATCAATAGGTTTTTCTTTGGAAATATTTTGAACCCAAGTATTTATGAAATTACCATTTTGGTAAATACTTTTGAATATAATTCAAAAAGTTTCAAATCTTAGGGAAGTTTCCACAAAGACAAACATTTCCATCAATTTATTTGATTTCTTTAACATTCCAAAATTTGGAAATTTTTTGGGATGTTACACCTCATTTGCATCTTCACATATGGATTCAAACCTCTCAGAAACCTTTTCTTGCGTTTCTCTTCAGTACTAACCTCGTCAACCGCATAGCGAGATAACCGACTGAAATCCCGGATGTACTTCATAACAGGTGCACTCCCCTGTTCCAGCTTCTTAAACTCTTGCCTCTTGAGCTCCATAATGCTTTCCGGAACATGATGTTCGCGGAACTTTTCCTTAAACTCCTCCCATGAGAATACGTGTGTGGTTGGATGTATAGCAATAATGTTCTCCCACCATGATGCCGCTGGCCCTGTCAACAGATAAGTTGCATAACGTACCATTTCCTCCTCGCTACAGCCGACGGTCTTTAGCTTCCTTTCAGTGTCAGTCAACCAGTCTTCCGCGTCCATAGGTTCGGGTGCTGTTGCAAATGGAAAAGGTCTTGTATTCTGAAATTCAGACAGATTTACTCCTTGCCTGACATTGTCTCTTCCCGCTATTCCAGCTTGTCCGGCCAAATCTTGCATGAATTTGTTTTGCTGTTCCTGATCTCGCCTCCTGTTTTCCTCCACAAACTGCATATACTGGAGAAAACTTTGCTCTGAGATAGGACGAGGTGGTTGTGGTGGTTCCATTGCCGCTGCATCTGCATCTGCCTTCTGCTTGGCCTCCCTTTCTTGGCGCTGCTGCTCAGTCTCGCGGTCTACGCCCAGATCCACGCCCCTCTAGTCCTATTGCACAAAGCGAATTCTCATAATTACACCATGCATATGTTTTCTGAGTTCAACTTTATGCACAGTACTAGTCACACAATGAAATCAAAGGCAAATCCAAATGAAAACCAAATGTATTATACGCATGCAATACTTAACTTTTACAATCAAAGTGATTTCTTTGTGAGTGTGCATACCTACTTCTTAATTCTAGCCCCTCTCATTAAAATATTTAGTTCAATATTCTTATATGATTAACTCTCTCATGAATAATAAGATTTAACCCCCTACTATTAATGTTACTACATCTCCCTTGTTCTTAACACAACCAGGTATGTGTGAAAAATGTTTGGGTCTTTCTGGTTGTGGTTCATTCTACTTCGAGTTATAATAATAGCAATGCTTAATAGTAAAGAATCATCGCACTAAAATATATGGTAGTGTTATTCTCAAGTGAATATCCACCATACTTCTAGAGAACTCTTTACTATTCCTATAAGACTTCCTACAGGTTCTACCCATTTAATAGGTTTCCAACCTAAGGTCAAAGCAATTGCTCTGATACCAGCTGCGGTGACCTAGCATACCACTGCATGTTGTAGTACACAAGTCATTGATATAATACTTATGAAACTCCATTCCACAAATATTACATCCCTCAGAGTGGTACAACAGAAACATTGCGGGTCCACATACAAACTTTTATTATTACAAGCCCAAATATACAACAACTTCGAGGTCCTCTTAGGTTCATCGAGGATACCCCATTGACTCACAAATTACAGTACCTGTTCTGAATAACTGAAAGTACAACTAAGAACTAAGGTAGCTCGGCAACTTATTTAGTAGTGTTTTAGGTTGCTCGGCTAAACTAACGGTACTATCTCGTCTACTGCTCGACTTCCTCTTCTGCACCATAGACGATCTTGTAATCTTCACCTTCTACACCACCGGACAGATCTGGCTCCTCATAGAAGATCTCCTCCTGGGTTGCATTCACGTAGAGAGCCTCCTCCTCCTGGACTTTAGAGTCTAAGCAAGGGTTAAGAGGGAGTGGGGTGAGTAACAAGCGTTATCCAGCAAGTTCATTTAAAAGGGATAAGTGTTTGATGCACTAGCTACGACCATAGATCAATGATCACAGGTCATGCAGGTTTTCATAAACATTTCTTCAAGAGGTTGCTTTTATTTTGAAAACTATGCCCGACAGCCTTCACAGGTTGACTAGAACTTCATGGAGTCCCTTTCCTGCCGTGTTCGCAGTTCCTTCCCGGAACAAGGAGTGACAAGCCACAATTCATACACTCTGCAGAGGTGTGTTGCTTTACCCATAAGAGATCAAAGCCTTGTTGCACAACCGGGCGATCTTTCCCGCCCATACACTTTGGTATGGGGCCCAGTCATTGATCCAAGCCAATCACTACCCTTCTCCGCGACCTCGCATGCCCACCCTTTTGCTTCGCTCAGGCCACGGTAAGCCCCGAATTACGGCATAGCCCACGGCGAGCCCCGAATTAACGCCCGAATCCCACAATCCATCATAGACACCAGGTACCGGGGGAACTTAGGGGTCCCACCCTTTGTCGTCAGGCCACGGCCAAGTCCAAATTACATCCTGACTCACCGGTAAGGTACGTCCGTTGACATGCGAAAGAAAGAAGAACTAGCTGACTTTCCCGTCTCATTCCAAGTCTTATGGTTAACGCGTAATTTATGGCACAAGAATCACTGGCGACATTTGTTATTAATCCTAGGTTTTACTTTCCCATGCAAATGGAACCTCCACCACCACAATCATACCATGGTTCCATTTGCCAGCCCTCCTAGGTTATCACCACTCGGGTCGATAACCAACTAGTCATATTTCTTATCAAAGAGAACCTTTTGTTTTTAGATGCAGTAGTAATAGCACAGGTATAGATTTGCAAGTAATTTGATAAAAATAATCAAAAGATATGAGCAAGAGTGAACTTGCCTTGAGACTGCAAGGTATTGCAATCGAAAGCTTCGGTTGAACCCTGAACCCCGGGTTCTGGAAAAATAGCATCATTGTCTTGTAAGACGATGTTTAAAGAGGCAAATTATGCTAGGATGCATATATATGCTATGCATTAGGGTTTAAGTGGTTTACCCCATTTGGTGTGTTTTACCCAAGTATTAATTATGCATTAAGTATTTGGAATTTATTTAAATGGCATGTCACCATTATTATTATGAAACATGGGATTCACAACTTAAGAGTTATGAAACTAGTTTAAGTGGAAGATGACTTTTAAGTTTAGGTGCTAATAATCTTATAACATTTGAATCATGGCAATGCTCAGTTCTTTCTAGGAATAGGTATTTGTCAATATGATGAATAAAATTTAATTCAATTATTTACTTTGTTACTTCTATAAATTGCCAAATTACTGATAATACCACGAAATAATTTTATCTTAATAATAAAGAGTTCTTAAGGTATTATACGAAATTACTAGCTACAAAATTAGTTAAATTGTTTTTTTAAACCGAAATGAATTGACCCAATTGGGCCGGCCTAATGGGCCGAGTTTAACCGGCCCAACCACCTGGCGAACCCTCTGGTCAAACCGGACTGAATCGATCCACTCGATCGATCGATCCGACCGCCTCCTTCCCCACGCTCGTGTTTCTCCGCTTGACCCTGATGCCGCCCTCTGCCACCGCCTGCCGCCTTCGGCGAGTCCCGGCCACCCCGGTCGCTATCGTATGTCACAGAGGAACGGGCGCTCGCTGATCTACTCCATCACCCTGTTCACTCCGCCCCGGGCCGCCCCTGATTTCTGCGCCCGACCCTACTGCGGCTAGGGTTCTAGCCCCGTTGTCGCCGTGCTTCGGCGCTGCTCTGGTCGGTCGCCATCAACTGCTGGTGCGGGTGTTCTCCTTGCACTCGCTGGCGTTGCTTGGTGCGGGTGGTGCCCCTGTGCCGCTACTGCCACCAAGTCGGTGACTCTGCTCCAGGCATGCGTCGCCATGTGGCTTCCTCACCTCATCGCTGCCCCCCTGCGGTGCTCCTCGCTGGACCACGACTTCGAAACCCTAGCGACGACCAAGCCAATTCGGTCGCTGTCGGCCTCCCCTGACTCTGCCGCTCGCCGAGGTGACGTGATGCAATTTTGCGGCTGCGGCTGCGATGACTTGCTCACCCCTTCACACCGGCAGGACGGTGCTGACGACACAACCTCGGCGTCGCCTCATTCGACCCCTCGGCAATACTTTGAGCTATTCTACTCTCTCCCCTCTAACTATGTGTACTGAGAGGTGCAAGATGCTATTATGAATTATTACTGGTGGTAGCTGTATTGGTTCATCCATCAGATGAACTGATTACAGTGGTTATGTGGTGCTATTGTTACTGGATTCAGTTGAAGTGTGGACTAAACTTTTGGGTTCAGGTTTGACATTTCACTCGATAACTAAATATTGTGTTGGGGTAGTTGGTTATGCTTGCAAATCTTGGCAGTGCTATACCCATTTAAATGATGTGGTGAATGATCTGGCATGGTGGTGACTTGTGTTGCTTGCAGATATATTGTGCCTTTGATGTTGGATTGAGTTGTTCCTATAACTGAATCTATTTTCAGTACTATGAACTGAATGTTTGCAGTGATGATTTAGTCAAGCCCCTTTTCTAGATGCTTCTAGAATATTATGCGTGTACCCAAATGACTGCTGCTATCCTTTTATCTAGCTCCTGTGATGCCTCCAGGAGTGTGTTCATAGAAGTTAATTAAGATGTTTGGCTGGCTGCTCTGATCAGTGATGCTTCTCTCATGCTTATGGTGACTTTGGTTGCAGCTGCTATGTGCAAAGTGAGCACTGCTATAGAGTTAAATTGATAAGAACAGATTCTAGCTTCCTATCTTGGTCTGGCCTGTGATGCAAAGACTGAGGCAAATATTTTTCTTATAAGAACAGATACTTGCTTTGATTCGATTTACTACCCTGTGATGAGTCTAGCATAGCACCTCTATGCCAGTCTGAGGGTAATCCTGCTGCCCCCCTTATTTTCTTTGATGGATGATAAGAACAGATACTACTGCTTGTTCTAGCTTTGTTCACCTTGTTGCTGAAATTTTAGAAGAAGAGAAGTTGGTATCAGGCTTTGATCTGGTGCGCTTCTACTTCTTCTTGATCTTGTTCTTGTGGTAGCCTTGTCCTGCTTGATCTGGTTCAGATGGCCACCTTGCTCCTACTTCCTGGCAGCCCTGCTCCTCCTCTTGATCAGCTCTTGGTGCTCGACTAGGTGACCATGATCACTGGTTGCTTGAGCTGGGATCTTTGGGATGGTTTTCTTGAGTGTTCTTGAGGTATGGATAAGATGGTGAGTGAAGTGAATGAGGTGGTGGTGTGGTGAGGCTGCCCCTGTGATGTTTAGTCCTGGTGCAAAACTCTTATTTGCCTTGCTTACCTTCTGAAGCAAGCTACGGCTGTGTCATGATTATCTTGATTGGTGAATTATTTTGGTACTGCCACTTGTAATTCTGGCTGTCCAAATATTACTGATTTTGCTAAATGGATTTTGGTGCCCTATAATTCTGCTTAACTAATATCATGTTAAGTATGAATTTGATATAAATTGATTTGGATTTATTACTTTAAACTTAGCTAGAATTAGAGGCCTACTACTGTTGCTATCTGTTTCAGATCTGATTTGGTTGCCTGACTTTGAAATGCCTATCACTTCAAGTGTATGATTTATGGACCCTTTTCCAGAGTTGGTTATTTGTTAAATTGATGCCCTCAGATTCTAGGACATAGAATTTAGGAGTCCTTCCTAAATTCTCTAACTAAGTTTAATAAATTAAATTGCCTCCAAAAATATGGGGGCAAACATTTTAATCATAACAACCAATTTCTTTTGTCTTTGTTGCTTCTTACTTGCAGGAATGGAGATGATGGCAAGATTAGATATTAGTTAGGATTTTTGTTTATTCATTTTGTAATATTCATTCCTTTTTGTAATTAATCTCATTATTGAGATTTGTAATATAATACTCTATTCATTTGTAATAAAGACATTATCCAAAACTTATTCTTATTTCTATTTGTGTGATGTTTATTAATCAATTGCTTAATTCAAATTTTATTTGAATTATTATCTAGTTCAAATTTAAATGTTGAATTCAAATTTCTTCCCCCCCAAATCAACAATTCAACAAAGGTCATGCCGAAATTCATCGCACTCACTCCGATGTACTAAACTAAACATCAGAACGAGAGGAACTCCAGTCGCTTTGTGTTTTAAATAATTTGCGCAAAAAATTTCTAGGTTTTCAGATGCATGAATGCAATGCACAAACCCTGATTCTACCGCCGTTTGGTCCTAAACGCTGGGATGTTACAAGAAGTCTCTGTTCCGGCACCCTGTCGGGACGGGGAAGTGCCCCCGGAGCCGTCTCCATCGGTCTCCATCGCCGTCTCCGCCGTCTCCATCAACCTCACCGCCATCTCCATCGCCGTTGCTATCTCCTATGATGAGGAGGGAGTAGTTCCCCCCAGGGCAAAGGGCTCTACCGGTACCTATGTGGTTCACCTCTCTCTCCCATGATGTGATCTTTATATGATCGTGAGCTTTGTATCTAGTTGAATTGGTAGATGCTATTATTCAGATATTATGCTACTCCCGTGCTTTATTATTGTAATCTCCGGAGATACCTTGTATCATGGTGTGAAGGTGACTAGTGTGCACATCATGTGTATCTTTTTGGTTAACGTCTCTATGAATTGTTGGTGTTTGTTGGAACCATCTAGTGCGTTCACGGTGACAGTGTGGGACAATCTAGTTTGGGGAAATACGGACTTTGAGGAGTGCTTCATAGCCCTATGCATGATTAGTGTTTGTTATCCATTGGAGAATTATTTTGAGTTGCATATTGATGTTAGTATCTATTGGTTCAATTATGTTATATTTGTTGAGAGTGTGTCCACTAGTGAAAGTATGATACCTAGGCCTTGTTTCCAAGCATTGCACACCATTTCCTTTCAGTTTTGTTACATGTTTGCTTGCAGCGATACTTATTTCAGATTACATTTACTACTTATAATCATCACTACTACTTGTATTTCACTATCTCTTCGCCGAACTAGTGCACCTATACATCTGACAAGTGTATTGGGTGTGTTGGGGACACAAGAGACTTTTTGTATCGTAATTGCAGGGTTGCTTGAGAGGGATAGCTTTGACCTCTTCCTCCCTGAGTTCGATAAACCTTGGGTGATCCACTTAAGTGAAACTTGCTGCTGTTCTACAAACCCCTGCACTTGGAGCCCCAACACTGTCTACAAGAACAGACGCGTGCGTAGACATCAAGCTCTTTTCTGGCGCCGTTGCCGAGGAGGTAAGGTAAAAGGTACTCACATTCTTTGGTTACTAAGTCTTTTAGTTGCTGGTGAGTGCTTGAAGTTATTTCATTTAGATTCTGCAATTATATCTTTTTGTTTCTTGTTTTTATTTTCACTAGTTAGGCTTAATGGAAAATAAAGAGTTCTTTAGTATTTTTCCTACGTTAGGATATGAAGTGTTTGAAGAGAAAATTGAAAAACCTTTGGAGCTTAATTTGCATGCTAATAGTGTTGTTAGTATGAATGCTTTGAACAACGTTATTGCTAATGCTATAGAAAAGTCTAAGCTTGGGGAAGCTAGTTTTGTTAAGCATGATATTTTTAGTTCCCCAGCTTTAGTGGAGAAAGTTTGCTCTGATGATATTTTATCTCCCATATGTGATGTTTCTAATGATGCTTGTGCTCCTCGTCATTTTAAAATACCTATGAAAATTGTCGAACGTGCTATAAATAACTGCTATTTAGGAGATGGAACTGTCCATCATGGTGATCATTTGCTCTTTATATATGAATTATGCGAGTTGTTCAAGTGTGTAGGTATTTCGATGAACCAAGTTAAGAGGAAGCTATTTTATTTATCACTGAAGGGCAGAGCTGCGGAATGGTATAAAACACTGAAGGATGGCCGACCTATTGACTGGGAGGAAATTGTACCTCTCTTTTATTCTAAATTCTATCCTTCTAGAGAGGTTTATAAAGATAGGAATTATATTTATAATTTTCATCCGCATGAGGGAGAAAGCATTGCCCAAGAGTGGGGAAGATTGAAGTCACTAATGCTCAAATGTCCTATTCATGAACTTCCTCGTAATATTGTTATTAATAATTTTTATGCAAGGCTTTCTAGATATTATAAGGACTATCTAGATGCATGCTTTGATGGGTCTTTCACAAGCAAGGATGTTGAAGCAAAGTGGGATCTGCTTGAAACAATTCAAAGCAATATCGAAGATTGGGATAGCAACAAAGGTAAAGGATCAGGTATAAATTATGAGTATGATTGCATTAAGTCTTTCGCTGAAACTACTGATTTTCAAGAGCTTAGTACTAAATATGGTCTTGATCCTCAAATTATGGTTGATTGTTTTAGAGCCTTTGCTTCCTATATTAATGTGCCCAAAGGAAATGGGGACGTGTATTATGAACCTTTTAAAGACACTTGCATAGAAAGTGATATTGTTATTGATGATTTCAATAAACATGCTCAAACTTCTGAAAGTACTACTTCTTATAAGCATGTTAATTTTTGTGGATTACTTAGACCTTGTGACCAGAGTCACAACAAGGAAGATTATTGTATCCACCACAGGAATGAAGAAACCCGAATGTGGCGCAAGGCTCTAGATGAGCTTGGTGAAAAGGTTGTGAGCTTTATCCTTTTATTTGTGAACTTTGCCATGAAACAGGTCATTTTAATATTCAATGCTCAGGCCCTAATAATGACCCTTCTAATCCTATGAGTACCGCAAGTTTGTATTGTGATGACAAGATCACTCTCAATCAGCATGATGAGTTTACTTTATTTTTGGGGTGTGAAGAGATATCTAGAAAGACTTCTTTGGTAGATATGAGTGCTCTTGATATTAATAGCACCCTTCGTGGTTGTCGTCTCTATTATGTTAAAGATTGCCTCGCAAATACTTACATACAAAATGTTATAAAAGAGGATGCTTTACCCAAATTTGACAGGGATGATTTCTGTTTCTATCTTATTAACAAAAAGGAGGAACCCTCCAAAGTTTCTCCTGTTGTTTCTATCATTAAACCAGATTATGTGGAGAAGATGCCTTTCAAGTCTCTCCCTCCTAAAGGAGAGAGTAAGAAGAGTAAGAAGAAGAAGAAGAAGAAGAAGAGGAGTAAAATGAGAGAGGAAACAGTATCTTCCCCTAAGCATGTTGCTCCTATTATAGATTATGATAATTCTGATCTTGATGATGTTCTCATGCATGTCACCTCTGTTAGTGATCATGATTGGGAAAATCACTCTACTTTTGATATTGAAAATCTTTTTGGTATCGATTCTAAAAATTATGAGGTTAATAATTGTTGTACCATTAGTACTATCCATGTTCCTTCTTATGATGATATGTTTGATGAATATGCTTTGCAAAATAGCTGTTCTCTCGCTTATGATGATACTAAACCTCTAGTTTATGATGACTATGATGATGAGTATAATATTTTCAGTTCACCTACTTTTGAGGAGAAAATTAGTTATGATTACAATAAGCCTCCTGTTTTTGATGATTATGGTGATGAGAATAATTATTCTGTTGGATCTGCTCCTAGTAATATTGTTCATGTGGGGAGTATTAATTCTTTTATGCATGTGGCTCATGAAAGGGATGTTTTATGTGATAGTTATGTTAGTTCTATTCATGATGCTACTGAAAGTTACTATGAGAGAGGGAAACATGGTTTGATGGATCTCAACAATATTAAGTTTCCCCTCTTTATATTGCAAATCTTGAAGTGGCACTTGTTTTATCTATCCATGTTTGCTACTATGTGCCTCATTGATTTATTTTCTTACAAGATTCCTATGCATAGGAAGTGGTTTAGATTTAAATGTGTTTCATATTTGCTTTTTAATGCTCTCTCTTGCTTCAAGTTCCTTTATGGCACCTTTGCCTTAAGTTCTTTTCGGGCGCCTATGTGAGCATTTTCTAAAATTACTGCGCCTAGCTCAAAGGCGTTAAAGAAAAGCACTCTTGGGAGATAACCCATTGTTTTATTTTCAGTACTTTTTCTTTTATTTGAGTCTTGGAAGTTATTACTACTGTAATAACGGCTCCTTATCATTTTTATTTCGTTGGTGTGCCAAGAAGAACCTCTAATTCGAGTGAGGTAAGATTTGGGGAAGTTGCTGTCCTGAAACAGATTTCGTTGCTGCACCGTAAAAATTCTTGAAAATTCTCAGAATATCTTTTTGACCTGCGATTTCTTGTGCATATGCCCCAGGTTATATCCAAACTTTCATTAGTTTTGCACTTTTTGATTTGAGCAACAAAAAACCTTCGAAAAAATCGACCTTTGACAGCTGTTCTGTTTTGACAGATTTCTGTCACTATTTGTGTTTGTCTCTCGATCGCTTTCTTTTTTAGTTCTTTTGATCACGGAAATTTTGGGGAAGTTGCTACAGTGTATATGCTTTATATGTGGTGGTTTTTATTTGATATCTAAACCAAAAAGGGTTGATTCGTTATTATGTTTATGGTAACGTTGCTAATAGAATTGTGTGAAGTTTTGTATGAAGGAAGTTTTCAAGTGTAGGGATCAGAGAATGATGAGATGAGGTGAAGAATGGACAAAAGCTTAAGCTTGGGGATGCCCATGCACCCCAATAAATATCCAAGAAGTACAAGCATCAAAGCTTGGGGATGCCCCCGAGGCACCCCTTCTTCATCGGCAAAAATGAGGTCACCTTTCAAGACACTATATTTTTATTGCTTCATGCACTATGCGTTTTTCTTGGAGCGTCTTTACTTTTGCTTTCAGTTTTCTTTTGTTTTGGTTGCTGCAATAAATGTTTGGATCACATCATGTTTTTGGAGAGAGACTTGCTTCGTTTTTCATTTGCCAAGAACACTCTATTTTTCACTCTTATCGTTCAAGGAGTGTTCTCTTTTTCTAGAACTGCATTCAGCTTTCGTTTTTTGCCTTGATTTTTGTTCAGATCTTGTTTTATTTTTGCATCAAGGTGTATTTATAACTCTGGTCTATGTTGGTTTTCATCAAAAGGGTTGTTTCAAAAAGGTTTGAATGGTGTTGAAAAAGAGAAAAAGTTTCATGCAAAAAAGTGGTACAAAAAGGAGCTTGTTTAGACTGCGGCTTAGACTTTTTGCATGTCGTACTTGATGTCGTTTTGATAGTATGCTTAGTGGTTTTGCTATAGCATGACTTGTCTCAAATGGCTGAGATTGCTTAATGAGCCTTTGAAAAAAAATCATGCGTTGTTTTTATTATTTGGAAGCATTAATTTGGTTTTCTCCTTGATGCTTTATTTGGGTTGACTTGGTGCATGCTTACACATGTTTGACTCATACAAAGTCGCCATAAGCCTCTATTATCATTTAGTTTTTTGACTTTTTATGCCATTTTATGCTTCTCTTAATGATGTTTTGTCGCTATGCATGATTATGGCCATTATTGCTCTCTTAGTTGGTCGCTCCCAGTCTTTTGCTAGCCCTCATTTTGTACTGAGTATGAGCTCTACTCGTGCATCCAACTCCCAAAAACCAAGTTATTCCAATGTGTCCACCATACATACCTATTAGCAATTTGCTATTCCAAAGTACATTTGACTTGCTTTTATCTATCCTTCAAATTAAACTATTTTGGTGTTATGCGAAAATTGGTCAGTAAAGCTCTCACGAACCTGGTGGCACACTTTACTTTTCTCGCTTTTAAAAATTTGACATTGTGGCTCTCTTATATTGAGTTGTTATGCTTGCAAGTTATAAGTTGGAAATTAGCCAAACCATGTCATCATGGGGTAAGCTTTCAACATTGCCCTTCTTATTTGAGTTGATATCGTGATCTTTTGTTTATGGATACTCGCGATGTGAAATAAGTTGGAATCTTGCGGGACATTGGAGTTTGTATACGTGTTAGAGAAACGCCTGGGCCGCTAATCTAAGCCATACTCTCGAATACTTGCGTGAAACTTGACTGGTGAGGTTGAAAATCGACGGTTCCGAAGGGTATCCGGATTTCATCGACTTGCGAGTTGTTGTTGGCTGAAGGCAAAAAAGTCGTCGAATTCATAATTCCAACGCCCAGAGTCCCCACGGTCGGCGCCAATTGACGAGGGTTAAACTCGACAAATGTCCTAGATGAAGGACTTAGGATCGGGGAGACAGGGCGTCGGATGAACTCGAAGGTAAACTTAGTCAAACAAGGTGGCTATGAAAGTAAACGTGGGTGTAGAACCTGGCTTGCTTTCAATCTGTCCCACACCGTCCCCTCCTGGCCCCTTTATATAGGTGGCCAGGTCTCAAGGATCAGGTAGGATCCGATATAGATTACAATATCGAAATACGACATGAACTCGTATTTCAACTAGTATTAAAATTGGGCCTAGCTTAACGGGCCTCAGGGGTACTAGACTAACGGGCTCTATTATCTATACCCTTGTCAGTAGCCCCCGAGATTCTACCAGAATTGCAGATTCGGGTTGAATCTCAGATCTTCAATTCTTTGACTTGATCAATTCTTGGACTTCTTCATATCTTTAAATCTTCGACTTGGTCTTATCAACTTATTCTCATTATAATACTTTGCAAGGGGTTTTGATGAACAAGCCTGACAACTCTGACGGATCAAGAGGTCTGTTAACTGCCGGAACAGATACTCGTCACCTACTTCAAATTCAATCCCCTTGGACTTGAATTTGGGAAACCGGTCAAACCCAGTCTTTTGCCGCATTTAGGACTTACAAAGAATGAATCCCAGTGGTTCTCAGGGTACCCAGTGCGTCCACCAGGATTTTTCTTCGCGTCGTAGACACGGATACATACCAGCAGAGCGCATCCATGTGCGTATACCGGGCCACACAGGACGGATCCTGGGGTCTTACCTTCGTGATATATTTCGACCACGGCATTCAAGTTTTGTCGTGATGATGCAACTCGAGAATCACACGTCGCAGCCTTGTTTGACTGTTCCAGCATACAAAATATTCGAGTTTATTCAACCTTGATCGATAAAAATCCTCCTCCCGATGGGAGTACTAATGCTTCCAGAATCTTATTCGCCTTCATTGTTCATTATAAAACATCGTCGGGTGCGCGCCCAGCGCTCCCGATGGGAGTAGCCCCTGAGGCTATAGTCGAAAAATCTTTTTTCGAGTATAGACTCAAAGAATGATTCTTCTTTTACTAGGCTCAATTTTCCGTCGGCTTCCTTGATCTCCCTTTATTCAAGTTCGCCAACTCGAACTATCTTTGGAATATTCATCTTACTAATGTCTGCTGCTATCATAGTCTTCAGTTCTCGTCACTCGTAAGTTTATGACGTCATTAATCTGTTTGTAATTATCTCCAGATTTTGACTGTTACCCATGGGCAGCATGGTAATTTCGCAATTTTTCTGCCTGTTAGTGGGCTGTCGTTTCCGCTCTTTGCGCCACGTCTCAGCCCACGTTCCACTGCCTAGAAGCTATATAAGGGGAGAGTGGGGAATTTTACTGTTTACCAGTTCATTGCTTCCGCCGCCGCCACCATTGTTGCTATTTCTGCTCTCCTTTGATCTCCTGCTGAGCCCCCGTGCGCAGATCGTAGATGCGCGTGAAGCATCAGGCGCAGAAGCACAAGATGACCAAGGGGACGAACGTCGCGACGAGCTGGGTGCCTTCTGCCTTTACGCAGAAGGAGCTGGACAAGGCCCGAGCGGATGGCCTCGTTTCCAACGACGATGAGATTATCTTCCCCAGCGCTGAGCGGATCCCCAAGCCCAGAGATGGTTTTCGGGTGATGTTCTTTGCCTATCTTTTGCGTGATCTTTCCCTTCCTGCCCACGAATTCTTTCGTGGGCTTCTTTTTGTTTATGGTGTGCAGCTTCACCAGCTCACACCAAATTCCATTTTGCACATTGCTTATTTCATCACTTTGTGCGAGTCGTTTCTGGGGATTGATCCCCACTTTCTTCTTTGGAGAGCCCTCTTTCGGCTCCGCCCCAGTGTCGCATTGTCCAAAAAACCCGAACTAGGCGGAGCTTGTATCTCTGTTCGCTCTGAATCGCAGTATTTGGAGTTTTCAATGGCTGCCTCGGTACAAGGTTGGAGGACCAGGTGGTTTTATATCAAGGACCAAAAGAATTCCCCCTCTGACAAGTACGGGCTTGCCCCATTTGACGCCTCCCAAGAATTGAAGAAATTGGCCTCGTGGGATTCGCCTCCCACGAAAGCTGAGATGGAG
Organism: Dactylis glomerata; assembly: GCA_007115705.1. Lineage (NCBI taxonomy): Eukaryota > Viridiplantae > Streptophyta > Magnoliopsida > Poales > Poaceae > Dactylis > Dactylis glomerata. The sequence goes on from QXEO01000263.1 coordinate 512,332, forward strand.
GAGATCAAGCCACTCCTGGCCCGCATCCAAGAGCTGAAAAGTGGTAGAGGAGGTGCTCTTTCGGGTACACAACTCATGGCTTTTTTCCTGCACCGTCGGGTTCAACCCCTGCAGCATCGTCTTTCGAAGTTGTGGACTTTTTCTGGCTTGGAGGATCCTTCTCAAGTATCTGAAAATCTTATGGAGAAGAAGGATCTCGACAGGCGTGTGAGAGCTCTTACTACTCTCACCAAAGATCATGAAGTTGCGGACTTAGCCGCAGGCCACTTCGACTCCGAGCATCCCTTGCCTGCGGTAATTTTTGCTGCCTTTTCTTTGCCTTGTCTTTCTCTTATTATTCTTCGCCTTATATCTTTCGGATTGTTTTGTCTTTTCAGGATCATCGACTTCTTGTTTCTCGCCCTCCTCTCCCAGAGGGAGGAGACATTCCGCATGTTCCTGTTTCTGCGGCCTCCGAAGCCCCCGAGACTGAGGACAGCCACGATGGAGACAAAGGCGATGATTCGCTGGAAAGGACCAGTTCAACGATGTCACCTCCTCCTGCACTTTCTGAAGACATTGTCATGGACAAGAAGAGGAAATGTGTCGAAGAATTTGCTTCTTCCAGTGCCTCCGCCCCTAAGACTGTGGCCGGGGAATCCTTTGAACCAGAGGACGGCGGAGAACTCTTTGACTACATGGACTCGTGAGTGTTCATCCATTTGTTTTCATATACTTAGCTTTTTATTGTTAACCTTGATAAATGACTTTGTCTTTTTCTCTTTTTCTCAGGGATGAGGAGGACCCGAAGAGATTTGCTGCTGAGGCCCCCATCACTGATACTGTTGTCATCAACGAGCCGTCGCCACAAGAGGTTGATCCAGCAGCGAAACCTCAAAAAGCTTTGAAGAAGCCTACCAAGAAGGTAGTCACTATTCGTAGCTCTAGGCGCTTACAGAAAGCTTTCGACGCCGGTGCTACCCTTGAGGCCCATCACTCCACAAGCTCCTCTGACGACGTGCGTAAAAATACTGTTATATTTACTTCAATTTTTGTGCGTTGATACTCACATCCTATTTTCTGGACAGAGCCTGATGAAGAGATTTGTCGACTTGGGCAATGAATGCGTCGAGTACCTAAAAGTTGCCAAGGCTTCTGAAGGTAAGTTTCGTTTTTAACATTTGCTTATCTTTGCATGCCTTTCTCTGCTTCTTTGCTTGACTGTTTCTTCCCTCTTTGTTTAACTCAGGTGCTCTAAAGGCAGCCAATGCTCACATTGCGTCGCTGGAAGCTGAACTCGAAGCTTCCAGGACAGCTTTTGATGTCGCCACTGCTGCCAAGGTCAATGCTTAGAAGTCTTCTAAGTCAGCATTGGCTAAGGCGAAGAAAGCAGAAAAAGACCTTGCTACCGCTAAGAAGGAGCACCTCCAGCGGGAACAGGCCGTGGCTGAGTGACTAAACCAGATGTCTACTGCTGCTGGAGGTGCATACTTATACTTTCTTTCATTTTGTCGGCTTTCTTGCTTTCTTATGCTTGCTGATGTATTCCTTTTCTGTTGTTTTGCTATTTCCTTGGTTTTGCAGAATATAGTGAAGTGTCCGCGTCAACTTTGCAGCTTGACAAAGATCCTCTCTTGGCCGCGGTCAGCTTGCTGGAAGCGAACTGGATACCTGTCCGGAAAATCTTCAAGTTGGTGAACCACGTACTTACGCGGATTTTTGTCGGGTTGTGGCCCAAGAAGAAGGCCAATGTACCGGACTTGAAGAATCTTGCCAAAGCCTTCGACACCGATGAAGACCCCATACTCACTATGAAGGGTCTCTCCTTGAAGCGAGGTGCCGAGGGGGCCATTGAATTTGCATATGCGCATGGTGAGGAGGTGAACTGGGAGAAGGTTAGCTCTTCCACCGGCCGTCCTCGCTTGGAACTGAAGCCCTTCTTCAAGAAGGCGAAAAAGTATGCGCCGGGCATCGTGTCGATGATTTCCCCTTCGGCGGCTTCCGCGACCGGAACGACGCCGATTACTTCAACTCCAGCCACAAGTGGATCTATGCCTCCTCCTGATGCTGGTGCTGCCTCTGCTACGCCTTCCTCTGCTACAGATCGTGAGGCCGAGGTGGCGTAGACTTGGCCTCCCTTGCAATTTTATTTTCATTCTGATGTAGCAAACTCTCTAGTCGCATGTAGCCCAAAAACCTTAGTCAGAGGGCTTATGCTTTTGTAAATATCTCCTCTTTTGCGAAATATCGTGTTTGGTTTAGCTTCTGAGATGCTTCTCTCTTCTTTTTCTTTTGTCTTCCTGCCTGTGCGTGCTGGTAAATTATCTGGTCGCGGTCGAGCTCCATCTTCTGCCGATGCTTTTGACTTCGGAGTTTTGTCGCCTCCTCGTCCTGTTTGCCGATGCGATGAGTATTCCTCAAGGATTGCAGATCTCGAAAGCCATTTGACTTTGTCTAAACGCCAAGCGCAGATGGCTATGGATAAGGCCAGCAATCTTGCAGGTTTATGAAACAGATATCCGTTCTTGAGGATAAGGTGTCGGGTCTGATGGTGAAAATTGTGCATCTCAAAGAATGCGACTCCTTCCTCATCGGTATTGTCGAGTCTGTTTGCGAGATGTTGCGATGTGAGGTTCCTTGTTGCTTCTCTTGTTTCCTTTTATTCCACTACTACCGTTTAATGTCTTTTGTTGTTTTAGGTACTTGTCTGGACTTTGCTGCTGAAGCACGTCGGGTTGCTGAGCGAAATACAGCTCTGGAGAAGGCATCCGAGGGGATCGACAGTTTGTGGTCCGATCCTCGACGCCATCGTGCTATTTTGCTGCTTTAAGAGCGCGCTCAGCATATTGGAGAGGCAGTTGATGGTTGTCGAAGATCTCTGATAACCATGCATTCTGTCATGCTTCCTTGTAATCCTCTTCCTGGAAGCTTTCCATTGTTACTTGATACTTTCAGAACGAGTCAGCAAATTCATCGGCTGATAGAGCTGAACTTGGTGGCTGGAGCCAATTTTGCTCTTGGGTGGGTGCGTAAGTGGCATCCAAGGCTTAATTATAGTTCCATGTCACTGAGTTATCCTCCAGGTGGAGCTAGTTTGCGAGTTCATCTGGAGAATACCCTTCAGCCTGTCAGAAGGATTATAGCTAGGCTGTTGCGAGAGGATGCCGCGTTTTTCGCGAGCATCATTACTTAGATCCCCTGGGGATGGATGATTCTGATAACCCGATGTTATGATGTGATACTTGTATGTATTTTTGTGCGTATAATGCAAGAGTTTTTGTTTTCTAACTCACAGCATTTTTACTTTGTGTATATATTGGTGCGCTTGCCGCAGCTTTTGAAGACATGTAAACTCAAATAGGAGGAGCTTATGTCTTTTATTTATGCATATAATGTAAGATACATGGGATGACCCAAGAGATCCGGCCAATGACCTGTGTTCTGGATCTAGAGGGCATTGCCCTGGAATAACTCGTGGCTTTTACAGCTTTATTTTCTTACTCTACTGATTTGTATGCCTTGTCGCCTATGTCGCTTGAGTCTTCTCTTCTTCTCCTGTAGACTTCCCTTTCTCCGATGGCTGTACCCGAGGTTTCTTTACTTCTGGTTCCTTGTGGTTTCCTTCGAGTTGCTGCGTGACTCCTGTAGTCGTGCTTTTTGTTTTGCAGTTAGGTTCCTCGTAGCTTGCCATCATGCCGAAGTTTTGGGCCATCTTGTGAAATTCCTTGTCGCATAGGTCTGATAACTCGAAGCTTCCTTTGACTGTAATAATTCCTTTGGGTCCTAGCATTTTTAGTACCAGATAAGTGTAATGAGGCACTGCCATGAATCGCGAAAACGCGGGTCGCCCGAGGATCGCATGATATTGTGAAGGCTAGTCCATGACTTCGAAGTCGAGTTTCTCCCTTCTATAGTTTTGCCGATTTCCGAAGCAAACGTTGAGTGCTATTCGACCAAGTGGATAGTTAGCACTCCTTGGACTATTCCGTGAAAGGAGCAGTCAGTTGGCTTCAGGAACTCCAAGGAAATGTGCATTGCCCGCAGGGTTTTTGCGTAGATCAGGTTTATTCCACTTCCTGCGTCCATGAATATTCTGTCGACATCGTACATCCCTATTTGGGCTTTGAGTACCAAGGGCGCGTTTCCTGGCCGAGGTACTGTTATTGGGTGATCATCTCTGCTAAATTCTATGGGTTGCTCTGACCAATGTAGATATTCTGTTGTTGCTGGTGGTGAAGTTATTGCGAGGTTAACTTGTCGAGTTATGCTTTTCTCCTCTTTGTTCGACTTGGGCACTGGTTGTATCATTGCTGTGATGTGCCCTTTAGATGGAACATATCCTTCGTCGTCGTCACGTCCCTGGTTTGATTGATCTTGACCCTTGGGAGCTCCACTGTTTCCTTGTTGGGTTGCAGGCGTGTTGTTTGTGTTTCCCTCATATCCCTGGCGTTTTGCCTCGGCTTGCTTGTTAAGTGCTGCTTCTTGTAGTTTCAAGAACGTAGTGCAATCTTTCATTGCGTGTCTGGATACTCGTTTCCCATCGACGAACGCAGAGTGGATATGACATGGTCCGTTGAGCATATCTTCTGGTGATGGGTTGTACTCTCTGGATTCCCTTGGCGGAAACTTTTTGTACTCTTCTCTGCCATAGTTACGGTATCCCGAACTTTTGCGATCGTTGCCTTGGTAGCTGTTATCTTTATATCCTGCGGCTACTTGGCTGTGGGAGCCGTGGTTGTCGTAATTACGGGACCTTCTCCTTTGACCTCCATATCTGTTTCCTCTATCGTCTTTTGGCGATCTCGTGTGTTTATTGTTGCACGCATCTTCTCCATCTGCGAATCTATTTGCCACGTCCATTAGATCTGATACTGTTTTTGGCTTGATTCTGCCCATCTCTTCGACTAGGTCTCCTCGTCGTAACCCAATTATGAATGCATCTATTGCTATTTCGTCCGAGACTTCGAATGCCGAATTTTTAATAATACTCCACCTTTGGATATATGCTCTTAATGTTTCCCCGCGTTGCTGTACGCAGGCTTTGACTTCTTCTATGGATGCTGGCCACTTATATGTCGACTTGAAGTTACTTGTAAATTGTTTTGTGAGCTCCTCCCAGCTTCCAATTGTTTCCTTTTCTAATTTGCTTAGCCATGACCTTGTTGCTCCGGTGAGGTGTAGTTGCAAACTTTGCATTGCTGTTTCCTTGGTTCCTCCTAATAGTTTTACTGCTTGTAGATAATCTGAAAGCCATGACTATGGCTCCTGAGATCCATCATACTTTTGTTGATCATGGGGTAGTTTGAAACCTTTAGGTACCAGCGTGATGCGAACCCTACGGGTAAAGCATGGCGCCCCCATCTCCTTTTCATCGTCTTCGTAGTCATATGTTCTGTTGGGAGTTATGGATCGTCGTGTTCCTTTGTTCTTGGGACTATTGTATCATCTAGGTGATGGCGTCCTAGATCGGCGACTTCCACTTCTGTGCCGAGGACTTCTGTGACGGCGTGGTGATCTTGGTTTATGGGTTCCTTTGTTGCAATGTGCCTCCTCTTCTTTTGCTGATAATTTGTTGCCTACCATCTTCAATCCATTTAGCGCTGCTCGGTGCATATGTTCCCTCGGGTCTCCTAGATTTGGCCGTGTCGTATGCAGGTACGCTTGAGCTGCCACCAATGCTGCTTCTAGAGTTTTTGGGATAATATTTCCTTGCTCGTCGACCGATAGGAAGGACGAGTCGAGGTTTTTCGAGATGCTTTGCCTTTCTGAGTACTCTAGACTCTCATACCTTGATCCATGTTGACGATGCCTTCTGTTTGTATATGATGCATCACTACGTGCTCTGCGAGCAGCGTCATTGCTGCAATGGCTGAGTCCTTCCTTTTCTGTATTTCAATCCTCTCCTTTGCTAATTGCTTCGCCTGTTGCCTTAGGGCGTAATGGTATCCCAAAAGCATGTTTTGGCTAGAGTTTGTCGGTATTGGCGTGCCGTGCTCCACGGCTGTGTTGATTGTTCTCCACTCTTCTTCTGATAATCAAACTTTTACCCTTGTTGCAACGGAGTCAGCGGTTTCTCCTTCTGCTAAGTGATTCGCCCCTCTGTTTATATTTACTGGATTAAGCACTGGGTTGTTGTTGTCGTCGAATTCTTCTGAGTTATCTCCTGTGATGGTGAGTATCTGATACTGATTGTCGAGCTTGTTGTTGTGACTTGAGAAGATCGAATTGTCTTCAGAAAGTTCTAGTCCTGTTTTCCAAGAGTCTGTTGATTGATCTGAGTTGTCATCATGGTAGATTGTGAGATCTTCGAGTTGCACTTCTAAGTCAAAATTCTCCATGATTTTGTCGCCTCCTGCGATTTTTCCTTCTTTTGCTTCTGCCAAGCTGACCGGCGAGTTTACCTTGCTGGAAGAGCCTTCTGATGATTCTGACATTGCTATTGTCTCGGGTTCACTTGCCGATGGACCCATTTTCACTGGATCTGAAAGGCGAATCGAACCTAGTGATCCAACGCGAAAGTTTAGGCTTCCTATCGTCAAATCCATATCTTGCTCCATACTCTCGAATACTTGCGTGAAACTTGACTGGTGAGGTTGAAAATCGACGGTTCCGAAGGGTATCCGGATTTCATCGACTTGCGAGTTGTTGTTGGCTGAAGGCAAAAAAGCCGTCGAATTCATAATTCCAACGCCCAGAGTCCCCACGGTCGGCGCCAATTGACGAGGGTTAAACTCGACAAATGTCCTAGATGAAGGACTTAGGATCGGGGAGACAGGGCGTCGGATGAACTCGAAGGTAAACTCAGTCAAACAAGGTGGCTATGAAAGTAAACATGGGTGTAGAACCTGGCTTTCTTTCAATCTGTCCCACACCATCCCCTCCTGGCCCCTTTATATAGGTGGCCAGGTCTCAAGGATCGGGTAGGATCCGATACAGATTACAATATCGAAATACGACATGAACTCGTATTTCGACTAGTATTACAATTGGTCCTAGCTTAACGGGCCTCAGGGGTACTCAACTAACGGGCTCTATTATCTATACCCTTGTCACCCATAGTGAACATTCGATGACGCATCTCAAAATAAAAAGCTATACCAATGGTAAATAAAAGAGATGTCGAGGTATTCATTGTCTGTTTGTCCTGTCATTTTGATGTGGGCTTGTTCCATGTCATCGGGCACGGAGGTACCCCGTTGGCGGTTCTCGATGATACGTGTATACTTACAATGACAAGAGCTTGCTTGGGACTCCAAGTCGAGTAGCATGAGGTTTGGGTATTCGTACTTCACGGGACACGAGGTTTTCAACTTATGATTTGTCAAGCATATGCTTCATAATTGTACTTGCATTAACTTTAACCATTCAAGAGCCCTATGATGGGGGCAATGAGAGCTCAAAGCTAGTAAGTACCATAATTTTTGAAGGTTTATAAAACTCGCAATCACTGCTTCCCTCTGTGAAGGGCCTTTCTTTTACTTTTATGTTGAGTCTCCACCTTCTACCTTATTGCACCATCTAAGAGTGCATAGTTGCCATTCTGAGTTTTATGTGCATAGTCCCAAAGTTTATCATTGATTGATTCATGATTTTGGTTTCACTTGTTCTTAAATTATTTGTATCTAGTCGCCCTTTTAAACTTGAAGGTGTCCTATGCATTTATGTTTTGCTATTCCATCGCCGTCTCCATCGTCTCCATCGACCTCACCGCCATCTCCATCGTCGTTGCTGTCTCCTATGATGAGGAGGGAGTAGTTCTCCCCCGGGGCTATGGGCTCTACCGGTAGCTATGTTGTTCACCTCTCTCTCCCATGATGTGATCTTTATGTGAGCGTGAGCTTTGTATCTAGTTGAATTGGTAGATGCTATTATTCAGATATTATGCTACTCCCGTGCTTTATTATTGTAATCTCCTGAGATACCTTGTATCATGGTGTGAAGGTGACTAGTGTGCGCATCATGTGTATCTTTTTGGTTAATGTCTCTATGAATTGTTGGTGTTTGTTGGAACCATCTAGTGCGTTCACGGTGATAGTGTGGGACAATCTAGTTTGGGGAAATACGGACTTTGAGGAGTGCTTCGTAGCCCTATGCATGATTAGTGTTTGTTATCCATTGGAGAATTGTTTTGAGTTGCATATTGATGTTAGTATCTATTGGTTCAATTATGTTATATTTGTTGAGAGTGTGTCCACTAGTGAAAGTATGATCCCTAGGCCTTGTTTCCAAGCATTGCACACCATTTCCTTTCAGTTTTGTTACATGTTTGCTCACAGCGATACTTATTTCAGATTACATTTACTACTTATAATCATCACTACTACTTGTATTGCACTATCTCTTCGCCGAACTAGTGCACCTATACATCTGACAAGTGTATTGGGTGTGTTGGGGACACAAGAGACTTTCTGTATCGTAATTGCAGGGTTGCTTGAGAGGGATAGCTTTGACCTCTTCCTCCCTGAGTTCGATAAACCTTGGGTGATCCACTTAAGGGAAACTTGCTACTGTTCTACAAACCTCTGCACTTGGAGGCCCAACACTGTCTACACGGACAGACGCGTGCGTAGACATCAGCAGACAACTGATGTTCACGTAGAATCTGTAGAGCAATCCTCAAATGTTTGGCATGTTCTCCTTTGTCTTTAGAATAGATCAAGATATAATCGATGAATACTATCACAAACTTATCCAAGTAAGGCATAAAGATCTTGTTCATGAGGTTCATGAAAATTGCCGGTGCATTCGTCAATCCAAAAGGTACGACTAAATACTGATGATGTCCGTACCTGGACACAAAAGCTGTCTTTGGAACGTCCTCCTTCTTGATCTTAATCTGGTGGTATCCTGATCGAAGATCTATCTTGAAAAATACTCCGGCTCCCCTGACTTGATCAAACAAGTCCTGAATTTTGGGTAGTGGATACTTGTTCTTGACAGTAACATTGTTGAGGTTCTTGTAGTCTCCGCACATTCTGCGTCCTCCATCCCGCTTATCCACAAATATCATTGGTGTACCCCAAGGTGAAATACTTTCTTGAATGAATCCTTTCTGTTCTAACTCATCCAATTGTTCCTTTAACTCTACTAATTCCTTGGGTCCCATTTTGTATGGTGCCTGAGCTATTGGTGCTATCCCTGGAATCAAGTCAATAGTGAACTTAATTTCTCTGTCTGGTGGCATCCCTGGTAATTCCTGTGGAAACACATCTTGGAATTCATTGACCATCAGAATGTCTTCGAGTTTAGCTTCTTTCAGGGCATTTAACTGCAATTGGATTTCAATATGTGCATGACGGTCACCTTGATAAATTATCCTTCCTCCTCCTAGACTTCTAAGTGACACAGTTTTCTCCTTGCAATCAATCTGGGCTCCATTCTCCTCTAACCAATCCATTCCAAGGATCACAGCCATATCCTTCATAGGGATGAGAAAGAGATCGGCAAGATAAACGCAATCGCTGATCATAATGACCTACTCTTGCTTGAGGTGTGTGACTAGAATCGTTCCCCCCGCAGATAAAATAGTGATGGGGTATTCTAACTTATTGCAAGTAATCCCATAAAGATCGATAAACTCTTGCGAAATGAATGAAGTAGTTGCACCAGTATCGAAAAGTACTTTGCTAGGATGAGATATGATTTGAAGCGTACCTATCACAGCTTTATTCGAATCATTGACTTCTTCCAAGTTGGTGCAATTTAATTTCCCAAAAGGTCAGGACCTCTTTCCTGCACCATTTCCTCCTGAATTACCACCTTGGTTAGGTCCTCCTCCGGTTGCTTTCCTTCCCCATGCAACTTTATTTGGACATTGATTCCTCATGTGTCCCTCTTGATTGCACCCATAACATATTATCTTGGGCCTTTGACAATCCTTTGCCAGGTGTCCTCTGGCTCCACACAAATGACAGGTAATTCCACCTCTAGGATTTCCTCCTCCTCCCCGGGGTAGCATACCCCGACTTTGTGGTCATGGTTTGAAACTAAGATCTGGAGTTGGTTTGTTGCTTGGATACTTCCTGGGCTCCAGCTTGGCTTTCTTCATGCGTTCCTCTTGAACTTGCTTGAAATCATCTTCCATAGTGATAGCTGCATCAACAAGTTCCTGGAAATCCGCTTCCTTCAACATCCTCAGTTGCATCTTTGCCATTGGATGCAAACCTCTCATGAACCATTTCTTCCTCTTCTCATCAGTGTTCACTACATCCGTAGCATAGCGTGATAGAAGAGTAAACTCCTTGACGTACCTCATAATGGTCTTGTCCTTCTGCTCTAAGTTATCAAACTCTCTTCGCTTCAATTCCATGATACTTTCTGGCACATTCGCCTCCCTAAACTTCCTTTTGAATTCCTCCTAGGTGAATACCCTTCCTGGAGGATGTATTGCCACCATATTCTCCCACCATTCTGCTGCGGGTCCACATAATAGATGTGTGGCATACCTAAGCTTCTCGTTGTCGTTGCAATTCACAGTGTTGAGCTTTCTCTCGGTGTCCAACAACCAATCTTCGGCGACCATTGGTTCCGGTGCTGATGTGAATGGAAGTGGTCTTGTATTTAGAAAGTCTGCCAGTGAGACTCCATGCACTACTTCATTCCGACCTTCACGGTTGCGGTCCATCACATCCTGCATCATCTTTGACTGGCACTCAATGAGCATACGTTGCCTTTCATCCGCCATCCTCATGTATTGGGCAAAATCCTGCTGCGTCAGAAATGGTGGTGGTGGTGGTAATGGTTCCCTTGCTGCTGCATCGGCTGCCTCCTTAGCCTTGGCTTTGGTCTCCATCCTCTGTTGCTCGGATTCCTCATCAACTACCGTCGCCATTTTATCCCCTAACCCTGTTACATCAAGTGAAACTCATAGTTACACCATGCTCATGCTTTCTGAGCTCAACTTCATGTAAAATCCAAATAAAACATAGCCAAATCACACCAAACATATACCATGTATATACATGGGTAAAAGCAACATAGTATTACACACTGCCCCGTGAGTAGCTACACTCGCTTATTCCCATTGCGAAAGCAAATACTACATATTACACATATGGTACATATGTTACACACATGTCGCCTCCATATCGGTGGTGGTCTTCTATGGGTAGTCGAACTCCCGGTACATCCCCGGTGTCCAACCGGTCGCTCGGGATGTCGTCCTGAGTGAAGCAGGCGTATAGAATGACTCCGCCGGTATATAGTCGAGATCGGGTGTAGTACCTAAGTTGAAGTCAGTCATCACCAGATAACTGATCAACGATGGGTATACCACATCTGTAGCACCCCTCTCCATCTTGGGCCTCGAGCATTCTCCACGCTCCATACGGTTAGGCAACTCTCCCTCCGAATCCGACCCTATTTCTATTGGCTTTCCTGCCACGTCTCCGGTGCGGTGAACAACCCTAAACTGACTCATGACCTCCTACTCTGAGTCACATAGAATCGGATCTCTGGCCGTCCCCATATACTCACCAAAACGCCAACCCATGGAGTTTTCACCAAAACTGTCGTTATGGGGCATTCCCCATGACTCCAAGCCTGCCTCGTATCCAGCTCCAGTTGAGCCATGTGCGAAATGTGCTGGTGGCATCTCCGGTTCGGCCTCCGGCTCGAACTCCCGCTCCTCGGGATCGACCTCCTCATCTAAAGTGATAAAATCTCTAGCAGAGAAAGCTGGAATAGGTGCCCGTGGTGGTCCAGAAGTCTCCCCCGTACACCATGGAGTCGGTGTCGGCTCGGTGATCTCCTCCACTAGACTATGTATCTCTCCAACTAGAGCTCCGTGGACATTATAGAACACACTAAGCAGATGCTTACACCTATCCATGTGCTCTGCTGCGGCATGTGGGTGTCTCTTCGCAAACTTGTAACTATCCCGACAAGGATCTTCTCCCTCCTCGTCGTGTAGGATGTGCGTGAACTTAGTACCCAATAACTTCTCTGTCTTGTGTTCACGGATATCACTTATGGCCTTCATGACTGCTATCTTATAGGCTACGTTAACTGTGCGTGCTTCTCCAGCTGGCATGATCACGCTCATGCCCAATTTGACAGGAAGCATGATCCCTACCCTATACTTCTGAAAGACTCTACCCTCATAATAAGCATACTTCTTGACAGGGATACGGGTTTCACACCCGCACTCCTGCAAGATGCCTCGTAGCAGATCAGATAGGTTTCCATCATACTCATCCAGCGTCACATCTCGAACTTGCACGGTCCTCAATAGGTTTGTGCGTGCCATCCTGGCAGTATATAAAATATATTAAAAATTAGTACATGATGCATCATAATAGTAACAATAAAGAATTGTAACACTAAAAAGTATGACTTTGTTATTCGCAAGTGAATAACGTCATGACCATTTTAGAGAACTCTTTACTATTCCTATTTAACTCCTACAGGTCGTTCCCATTAACTAGGCGTCCAACCTAAGGTCAAAGCTTTTGCTCTAGTACCAACTGTGGTGACCCAGCATACCACTGCATGTTGTAGTATGCAAGTCGTTGACATAACACTCGTGAAGTACCATTTCACAAATATTACATCCCTCAGAGTGGTACAACAGAAACATAGCGGTCTTTTATTCAAGCACTTAATATTACAAGCCACAATGTTACAAAGGACTCCAGTTCCTCCTCGGTCCAAAGAGGAACACTAGTAGGTTCTATTTTGATGCTACAAACCTTAACTAGGACTGAAAGAAGTAGACTAAACATGATATCTTACTCAAGTCACTTTATTCTATAGGGTTTGGTGTGACTCGAGCTACTACTCTAAACTACTAGTTGTCGGCCTCCTCCTTGGTTCCTTCGCTGTTGCCATAGGTGATAGTGTAGCCCACGCCTTCGATTCCATCGGAAAGGTCCGGCTCCTCATAGTAGACTTCCTCAAAGTCCTCCGATGCTCTTTCAGTTTCCTTGTTCTGGCCCTCCGAGTCTAAGCAAGGGCTAAGAGGGAATGGGGTGAGTAACGAGTGTTACCCAACAAGTTCATTTAATAGTATAGAGGTGTTTGATGCACTAGCTACGACCGTAGACTCGGAAGTCTTAGGTCAAATGCGGTTTTCATAATCATTTCTTTAAAGATTGATTTTATTCAAAAAAACTATGTCCGTCAGTCTTCACAGGTTGATTAGAGCTTCGATGGGCTCCTTTCCGGCCGCGTTCGTAGCTCCTTCCCGGAACAGGGAGTATCTTGATACTTTCTTACACTCTGCAGAGGTGGTCACTTGTACCCATGAGAGATCAAAACTTTGTTGCACAACCGGGCATACTTTCCCGTCCATACTTCTTTTGTATGGGGCCCAGTTGATGATCCAAGCCAATCACTATTCTTCCCCGCGACCCCGCAGACCCACCCATTTGTAAGTCCCTCCTCCCCTATACCACATATGTATACCGATAGGCGCACTGGTCCTCCCCTTTACACTATGTACGCTCCCATAGGTAGACTATTCCAGACCCAAATGCCCTCCCCTATACAATATGGGTAGACCAATCCGGATGACTCTTACAATCCATCATAGATCAATTAGCTAGTCTGTCCCCGCTATACTATAGGTAGACCGGCAGGAAACGCTTCCCCCCCTTTACTCTAGAGTAGCCCAGACAAGACAACCCTCGCTACTGATCCGTTGGTATGCGAGAGGAAAAAGATACAGCTGACTTCTCCGTCCCATACCAGATCTCATGGTTGACTGTTGTTTACGGTGCTAGAATCACTGGCGACATTTGTTATGAGTCCTAGGTGAACTTTCCAGTTGCAGTGGGACCTCCACCATACTCATACCATGGTCCCACTGCCCACCATCCTAGGGCAACAACCATTACGGTCAAAACCACTACTTCATATTATTTATGAAGACAGAACCTTTTGCTTTTAAATGCAGTAATAATAATACCACAGGTATATTTGCAAGTAATTTGCTAAAATTAAACAAAAGGTATGAGCAAGAGTGAACTTGCCTGCAAACTGCAAGGTAGTGCAGTTGGATTTGTTGAAGTGACCTGGGACCTCAGGTTTTGGAAAACAGTATCATTGTCCGGTAAGGGCAATGGTTAAAGACTCAAAAATGCATGCTTTATGGTGTGTGTTCAATTTTTATCCCCCTGAAGTGATTTATTCATTTGCTAGCTTTTATATATTCTTTTGATTTTAAAGAATACATGTTAATAGTATCTTCATTCAAGGATATTCATCAAATATTCTTGAATGGGATTTATTTTAAAGAGTTAAGAGGTTTAACCAGATTTTTCTTAGATATCTCACAAGTTTTAATATTTTCAGAAAAATCCTTTAACTTCTTTTTCTTTTTGCATAAATAACTCATATGATTATTTTAAACTACAAATAATCTCAAAATTCCTAGAAAGACTAAAAATAGCTACTTTTATTTTTAGTTATTTTTAGATATTTTCCTAGAGTTGTTTTAATCCAATTAGGGTTTTTCTAGGTTTTTAGCTATTTTAAATAACAGAAAATAGGCTAACAGCCTGGGCCCACTGGTCAGGTCAACCCGAGTGGGTTAGACCGGACCAGCCTGGCCTAGTCGGTCGCACCCCCTCCTCTCTCTCTCACTCGACTCAAACCTAACCCTAACCCTAATCGCTCTCCCCTCTCTGGCGACTGTGAGTCGCCGTCGATCTCGTCGCTCGATTCCGGTGAGCTCCGGTGAGCTTCGCCGTCACTGTGTGGGGCATTCGCTCCGCCTCCTCACGCCCTCTCTTCTGACCGTGGAGATCTGGCGGTCTCACCTCCGTTCATCGCCATCGCCTCTGCTCGTCGCCCCAGTCGATCTCGCCCCCGGCGGCTCGATCTGCTCTAGCCCGGCCTAGCTGTGGCTCCTGCTCTTCTTCTCGGCGCCTACTGCTGGGTCTCCGCCGCCTCGCCGGTTGGAAGGCATGCCTGCAACCCCGGCGTCTCCCAGGTGTGGTGTTGTGCATGGCCGTGGCAAGGTGCTACTTCTCGCCGTCGTGGTCCACTGGACGGTGGCGTTGCACCGCCACAATCGTGGCTGCATCGACGGTGTCGCCGCCCTGGTCTTCTTCCAGCTCCTCTGTGAGCTCACCTGTGAGTTTCCCCCTATCTTCTCTGTCTCCATGCTCATTGTGTGGGTGGCCTGGCTAGTGAGCCAGGCATGCTTGCCTACTGCAGCTATCTTGTGCTTGATCTTGTGATAAGATTCTAGAATCTCCATGCTGGTTACTATATGTTGTTACTATTAAATTTAGCTAATTATTTAGTTAAGAAACTCTTAACTGAATATGTGTAATTCAGTGAGCTTGCTCCCTCTATGGTCGCTAATTTGAATACAGGCTTGAATATCTGTTGCTGCTGTTAGTCTCAGTTAAGTATTCAGTTAAGAAACTCTTAACTGAATATCCAAAGTTCAGTTAGCTTGCTTTAGTTGTGGGGCTAGCTTGATGATCTGTTGGTATGCTTGCTATTCAGTGACTATGTGATGCTATCTGAATTTAAAGGTTGCAGCGTTTATCATGCTATTGATGATTTACTGGAGTGTTTGTGGTGGTTTGCAGCCAGTGCTTGTTCACTGCTGTAATACCCTGCTTATGTTGCTGATTAATTTTATGATGGCATGAGCATGCTTAGCTTGAGCTTGCTAGGAATTGTCCAGTGATAATTTTCCGTTGATTAATATGAACTGAACCATGTTTCAGTGATGATTTGATTGCATCAAGCAATCCATGCTTGAGTACTCTGCTACTAGTGGATTTGCTTTGCTTCCTATAGCATGTTATATATAACAGCAAGCAACTGCTATCATTAAAATGTGATTGTGGTACCTCCCTGTGAGGTGCACAATTATTTCTTGATGATTAGTTAGATGGCTGCTATTTTTGTGCTGCTGGTGCATGCTTTGGTGGCTTCTGATCAATGACTAAATCATCTTGTTGGCCATACTAAATTACTAATAAGAACAGAACTATATGATGATTTTAGTCTAGCCAATGATGCATGGTCTGAGGCTTTATTCTTGGTGATGCATAGATAATTCTGTTTTTCTAACTAAAGCTTCCTATGATGATTATACAGAGCACTTCTCTGTAAGTCTGAGGAAATATACCCCAAAACCTCCTAAGTACTACACTTGGTAGAAGGGTTTGGTGATGTGGGGTCTTTATCTTGCTGTTGGTCTTGTTTATGCAAGAACCTTGATTCTTGCCATGATTTGGTTCATGATATGCAATTTCTAAAGTATACCTTGATCCTGTGCTGGCTTCAATGGTTAGCTGGTTGTGATGTTGGTGATGCTCTTGCTTGAGCTTGATCAAGTGCTCCTGGTACTTGCTCTGCTGCTCCCCAGGTGGCTTGCCCTGCACCTCCTTGGTGCTTGGCCTGCTTCTTGCTGCAACTTGATCTTGTTTAAATGACCATGATTACTAAGCTTTGGCTGCTGGTTTGGTTTGGTGGTGATAATTCCCCCTGATGCTCAGCTCATGAGCAGGGTGAATTGTGTGAGTGCTGCTGGCTGTGATTGCTCACAGTGATGTGTGTGATCTATGGTGTGAGATACTGTGATGGTTGTGTTGCTGTGTTGGTGGTGTTGCTGGTCGACTAGGGTTCCTTGGTCGACCAAATCCACTCACAGTGACCCTTTTATACTATCTCCTGTTCATTGGTGCCTTGACACCTCTATGCATGCATATGATGATTGAGCAGCTTGCTGGGCTGGCTTGCTTGCCCGGCCAGTTTGGTCCCTGGCTGATATTTTGGCTGGTGACTCATGGTGATAAGCTTGACTGTTGATGATTAACAACAGTGTTTCTTTTAATTTCTTACCGCCACTTGTATTACTGCCTTGTGGCATTTCCTCTTTGTGTATGCTTTTGTTTGCTGGTAATAAAGAAGAATAGAGAAGAAAGGAAAGAAAGAAAGAAGAAATATAGTGGTTTAGGATATCATCATCTAGATTCATTCCTATAACTTTGTTTTTATTTCTTTTTATTTTTGTTCCTGGTTGTAACATTCCATCTATGCTATTCCATTTGTAATTATTCTTTTATTCTCTGAATTTTGTAAAGACAATGTATATTGTGTTGATAATCAATAAAGTCCAAGTTTTTCTTATTATAAATGTTTATCCTTTCTAAATGTGTCTTTTAAATTCAACTTCAATTTCATAATTCAAATTCAAGTTTTGAAATCATAATATATTCTTAAGTTTTTTTAATCAATTTCATCCCTTTCCCACAAGCAATTGATCAAATGAGGTCATGTCGAATTCTTTCGCACTCCGAGAGTTCACCATTCCCCCTCGAAGAGAGACTCGATCCCCCTTAGGTTTTAGTGATAAAAGCGCAAAAAAATCCCGTAATTTTAGATGCTATGCACAAAAGCCCTCTATTCTACCCCGGAGTTGTCCTACATGCTGGGATATTACATCCGCCATCTCTCCCATTTTAGATGAAGTTCTGCCAAGGAAAACCTTTTCTGAACCCCCAGCAGATGTGGTTTTTGGCATGGCATACTTGGCCGAAGCTTTAGCCATTTTCTTTACTCTTGGGGTAGAAGTTGAAGGGGCATTCTGGCGGATTGGGACATTGGGTGTCAGTGGGACTATGGCAGGTGATGATCTGGCTTTCAAAGGAACTTCTGGAGCAACGACTTTCTTCCTCCTATACAAGAATGTTCGATGAGAAGGGGGATAATAGATGAAATGCTGAAGTCTATAATACTTACTTCCTCTCGGGCAGCTGGATGGTGGCGGCAGATTCAGGCACGGTTTCTAGCTCGGTGTGTAAAGCTGGTGATTGATGGCGGGAAATTATTCTTTCGGCAATGCCACGCATGCGCCCGCCAGAGCCACAGATTCTATGACGCACATGCGCCGTGGGTTCTACCGCTATAACCTCTTCATGAGAAGGTCCGGCGTCTTCCGCCGCCGAAGAGGTCTTGCATTTTTCGATGGGAGAAGAGTGTGATTCTTCTTCATCATCTGTAAGTTCCTTAGGTCGTGGATAGCGGACAATAGGACAAATCTCTGAAGCAGGAAGTGTGGAGATCTGCAAGAAAGAGAAGTAAGGTGCAGATTCAATGGAGGGATGGCAATGGCAGAAAGAAGAATAAATTACCTCTGGACAACTGTTGTTTTCAAACATCGGTATCTTCAGCTTCAACTCTTCATCTCGACCAACCTTAACTATGTTGCGAATACGACAATCAATTTCTTCAGGAGTCAACTCTTCCTTGGTATAGCATTGGATGTCGTCAATTCCGCTATAGTCGCACATAAGGGCTGGCCGGTATTGAAGGGGCTGGCTCCACCGTGAGATTCAGTAGTGAATAGTATCCACGCCAGTCAAACCATCAAAAACAAGCTTGGAAACCCGTCGCGAGAGAAGTTCCCATTCGTCTATAGTGGAGTCATCCATGACTCCCCAGTGTCTTGTTCCTCAGCAGGTCCATCAACAAAGGGTTTCAGTCCATACCTCCTTTCGGGAGGAGCTTGGTCAGCTTGGTAGTAGAAGGATCCTTGCCATCCCTTAGCAGAATCATGTGGCATGATATACAGATACGTCTTTATGCTACAAGGAGCGAAAGAGATAGATTGATATGTTGCAAACGTATCTTTAATTTTTGATGCTCCATGCTTGTTTTACACCAATTGCTTTATGTTTTGTTTACACTTTGTGGCATTTTTATGCATTTTCTGGAACTAACCTATTAACAAGATGCCACAGTGACAGTTCCTGTTTTCTGCTGTTTTTGTATTTCAGAAAAGTTACACAGGAAATATTCTCGGAATTGGACGAAACAAAAGCCAAAGTTCCTATTTACCTGACATGAAGATGGAGTCCAAAGGAGAGACGGAGGAGGGCCAGGAGGCAGCCACACCATAGGGTGGTGCGGCCCCACCCCTGGCCGCGCTAGGACCTGGTGTGGGCCCTCCCAGGCGCCCTCTGACATCGCCCTTCCACCTATAAATTCACTTCATCGGGAAAACACTAAGGGCCCAAACATCGATCCATGAAAAGTACTGTAAGCCGACGTCATTGTCGAGCTGAGTTCAGGAGGGTCCAGAAGCTCTTCTCGGCACCCTGCCGGAGAGGGGAATCATAAGGCCTTCTTCATCATCCTGCCTGCCTCCGGAGTGATGCGTGAGTAGTCCACCCCTGGACCATGGGTCCATAGCAGTAGCTAGATGGTTGTCTTCTCCTCCATGCGCCTCATGTCTAGATCTTGTGAGCTGCCTATCATGGTCAAGATCATCTTTATGTAATTCTACATGTTGTGTATCCAACGAATATTGAGTACTATGTCAAGTTGATTGTTGATTTATCATGTCTATGTTATTTGTGATCTTGCATGCTCTCCGTTGTTAGTAGATACTTTGGCCAAGTAGATGCTAGTGACTCCAAGAGGGAGTATTTATGCTCGATAGTGGGTTCATGCCTCTAGTAATCTGGGAGAGTGACAATAACTTCTAAGGTTGTATGTGCTATTGCTACTAGGGAGAAAACAACAATATTTTGTTCAAGGATAATTGTATTGTTTACATTACACACTTTGCTTAAGGCGATAATCTGTTGCTTGCAACTTAATACCCAAGGGTTGTTCGGATGATATCCTGCGGGTGGATTATTAGTCATAGATGCAGTTGGATTACGGTCTATGTATTATGTTGTAATGCCCAAATGAATCTCATAGTGATCTTCATGACATGTACATGTATCGTTATGCATTCTCTATTTTGTCAATTGCCCAACTATAATTTGTTTACCCATCATGTTATATCTTTATGGAGAGATACCTCTAGTGAATTGTGGACCCCGGTCCATTCTTTTACATTTATAATACCATCAATTGCAAACACTGTTTATTTTCCGCAAGCATTATTTTACTTCACCACAAACAAACATCTCTTTCCACACTATACGTCTAATTCTTTGTTTTTAGCAAACCGGTGAGATTGACAACCTCACTGTAAGTTGGGGCAAAGTGGTTTGGTTGTGTTGTGTGCAGGTTCCACGTTGCTGCTGGCGCCGAGGCTCCCTTGTCAACCACGCACCAGACTAATTTCTGGCGCCTTACCAAAGTCAGCTAGCAACAACCTTCAGAAGTGATTTCTTTCTCCTACTGGTCGATTGAACTTTGGTTTCATAGTGAGGGAAAACTTGCTGTTGTGCTCATCATACCTTCCTCTTGGGGTTTACCAACTGGTCCTTTGAGACATCAAGACTGTTTTCTGGCGCCGTTGCCGGGGAGAAAGATGATTTCTGCAAGGGGAGTCTCTCACTTCCAATCTCTTTACTCTGTTATTGTTTTACTTAGTTTCTTTACTTTATTTTGTTTGCTTCTTGTTTATCAAAAATACAAAAAAATAAGTTCCTTTTATAGTTGTTATTTTTGTTTGCCTGTTTTAATCTTGCTAGAATGAGTAATCCTGAGAACACCAGGTTGTGTGACTTTACTAGCACAAACAACAATGATTTCATCTGCACACCTATTGCGCCACCTGCTCCTGAAGCAACTTTCTATGAAATTAAACCTGCTTTGTTAAATCTTGTTATGATGGATCAATTTTCCGGTGTTAGTACTGATGATGCTACTGCTCACCTCAATAATTTTGTTGAGCTATGTGAGATGCAAAAGTATAAGGGTGTAGATGGAGATATTATTAAGCTTAAATTGTTTCCTTTCTCTTTGAGAGGAAGAGCTAAAGAATGGTTGTTATCTTTGCCTAGAAATAGTATTGATTCTTGGGTTAAATGCAAAGATGCTTTTATTGGGAAATATTATCCTCCTGCTAAGATTGTATCCTTGAGAAGTGACATAATGAAGTTTAAACAGTTTGACAATGAACATGTTGCTCAAGCTTGGGAAAGAATAAAATCTTTGATAAAGAATTGTCCCACTCATGGACTGACTACTTGGATGATCATCCAAACCTTTTATGCAGGACTAAATTTTTCTTCAAGAAACCTTCTAGATTCAGCTGCTGCAGGTACCTTTATGTCCATCACCTTGGGTGCCGCAACAAAGCTCCTTGATAACTTGAGTGATAAGATTGATACTATTATGTCTATGCTTGTTAATGGTAAAGCGCATGTTGATCCTAATAATGTTCCTCTAGCCACTTTGGTTGCTCAAGAAGAGCATGTTGATGTGAACTTCATTAGAAATAATAATTTCAACAACAATGCTTATAGAAATAGTTTTGGTAGTAACAATTATAGGCCATATCCTTCTACTAATGGTAATGGTTATGGTAATTCTTATGGTAATTACTCCAACAACAATAGGAGTGCACCCTCTGATCTTGAAGTCATGCTTAAGGACTTTATTAGTAAACAAACTGCTTTTAATAAATCTGTTGAGGAAAAGTTTGGTAAAATTGATGTTCTTGCTTCTAAAGTTGATAGCCTTGCTCTTGATGTTGAACTTATGAAATTAAAGGTTATGCCTCATGATGATAAAGAAAGCAAGACTTTGAATGCCATTCAAGTTAGAATTGATGACAATGTTAGGATGTTAGCAGAATTGCATGCTAGGTGGGAAAGAGAAGATGAGATTGCTAGAAAGAATAATATGACTAAAGTTTGTACCATTACTACCACTAGTGATGTTGAAGTTTCAAATGCTAGCAAACCTCCTACTATGATTGGTGTAGGAAAAGTCCCCACTCCTTTTGCAAAATTGCCTAAAACTACTGAAACTTTTTCCAATAAAAGTGCTAAAAAAATTAGAAGTATGGGAGACAGTGGTCCTACTACCTTTGATAGTAATGACTTCGATCTTGATGGTTGCAATATATCTGAAATAATTATGTTCTTACAAAAGCTTGCTAGAAGTCCTAATGCTAGTTCTATGAATATGGCTTTTACAAAACATATTACAAATGCTCTCATGCAAATTAGAGAGGAGAAGTTAAAACAAAAAGTTTCTATTCCTAGAAAGTTAGAAGATGGTTGGGAGCCCATCATTAAGATGAAAGTGAATGATTTTGATTGTAATGCTTTATGTGATCTTGGTGCCAGTATTTCTTTTATGCCTAGAAAAAATTTGTGATATGCTTGGTTTACCACCGTTAGAAAATTGTTATGTGGATGTTCATCTTTCTGATATTGCTAAGAAGAAACCTTTGGGGAGGATTAATGATGTTCTTATTATGGTTAACAATAACCTTGTCCCCGTTTATTTCCTTTTTGTGGATATTGAATGCAATGCTTCTTGTCCTATTATTTTGGGAAGACCTTTTCTTAAATAGTTGGTGCTATTATTGATATGAAAGAAGGTACCATTAGATATCAATTCCCACTCAAGAAAGGTATGGAACACTTTCCAAGAAAGAGAAAAAAACTACCTTTTGATTCTATCATTAGAACAATTTATGTTCTTGATGCTTCTTCACTTGAAAATACTTGATTCTTACTTTCTGCGCCTAGCTCAAAGGAGTTAAAGAAAAGCACTCTTGGGAGATAACCCATGTTTTCTTTTAGTACTTTTTCTTTTTGTTGAGTCTTGGAAGTTGTTACTACCGTAATGACCTCTCCTTATCATTTTTATTTCGTTTTTGTGCCAACAATAGCCTCTAATAGGAGGAAGGTAAGATTTGGGGAAGTTGCTGTCCCGAAACAGATTTATGCGTGTAACACCCCACTTTTTTGTAACCTTATTTAAGTAGTGTTTAGTAAGCCAAAAATAAGGGCCAACAAAAACTTTTTGTGCAAACCTCTGGAAGTACTATTTCTTGCTTGTTTGTCTTGGTTGTTATGTTAATGATGACTGTTTGATTTGCTTGTTGAACAATATTGTGAACCAACACAATCCTTGTGCCCTTGTGATCATGCCTTTATTTATGCTTCTAGCTATTTGTTTATTTTAAAACCATTATCTTGGCAACCTCTCCTTTTCAAATTATTTTATTTGTCCAAAATAAGCGCCAAGATTTATCTTTGAGACAACGCTTTTATCAAAACTAAGTATTTACAAAATTATCGGGACCTACAAAGTAGAGTCATCCCACTATTTTACAAACTTATATTTTGTTGATATTGATAAAAGGATTTCAAACACCTTTAAGAAAACTTTCTAAAGGAGATGTTATGTCTCCACTAGTTTCTGAAAATTCTACAAGAACTTTACTCCTTTATTTGAAACTCTTTTCTACTTGACCATGACATGATCAGCATTGAACACTTATCCAATCATTGTTTCTGGCGATGCTAGATTAGCTGCAAATGATTGACCACGTGTGGTGAGTTGACTTTGTGTGACTTTGATGAATTGCTTGTGTGTAGATATGATCCTCAGATAGGCACGTGGCCTAACCTATTCAAAACCCATCAATTAATATTTTGTCCCATGTAAGTTATTTTCTTTCTATCTTTCAAATAAAACCCATCTTGTTGTTGTCCTCTCAATCCTGAATCCCTAACTCTAATGTCTTAGTCTTATCATAAGACATTAGGAGCCCCCTTTTTGAGGAATTATAAAACTAATCAAACCAGCCCAAGGGAAGCACCCAGGGTGTTATTGGAATCATCTACATCCCATCTTAGAAGGCCCCTGTCAGTTTTTGCAAAATATTTTCTTGCAGCCATTTTATCAAACACCTAGTGTGCAGACTATCTTCACTCTAGTTAACAGATTCAGTTTTTGGACACTTGTGTTAAGCTCATCTATCCTATCCATGTTAATGTACCTTCCTAGAACTCATATTTGATGTATATTCTTCCATTCTTTCCATTACCACCTAGTCATTTGATGTCATCTGCTACTTGTTCTAATCCTGTTTCTGACCCTAATCAAACCACTGACCATTTGACTATTATCAGATGCACTTTTGCTCACACTTTTAAATTTCAAGATAAATTGTTCAGAGACCATCCTATGACCTATTCCTCTTATTTTTTATCTACCCTAACTACCTATGCACTTGCATGTGCATTTTGAGGTATGCCACCCATTTATGTGGGATGGTTTTGAACCCTAGTCGAAAACTATTTTCACCCTTCTATTTTTTAACTTTCTTGGTCACTTGCCAACCTCCACCATCAACTCCGGCTATAAATCCAAACTTTCCTCAAATAACATTTGTAAATGTTATGCATGCCTTCTATCATCTCTTTCTCATCACAAATATATTTTGTGGGACCATTTTCTTATTTTATCATCCTATTAACCGAGATGCATGGGAATGTCAAGTAGGTCATTCTTGCATAGTATCCTCATCAAATAAATTTGTTGAAACTCTACCATGCTCTCTTATGGATTTATGATCTTATGAACCCAAATTCCTAAGTTGCTCATCTTCTAAGATTTTATTATCTTGTCCAAACTAATTCGGCCAAAAACTCAAAAAGCCCATTTCTGTTGATCTTTAATAATACCAAAAATGTGCTAACTTTGCAATGCTGTTAGTCACAACCCAAGCACATCCTTTTGGTCCATCTTTCCCTGACATAGTTTGGCTCAATATGGGGCTAACCCTAATTTCAAGAAATGCAACATGCATGCATTTCACCATGCCTTTCTTTTTTGTCTCTAATCATTTCAAACTCTTTAGAACTCCCACCAGACCACACCATTGATCACCCCAGCACACTCACCTCCCTCTGGTCGTCCTAACCCTATAGCATCACCCTCTCCCTTTTATCTTCTAGTATTTGGAAGGAGATGGAGAAGAGAGTCTAGAATATTATTTTCACACTAAACAAAGTGGGCAGCAGCCACCCTACCCGACTAAGCATTCTCCCTGAGCCCCTCTCATCCTCTCCACCGTCCCTCTAGCCCAACCAGATGCCACCAAGCTGCCCCACATACCCCAAACCGACCTAGCTAACCATGCCCCACCCCTTCTCCATATAAAATGATACCGACCATATCCTCTCCTCTCTGGACGTTCCTTTCACTCCCCTCACACCACCCCCTCTCTTCCCCAGCCAAAACTTGAAGTCTCAACCTGTAGAGCCGAGGAGAGCCCCTCCTCTCAATCGGTGCTGTAAGATTTCAAGGAAGCTTGCCACCAATCTAAACCTCCTCTGTCATTTATATCTGCGTATTTGAACTCCCCTCGGCCATATCTATCTAATCACGCCGACTTTGTTGACCCAGGAATGCTAGATCGAGCCCCCCATGAGCCCCAGGAGGTCGGACTCGTCACCAACGCGCAGATCTGTGTCCCGGAAGAGGATCTGCCACTTCCGCCCCTCGCCGAGGTCGCCGTCCTCCGCCGCGTCGCCTCGACCGGTCCACGCCGCCGGGAAAGGCCTCTAGGTGAGCTCCGGCGCCGCCCCTGCAGAGCTAGGGTTTCCGCCATGATTCCCATGACTGGAGGAAGAAGACGGTCAATAGCCGTCGATGTCGACTTGATCCAATGGCCGCAATCGCTCCATACCCCTTCGGTCTTCCGCCCGCTGATGGCCGGGCCCCGCCTGGCAGGCCGGTTGAGTGCGCCCTTCCCACGTGCTGCGGGCGAAAGGGGCCGGAACCTGGCGGACTGGCCCATATCCACCGAGACCTGGCCCATTGAATGTTTTTTTTTTGGAAAAACGTTTAACTTTTTTTCAGCAGATCTGTGATATTGCAAATTCTATAGAAAAATATCTATAAATCTATTTTGCCTAATTCAAAATTCTGTGGAATCCTTATTTAGTTAACAGTCTAATGGTACTGCATGCATCTCTTTTGAATCACTGTAGATTTACTTGTATTTAAATTGAGTAGATCTAGTTGCTTTTCACTCAAAAACACAAATCTAAAGTTTTATAATTTGAAAGTGAGTGATTTCAATTTTCAGTGATGCTATGTGGTACTTTGAGACCTAAGAAACTTGTTTTGCTATTTTAGGGTTATTACTTTCTCTGCAGTATTTATTTTGGTGTTAATAGAATTTAGCATTGTTTTATTTATTGTGCCCAATAGAAATAATATTTTTGGGTGATTCCACTTCTGGTGTGTTGTACATTGCAGTAGCTTTCTAATATGGTCTCTAGTAGAATTTTAGGATCTACATAAAGTTTTAGGGAATTAAATTACTTTTCTAGTGTTAAGTGAGATTAGGAAATTCATTATAAATCAACCCCAACCTATTTTGGGATGATTCCAATTGGGTTGGTTTTGTAACCTTGTTAGCTATCTGACGCTATGCTAGTTGTCATGCTTCGATCTAGATTGATGCCTGCAAGGTGTTTTCTTTGTGCATAGGGTGTATTCACCGTTAGAAAATTGCCTTATTATTATTGAGTGGTATTACTTTTTGTAAGATAGGATTCTTGGTTCCGAATCTAAACTTGTTTGTTTCTGATATTCCTTGATTGAAATGTGCTATTGCATGGTGTGTGTGTGAGCTATGTATGCATGTGTGCTTATTGTGTGCTATTATTTTCCGGCGATAGAATCGAATGATGAGTGTGCGGAGGAAGGAGGAGTCTTTGAGTACCAGGAAGAAGAAGACCAGGGACAAGCCAACCGAGGCAAGCCATCTACTTGTTGCATACCTAAAACCTAATATTTCACCTTGCATTGTTTTTACTACTGTTTTCTTGTTATGCATTGTTTTCTATATTGCTATTATTCCCTATATAGCAATAGTTGGCGACTTAGCTCCACAAGTCGACTTGATATCATCTATAGAGATGACACCCTTGATGCCTATACAACACCCCTATATTAGAGACTTGATGATTAGCGTCAAAGTCTTTGGAAAACTTGTAGTGGAGCCAAAAACTATAGGATGGGAACACTCGCCGGAAAGATTTCAAAAATGTTTTTGAAAACCTTGGAGTAGCATCTACTCCACTGAAATGTTTTCAAAGTGAATTTGGGACAAATGAAGTTGGACATGAAGGAAGAAGGTGTTGGTGGTTTTATAAAAGGCATTGGTGTTTCTTTGTAGTCGCTCGGAACAATTAACCCGTGCAACCACGATTACCCTGGTATGGGACGGGGCTTAGCTCGTAGTTTGTTTATTTTAGTACGAGAGTCTCATAACTATATAAGGGTATGCGGTACCCCGGAATCCGGATTGCTGCAAGTAAATGGGCAATAGTGAATCGGGATCCAGTGAGGGATTTATCCGACCGGAAGACACTATGGGTCTCCTGACGTGGCACTGGAGTTACGCTCGAACGTGGAGGTAGACTGCCAGGGTGTGTCGGGGAGGTACATACTCCATAGGGTAGATTCCCGTACTAAGGTAGATAAGCGAAAGACTTTGATCGGGTGCTTGTCGTGGCATATGATGTTATGCGGGGAAGATGCCCACACGATGAGTATCCGGATGATTGTGGGTAAAGTGTACAACCTCTGCAGAGTATAAATCTTTTCGAATAGCCGAGTCCTCGGTCATGGATGGTTGGAAAGATCACTACATTGCCCAATGTCAAGTTTTGGTTTTATAAAGTGTTTTCGGAAAAATGGAGAAAGGTGCTGGACGGAGTACTCGGAGGGTACTGCCGTGGCACGGTTATGGTTCGGAGTACTTGCAGGGTACTGCCGAGGAAATGGAGATGGTCATGTGTAATTGATCTAGTTTTGTAAAGGAGGGTGGTCATGTTTGATTGACCACCGACTCTCTCCTGGAAATCAAATGAGTTCCCCCCTTTCCTAGAGATTTTACTAAAAAGGTTTTCTAAATGTTTTCTTTAATAAGGATATAGAAATGTCGTAAGACATGCTATATCGACACGAGAAATTGACTAGATAGGATAAACTAGATTAGAGTCTTTCTCCTTGCTACAGCCAAACTGCATGACAACACTTCCTCTTAGATGGTTTGCGAGTACAATTCCAAAATGTACTCACGGCTTTGTCCCTGGCTATTAACTTGGTCAGACCTGGAGGAAGACTTCAATTGAAGACGGTGATGGGTATGTCGACGCCGGTGCGAACTAGGAACGTCTCCCAGTCAGATTGCCTGTAGGGTAGTAGGCATGACGTGGGTCATCAACGCTGCTTGGTATCCGCTGCTTAGTTGTAAACTTGCCCTGCGTGGCATTATCAGTCTTGGTCATGTGACCAATTTTAAGACTTTATTTCGGTACTGTAATGGATGATGTAATTCTGTTATCAACTCAGATATGTGGATTCACGACACACTGATCATGGGATCGTGAATTGTATGCATATCGGGTATTCCAGATGGGTAATCCGGGGTCCCCCACAGAGTTGGTATCAGAGCCAGGCTGACTGTAGGAGACCTTAGTTATCATGAGCGTTAGTCAGGAAGGTAGTATTTTGCTAAAAGTAATTGCAAAACTTGTTTTTATAAAGTAAGCCGACAACATGGCTTCTATACTTCTCATCTATTCAAAGCTTCAAATCTTATTTATCTGATTGCCAAAGTCTTCATAGCTTTACTATCTTACCTCATCCCCTTCAATATCTAAATAATGGATGTTGTACCCTGAATAGACCTGAAGTTTAGCAGCACAAGATGGAGCAGATATTCATAAGGACATCTTCAAAACCTCTCGAGCTGCAAAGAGATAAAAGTGTAGACAAGTATTTTTCCTTTGGTTGACACCAACTGCTCTGTCAAGGAGCTGACCTTGTTCCTCCCTGGACTCGCACTTTTGCAGTCGCCAAGGACCAAGTACTTAGTTGCTTGACTAGTATTTATTAGGTTTGTTGAGCGTGTATGCCACCAATGGCACACTTCAACAATCCCTCTGAAGACCTCACAACCATGTGATGAGATACAGGAAGATTTACAAATCTACACTTCCCAAGTCAACATCAACAACTCAACAACACCGCAACTTCACCACCAACCGCCATCAAGTATCTGCTGAGGCAAAATGTCAAGAAGAATGAAGACATCAACAACTGTGATCAACTATGGCCCTAGGATGAATAGGATAAGCTCACGTGTTTTGTTTGAGTTACCCCCAAATACTGCGAGTATTAGGCGTCTTTAGGTACTTGATGTACCCCATATGTTCTTGTGATTGTTTGTATATTGCCCTGTGTCTTTCTTGAGTGTGTGTTATTGCCTTGTGTTTATGCTTGCTCTTGTGCTTGTTTTTGGCATCTCGGCCTCAAAACCCGTTTGGCAAATAAAACCCTGAATATGAAGCCCCTCTAGGATGTGTTTTCCCTCTCATCCATTTGCGTCAGCTCGAGTAGCATAGGTAAGTCCAAAGTAAAATTCTAACTCTAACTTTGATAATAGAGGATTATAACGCTTCTCCAACGCATACCCGAGATCTCATACAACAATTTGTGTGAGTGTCTCAAGCTTCATCAAGACCCCTCTACAACATCAGGAAAGCAGAAGATAGACCCGCCTAGACTACAAGGGACTTCTGGAAGACAAAGACTTTACTAACCTGGATCGCCTAGCCTTAAATCTAGAGTTTTGCTAACATTGATGATACTCTCTTAACACCCCAACACTTGCTAATCTTCTAACAAGCCAACTAACATTGAGCATTGAGTATCAAAGCCAAGCCTAACACTTGTAGTTCAACCGTTATCGTCACTTCAAGCTCGAAGACTCACGTGCTTGATATCGACTGAGCAAAGAGAAGAGTGAAGACTCTCCAAAATCAAGCCATCAATGCCGACTCTGCATTTAGGAGATACCAATGGAGGTAGCAACAAGAAGAAGTGAAGACTTTTCTAACTAACTCACTCGCTCGTTCAAGTTTTCACGGGTTTGTAACCAAAACTGACTTATCCCATGGGTAGAAATCCACATGAAGATTTCTCGGAAGATGAAGTGAACTCAAGGTATCCCAATATACCTCAAGATCCTCAAGGCTACAAAAAGATGAAGAAGCAATAAGATCTTCAATGGTCTCCACCAACCCAAAGACAAGAAGGAATAGATCATTGACTATTAGGACTAACCTGCGCCTTGGTAGTTAGGAAGCGTAGAGGACTAAGTCAATAGATTTGACATGCCTATCAAGACCGAAGCATAAATGCTCTTGTCTACCATCCTCAGAGGACTGCAAGCTTGAGATTAAATGTCTACGCCAACATCAGGCTTCAAGGCGCGACACCAAGATTTGAAGACTCCATCAAGCTACACAATGGAAGCCACAACCTCAAGCCAACGAAAGCAAACTAAGGGGCCTCGACTCTTCAAGACCTCAGCAATGAGATGATAAGCTTCTAACTCTTGTAGGATCTCTACGGGCACACTAGATAGCCTAACCGCACTAACCATAGAGACGTCTCGACGAGGTTTTGACAATGTACTCTCGGCGGCATCAACTCTTCATCCATCAACTTCAGCATGTGAAGACAATCTATATCTTTGGTAAAAGCAAGTCTTCTACACAACTCAAAGTGTCAACGAGAAGTTGGAAGAGCAACCTTTTGAAGTCTAACTCTAAACTAGTTTTCACACCTCTCTACTGCAACGCTTAGGAATCTTGGGACGAGATTCTTTTTAAGGGGGGAGAGCTGTAACACCCCACTTTTTTGTAACCCTATTTAAGTAGTGTTTAGTAAGCCAAAAATGAGGGCCAACAAAAAAAATTTGTGCAAACCTCTGGAAGTACTATTTCTTGCTTGTTTGTCTTGGTTGCTATGTTAATGATGACTGTTTGAGTTGCTTGTTGAACAATATTGTGAACCAACACAATCCTTGTGCCCTTGTGATCATGCCTTTATTTATGCTTCTAGCTATTTGTTTATTTTAAAACCATTATCTTGGCAACCTCTCCTTTTCAAATTATTTTATTTGTCCAAAATAAGAGCCAAGATTTATCTTTGAGACAACGCTTTTATCAAAACTAAGTATTTACAAAATTATCGGGACCTACAAAGTAGAGTCGTCCCACTATTTTACAAACATATATTTTGTTGATATTGATAAAAGGATTTCAAACACCTTTAAGAAAACTTTCTAAAGGAGATGTTATGTCTCCACTAGTTTCTGAAAATTCTACAAGAACTTTACTCCTTTATTTGAAACTCTTTTCTACTTGACCATGACATGATCATCATTGAGCACTTATCCAATCATTGTTTCTGGCGATGCTAGATTAGCTGCAAATGATTGACCACGTGTGGTGAGTTGACTTTGTGTGACTTTGATGAATTGCTTGTGTGTAGATATGATCCTCAGATAGGCATGTGGCCTAACCTATTCAAAACCCATCAATTAATATTTTGTCCCATGTAAGTTATTTTCTTTCTATCTTTCAAATAAAACCCATCTTGTTGTTGTCCTCTCAATCCTGAATCCCTAACTCTAATGTCTTAGTCTTATCATAAGACATTAGGAGCCCCCTTTTTGAGGAATTATAAAACTAATCAAACCAGACCAAGGGAAGCACCCAGGGTGTTATTGGAATCATCTACATCCCATCTTAGAAGGCTCCTCTCAGTTTTTGCAAAATATTTTCGTGCAGCCATTTTATCAAACACCTAGTGTGCAGACTATCTTCACTCTAGTTAACAGATTCAGTTTTTGGACACTTGTGTTAAGCTCATCTATCCTATCCATGGCAATGTACCTTCCTAGAACTCATATTTGATGTATATTCTTCCATTCTTTCCATTACCACCTAGTCATTTGATGTCATCTGCTACTTGTTCTAATCCTGTTTCTGACCCTAATCAAACCACTAACCATTTGACTATTATCAGATGCACTTTTGCTCACACTTTTAAATTTCGAGATAAATTGTTCAGAGACCATCCTATGACCTATTCCTCTTATTTTTTATCTACCCTAACTACGTATGCACTTGCATGTGCATTTTGAGGTATGCCACCCATTTATGTGGGATGGTTTTGAACCCCAGTCAAAAACTATTTTCACCCTTCTTTTTTTTAACTTTCTTGGTCACTTGCCAACCTCCACCATCAACTCCGGCTATAAATCCAAACCTTCCTCAAATAACATTTGTAAATGTTATTCATGCCTTCTATCATCTCTTTCTCATCACAAATATATTTTGTGGGACCATTTTCTTATTTTATCATCCTATTAACCGAGATGCATGGGAATGTCAAGTAGGTCATTCTTGCATAGTATCCTCATCAAATAAATTTGTTGAAACTCTACCATGCTCTCTTATGGATTTATGATCTTATGAACCCAAATTCCTAAGTTGCTCATCTTCTAAGATTTTATTATCTTGTCCAAACTATTTCGGCCAAAAACTCAAAAAGCCCATTTCTGTTGATCTTTAATAATACCAAAAATGTGCTAACTTTGCAATGCTGTTAGTCACAACCCAAGCACATCCTTTTGGTCCATCTTTCCCTGACATAGTTTGGCTCAATATGGGGCTAACCCTAATTTCAAGAAATGCAACATGCATGCATTTCACCATGCCTTTCTTTTTTGTCTCTAATCATTTCAAACTCTTTAGAACTCCCACCAGACCACACCATTGATCACCCCAGCACACTCACCTCCCTCTGGTCGTCCTAACCCTATAGCATCACCCTCTCCCTTTTGTCTTCTAGTATTTGGAAGGAGAGGGAGAAGAGAGTCTGGAATATTATTTTCACACTAAACAAAGTGGGCAGCAGCCACCCTACCTGACTAAGCATTCTCCCTGAGCCCCTCACATCCTCTCCACCGTCCCTCTAGCCCAACCAGATGCCACCAAGCTGCCCCACATACCCCAAACCGACCTAGCTAACCATGCCCCACCCCCTCTCCATATAAAATGATACCGACCATATCCTCTCCTCTCTGGACGTTCCTTTGACTCCCCTCACACCACCCCCTCTCTTCCCCAGCCAGAACTTGAAGTCTCAACCTCTAGAGCCGAGGAGAGCCCCTCCTCTCAATCGGTGCTGCAAGATTTCGAGGAAGCTTGCCACCAATCTAAACCTCCTCTGTCATTTATATATGCGTATTTGAACTCCCCTCGACCATATCTATCTAATCACGCCGACTTTGTTGACCCAGGGACGCCAGATCGAGCCCCCCCCCCCGTGAGCTCCAGGAGGTCGGACTCATTGCCGACGCGCAGATCCATGTCCCAGAAGAGGATCTGCCACTTCCGCCCCTCGCCGAGGTCGCCGTCCTCCGCCGCGTCGCCTCGACCGGTCCACGCCACCGGGGAAGGCCTCTAGGTGAGCTCCGGCGCTGCCCCTGCAGAGCTAGGGTTTCCGCCATGATTCCCGTGACTGGAGGAAGAAGACGGTCAATAGCCGTCGATGTCGACTTGATCCAACGGCCGCAATCGCTCCATACCCCTTCGGTCTTCCGCCAGCTGATGGCCGGGCCCTGCCTGGCAGGCCGGTTGACTGCGCCCTTCCCGCACGCTGCGGGCAATAGGAGCCGGAACGTGGCGGACCGGCCCAGATCCGCCCAGACCTGGCCCATTGAATGTTTTTTTTTTGGAAAAACGTTTAACTTTTTTTCAGCAGATCTGTGATATTGCAAATTCTATAGAAAAATATCTATAAATCTATTTTGCCTAATTCAAAATTCTGTGGACTCCTTATTTAGTTAACAGTCTAATGGTACTGCATGCATCTCTTTTGAATCACTGTAGATTTACTTGTATTTAAATTGAGTAGATCTAGTTGCTTTCCACTCAAAAACCCAAATCTAAAGTTTTATAATTTGAAAGTGAGTGATTTCAATTTTCAGTGATGCTATGTGGTACTTTGAGACCTAAGAAACTTGTTTTGCTATTTTAGGGTTATTACTTTCTCTACAGTATTTATTTTGGTGTTAATAGAATTTAGCATTGTTTTATTTATTGTGCCCAATAGAAATAATATTTTTGGGTGATTCCACTTCTGGTGTGTTGTACATTACAGTAACTTTCCAATATGGTCTCTGGTAGAATTTTAGGATCTACAGAAAGTTTTAGGGAATTAAATTGCTTTTCTAGTGTTAAGTGAGATTAGGAAATTCATTATAAATCAACCCCAACCTATTTTGGGATGATTCCAATTGGGTTGGTTTTGTAACCTTGTTAGCTATCTAATGCTATGCTGGTTGTCATGCTTCGATCTAGATTGATGCCTACAAGGTGTTTTCTTTGTGCATAGGGTGTATTCACCGTTAGAAAATTGCCTTATTATTATTGAGTGGTATTACTTTTTGTAAGATAGGATTCTTGGTTCAGAATCTAAACTTGTTTGTTTCTGATACTCCTTGATTGAAATGTGCTATTGCATGGTGTGTGTGTGAGCTATGTATGCATGTGTGCTTATTGTGTGCTATTATTTTCTGGCGATAGAATCGAACGACGAGTGTGCGGAGGAAGGAGGAGTCTTTGAGTACCAGGAAGAAGAAGACCAGGGACAAGCCAACCAAGGCAAGCCATCTACTTGTTGCATACCTGAAACCTAATATTTCACCTTACATTGTTTTTACTACTGTTTTCTTGTTATGCATTGTTTTCTATATTGCTATTATTCCTTATATAGCAATAGTTGGCGACTTAGCTCCACAAGTCGACTTGATATCATCTATAGAGATGACACCCTTGATGCCTATACAACACCCCTATATTAGAGACTTGATGATTAGCGTCAAAGTCTTTGGAAAACTTGTAGTGGAGCCAAAAACTCTAGGATGGGAACACTCGCCGGAAATATTTCGAAAATGTTTTTGAAAACCTTGGAGTAGCATCTACTCCACTGAAATGTTTTCAAAGTGAATTTGGGACAAATGAAGTTGGACATGAAGGAAGAAGGTGTTGGTGGTTTTATAAAAGGCATTGGTGTTTCTTTGTAGTCGCTCGGAACAATTAACCCGTGCAACCACGATTACCCTGGTATGGGACGGGGCTTAGCTCGTAGTTTGTTTATTTTAGTACGGGAGTCTCATAACTATATAAGGGTACGCGGTACCCCGGAATCCGGATTGCTGCAAGTAAATGGGCAATAGTGAATCAGGATCCACTGAGGGATTTATCCGGCCGGAAGACACTATGGGCCTCCTGGCGTGGCACTGGAGTTACGCTCGAACATGGAGGTAGACTGCCAGGGTGTGCCAGGGAGGTACATACTCCATAGGGTAGATTCCCGTACTAAGGTAGATAAGCGAAAGGCTTTGATCGGGTGCTTGTCGTGGTATATTATGTTATGCGGGGAAGATGCCCACACGATGAGTATTCGGATGATTGTGGGTAAAGTGTACAACCTCTGCAGAGTGTAAATCTATTCGAATAGCCGAGTCCTCGGTCATGGACGGTTGGAAAGATCACTACATTGCCCAATGTCAAGTTTTGGTTTTATAAAGTGTTTTCGGAAAAATGGAGAAAGGTGCTGGACGGAGTACTCGGAGGGTACTGTCGTGGCACGGTTATGGTTCGGAGTACTTGCAGGGTACTACCGAGGAAATGGAGATGGTCATGTGTGATTGACCTGGTTTTGTAAAGGAGGGTGGTCATGTTTGATTGACCACCAACTCTCTCCTGGAAATCAAATGAGTTTCCCCCTTTCCTAGAGATTTTACTAAAAAGGTTTTCTAAATGTTTTCTTTAATAAGGATATAGAAATGTCGTAAGACATGCTATATCGACACGAGAAATTGACTAGATAGGATAAACTAGATTAGAGCCTTTCTCCTTGCTACAGCCAAACTGCATGACAACACTTCCTCTTAGATGGTTTGCGAGTATAATTCCAAAATGTACTCACGGCTTTGTCCCTGGCTATTAACTTGGTCAGACCTGGAGGAAGACTTCAATTGAAGACGGTGATGGGTATGTCGACGCTGGTGCGAACTAGGAACGTCTCCCAGTCAGATTGCCTGTAGGGTAGTAGGCATGACGTGGGTCATCAACGCTGCTTGGTATCCGCTGCTTAGTTGTAAACTTGCCCTGCGTGGCATTATTAGTCTTGGTCATGTGACCAATTGTAAGACTTTATTTCGGTACTGTAACGGATGATGTAATTCTGTTATCAACTCGGATATGTGGATTCACGACACACTGATCATGGGATCATGAATTGTATGCATATCGGGTATTCCGGATGGGTAATCCGGGGTCCCCACAATGCGCTTCGCTGTAAAAATTTGTGAAAAATCCCAGAACGTCGTATTGATCTGCCATTTTTTGTGCACATGCCCCAGGTTATTATATAACTTTTGTTAGTTTTGCACTTTTTGATTTGAGGAACAGAAGATTTTCGAAAAGATTGATCTTTACCTGTTGTTCTGTTTTGACAGATTTCTGCCACTATTTGCATTTGACTATTGATCTCTTTCTTTTTGAGTTCTTTTGATCACGGAATTTTTAAGAGAAGTTGCTATAGTAGCTAATTTTTTAATAGATGTTGTACTTGAGTTGAAACTGAACCAAAAGTGGATCTACTATCTTGCATAAACTAATGTTGCTAATGAGAATTGTGTGAAGTTTTGTATGAAGGAAGTTTCAAGTGTAGGGAAAGGAGAATGGTGAGATGAGATGAAGGATGGACAAAAGCTCAAGCTTGGAGATGCCCATGTCACCCCAAGAAATATCTAAGAAGTACAAGCGTCAAAGCTTGGGGATGCCCAAGGCACCCCCTTCTTCATCAACAAAAATATCAGGTCATCTTTCAAGACACTATATTTTTATTGCTTCATATGCTATGTGTTTTTCTTGGAGCATCTTTATTTTTGCTTTCAGTTTTCTTTTGTTTTTTTTGCTATAATAAATGGTTGGACCCCAACATATTTCTTTTAGAGAAGACACACTCCGTTTTCATTGCCTAGAACACTCTAGTTTTCACTCTTATCGTTCTACGAGTGTTCTCTTTTGCTAGTACTGCGTTTAGCTTTTGTTTTTCACCCTTACTTTTGTTCAGAACTTGTTTGTTCTTTGTATTTAGGTGTGTTTAGACCTCTGGTCTTTGTTGATTTTCATCCTTGAGATTTGTTTCAAATAGGTTGATTGGTGTTGGAAAAGAGTAAAATGTTTCATGCTTATAGTGGTGCAAAAGGGACCTTGTTTAGACTGTGGCTTAGACTTTAGCATGTCATGTTAGATATTATTTTGATTATATGCTTAGTAGTTATTGTTGTAGCATGACTTGTCTCAAATAACTATGAGTGCTTAATATGCCATTGAAAGAATCATGCGTTGTTTTTATCATATAGAAGCATAATATTGTGGTATTCTCCTTTGATGCTTTATTTGGGTTGACTTGGCGCATGCTTACACCATGTTATGAATATAAACCAGTCACCTTAAGCCTTTATGATTACTTGGTTTTTGACTTGTAATATCACTTTATGCTTTGATTAATAATGTTTTGTCGTTATGCATGATTATGGCCGTTATTGCTCTCTTAGTTGGTCGCTCCCAGTCTTTTGCCAGCCTTCATTTGTACTAAGTATGACCTCTACTCGTGCATCCAACTCCCAAAAACCAAAGTTATTTAAAAGAGTCCACTATAAATTCCAATGCATGGCATTTTAAACCATTCCAAGCAAATTTTCATGTGCTACCTTTCAAAACCTTCAAAATACTTCTCATTTTGTGGCACTATTTTTAGCTCATGAGGACGTAGTGGTCGGGTTTGTTATCTTCCATATTAAATTAAGTACCCCTCGACTTGCATGCTTCATCTGCTCGTCATTAATTTTGCAAGAGAGCTGGTCAGACCATTGTAACCTTTAAAAAAGAAAAGAAAAAAGGGCACTCCTCCATGGTATGAGATTGTTGGCAGGCACCCGAAGGATTCGGTTAGCCATGGTTTGTGAAAGGAAAGGTGGGGAGGAGTGCCAAACTTTATAAAAGAGCATGTAAATGCCAATTTTTTCAAGAACTCAGAACCGCTCTCAACTTGTTTACTATGGAAGATAACAAGAACCCCATTGCCATTCGTTGACACGAACAACCACCTCTCAAAACAATTTTTATCTCTGTTTTACAAATGAAAAGCTCTAGCACATGTTAAATCCCTGCTTCCCTTTGTGAAAGGTCCTATCTTTTACTTTTATGTCGAGTCTTCATCTTCTATCTTTATGCACCGATTAAGAGAGCATAGTTGTCATTCTGAGTATAATGTGCATAGTCCCAGAATTTATTATTGATTGACTCATGATTATGCTATTGCTTGTTCTCAAATTATTTGTATCTAGTCACCCTTTTGAACTTTGAAGGTGTCCTATGCATTTATGTTTTGCTATTCCATGAGGGACAAGCTGAATACCACTTTGCTATGTTTTCTCTATGCTTCAAACAAACAAATGACTTTCAATGCATTATTATTCATGATCTTTTGTTTGTGTTACTTTTCATGTTGTAACATGGTTGCTAAGTTCTATGGTTAGAATTATATCTTTTATGCCCATGTTTAGAGTACTTTGATCTCAGCTTGCAATGCTTTACATCGATTTGATCAAGATTGTGTTGGCTGCATGTCACCTCAAAAATTATTTTTTGTTATCACTTACCTACTTGAGGATGAGCAGGAGTTAAGCTTGGGGATGCTTGATACGTTGCAAACGTATCTATAATTTTTGATGCTCCATGCTTGTTTTACACCAATTGCTTTATGTTTTGTTTACACTTCGTGGCATTTTTATGCATTTTCCGGAACTAACCTATTAACAAGATGCCACAGTGCCAGTTCATGTTATCTGCTGTTTTTGTTTTTCAGAAAAGTTACACAGGAAATATTCTCAGAATTGGACGAAACGAAAGCCAAAGTTTCTATTTACCTGACACGAAGACGGAATCCAAAGGAGAGACGGAGATCAGCCAAGAGGCGGCCGCACCATAGGGTGGCACGGGCCACCCCCTAGCCACGCCACCAGGTGATGTGTGCCCCTCGGCCCCCCTATGACATTGCCCTTCCGCTTATAAATTCCCTTTGTCGCGAAAACCCTAAGGGCCCGATCATCTTTCCATGAAAGATACTACAAGCCACTGCCGTTGTTGACCCGAGATCGGGAGGGTCCAGAAGCTCTTCCCGGCACCCTGCCGGAGAGGGGAATCATCACCGGAGGCCTTCTTCATCACCATGCCAGCCTCCAAAGTGATGCGTGAGTAGTACACCACTGGACCATGGGTCCATAGCAGTAGCTAGATGGTTGTCTTCTCCTCCATGCGCCTCATGTGTAGATCTTGTGAGCTGCCTATCATGATCAAGATCATCTTTATGTAATTCTACATGTTGTGTTTGTTGGGATCCGATGAATATTGAATACTTTGTCAAGTTGATTGTTGATTTATCATGTCTATGTTATTTGTGATCTTGCATGCTCTCCGTTGCTAGTAGATATCTTGGCCAAGTAGATGCTAGTGACTCCAAGAGGGAGTATTTATGCTCGATAGTGGATTCATGCCTCTAGTAATCTAGGAGAGTGACAATAACTTCTAAGGTTGTAGATGTGTTGTTGCTACTAGGGAGAAAACAACAATCTTTTGTTCAAGGATAATTGTATTGTTTACATTACACACTTTGCTTAAGGCGATAATCTGTTGCTTGCAACTTAATACCCAAGCGTTGTTTGGATGATATCCTACGGGTGGATTATTAGTCATAGATGCAGTTGGATTACGGTCTATGTATGATGTTGTAATGCCCAAGTGAATCTCATAGTGATCTTCATGACATGTACATGCATTGTTATGCATTCTTTATTTTGTCAATTGCCCAACTGTAATTTGTTTACCCAGCATGTTATTTATCTTTATGGAGAGAGACGTCTAGTGAACTGTGGACCCCGATCCATTCTTTTACATTTATATTACCATCTACTGCAAGCACTGTTTACTTTCCGCAAGCATTATTTTACTTCATCGCAAACAAACATCTCTTTCCACACTATACGTCTAATCCTTTGTTTTCAGCAAACCGGTGAGATTGACAACCTCACTGTAAGTTGGGGCGAAGTAGTTTGGTTGTGTTGTGTGCAGGTTCCACATTGGTGCTGGCGCCGTCAACCACGCACCAGATTCTTTTCTGGCGCCTTGCCAAAGTCAGCTAGCAACAACCTTTAGAAGTGGTTTATTTCTCCTACTGGTCGATTAAACTTTGGTTTCATATTGAGGGAAAACTTACTGCTGTGATCATCAGACCTTCCTCTTGGGGTTTCCCAACTGGTCCTGTGAGACATCAGCTTACAGTACTTTTCGTGGATAGATGTTCGGGCCCTTATGGTTTTCCCGATGAAGTGAATTTATAGGCGGAAGGGCAATGTCAGAGGGCGCTTGGGGGGCCCACACCAGGGCCTGGCACGGCCAGGGGTGGGGCCGTGCCACCCTATGGTGTGGCCGCCTCCTGGCCCTCCTCCGTCTCTTCTTTGGACTCCGTCTTTGTGTCAGGTAAATAGGAACTTTGGCTTTCGTTTCGTCCAATTCCGAGAATATTTCCTGTATAACATTTTTGAAATACAAAAACACCAGAAAACAGGAACTGGCAGTGTGGCATCTTGTCAATAGGTTAGTTCCGGAAAATGCAAAAAAATGCCATGAAGTGTAAACAAAACATAAAGCAATTGGTGTAAAACAAGCATGGAGCATCAAAAATTATAGATACATTTGCAACGTATCAAGCATCCCCAAGCTTAACTCCTGCTCGTCCTCGAGTAGGTAAGTGATAACAAAAAATAATTTTTGAGGTGACATGCCAACACAATCTTGATCAAATCAATGTAAAGCATTGCAAGCTGAGATCAAAGTACTCTAAACATGGGCATAAAAGATATAATTCTAACAATAGAACTTAGCAACCATGTTACAACATGAAAAGTAACACAAACAAAAGATCATGAATAATAATGCATTGAAAGTCATTTGTTTGTTTGAAGCATAGAGAAAACATAGCAAAGTGGTATTCATCTTGTCCCTCATGGAATAGCAAAACATAAATTCATAGGACACCTTCAAAGTTCAAAGGGTGACTAGATACAAATAATTTGAGAACAAGCAATACCATAATCATGAATCAATCAATAATAAATTTTGGGACTATGCACATTATACTCAGAATGACAACTATGCTCTCTTAATCGGTGCATAAAGATAGAAGATGAAGACTCAACATAAAAGTAAAATAAAGGCCCTTCGCAGAGGGAAGTAGTGATTGCAAGTTTTATAAACCTTCCAAATATTATGGTACTTATTAGCTTTGAGCTCTCATTGCCCCTATCATTGGCATCTTGAGTGGTTAAGGTTAATGTGAGAACAAGTACGGGTTATATGATTGACAAACCATAAGTTGAAAATCTCATGTCCCGTGAATACGAGTACCCAAACCGCATGCTACTTAACTTAGGTCCCAAGCAAGTTCTTGTCATTGTAAGCATACATGTATCATCGAGAACGCCAATGGGGTACCTCCTGCCTGATGATATTGAAGCTTTCCCATATCAAAATGACAAGACAAACAGACAATGAACACCTTGACATCTCTTTTATTTACCATTGGGTATAGCTTTTTATTTTGAGATGCGTCATCGAATGTCCACTATGGTTATGCTGTAAATTTCCACCATGAATGATGCATGGTTTAGATTAGCGGCCTAGGCGTTTCTCTAACACATATACAAACTCCATGAGCTCACAAGTTTCCAACTTATTTCACATTGCTAGGCATCCATAAACAAAAGATCATGATATCAACTAAATAGGAATAAGTGCAATGTTGAAAACGTGCCCCATGAAAGCATGGTTGTGCTAACTTTCAACTTACAATTTGCAAGCATATAAACTTCATAAGAGAATCACAAGGGTAAAGTTTATTAAGTGCAAGCAAGTAAATGTGCCATCAAGTTCGTGAGAGCTTTACTAACTAATTTTCTCATAACAAAAAAGTTTAATTTGGAAGATAGATAAAAGCATGATGAATATACTTGGAATAGCAAATTGCTAATAGGTAGATATGGTGGACACATTGGCAAACTTTGGTTTTTGGGAGTTGGATGTGATGCGGCACGGTGTTGATATAATTTCATCGTCCAGTTGGGAACCCCAAGCGGAAGGTATGATGAGTATAGAAGCAAATTTTCCCTCAGTAAGAAACCAAGGTTTGTTAGTCCAGGAAAAAGCCAAACTCCAGAAGGTGATGATTGCTAGCCTAGTGACTTCCAACAAGGGCGCTGTTAATGATACTTGTCGGTGCGTCTTCAACTAGTAGCAACGTGGAACCTGCACACAACACAACCAAATACTTTGCTCCCAACTTACGATGAGGTTGTCAATCTCACCGGTTTGCTGTAAACAAAGGAATGAGCGTATCGAGTGGAAAGCAATAGTAGTATGCGAGAAAGTAAACAATGCGAGTAAAGTAAACAGGTGATAGCAATATAAAGGAAATTGGACCGGGGTCCACAATTCACTAGTGGTGTCTCTCCATGAGATAAATAACACATGCTGGGTAAACAAATTACAGTTGGG
Organism: Dactylis glomerata; assembly: GCA_007115705.1. NCBI lineage: Eukaryota > Viridiplantae > Streptophyta > Magnoliopsida > Poales > Poaceae > Dactylis > Dactylis glomerata. Next base: position 554,556 of record QXEO01000263.1, read on the forward strand.
CAATTGATAGAATAAAGATAACGTGCATATGTCGCGAGGATCACTATGAGATTTACTCTGGGCATTACAACAAGATACATAGACCGCCATCCAACTGCATCTATGACTAATAATCCACTCACGGGGATATCGTTTGAACACCCCATGAGTATTAAGTTGCGAACAACAGATAACTGCATTAAGCAAAGTGTGTAATGTAAACAAAGCATATGCCCTTGGACATAAGAATGTTGTTTTCTCCCTAGTGGCAACAGCACATCTACAACTTCAGAGGTTTCTGTCACACCCCCAGATTAAATAGAGGCATCAACCCAACTATCGAGCATAAATACCCCCTCTCGGAGTCACTAGTATCTACTTGGCCAAGATAGCTACTAACAACGGAGAGCATGCAAGATCATAAACAACATAGAGATAACATAAGATAATATTCAGCACATCAACTCAACATAACACCAATATTTATTGGATCCCAACAAACACAACATGTAGAATTACATAACGGTGATCTCGATCATGTAAGGCAGCTCACGAGATCTAAACATGAAGCACATGGTGGAGAAGACAACCATCTAGCTACTGCTATGGACCCATAGTCCAAGGTAGACTACTCACTCATCGCGCCGGAGGTAAGCATGGCGATGAAGAAGACCTCCGGTGGCGATTCCCCTCTCCGGCAGGGTGCCGGGAAGAGCTTCTGGACCCTCCCGATCTCGGGTCGACGACGGCAGCGGATTGCGATGTGTTTCTGGAAAATTGATCGGGTACTTTGGTTTTTCCCATCGGGGGGTCTTTATAGGCGAAGGGGCATCGTCAGAGGTGGACCAGGCTGGTCACACACATAGGGGGCGCGACCAGGGGCTGGGCCGCGCCGCCCTATTGTGTGGCCGGCTCGTGGCCCCTCTTCGTCTCCTCTTCGGTTCTCTGGAAGCTTTGGTAAATTTCTAGATGTTTGGCTTTTGTTTCGTCCAATTCCGAGAATATTTCCTGTGTAACTTTTCTGAAACACAAAAACAGCAGAAAACAGGGAACTGGCACTATGGCATCTTGTTAATAGGTTAGTTCCGGAAAATGCATAAAAATGCCACGAAGTGTAACGAAACACTAAGCAAATGGTGTAAAAACAAGCATGGAGCATCAAAAATTATAGATACGTTTGGGACGTATCAGCATCCCCAAGCTTAACTCCTGCTCGTCCTCGAGTAGGTAAGTGATAACAAAGAAATAATTTTTGAGGTGACATGCACCTGCACAATCTTGATCATCTATATAAAGCATTGAGTGCTGGGATCAAAAGAACTTAAAACATGGGCATGAAAGATATAATATTGATAGAAGAAACTTAGCAACCATGTTATAACATGAAAAAGAACACAAACGAAAGTTCATAAAAATGAAACAATGAAAGTCAAACGTGTGTTCAAATCATATGGAAAAACATACAAATGGTTTTCAGCTTGTCCTTCATGAGAGAGCAAAACATAAATGCATAGGACACCTTCAAGTTTAAGAGGGCGACTAGATACAAGTAATTTAAGAACAAGTGAAACCAACATCATGAATCAATCAATGAAAACTTTGGGACAATGCATATTACACTAAGAATGACAACTATGCTCTCTTAGACGGTGCATAAAGGTAGAAGGTGGTGACTCAACATAAAAGTAAAAGAAAGGCCCTTCGCGGAGGGAAGCAGTGATTGCAAGTTTTATAAACCTTTAAAAATTATGGTACTTACTAGCTTTGAGCTCTCATTGCCCCCATCATAAGCATCTTGAATGGTTAAAGTTAATGCGAATACACCTATGATGCATATGCTTGACAAATCAAAAGTTGAAAACCTCGTGTCCCGTGAAGTACGAATACCCAAACCTCATGCTACTCGACTTAGAGTCCCAAGCAAGCTCTTGTCATTGTAAGTATACACGTATCATCGAGAACCGCCAACGGGGTACCTCCGTGCCCGATGACATGGAACAAGCCCACATCAAAATGACAGGACAAACAGACAATGAACACCTCGGCATCTCTTTTATTTACCATTGGTATAGCTTTTTATTGCGAGATGCGTCGTCGAATGTTCACTATGGGCATGCTGTAAATTTCCACCATGAATTATGCATGGCTTAGATTAGCGGCCCAGGCGTTTCTCTAACACATATACAAACTCCATGATCCCGCAAGATTCCCAACTTATTTCACATTGCGAGTATCCATAAACAAAAGATCACGATATCAACTCAAATGAAAGATAGTGCAATGTTCAAAGCTTGCCCCATGACGGCATGGCTGGGCTAATTTCCAACTTACAACTTGCAAGCATAACAACTCAACATAAGAGAGCCACAATGTCAAATTCTTAAGAACGAGAAAAATAAAGTGTGCCATCAGGTTCGTGAGAGCTTTACTGACCAATTTTCGCATAACACCGAAAAGAGTTTAATTTGAAGGATAGATAAAAGCAAGTCAAATGTACTTTGGAATAGCAAATTGCTAATAGGTATGTATGGTGGACACATTGAAACAACTTGGTTTTTAGGAGTTGGATGCACGAGTAGAGCTCATACTCAGTACAAAACAAGGGCTAGCAAAAGACTCGAAGCGACCAACTAAGAGAGCAATAACGACCATAATCATGCAAAGCGACAAAGCAATATTAAAAGAAGCATAAGATGGCATCAAAAGTCAAAAACTAAATGATCATAGAGGCAATGGCGACTTTGTATGAGTCTAACATGTTTTAAGCATGCGCCAAGTCAACCCAAATAAAGCATCAAGGAGAAAACCAAATTAATGCTTCCAAATAATAAAAACAACGCATGATTTTTTTCAAAGGCTCATTAAGCAATCTCAGTCATTTGAGACAAGTCATGCTACAGCAAAACCACTAAGCATATTATCAAAAAGACATCAAGCACGACATGCAAAAGCCTAGGCCGCAGTCTAAACAAGCTCCTTTTTGTACCACTTTTTTGCATAAAGCTTTTTCTCTTTTCCAACACCATTTGAACCTTTTTAAAACAACTCTTTTGATGAATACCAACATGGACCAGAGGTCAAAATACAACTTGATGAAAATATATAACAAGATCTGAACACAAATCAAGGCGAAAATCGAAAACTAAACGCAGTTCTAGAAAAAGAGAACACTCGTTGAACGATAAGAGTGAAAAACAGAGTGTTCTTGGCAAATGAAAAGCAAGGCAACTTCTCCAAAAAAAAATTTTTGGGGTCCAACCATTTATTGCAGCAAACAAAATAAAACAAAACTGAAAACTAAAACAACTGACGCTCCAAGAAAAATGCATAGTGCATGAAGCAATAAAAATATAGTGTGTTGAAAGGTGACCTGATTTTTTCCGATGAAGAAGGGGTGCCTCGGGGGCATCCCCAAGCTTTGACGCTTATAACTCTTGGATATTTCTTGGGGTGACATGGGCATCCCCAAGCTTGAGCTTTTGTCCATTCTTCAACTCATCTCATCATTCTCCAATCCCTACACTTGAAAACTTCCTTCATACAAAACTAAACACAATTCTATTAGCAACATTAGTGTAAGCATAGCAATGAATCAACCCCTTTTTGCTTCAGGTTTCAAATAAAAACCACCACATATAAAGCATATACTACTGTAGCAACTTCCCCAAAAGTTCCGTGATCAAAAGAACTCAAAAAGAAAGCGATCGAGCGGCAAACACAAATAATGGCAGAAATCTGTCAAAACAGAACAGCTGACAAAGGTCGAATTTTTAGAGGGTTTTCTGTTGCTCAAATCAAAAAGTGTATAACTATTGAAAGTTTGGATATAACCTAGGGCATATGCACAAGAAATCTCAGGTCCATAAGATATACTGAGAATTTTCACAAATTTTTACGGTGCAGCACCGAAATCTGTTTCAGGACATCAACATCCCCAAATCTTACCTCACTCAAATTAGAGGCTTCTCTTGGCACAACAACGAAATAAAAATGATAAGGAGAGGTTATTACAGTAGTAATAACTTCCAAGACTCAAATAAAATAAAAATAACTGAAAGTAAACATTGGGTTATCTCCCAAGAGTGCTTTTCTTTAACGCCTTTGAGCTAGGCGCAGAAAGTGCAAATCAAGTATTTTCGAAAGAGGCATTAAGATCAACGGTTTCCTCAAGATCACCACTTACCACACTAGGCACTTTAGAAGTTCCCGAAGATGATTCAACCTGCAAGTCACTCTTAGTTGAACTAAAAGTCTTACCAATCTTAAAAACAAGCTGCGGTTTAGGCACAGACACCTTGGGAACATACATAAATTTTTGCTCTTTTCCAACAAAAGCTTTCTCCTTCTTAAACTTAAGAGAAGAGAAAATTGAACTTAAAGTTTCCATGGATTCCTCTAGTTTCCCAATCCTAAGGTTTTGACTATCAAGAGTAGTGCTAGCTTCTAAAATGGTGATTCTCTTACCAATACTTTCTATCGCTTCATTAACTCGGCTAGCGTTATCAAGGATATTTGGTAAACTTTTTTCTAAAGAGACTAGTTTTTCTATAACTTCCTCCAAAGTGATCTCAGTTTTAACAACATGGATAGGTGGTACTCCCACTAAACTTTCTATTAAAGTGCATGCTTCAAGAGCGGGAGTACCCAGAAAATTACCTCCTGCAAGAGTATCAAGAACATACCTATTCCAACTAGATATACCAACATAAAAATTTCTAAGGAGAATCATGGTAGAATGCTTCTTCGTACACCTATGATGAGCATTGCTAATACGGTACCAAGCATCTTTCAAACTCTCCCCCCTTGTTGCTTAAAAGTACGAACTTCAACTTCAGGATTACTCATTCTAACAAGACTAAAAGCAAGTAAATAAAAGCAACTATAAAGGAAACTAAGTTTTTGTGTTTTTGATAAAACGATGCAAGCGAAAATAAAGTAAAGCAAAACTTAAAACAAAGTAAAGGATGTGTGTGCGAAACTCCCCTTGCAGAAGTCTTCTTTTTCCCCGGCAACGGCGCCAGAAAATTACTTTGATGGTGCCAAGTTGACGTGGGAACTTGTAGTTGACATGGGAGCTTCTTCTTCTTCAGTCCCCGGCAACGGCGCCAGAAAATTAGCTTGATGCCGCACGGTGTTGATGTAATTTCACCGTCCAGTTGGGAACCCCAAGAGGAAGGTATGATGAGTATAGAAGCAAATTTTCCCTCAGTAAGAAACCAAGGTTTGTCAGTCCAGGAAAAAGCCAAACTCCAGAAGGTGATGCTTGCTAGCCTAGTGACTTCCAACAAGGGCGCCGTTAACGATACTTGTCGGTGCGTCTTCAACTAGTAGCAACGTGGAACCTGCACACAACACAACCAAATACTTTGCTCCCAACTTACGATGAGGTTGTCAATCTCACCGGTTTGCTGTAAACAAAGGAATGAGCGTATCAAGTGGAAAGCAATAGTAGTATGCGAGAAAGTAAACAATGCGAGTAAAGTAAACATGTGATTGCAATATAAAGGAAATTGGACCAGGGTCCATAGTTCACTAGTGGTGTCTCTCCATAAGATAAATAACACATGTTGGGTAAACAAATTACAGTTGGGCAATTGATAGAATAAAGATAACGTGCATATGTCGCGAGGATCACTATGAGATTTACTCTGGGCATTACAACAAGATACATAGACCGCCATCCAACTGCATCTATGACTAATAATCCACTCATGGGGATATCGTCCGAACACCCCATGAGTATTAAGTTGCGAACAACAGATAACTACATTAAGCAAAGTGTGTAATGTAAACAAAGCATATGCCCTTGAGCATGTGAATGTTGTTTTCTCCCTAGTAGCAACAGCACATCTACAACCTTAGAGATTTTTGTCACTCCCCCAGGTTAAATAGAGGCATGAACCCACTATCGAGCATAAATACCCCCTCTTGGAGTCACTAGCAACTACTCGGCCAAGATAGCTACTAACAACGGAGAGCATGCAAGATCATAAACAACATAGAGATAACATAAGATATATTTCTGTATAGCAACTCAATCATAACACCAATATTCATCGGATCCCAACAAACCAAACATGTAGAATTACATAACGGTGATCTCAATCATGTAGGGCAGCTCATGAGATGTAAACATGAAGCACATGGTGGAGAAGACAACCATCTAGCTACTGCTATGGACCCATAGTCCAAGGTAGACTACTCACTCATCGCTCCGGAGGCAAGCATGGCGATGAAGTAGACCTCCGGTGGCGATTCCCCTCTCCGGCAGGGTGCCGGGAAGAGCTTCTGGACCCTCCCGATCTCGGGTCGACGACGGCGGCGGATCGCGACGTGTTTCTGGAAAATTGATCGGGTACTTAGGTTTTTCCCGTCGGGGGGTCTTTATAGGCGAAGGGGCGATGTCAGAGGTGGCCCCAGGCCTCCTCACACCATGGCGGCGCGGCCAAGGCCTGGGCCGCGCCAGCCAGGCGTGAGGGCGGCCTGTGGCCCCTCTCCTACTGCTCTTCGGATCTCTGGAAGCTCCCGGACAAAATAAGACTTCAGGAACTTGTTTCGTCCAATTCCGAGAATATTTCCTGTGTATCACTTCTGAAACACAAAAACAGCAGAAAACAGGGAACTGGCACTGTGGCAACTTGTTAATAGGTTAGTTCCGGAAAATGCATAAAAATGCCACGAAGTGTAACGAAACACTAAGCAAATGGTGTAAAAACAAGCATGGAGCATCAAAAATTATAGATACGTTTGGGACGTATCAGGATGCACGAGTAAAGCTCATACTCAGTACAGATGAAGGCTAGCAAAAGACTGGGAGCGACCAACTAAGAGAGCAACAACGGCCATAATCATGCATAGCGACAAAATATTATTAATCAAAGCATAAAGTGATATTACAAGTCAAAAACTAAAGGATCATAGAGGCTTGAGGTGACTGGTTTATAGTCATAACATGGTGTAAGCATGCACCAAGTCAACCCAAATAAAGCATCAAAGGAGAAAACTACAATATTGTGCTTCTATATGATAAAAACAACACATGATTCTTTCAAAGGCACATTAAGCACTCTCAGTCATTTGAGACAAGTCATGCTACAAAAATAAATACTAAGCATATAATCAAAATAATATCTAGCATGACATGCTAAAGTCTAAGCCACAACCTAAACAAGCTCCCTTTTGCATCACTATAAGCATGAAACATTTTACTCTTTTCCAACACCAATCAACCTATTTGAAACAACTCTCAAGGATGAAAATCAAAAAGGACCAGAGGTCTAAACACACCTAACTACAAATAACTAACAAGTTCTGAACAAAAATAAAGGCGAAAAACAAAAGCTAAACACAGTACTAGCAAAAGAGAACACTCGTAGAACGATAAGAGTGAAAACTAGAGTGTTCTAGGCAATGAAAATGGAGTGTGTCTTCTCCAAAAGAAATATGTTGGGGTCCAACCATTTATTACAGCAAACAAAACAAAAGAAAACTGAAATAAAAAATAAAGATGCTCCAAGAACAACACATAACATATGAAGCAATAAAAATATAGTGTCTTGAAAGATGACCTGATATTTTTGTTGATGAAGAAGGGGTGCCTTGGGCATCCCCAAGCTTCTAATTTTCTAGGAATAGAAACTTTTTGTTTTAAGTTTTCCTCTCTAATTTGCATGAGAGCATTTGTAATATGTTTTGTAAAAGCCATATTCATAGCACTAGCATTAGGACTTCTAGCAAGCTTTTGTAAAAACATAATTTCTTCAGAGATATTGCAACCATCAAGATCAAAGTCATTACTATCAAAGGTAGTAGGACCATTGTCTCCCATACTTCGAAAAATTTCAGCACTTTTATTGGAAAAAGTTTCAGTAGTTTTAGGCAATTTTGCAAAAGGAGTGGAGATTTTTCCTACACCAATCATAGTAGGAGGTTTGCTAGCATTTGAAACTTCAACATCACTAGTGGTAGTAATGGTACAAACTTTAGTCATATTATTCTTTCTAGCAATCTCATCTTCTCTTTCACCTAAATTCTGCTAACATCCTAACATTGTCATCAATTCTAACTTGAATGGCATTAGTAGCAGCAAAGGGATTAGGTTTAGCATCCATTTTATTAATCAAGGAAGATTGCACATCAGACAAGGATGAAATATAAGTTTCAGCATTTGAAATTTTAACTTGCAACCCAGGAATTTCCCTATTTAAATTCTTAAGTTGATGACAAATATTCTTCAACAAAGCAGATTGTTCCTCCATGGTTTTAGTAAACAACTTATTCTGCTCATATTGCATTTGCATAAAGTTCTTAGTGGCTCTTTCAACTTCTAAAATCCTTTCTTCACTAGGCATTCCGGATCTACCATAATAACCATTGCCACTATTAGAAGGATAAGGCATATAATTGTTGCTACCAAAATTATTCCTATAAGCATTGTTGTTGAAATTATTATTTCTAATGAAGTTCACATCAACATACTCTTCTTGAGCAACCAAAGAGGCTAAAGGAACATTATTAGGATCAACATGAGCTTTACCATTAACAAGCATAGACATAATAGTATCAATCTTATCACTCAAGTTATCAAGGAGCTTTATTGCGGCACCCAAGGTGATAGACATAAAGGTACCTCTAGCAGCTGAATCTAGAAGGTTTCTTGAAGAAAATTTTAGTCCTGCATAAAAGGTTTGGATGATCATCCAAGTAGTCAGTCCATGAGTGGGACAATTCTTTATCAAAGATTTTATTCTTTCCCAAGCTTGAGCAACATGTTCATTATCAAACTGTTTAAACTTCATTATGTCACTTCTCAAGGATACAATCTTAGCAGGAGGATAATATTTCCCAATAAAAGCATCTTTGCATTTAACCCAAGAATCAATACTATTTCTAGGCAAAGATAACAACCATTCTTTAGCTCTTCCTCTCAAAGAGAAAGGAAACAATTTAAGCTTAATAATATCTCCATCTACACCCTTATACTTTTGCATCTCACATAGCTCAACAAAATTATTGAGGTGAGCAGCAGCATCATCAGTACTAACACCGGAAAATTGATCCATCATAACAAGATTTAACAAAGCAGGTTTAATTTCATAGAAAGTTGCTTCCGGAGCAGGTGGCACAATAGGTGTGCAGATGAAATCATTATTGTTTGTGCTAGTAAAGTCACACAACTTGGTGTTCTCAGGATTACTCATTCTAGCAAGATTAAAATAGGCAAACAAAAATAACAACTATAAAAGGAACTATTTTTTGTATTTTTGATAAACAAGAAGCAAACAAAATAAAGTAAAGAAACTAAGTAAAACAATAACAGAGTAAAGAGATTGGAAGTGAGAGACTCCCCTTGCAGAAATCATCTTTCTCCCCGGCAACGGCGCCAGAAAACAGTCTTGATGTCTCAAAGGACCAGTTGGGAAACCCCAAGAGGAAGGTATGATGAGCACAACAGCAAGTTTTCCCTTAGTATGAAACCAAAGTTTAATCGACTAGTAGGAGATAGAAATCACTTCTGAAGGTTGTTGCTAGCTGACTTTGGCAAGGCGCCAGAAAACAGTCTGGTGCGTGGTTGATAAGGGAGCCTCGGCGCCAGCAGCAATGTAGAACCTGCACACAACACAACCAAACTACTTTGCCCCAACTTACAGTGAGGTTGTCAATCTCACCGGTTTGCTGAAAACAAAGAATTAGACGTATAGTGTGGAAAAAGATGTTTGCTTGCAGTGAAGTAAAATAATGCTCGCGGAAAGTAAACAGTGCTTGCAGTAGATGGTAATATAAATGCAAAAGAATGGACCGGGGTCCACAGTTCACTAGACGTGTCTCTCCATAAAGATATAACATGCTGGGTAAATAAATTACAGTGGGCAATTGACAAAATAAAGAATGCATAACAATGCATGTACATGTCATGAAGATCACTATGAGATTCATTTGGGCATTACAACATAATACATAGACCGTAATCCAACTGCATCTATGACTAATAATCCACTCGCAGGATATCATCCGAACAACCCTTGAGTATTAAGTTGCAAGCAACAGATTATCGCCTTAAGTAAAGTGTGTAATGTAAACAATACAATTATCCTTGAACAAAAGATTGTTGTTTTCTCCCTAGTAGCAACAACACATCTACGACCTTAGAAGTTATTGTCACTCTCCTAGATTACTAGAGGTATGAACCACTATCGAGCATAAATACTCCCTCTTGGAGTCACTAGCATCTACTTGGCCAAAGTATCTACTAACAACAGAGAGCATGCAATATCACAAATAACATAGACATGATAAATCAACAATGAACTTGACATAGTACTCAATATTCATCGGATCCCAACAAACACAATATGTAGAATTACATAAAGATGATCTTGATCATGATAGGCAACTCACAAGATCTAGACATGAGGCGCATGGAGGAGAAGACAACCATCTAGCTACTGCTATGGACCCATGGTCCAGGGGTGGACTACTCACGCATCACTCGGGAGGCAGGCATGGCGATGAAGAAGGCCTCCGATGATGATTCCCCTCTTCGACAGGATGCCGGGAAGAGCTTCTAGACCCTCCTGAACTCGGGTCGACGACGGCGATGGCTTACAGTACTTTTCGTGGATAGATGTCGGGCCCTTAGGGTTTTCCCGATGAAGTGAATTTATAGGCGGAAGGACGATGTCAGAGGGTGCCTGGGGGGCCCTCACCAGGGCCTGGTGCGGCCAGGGCTGGGGCTGCGCCACCCTATGGTGTGGCCGCCTCCTGGCCCTCCTCCGTCTCTCCTTTGGACTCCGTCTTTGTGTCAGGTAAATAGGAACTTCGGCTTTTGTTTCGTCCAATTCCGAGAATATTTCCCGTATAACTTTTCTGAAATAGAAAACAGCAGAAAAGAGGAACTGGCACTGTGGCATCTTGTAAATAGGTTAGTTCCAGAAAATGCATAAAAATGCCACAAAGTGTAAACAAAACATAAAGTAATTGGTGTAAAACAAGCATGGAGCATCAAAAATTGTAGATACGTTTGCAACGTATCACATGGTGACGAAGAGGTGGGCTAAATTGGAATTCGGGCTACTTACATGGATGTTGTCCACTTTATCGTGAATCCAACCCAAATTCGAGAAAAAAATTGATGAGCACATAATTATTGTTCGTTGGAACATAAATGGAGAAGCACTTGAAGTCAGCCTTTTCTCCAGTTGTCGGGCTATGCTGTAGGACGGCAAGTGGACGTCCCGCATAAGCCCCCAAAAGTAGGGGATAATTTAAACTAATCCGCTAAGAGTAAACTAGCCTAAGCTATTTTGACTACGAAGGTCCAGTGGAAAAGAGGCCCCAGTGTTGTTGTCACAACGGTGACTTGGGCAGCATCCCCAACCCTAGCTGCCCACCCCTCTTCCTCCTTTTCCCCCTCGCTGCAGCAGGACGACATCGTTGGGCGAAGCCTGCTTGGCCGACGGTTGCTGTGGGGCTCCTCTCGTGGTGGCTCTTCATCTGGCTAGTCGTTGTATCCATGTGCGCCCATGCAGTCATCGACTTGGAGCCCCTCCACACCTCCAGATTTTCTGTCGGTCACTCTCGGCTGCGTATCTTTGCCTGCCCTCTGCCGTTGGTTGGGTCTAGTATACGGGGCAGGTTCCGTGTGACGGTAGCGACCTATGGGTCAAGCCTCCTAGAATTTGTTGGGGTGGGATTTTGTGGGCCAAGTGCGTGTGGGTTTGGTAACTAGTGGCGGCGAACCCCTTTATTCCCTCTCGGCTCTATCCAAGGGAGTTGGAGGTGCAATCCTAGATCTGGTGCTAGCTAGGGTTTTGGGGTTATGGGGTGGGTTTATCTTGCCCACCTCCGGCTAGATCTACAAAATGATGGGGCATCACGTATCAATCCAGCGTTCGCTGGGGACGGCCGGCCATTAGAGCTCAGCGGGGGTGCTGGTGGCAAGATTGGACTAGCTCTCTCTTTCGGTCTTGGCTAGCTAGGACGCCGGTGAGTAAAATGGTGTGTCTGCGAAAGCATCACAAGGCTTTGGCCATTGTCGGCGACGACATCTATGGACGCCGTTCACCTCCTTGAAGGCATGACCATGACGCCCATCTTGTTGTCGATGGCTTTCTCCCAGACACGCGACAACTCTGGTGGCTGGCGTTCTTTGAGTTCACTCTTGGACTCCGTATCAATGCCCTACACGAAGTTTGGCTCAGCTTGTTCTAAACAGTATGCTTTTCGGTTTGCGCAGCCACTCTTGAACTTAGGGGGTTAGTCAGAGTTGGTGACCTGCCACGGGGCGATACCGGTGTTTTCCACCAGCCGATTTGTCAACTTGGTTGCTACGTAAAGCCATGGGTGTTTTCTTGGATGGGTGTTGGAGCTTCCACGGAAGCTATGCACGACTCTAACATGTGTCACCACTGACGCCCTCAAGTGCCGTTTCCCTTCATGGAGGCATTGTCATGAAGTTTCTCCCTTTGAACCCTAAAGTTTCGTCTTTTTCACGGTGTGCAGTTTGGAGGTGTCCTTGGATAGTGGTGGTCCTTTGTGGGCCAAGCTGGTGTTTTCCTGGTATCTGTGTAATCGTGATCACTTGATGACTTTGTTAATTCAGGATTTCAGGTCGAAATGAGCCTTCCATCTGAAAAAATTCGACTACGAAGCGGGCGGGTGCCGCTTTGGATCCTTGCCATCCGGTTGACAGCTGTCAAACACTCCAATGTATCAAACCCCGCGGTCTCTCCCGCTCAGACGCCAAATCAAAACAGTAGTACTCGTCGGCAGGGCTCCTTCGACCTTCATAGCCATCGGATCGGCCAACACCTGATCGCATCACCGTTGGTTCAAAACTCGGCATCTTCTCCAACAGAAACGACAGAAGAGGGGAGTGGGGCCGGGCCCCCAAATCTCGCCGCCGCTCCCCTTTCGCAAAGCCCTCTCGCCACCGAACAAGAGACCCTAGCGCCGCCGCTCGCCGGCGATGGAGGCGCCGGACGAGGAGGCCGGCCTGGGGCTCCCGGAGGACCAGCGGCTTCTGGAGGTCACCATCATCTCCGCGCAGGGGCTGAAGCCGCCCTCTGGCCTTCGGCGGCGGCTTCAGGCGTATGCCGTGGCGTGGGTCGATACCGCGCACAGGCTCCAGACGCAGCCCGACCGCTCCGGCGGCCTCGACCCGGCGTGGCACGAGCGGTTCCTCTTCCGCGTGCACGAGGCCGCGCTCGCCGAGGACTCCCGCGCCGCCGTCACCGTCGAGATTTACGCCTCGCCCAACGGGGTCTGGCACATCGGCGGGGACTGCCTGGTCGGATCCGCGCGGTTCCTCCTCGGCGACAACCGCCTCCTATCCCGCCCCGTCGGGTGCCCAGCCATGTTCGCGGTTGGCGTCCGCCGCCCCTCCGGCCGCGTCCACGGCCTCCTCAACGTGGCTGCCAGCCTGGTTGCCGCGCCTCCGTCTCCGGCGGCCTCCCACGCCCTCAGCATCTCCCCCGCCGTCTCCCTCAGCGGCCTCCCCCCTGCCGTCCCCATCAGCAGTCTCTCCACGGCGCCCATCTCAGGCCGCGTGCTGCGCGTACTCAACCGCGCGCACTCCACGCCCCCGCCTTCTCCTAAGGTGCTCACGCCCAAGAAGCCGCAGGCCTCGGTGAAGCCATACAGTAAGGGAGCGGATAGCCAGCAGGTCGCCGTGAAGCCGAACAAAAAACATGAAGATGATGCTAGCGACCAGGATGGGGAGGAGGATACGGGATACATGGGCGGGGTGATGTTTTGCGGGCCTTGCGTCCTACCGTTTCCGAGAAAGATCCACAGCAGCCCCTCTGACGAGAACCTGCAGGCCTTCGCTGGCATCTTCACCGGCGGAGTTGGCATGGCCAAATGGAGCCCTCGTCACTGAGCCCGTGCAAAACAGGTCCATTCTTTCAGTCAATTACTCGATTTGTTGTGGACATAATCTGTTTGTTGTTCATGTGGGTAATAGTTTCTTGACACCGAGGATATAGCCAGTTGTATCATAAGTTCATATAATCATTTGCTATTATTGCAAGTATATCGCAACCTTTTTTTGGTGTAAATTCAATTGGATTGTAGAGAGTGTCAGTTCTGCAAGAAATGGCCTTAACCTTCAAGGAATAGTTAAGAGTGTTATTCTGTCCTTGATATTGGAAGAAACCTGCTTCGTGTTTAATAAATAATAGGCTGGAGATTTCAGTGGGAGCAATTCTCACATGCATCCAGGATTATTCCTATCCATCTTGATGGGGTTTATGGTGTTCATTTTGTCAACATATTGCTAGCTTCTGCAGAACTGTTGATGCATGCCACTTCATGAACTTAGCCTTTCCTGATGGCATGATACATATATTATCTACTGATGGCATGATACATTTATTTTCATGGGTAATGCATGTGCCTTCAGCTCTCTTGAAGTGGCAGCTTTAATCACACAATCGTGTTGGTAGATTGGGTTTGGTTGCTGCGCCATTGTAAACTCACATGTCATAGATCTGTTCAAATGATAAATAGAACTTTGGACATGATATACTAATAGGTTCTACTATTTCCATGTGATAACTGGTATATCATGTTTGGCAATTTATTTACTTGCTCAAAATCTGCATTCACGTGGATCTCAATGCCGAACGCTAGAACATTTTATTGGTCGGACATAGATAGCACCATAGGGCTTTCACCTTTATTGTGTTATAGGTGACCCTGTCGTGAAATTGGGCAAAATCATGAACTTAGCTTTTCCTGATGGCATGATACATATTTTTTTTTACTGATGATCATGCCACTCATTTAACACGAGTAATTAACCATTCGTAGATTACTTTAGATGATTGTTCAACATGCGTAGTGCATTAAATTTGCTCATCGTTCAGCCACATGAAGCGTTGCGGGATTTGCTCGCCGTGGATCTTAGAATTGTTCAGAGTGATCCAGTGGCGAAATCTGAAGTCATCCAGTAACTAATCTTATGGTATCACATGAAGGCACAATCACTCTCACCAAATTCACTGTAGCTGCTTTTGAAGGTTGTTTTTACCACGTTTTCTTTTGCAAGAAAGAAAGTAAATTCATAGTGCATGAGGTGTAATGAAGTGCTGTCAGAAGGAGTGAAAGATTAAGTTATAGATCTTCTTTGTAGTTAATATTGCTCCATTCTACAAGGTAGTCTTAATTCCAAAATTTGCATCATGTTGGAAAGTGCAGGAGCTTATTTCCCATGTGTTCAAACAAATAAGATGGTTCAGGATGTACACAGGCCATGTTTAGGGCCCAAACTTCAAGTGATTTCTTTGGTGGACTTTGGGCTGCATGAGCCAATTTAGACCATAGCCCATATGCCTGTTATTAGCTTGTTCTCTGGTTTTGACTACACGGTACACTGATGAGAGCCCATTGTGGAGCTTTGAGTGTAAATTTTGTTGTTTTTTAGAATAATCAAGTACTCCCTCCTTGCCACAATGTAGTGCATATAAGCTTTTTCAAAAGTCAAACGATGAAAAGTTTGACCAAGTATGTGGAAAAAAATATCAACATCTAGAATATCACATCAATACCATTGTGGCAAGGAGGGAGTAATACTTTGTGAACTTTGTCCTTTAATCCTTCTGGTAAATCCTTTCATCCCCCTTCTCTTTCTTTTCCTTCACACAACTACACGTTGAAATAGCCACCTGGCCCATGTCTGCTGTCCTATTGGGGTGGGGTGGGGGTGGGGGGGGGGGGGGTATTGTCCTCGTCAGCTTGCTATCGCAGCTTGGTGCATAAATTATGTATTCAAAACTAGCTAGGAGCCCGTTGCTACATGTTAAGATATTTGAAATAACATAGAAACTTCAGTTCGATTGATTCTCATGTCATTGCGTTCAAATGTTGGAAACCCCTTGTAATTTTATTGAAGAAAAATGCGATGATATGATTTTTAACTCTTATTATGCACTGTATACTTGAAAGTGAAAAAGGTGCATCTTACGGTATCCAGAATCCAATATATCCTCTGCCTTATGGGTCTCTAAAGGACTCTGGGATTCTGCAAGATGATCGAAAGTTAGAAATAGATAATGTTAAGAGGTAGGGCATCTGATGGTGATAAATTTTTAGAACATCAAACTCTGAAGAGTTTTGATTATGATGACGCAGTGGACTCTAGATCTTGTCAAGGTTGTCTGATATTATTTGTTCATTGCTGACTCAACTATGTGATCTTGTAGATCAGGCACTCCGTTTATATGTGTGTTCGCTAATCTTGTTAAGATCTGATGAATCTGGTTAGTTTGGTGTGGCTAATGATTGCATACAATACGTTGGCATGTTTCTTAACTGAGTTCTGTTTAGTCATCAAATATGCATGATCTGTTTGACAGTAGCTATGCAGAAGGCCTACAATCCTATATGAAAAAGCAACCGCCATAATAGTTTTCATTGGTTAGTCTCTTTTTACTGTTTGCCTAATGGTGGTTTGTAGCCTCCTTTATTCCAAAGTTTCCATAGTAGGTTTCATTGGTTAGTCATATGTGTGATTGTGCTCTCCAAAATCTGCCTGATCTATATATAGTAGGATCCTGTGTTCTGAATTTGACTCTCCCTCTCACACTTAGAGTTATCCATAAAGTAGGGTATGAAATGTTCTAAGTTGAAAACTGCCTCGGAGACTAGGCGCGTTCTGATTTATGTGGAACTCCCTGTTCCTTGCTTAATCCGCTTACTAGACACTGCATATGCATAACCATAAAGAAGTACTACATCTTTATTTTGTCTTTACATCAGTGGCCTCTCCATCCCACCTCACATATTTGCTTTATTTTGCAAGTTGCTGCCATGTCCCCCCAATTGCGAGCCACATAATCCTGATTCATGTTACACCACTAACGTAAAATGTAGTGTTTTGTTTGGTCCTGTCGTTGCTTGCATTATTTTCTGGATGTTCAGTTGGTTGATAAGGATCCCATTCGTTCCTTCCCCTTTACAGGAATAATCGTTCCATTCCATTAGTGTTCAAGTGCAATGTTGGAGACGATTTTGAGGGCCCCGTGAGCAACAAGCACTTCACAAAATGTTCCAATATTCCATCCCACACTTGGCATATTGGACTAGATCCTTTTGCTTTAGCTGCTCATTTGGAAAGATCGATTTGGAAGGCTAGTTGTCCTCTCCAGGTTCTGTTCTTCTTGATGCTGTTGCATATACCGTATATAATGTACTAGATTCTATGGGGCGTAGAAAGTTTTCCCTTGTTTCTTTTTTCAAGGCAACTGAATCATCATGGGAGGAGGTAACTTTACTGAGTTGAGATGATTAGGACAAATGGTGTGCTGTGATGCCACAAGTGGAAAACGTATACACGAATGTGGCAAGCAAAGCATGCTCTGCTTTTCCTCATCGGTATGGCAATATGTTCACTACTGCTGAAGAGGGAAACTCTTTCAAGTGGGCTTGCCACTCACTGCTCCTGGGCTTTATCCTTCCATTTTTTAACTTAAATGCTAAATTTTTCCGACCTTTTTTAGGACAAACTCGTTACCACCTGCGCATATAAGGTGTGCCTTAAGGTTGTTCGTGCCTTCCATCTTAGTATCTTACTGATTAACGTAGTGGTGATAGTCTGATACATCAAAGTTTTCAGATTATTTGTGGGTAATTACTGGCGTTATATATCTGTTTGTTATACGATGCAGTATACTACTGTACATGATTGGCAGCTGATATTTCAGAGTCTCTGGCCGTAGAGGTACATGAGACCTGATTATTTTTCAGATAACCTTCTTTCTGGTTGCTTGCACTTTTTAGCATATTCTCTCTATGTGCTGAATACAGTTTTCTAATTCAACTTTGTTCTTATCGACTCTTTAAATACTACAATTGGAAAAGTTAGGGTGTGTTTGTTTCGTTTGAGCCCCAACAAGCCAACCCAAATTTTGGGCAACTCTGTACAGTAAACAAGCACATAGGCCTTTCTCGAAAAATGGGAGATAAATTCTCCGTCCCTTACCTATGCCGTTCGGTGTGCCGGGCGCATTGGCGCGGCATGTCGTGTTAGCTCTAGATGAGATTAGATTTGAACTTATAGTCAGTTTGTACTGCAGTCTGCATGTCTAAGGAACACTTTTTTTAATCTGGCAAAACCTGGTATGGATGACAAAGATCTGTTCTGCCACTCTGAAGGATATGTGTGACGCTTACTGCTCGCGTCTCAAGGACATCTAGGATATGTAATGTACTCTGCATTTCCGTCAGATTATAGTAAGATTTTAATACCAAAACTTTGAGCTAACATATGCATGGTTTGAAGGAAATTTTGCATCCCGAAACATGTGTGAGATGTTTGCAGCTGAGGTTCTGGGTTTTCTTCTTAGCCTCTCTCTTTTTTTATATAAAAAAATGAAGATTCTTAGCCTCTCTCAGTGCTTAGGTTCTGGGTTTTATTCTGAGCCTCTCTCTCAATGAGTGTTGATAGATCGTCTGATTTTCGTTTTCGATAGTTCTTTCTCAGCGTCTTCGCGTCGAACATAACTTGGACTTGCATTGCAAGTGCCGTGAGTTCATATCACTTCATCACTGCTTTGAGTACAAAATTTCTTCTGAAACGAGTTTAGATCTAAGATTGCCATGCATTAATTTCGTGGGCGAAGGCCATGTAACTCTGACTAGCGTCCAAATAATCCTTGCCTGAATACATCCATTGATCTATGTCGACGACGGCAACACCAAAATCCAATTCGGCTCCCAGGTACATATGAATCTATTATTTTAAAACATATTTTAAAATGTTTAAAAAATAAAAAATATTTGCTTGTACATTCAGACATTATATGTTGGCACATACCTTTTTTTTTTGTGTGTGTGTGTGTGTGTGGGTGGGTTGGGGGGGGGGGGGGGTGTTAGGGAGAACATTTTTGTGTCCCGTGTAAAGAAGATAAATTTGAATGCTCTAATATAAGTATTCATGAGATATTTCTTTATCTTTTTACACAAGCCACATGAAATGTTCCTTTTTCCAAAAACTTTGTGTATGGACATAGAATGTCCAGATGTACATGTAAATTTTTTGTTTTAAAATTTTCTGACATTTTGAAGTTTGCTTTGACACATTTTTCATAATAGGTTCATATGCACCTGAGAGCTAACACACCACCTCCCTCTTTGCCTGGTCCTTTTTTTTAAGGAATTCTCTATCGCCCTTAGTACAACCTGGTAAAACCACTAGTGCTAATTCTTGGGTTACATGTGGAAAGAAAATCCAAAAAATACTTGTAAAACTTCAAATTGCTCAAAAATCTCCTTGTCCTTTTGCATTTCTTCAAGTGCATAACGATATAATAACTTCATAAATTATTTGGTGCATGCGATGGTCAGAGCTTGATTTCTTTCAACCCGAATCCTTCCTCCAAATCTACGACCCAAATCACTTCAGTCACTGAAAATCTGAAATATATCTAGAAACATCTATATTAGCGAAAGTAATATGCTAGGTCTTTTGTTCTTGTATACAGTACCTCGGGCTGAAAGGAGCTGTAGGATTAGTAGATCACGTGGACCTAAAGTGTTACTTGTTTCCATCATAATCCAAAAAGGCAAAAAGGAGGTCCAAAGGAAAAAGTCAATCGAGCTAGGGTATATAAGAGCTTTGTTGCTTGCATCGTGGAGGACCAAGTGTCGGCAAGCGTGTTTCAAGAGCTCTGAATCGTGATCGCTTCGACTTCAAGCTCACTCACTCCTTGTGGAATGTGCATACGCTTCGTCCTTACAACATGGCCCCTTGCTTTTACAACTAACACACTAACAAAGATTGCATTCATGCAATCAGAACCTTGCGTCCCGCCGATGGCTTGCAGAACCGCGGTGGAGCCACCCCATTCCCAGCCGGGGAAGAAACCACTTGGCTGGGCGAGGGGCTTCGTTGTCGCCGTAGTTGTGCTGAAGATCCTCACGCAGAGGAGAAAGCTCGCGCAGATTGAAGCGTCGAGCACGACGTGGCCATCCCCGTGGCCTCAGATCGTGGCGGCAGGACATCACCATCACGGAGGAAGCGCCGTGGAGAGCCGAAACTCCAAAGGCTCACTAGTAGAAAAACGGTCTATAGTCCTGGTTGGTAATGGCCTTTAGTCCCGGTTGTAGCAACCGGGACTAACAAATCGGGACTAAAGGTCTCCCTCTTTAGTCCCGGTTGTGCCACAACCCGGGACTAAAGGTTCTCCACGTGGCCGCCTTGAGCGCTGCGGGCTGGAGAACCCTTTAGTCCCAGTTGGTAACACCAACCAGGACTAAAGGTCATTTTGCTATTTTTAAATATTTTTGAAAAAAGTTTCAGATTTTTTTGAATTTTCCTATTTTCGGATTTTTGATTTGTTTGACAGTTTTCCCTCTAATCTCTAATCACCACCCCTGTAATCTCTAATCATCACCTCTATTCTCATGTCAAAGTATATATTCGTGGTCCCACTTCCCGGCCGGTCACCCATCCTCACACTGCTCCACTCTCAGCACGTTTAACTTCTCCATTCCTTCCCTACTAGCTTCCAAGACTGCGCCCGCGACTTCTTGATAATACTATGCTATGAATTGTATTAACCCTTAGACTTTAATAACATATAATTTTACTTTTTTTAATTCCAAATAATTTGAAAAATAAGCAATAATGATTAAGTAATAATGAGCATCAATAAATTTCAAAAAATATTTATGCATAATTTAAATATTAATTTTAAAACTCAAAATATTCAAAAGATCAAAAAAATCAAAAATCTTAAAAAATTCCAAAATAATCTAAAAACTTCAAAATAACTAAAAAGTAGAAGAAACAACTAAAGAAATTAAAAAATCTTTTTAAAAATCATTTTTTTCTCATTTTTCTAGCAAAATCTAAAATCTTCCTGCTTTCATATTTCCCATTGGAATTTTGAGAAAGTAGAATTTGTGCAAACGGCCTTCGGCGGTTGAAATGGGATGTAAAATTTTGCGTAGATAATTTTTCATATATTATACATTTTTTTTCGAGTCCGTATGCAAAACTTAGAGCCGTTTTAATTCGGAACAACCTATTTTTGCAAAAAAAATCAAATTTCAAATTTTCAAATTTTCCATAAAAGTTAGTTGCATGAGGTACATGCATGTCAAAGGATTTTGAAATTTGAAGTTTTTATCATTTTCGTTTATTTTTTTTAGACGTTTTTTCTGCGCGGGGGGGGGGGGGTAGGCATGAGAGGAAAATTGGGGGAGACCCTTTAGTCCGGGTTGGTAACATCAACCGGGACTAAAGGGTGAGGCTTTAGTCCCGGTTGGAGACACCAACCGGGACTAAAGGTTACTAACCCTTTAGTCCCGGGTCGTATTTCCAACCGGGACTAAAGGTCCCGTTTGAACCGGGACAAAAGATTCTTGGCCCACATAGTCTTTTGAACCGGGGCTAATGCTCACATTAGTCCCGGATCAAAACACAACCGGGACTAAAACTCAAATTCGCCCTGGACATTAGGCATGTTTTCTACTAGTGGCTCCCGGAGAGAGCCGTCGCTAGCCCGAGCCTTCCTAGACACGCCCATGTCCACCTCCTTGCCGCCAAGGCCGGCCAGGTGGGCAGGAGCCACCAGAGGGCAGCACGAGCAGCAAAGGCTTCGCTTAGAGAAGAAAGCGGAGCTGCCTGCGTGCCAGTCCATCGGATCCATCTTCCCTTCGCCACCAAGGCAGGCCGAAAGAGGAGAAGACGGTGAAGAAGACGCGGCAGGCCACCCGCCTGTACCGCGCACACGTGACGATGCAGCAACACCCCGGCCGCTTCCAGATCTGTCGACCGCCAGGATCTTGCTATTCCTCCCCTCGCCACCATGACCGGACGGAGAAAGCAGCAGGGAGATGAGATCCGTAGAATCAAAGAAGCAGCAGACGGCGACAACTTTATTTGGAGGAGTGGTGGCCACCACCTCCACTCTCAACTCCGACCAAAAGAGCAAAAGTGTGGCGGCGGCAAACCCTAGAGACCAGATCTCGCCGAGATCTGAGCCTCCACTCCTGGACAGAGCGCCCAAACTACAGGCCCATGGCCGAAGACTACACCTAGTATATATAGGAGGACCGACGTCTCTCCTCCGCCTCCCTCCACCGGCGAGGTCGGCCTTGGATCAGCCCGACGCTCTCACGGAGGCTCTCAAAACGTTGTAGCGAGGAGAGAGAGAGAGAGAGAGAGAGAGAGAGATAGAGAGAAAGGGTAGGAATGGGCCTTGACCACCGTGCCATGACACGATGCATACAATTAGCTAGAACTTAGCCGGAAACTATAACTAGGACTATCATGCAAACACAAATAAACATGAGACTATGCCTATACAACAAGGTTAACTCTAGCAAAAGTAACTCGCTGGCAACAGGAACGCGCGCGGCACATGTGATCTACAGTACCGGTGACGACTGTGCGTCGCGTCGGCGAGCGACGACAGCCAGCCAGCTGCGGCGACGATGGCGAGCTAGCTCGCTTGGATATGAAGAGTGACGCAGCTTGCAGCAGGGGCAGAGCGCGCCTCTAGCTAGGATGGTCCATACGCTGGCGCGCGCCTCGGTCGCTAGCTACGGCCCCGGCATGGCACGTTGCTTTCGCTCCTGTACTACTAGCTAGCAGTAGTGCGCTGGACACTGCTGTGTAGCACGTACTCCTACCACGTAGCTAGGGGTACATATACGTACGAGATCTCATTGCTTCAATTGCCGTGCCTCGCTTCAGCTGGGGAACTGCTGCCTGCAAGCGTTGGCGTCCACCCGCTCTATCGACGTGAATACCGACGTGTCCGCCACTCTCCGCTGGTCCGGCCGCGCCGCGTTTGCCGTGTTGCAGCGGCGCAGCGCGCGGCTGCGCGACCTATCGGTGTCTCGGTGAGCGCGGCCAGGAGATACCAACCCGGACGGACCATGCGGCGGGCGCGCACACAATACATCAGCTAGTGGCCGGACGATAGATCTGGGAAAATAAATCGGCATCCTTGCTCAAATTTGAGCCATGTGATGTTTGCGACATACTCTCCCTCCGTTCCGTTTACATCTACGCGAAATACGAAATTTGCAGCTGCAGCGGTTCAATGTAGTGCGTAGATTAAACCGATACAGACTAGTACCTAACACCAGGGCAACAAAAAGTTATACCGCTGCAATATCTATGCCGCACGGGGTGCTACAATGACAAGGTAGAACAAGAGAGAGAGAGAGAGAGACAAAGACTCGTACCAGGTTCCCCTCGCCCCTCCAGGCGACCGAGGGGGCGAAACCCTAGTCCGCCCCGCCGCCGCCCCCCTCCCGCCTCTCCCCCTCCTCGCCGCCCCCGGAGGCGCTGCCGGCGAAGCTCGCGACGCCGGTGAAGGGGGCGGCGGGGATCTGGCCCCTCGGCTCCCTGCACGGCGTTCTGGAGGGAGATCTCTGCGCTGGGTTCGCCATCGCTGAGGCGGCGGTACGGTAAGCTTTTCTGTCCCTCTGGCTTCCTCCGATGGAGCGGCATCAGGCAAAGGGAGGTTTTCCCGGTGGCTTCCTCTGTGTTGGGTTTCTGGAGGCCAGGGCGGCGGCCCTGGAAAGGCGGGCGGCGCCGACCGTCCGGCGGGGCGGCGGTCGTGTGGATGCTGACTACCGTCCCCGGCTGTGTGGGCAGCGGCTCGGTAGAGGTGCTAGTCCGGCGTGCTTTGCTCTCCGGCATCGCGCGCGTCAGATCTGAAGGTCTTCATTCGCCTGTCAGATCTGTGGCCTTGCCTGGCTGCCGGAGCTTGGCTAGGTGGGTCACGGTGGGTCGGGGGGCTGGGGTCTCTGGGCGAAATCCCTGGCCGGTTGGTCACGATGGTGGCGATGCCTGCGGGCATCTGCGTCCTCGTTGGAGGCACCGTCGAGGTTCCCCTCCCTCCTTCCATCCTCTTGTTGCCCGGGTGAAAACCCAATTCCTCTTGGAATGGGCGGCGGCTACGCCATTGGCGTGGTGTCCTTCTTGGAGGCGCCGCTTTGGGTGAAGGGGGGCAGCGTTGTGTTGATCCAATTTCGGTTGGTGGCAGTGGCTGGTCTCATGGCGTCTTCCTCGTTTCTCCGGCGAGGGTGCCTTATCTTGTGTCCTGCTGCTCCTTCGTGGCACCAGACACTTACGTCAGATCAGGCGGGCTCCCAGGCCTAGTGGTGGAGTTGTTTTGGTGGTGATCTTTGTTGTTCTTGAGGATCTTGCTTGGTCTTTGCTCCCTGGTTTCAATGTCTCTGTTTACCGTTCGAGCTCTAGGGTGAGCGACTCCGACCGACGGTGTGGCGCCCTCCGACCCAGGGCGAGGGGAGCAGGGGCTCCTCTTTGGCTTCGGAGATGGAACACGGCA
Organism: Dactylis glomerata; assembly: GCA_007115705.1. Lineage (NCBI taxonomy): Eukaryota > Viridiplantae > Streptophyta > Magnoliopsida > Poales > Poaceae > Dactylis > Dactylis glomerata. Next base: position 578,846 of record QXEO01000263.1, read on the forward strand.
TTCTGCCCTTGGAGTTTGTGTGGGCTGATCTTAAAGACGACGAGCTTCCTCCAGGTTGCAATTTCCGTTGCTATTCTTGTGCGACTCTGCCTGGTGGATGAGGACTTCGGCGCTCAAGCTGTGTGTCTTGTGTACTTTTTGATTGCTTGTGTGTGTTGTGTCTTGTAAGCTGTTCTATCAGCATCTTGTATCTTTAGCCGTTCGTGGCTTTATTAATTTAAAGCCGGGCACTTGTGCCTTCTATTTCATATCTATGCCGCACTTCTTCGTGGTTGGTTATATATAAAAGCAAACATTTAAGAAACTTTAACACAACAAGAAAAACTTGTGTGTGCAACAAATCCTCATTAGTCACTGTAAATCCCAGGTGGTACCTTTTTCTCTTTGAAGTAAGAAGATCGCACGCCCTCGCGTCGCTCACATGAGCGACCCGAGGGAACTCTAGCCTCCCCCACCTCGAGCCCCCATCTAGGTCGTTCTTGCCAACGCTGCTGCCGGCCTCATCGTGGTGGCGACGGTCCCCGCCTTCATAGAGGGTGCGGGGAGAGCTGCGGGCACCCTGTAGGGCCTTGGCGGCAGCCTGATCTGGTGTATCCAGCCAGTGGACTCACGGCTTGGATCACCAATCGCGTGTAGGGGGAGCTTGATAGACTCTGGTTTGTCGTGGTAGTATTTTAATTTTTAATGCTGTGATATTGCAATGCTTTTGAAAGTATTATATATAAAGTAATCAGAGACATGCAAGTGAACTTGCCTCCTGATTGTAAAGTTATGCAATCAGCGTTCTTCTAGTCGTCATAAGCTCCAAATCCAAGAACAACATCATTGGTACGGTAAGGACTAATGTATAAATAGTTTGTCAATATGCTACTCCCTCTGGTCCAAAATATAAGACGTTATAGCCTTTTTCTGACACACATGTATTTAGATGCTTTTTAGTGTGCAGGTTCACTTATTTTATCTTGAACTTACACACTAAAACATGTCCAAATACATAATGTTAGATAAATGCTAAAACATGTTATATTTTGGAACAGAGGGAGTATTATGCATAAGATATGATATGCAAGCATTCTATCCTTGTATCTAAATCCCCGCCGATTTTGTTTACGGATTGGTCAAAGGTTTATGGTTGGTGAGTTCTTATATATGTAGTTATGTTCAAGTTTACTTCACAATCAAATTAATGCTTGAGAAATAGAGATTCTCTCTCATAGCATATCAACAACACAAGGCATGGCATGGTTATTCATGATTTATTATTATCACTGAAGTATTATCCCTTATAAGTTGTTTAAGAAAACAAGTGGGAATATTTTTCTTTTAAGTGGCAAAAAGAATAACTTTTGAAGGACATTTCTTTTTAAGTTTAAATGGTATTCACTAATATATCAAGTAGCTGGGGTTTCCTATTTTAAATCTTCTTGTGTGGAAAATAATTTCTAGGTTTGAAAGTTGTTTAAGCAACTATTTATGATTTCATAACTATCAATGTTACTTAGAGGTGTCTAACAATTCATACTTGATCATTATTAGTAAAGACTAATAGTTTATAATCATTTTCTAAAGGTTCTTTGAACTATGTCAATAATCAATTTCTACTCATATTTTATTTATCATCAAATGTTTATGATTACCATTTCTTTCGTTCAAGGACATGGTAAATCCACTCATGTGATTTTATTATTATTTAACCATAATTTAAGTTATGGTAACACAAGGCTATGTGTATTTTTTTGATAGGTAATTGAATTTGAAATATAAGTGTAGTCATTTTCTAAAAAAATCTTCCTTAAAACTGTTTGGAAGAATTACTTAGAATTTACGATTGATGTAAATTTTCTTCTTCAACAATTAAGTTGTATTTTATTCCATTCTTGAACTTTTCAATTTGGTTTTAAATCAGGAGTTTGGAATTAACATTTCTTTTGAATTAACAATTAAAGAAATGCTATCATTAGGGTTTTCTTGACTTTTGAATTTGTTGAATTTATTTGAATAATATTTTGACGTGAATTGATATATTTTTTGAAAATTTTGGTATATTATTTGTATTTTTTGAGTTGAAATGAATTAGTTAGGATTTCATAGTTTGGTTCATTTTATGAAATTTGATTAGGGTTTAACTTTTTGTACCGTGGCTGTGCTAGCCAGAGAGGATCACATGTGGGTCCAGGTTGACTGAGGGTAACGGCCAGCGAATTCTTTTTATACTGAATCGGTATCCAGCTATGGTCACTGACTAGTGGGGTCTAGTCCAAATCAACTGCCACAAGTGCAGGGACTAAGTCAATTTTGTCTAGTGGGTCTGCCACGTTATCTTTGCCAGACTCGTAGTCGGCGACGGCGAGCAACGGCGCTGCCAATTTACGGCTTCCTACCAAACACGACTAGGTGCGATCAAATGAGAAGATAGTGGCGGTTCGAATGAGCTAGGCCTAGGACTAAATGGTAACCGGATTGCACATCGGCGATGATGTCTGCGGTGGAGCTACTACGGACAACTATGCTACATGCTATTCCCCGTTGATCTAAAGCTACTAGGAGACTCGCATACTCACGTAGAAGAGGCTGTTGTAGTCCTCTTGGTCCAGAGGTCGCCAAAGTGGTCGATTGCGTCATGGATTCCGATGATGTCCCACCAGAGAGATTCTTTGATTCTGCTCACTCCCTCGTTCCTCTCTGAGTTTCCACTCGCGCAAGCTTTGCGGCTTCATTGTGCTTCCCCTTGGCTACTCGCCGAAGCAGGCGGCTCGCTGGATTTCTTCCGCAGTGGCCAGGGATAGATGAGGGGGAGATAGGAGTTCAAGAGTGACTTTGTGAGTTCTCAGGGGAGGTTGTGAGGTCTGGAGTCGCATTTTGAGTCCTATTTATAGCTCACCATAGGTGGTAACTCCTCGCTGGCGGCGATGGCCGGGATCTTCCGGGGGAGTCAGTTTGATTCTACCGGCTATGATTTATCCTCTAAGTCGGTTTTGATTACTTAGCTTCTAAACGACCCGCCTTTGCGTGATTCCTACGTGACTATGACGGTAAGTTCAATCTTGCTCCATCGGTGCCAGGGACGGCGACACCGAGTTGCTTGCTCGATCGGACAGAGACGAAGAACTCGCGTTATAATGTGCTTTTGCAGAAAACCCCTTGGCGCATGCGTCCTTATGTGCAAACACGGGATTTTGTTGGATTGGGTTTACTTTGGCTGAGGTGTTGGGCCGGGTAAGTGATTTTCGGTCCATTGGTTGGTTTCTTTATTTTTTTCTTTTGTTCTTCTTTTCTATTTTCTGGTTTAAAATTTTGTTTTGAATTCGATTATGGTTTGAGGAGAGTCTAAAAAATTCAATTATTTGAATTATCCTTGGATGCATGAGAGGTATTTAGCTTCCCTCAAAAATAAGTTTGGGTTTATTATTAACTTTTTCTATATAGCAGGATGTTCATAGGAATCCTTTATTGGAAGTTATTCAAAATGAGTATTTTGAATTTTATGAATTCCAATGGATTGGAAATTGATTTTTTAGTAATAAGGAATTTTCATACCTTGTTGTGAATATGATTCAAGTATTACTTTCTTTTCAAGAAAGAATTTGGTAGAAAAAATATATGGAATATTGCTAAAAATGGAATTTAGTTCAAAATAATTGTTTTGAGGTTTAAAGAATTTCTATAGGCTCTATATTTTCACTCTTTTATTTGGACAACCAAATAAAAATTTCAGCATTGCTATCATAGCATGAAGATCAAATAACAAATGGTATTTTCTTATTTGAGAGCAATCTCAAATGTATTTCATTTGTTTGAGAAATACTTTATATTCTTCTTGATTACTCAAAATTCGAGTGAAGATATTTATAAATAATTAGGAATTTAGAGGTTATTTCAAGTTGAAAGAAAATATGTGGGATTCATTCCTATGATTGGTTCATAAGAGTATTTTGGGGACTTAGTCACATATGAAAATATGGACTTTGGTTATCTCCACATTTGATAACTTTTATATTTAGTACTTGCTAAGGAAAAAGACTTTTAGGAAATCTTTAAATGAAAATTTGGTTCCAAAGTGATTTGGAATACTTAGTTTGCATCAAATTATGAATACACTTGATAGTGTGCAAAGATAAGTGTGGACTGATTTAATATTTTGATAAGTACTTGATAAGATCTTGTATACTCCAATTTGAGTTGAGATTCTTATAACGAATTTAGATATGATCTTAAGTAGAGTTAATCTGATATATTGGGATGAGATGATTGTGATAATGCTTTTTTCATAAAAGAATATTTGTGTGTTTTACACAAGTAAAAAGATATTGGATAATAATCTTTGCAATCTTAAGACAAGGCTTAGCTTTGCTTCACCTTTTGACTTAAGTTTGTCTCATCATAACACTCAAGTGTGGGTTCAAAGGATTGATTATATCCATAGGAATAATCATAGAATTGATTCACAAATATGTATGGTGCATCTCAACACAACTCTTGAGTTTAGGATTTTTGAATTTAACCAGATAGGTTTGCTTGTCATGAGACAATTACTCATATAAACATAGAATTGATCTACTCTCTAATAACTAATAAATTATTTAGATATATGCCCTAGTTTGGGAATATAGTATACATCATTCACTTATTTCCCTCATGAATTAAGTAGGAATTCTACTCATTAAAATGTTTGAAAAGATAGAATGATTTATGAATAACTTGAATAAGATTGTTCTAGTGCACTCTTATCAATAATAGGATTCATGTCTAACATGATCTATTGGTAGTACAACTAATGTTTTGATCTCCTGGATCAAAGTCTACTTCTATTCTAGTTATATTTCCAAGTGTTTTATTTATCAACTTTTTTAGCGAGCTAATCCAGATGATGTAGTTGTTCTTATCCTTCTCCTCATGATCTTAATCAGTTCATGATTTCTCTTCCTCTCAGATCTCTCTTAACTAAGTGAGCGTGTGGAAAAGTGTTTATACATCTCACTCAGCCTTTGGCCTGAGTGTGATTCTTATGAGCTTTGCTCTTGAGGTTTATGAGTGAGTCCTAGGTTTGGTCCTCTGTTTATAGGTTGAGGAAACTTGGGAGCCAAGGTACCTAAGGAAACCTGTTGTCCAAGGTACCTAGTGGCCAAGATACCTATGTGGCATTATCCACTTAAAATGTTTATTTTTAATCATGACAAGTGACATTTGTCACTAGATGGGATTTGAGTTGAATTGGACATGTGAGTTGATGTGCATATTCAAGTTCAAACTTGAATTACAAATTGTGGGAAGATCATTATAGGCCTTCATATTAATTAAGTGAAAACTTAATTAACAATATAGATGATCATTAAGGATCTAAAGATGGTTTTAGGTGTAATGGCCATTGATTTCTCAAGGTATGATACTTTGAGTTGCAAAACTCTCTAAGTTCATTTTATTCAAATAGCTTAAACTATTTAGTGTAATGTAAATGGTTTTAATTTTGTTAGATTCAAAATATTTAAGATGTTATGAATATACTAAAAATGCATAGCTATTATGCACTTTAGCCCTTATGATTTTCCATATTTGTGATAAGGGTTATGAGTAATACTCCCTCCGTCCCAAAATGTAAGGCGCCTAAACTTTAGATAAAAGTCAACATCTTCTACGTTTGACCAAATTTATATAAAAATATGAATATCTACAATATCAAATGGACATTTTGAGAAACTATATTTTCTGGTGAATCTATTGATATTGATTTGGTATTATGAATGTTTATATTTTTACGTATAAATTTGGTCAAACTTAAAATATGTTGACTTTTGCCTAAAGCTTAGACGCCTTACATTTTGGGACGGAGGTATGAATTATACTTAGAGTTGATTTTTAATATTTTGAGGATTTTATAATTTGGATAAAGAAGAATAGAAGAGATTAAGATTTGGAAGATCAGGACAATCACAAGTGATGGTTGGAAATGATGGTGTTTATGATAGGATATAATAAGATAAGATGTGATATAGTTTGTTACTTGTTTATTGAGAATGTGTTTAAGTTAGGTTTCTATTTTGTTACGGTCTTACTTCTACCTCTTAAGATTTGGAAGATCAGGACAATCACAAGTGATGGTTGGAAATGATGATGTTTATGATAGGATATAATAAGATAAGATGTGATATAGTTTGTTACTTGTTTATTGAGAATGTGTTTAAGTTAGGTTTCTATTTTGTTACGGTCTTACTTCTACCTCCCTAACATAGAAGTTTACTAAAGTTAAATCGAAGTTCATAACACGCTACTTGATGAACTAGTCCTAAATCATCAAATCAAGTGAGACTTCAAATGTTCATATTTTTTTTATAACTTGGTCAAACTTGGAAGATATTGACTTTACACTAAGCTTAAGCGCCTTATACTTTGGGATGGAGGGAGTACAACCTAGCAGGAAGTAGGGCTTTTAGCTTTTGAGCGGCCGGGGTAAAATAATGTGCGTTCTTGTCTGTATGATTTTGATCTTCAGCAAGCTATCAACCCTTACTGAACCTAAAAAGGGGGTGTCTTCATCCCGGTGTTTGCGAACACATACATTGTAGGAAAGATGCACAAACATTAACCTCACATGATCTATCCACTCAAGTCAGATCATCGATGTCAACTCGAAGGAAGTCCAATAAGTATTTGGACAATGCTCGAGCCCCTCCCCTCCAACGGGACAGAGAGGCTCTACATACTGCCACACATAGAGAGCCGAGACTTTGCGGAACACCAGGTCTCAAGAATATACCATGCTTGAGGCGCCCACACGCTTTGAATGTGCTCGGGAGCCATGAGAGGGTCTCTAATCATGACATGTGTTGCAGATAGCGTAAAATTAGATGACAGGAGGTTTTCGAGACTGTGTGAATAGCTGATTATTCAAATATTCATGCATGACTTATGTAGAGGTGATCACTCCCCTAGCTACTCACCTGTGTTGTCTGCAAAAGAAGAAACACATTGACCTAGGGTTAGCCTAGATGCCACCTCCATCTGCCATGTGTCTACCATTTCTGACTGGGAATCAACGGGTCCGCACCTCCTCTGCTCGATGCTTCGGTGGCAGGAGGGGTGGCAACCTCGGTCCTGTGCTTGATGTTGTAAGGAAGTCCCTAAAATTATAGATTGGTCAATTGACATTGACATTACAGTGGCTATGACTTGTTGTGTGCGACAAAAACAAGGTATACCCGGCTCCTTGTCCGCCTCGTCGAAGCCAATCTCAACTGTGACATTTAGGAGGGTGGGGAATCTCTTGGTTGTTGCTTTCATGAAGTGGTGGATCTCGTTTAGTCTACGTATGTTAGATGTTTTTTTTAAACAAGGCAAAATACTTGCCATTTTCATTAATAAAGAAGAAGTACATAGTTGACCGGTTTATTAGCGGGATACCGGCCAAAAACTGGAACAATCACCCTCAACGACCGTCATGGAACACGATCGTCGCGAGGGCACATAGAATCACCATGGCTACCCACGGAAGCTACACACACCACCAAAGCGAGGATCGTCGAGGTTGACCACCAATGTCATCGTCATCACTCTGCAACGACTCCGACTTCACCGAAGAAACAACCAAAAGACCTCACCGTAGTGGCACCGTGGAGCTCAAGCCGGCCTATGCCAAACAAGTGACTCCTCGCGTAGCAACATGTAGCCCCGACTCTGATGATGAGCCCCGAAGAGGAGATGCGCAAGACCCGCGCCAAAGAAGATCTTCACCACCAGACCGCACCTTGTAGGCCATCGTACACTGCTCATATGAAGATGCTTGAAAAATATAGCAGCTCCGACTTCCCAACAAGCAAAGACCAAGCCAAAGGTACTCGGACACGCCGGAGCAAAGCCGACTAACAAGGTCTTGCCGCTACCAAACCATCGCTCAACAACGCCATCGTTGCCACACAAGCCGCCACACGGACCTCCTTCATCGCCGGCCACCTGCCGCGATGCTGTGCATGTCCAGCCCTCGGGAATGCAACTTGGGGACAGACTTTCTTCAAGATGACGCCCTCAAGAGGGAAAGCGACGTGGATCGACGCCATCGTCTGACCCTGCAACACAAGGTCTAGGCTTTCACCCAAGAAAGTGGCCCTAGAGTGGAGGAGGTCGGAGAGCTCCACGACGGCCCCCAAGAGGAGAGCGAGATCCGCAGACGCCGCGTCGTCAGCTTTCGCCCGGAGCAACCAGCCTTTCCACCCTCACGCTGCCAGACGGAGATGGGTAACCCCAGGACCGCTGGCCTGCGAACCCACTGGCCCAAGCACCTCCTACGCAGCAACAACGTCACCACCACGCAGGACCACCAAAATCACCGCCGGCAGGAGCCGACAGGCCAGATCGAACCGAGCCCGCCACGGCTAGATCTGACACCTCGGGACGCCGACGTGTCGAGACAACAACGGCTGCTAGCAAACCATCACCCTAGCGCCGCCGCCACCCCCCCTCCAGCGCTTGCCTCCTCCCGTCGCCGCCGGATGAGCCCACCGGGTGAAGCCCACACCGGAGGACGGCGGCGGCAGGGCTCTCCGCGCGGCGGCCTCGGCTTGCGGAGTGTGAGAAGATTCAGATTAATAAAAAGGTTTAACAACAACGACTTTGGCTCTAGGCGTTTGTCCGTAGAGCAGGTGCATGAAAGAATTTCCGGTTACCATTAACAATGTCAACAGGACAGTGACACGTCGACGGCTTGCTTTGGCAGTGGTATTGGTCATTAGATGGTTCGAAAATCTCGATATAATTTTATTACGTTTAAGGTGCTTTATAGTTCTCGTGAACTTCTATAAGGGTGTGTTCGGTTCTGGGATGGGGTGGAACGGAATGGTTCCATTCCATTCCTAGAACCCATTCTTGTGTTCGGTTTGAGCACGGAACAGAATTAGGTGGTTCCACAAAAGGGAATATTCCCCTAATATGCGGAACCAACCGGTCCGACCGATTCGGCCGGACGAGGTGGAATTGCACAGTGTCTTCCTCTAATTTAATCAAGTTTAGCAATAATTAAGCAAGATTAATTATAATTAATCAAGATTTGGAATAATTAATCAAGATTAGGAATAATTAATTAAATTTAGCAATAATTAATCCAGTTTAGGAAATAATTAATTGAGTTTAGAATAATTAATCACGTTTAGGAACCGTTCCATTCCATTCCACTTCTCAACCGAACACAGGAACGGCCTCCCGGCGCGGAACCGTTCCATTCCATTCTCACCCCTATTCCAAAACCGAACACAAGAATGGAACGGTTCCATGACAATTTTTTGTCCAAACCGAACACAAGAATGGAACGGTTCCATTCTGGTGGAATGGAATGGTTCCATTCCATTCCACCCCGTTCCAAAACCGAACACACCCTAATAGATCGGATTTTTTCTAAAAAAAGAGAGACTTACATAGAGGTGAACCATTTCAGGCTCCGAGTCCGAGGACTTCTTTCCGATCCCCATTTCTGACTTGCTCCTCGGCATCGCTTATAAATAGAGGCCCAAACACAAAATAATCAACCCAGACACTGGATTATTAGGTTAGCCCACGGACGCATGCTCGCAGAGACAGAGTCGCCGTCACCTCCACATCTCTCCGCCGCCTCCTGTAAACAAACAAACCCACTCCATCGCCTCACCACCTTCCAGTCCTTCTCTCAGCACCGAAGTAGGCGAACTTGGGGCCCGTTCCTGTCTTCTTGATCCTTCTTCCTCTCTTTCTCCCGTTACATGTGGATTGGAGTACTCCGCCCAGATCGCCGCACGTTGCTTCAGGACTACATTCGCAAGAACCGCGATAGATAAACTGCAAGAAATGCCGAGCCGGCGAGCCGATCCGTCGGATTCTAGGTATGTACTGCGGCTTCTTGTTTCTTCCCCTTCTGTTTCAATTTGTGTCTATGCCGCCTTGGTGGTCGCCTAGCAGCCCCGGCCCTGAAGGGGGCAGACCGGGCGGTAGCCCCTGCCTGCGTCGTGGAGTATGTGTGCGTAAGTTCAGGGGCAAAAGTCACCATGAGTACTACTAAGCGAATCGGCCACAGTCAACTACTCAACTGCTCATCTAAAAAAAACTACTCAACTGCTCTATTCAATTAGCATTAATCCTTCAATTTTGGTTACAAAAAGCAGTAATCCTCTACTTCATTTTTTTTTCATGCTTCTACCTGTTTGCTTTGCACTTGTACTATGGTGTGAGAACAAATATTTATTGGACGGATAGACTCGTGTCGACTTTTGAGGAAAAAAATCCCATTCATCTAAGTTCATACTCGATACTCCCTCCGGCCAAAACTAATTGACGCAGCTCAGGAGTACACTTGTACTGGACATAGTATATACTAGACGTATATGGATGTCAATTGATATGCTCCGGAGGGAGTATATGATTTTGTTTTCATAATTTTCAAAAATACAATTTGTTTATTTTAAACATTTAGTCCATATATTATGCACCTAAGTTCTAAAAGTCCGCTGTGGCCAAATGTGTACCAGTGAAACATTACAATTTTCTGGTTGTCACGTATGAGTATTTTGATATTTGTGCCAGTACCCTTTTAACTTCATCAGTGGTTTATCTCACGAATATTATATTTATATTGAAAATATATTATTTTGAATCGAAAATTTAAATTTAACCACAGAAACAAATAAAGACCCATACTATTCTTTCGCCATATGTTCCAATTTGTCGGGACTGGTCGCCGGTGATCTCTGCTTTCTCGCCACATCTTTGTATCTGCAAATACGTTACTATATGAAATCATATGGTTTTATTTACATTTGGGGCCAATAACATCATGACGAACGGATGGCTGGAACTGCTTGAAAGGGGTCTAGTTGGTTGGTTGGGGGTAGGAATTCCCAGGGCTTCTTCCTTACATTCTGTACTTCTTCTTACGATGCAAAGGTGTTTGTACTTTACTTGCTTTTTTTTCTCCAATGGTGGAGAGGCCAACTAGGCTTCCTCCTCCAGTATTTGTGTTTGGGCAATGATACTATAGCAATAGTGGGAAGGACATAGATACTTGGACAAACATGCGCATCAAGTTGTTGATGGAAGCTATCCTTGTTTATGCTATGGTGCTATCGTACTACTACTAGGCGTCCTCCTGCAGGCTGCAGATACATGTAAGGACTTAGAAAATCCCTTTGGGGCTTCGATTCAAACATTTATTTGGTCTTATGGGATATGGAAATGTTGGATTTGACATGTCCCATATACAGTTTCATCTGGCAAAAGTAACACAATCTATCTAATGATTCAAACAGTACATAATATATTGGACGCCTATCTATATTCTTCTCCGGTGTTTGCCACATAATGCATAGCATGTGCCGATTATGGGTGGATAGTGAAGTGGCATCATGGTTCTGCATTGTAATGTGACATGGCTTTTTATGCCATCGTATGGTTTCTGTAGAAGCTTTCATAGTGGTGCTTTTGCATACATGGCACTCGCCCAATAGAAACTTGCAGTTCAGATATTTTCTTTTATTACACCGACTGAAACGTTATTATTGGAATATCTCATTTTTCTGATAAAGAATTGCAGATGAGCTACTTCAAATAGGCAACAACGATTTGTAGATGCTGCTTTCACTTTCTTTTCCATTATATTTATGTATCAGGTAAATATTTGGAACTATTTGTATAAAAATATATATCCCCTTTTTCAGGCCATCTCTGTGGCTGGATATTCTGATGTCTGGTCTAATGGAAGATGATTCGTCATGGGAGGATCATTCATTTGAGCGCATTAGAGTTCCTGCATTCAACTCTCAAATTGCTTCAGAGGCGATCAACGGAGGAAACGAACTCCCATTTTCATTGGACATTGTTGTTCCTGATGATATCCTGGAGAAAATTTTCACCTTTTTGCCAATAGCAAGCATGATAAGGTCAACAGCAGTATGTAAGAGATGGCATGGTATTATCAACTCAAGCAGGTTTCTCTGGACACACATGTCGCCTCAGAGGCCATGGTACTTCATGTTTACCTGTAACGAGACTGCTTCTGGGTATGCTTATGACCCCATCCTTCGCAAATGGTATGATTTAGAGCTTCAGTGCATTGATAAGAGCAGCTGTTTTGTCTCATCTTCTTGTGGGCTAGTTTGCTTTATGGATAGTGACACCAGAAACATCATTTCTGTATCTAACCCTATCACGAAAGATTGGAAGAGGCTTTTGGAGCCTCCAGGTGCAAAGTTTCCAGATTACAGCACCATTGCCATAACGGTGGATCGGGTGTCTCATAATTACACTGTTACGTTAGCAACATCCAAGAAGGTAGCTGAGGATTGTGTCCAATGGGATTTCTCTATATACAAGTATGACTCATGGAGTAGTTCATGGGTAACTGCCACGAAGGAGGTGTTGATTGGTTGGAGAGGGGGTGACGATAGTGTGATATGTGGTGGAGTCTTGTACTGCTTAATCCAGTCCACTGGTGTTCTTGGCAATGTTGAGCCCCGTCATAGACTCATCATGCATGATCTTGTTGCCGGACCTTCTGAAGTCTCAATAATGCAATCAGCAATCCCAGTACCTTGTTCTCTCACTTGCGGACGTCTACTAAACTTAAGAGAGAAGCTGGTAATGGTCGGTGGGATTGCGAAACACAACAGACCTGATATCATTAAGGGGATCAGCATATGGGAGCTCGACAAGAAACAATGGCTAGAGGTAACTCGAATGCCTCACAAGTTCTTCCAAGGATTTGGCGAGTTAGATGATGTTTTCTCTAGCAGCGGCACTGACGACCTTGTCTACATCCAAAGCTATGGTGCAACTGCTTTGCTTGCATTTGACATGAAGCACAAGCAGTGGAAGTGGTCAGCAAAATGCCCTGTGAGCAGAAAGTTTCCTCTCCAGCTTTTCACGGGTTTCTGCTTTGAGCCCCGGCTGGATATTACCACTTAATTTGTGCCTTTGTCTTTCTGGAAGATCATGCAAGTTTTGTTCCATTCCATTAATCTGTGTCTCTCATTTTATCTTCAATTGTTTGTAGTAATTGCTTCTTGTTATCATATTGGTATTCGAAATGTCGTTTCTGCTGAATCACACTTGTCTGTGATCATTGTATGACCCTTCTATAAATCCATTATGTTGACATTGTTTGTTGTTGGAAAACATCACAATATGTACAATCTTTACCCTGTTTTATGTGAATCTCCACCTCGTACTTGCATTGGCTTGACAACATCTGCAAACGTTATCTACACATGATCCATCAACTCAACACAAAGTTCTTCCGTATAGCAAATGAGTAAAACTTGTCCTTGCATTAATTACTGCCAGTGACAGACAAAAAATTGCGGGGCCTTGAATAACGTGATCTATCTTTTTTGTGGTCTTCGTCTTCTATACGCAATATCCACCAATTCTTGTCCTTTTATCTCGAGAGACAGGCTCGACTGTACACGATTTTTTTTTCTGGTTATTAGCACTCTGCATCCATCAGTGCTAGTCGTCTTGTCCTGCCCCAACATGTGATGGGAGCCTGCTGCTGCTGCACACTGGTAGCCGGTCCACCAAGCTAGCGATTGATAATTGTTGCTCTGACGACTGAACAGTTCCTCGCTGATTTTGGTTGCAGCCAAGCAGCGCTCGTGTTGGGCCAAGATCCAAGTTTCCGCTTGTGGGAGCTCGCCCATCCTTCAATGTTCCTCGCTGAAGAACTTGCGGGTGGGGTAATTGGTGACTTTCTTCGCTGTAATTACTCTGCGATTTTTATCAAATAGTTTATAAAGAGTTTTTTTAGGTTAAATTTGTTTGAATCCAAATCCTAGTGTCTGAATTGGGGAGAAAACGTTTGAACTCATAATTCCAGTTTCGCTACCACTTGCTGAGCCCACCTTATCAAGTTTATCCGTTATTCTAATAAAACTTGACTTTATCAGTGTTAAAGTTCTGTTGCCTTGGTAGGACCCACCGTCTTCTCTCCTGTTATGTCCTTCTCCCCTGTTATGTCCGCCCGCACAGCTCTTAGTCAACCCCTCGCTGTCGCTTTGCTGGAATCCAAGTTTCCTCTTGTGGGAGCTCGCCCATCCTTCACTGTCCCTTGCTGAAGAACCTGCGGGTGCTGGGGCATGGGTGATGTGCAAAGCCTGTGAGAGCGAGCTAGTGAGGCCATTGATGAGCAGGTGTCGCCTCTTGCCGCAGGCCTGTCTATCTGCGAAGCAGTGCTACTGTTTAGTAGCCGCCTCCGTGTGTCTCCCATTCTCCCAACTCACAGTGCAGTGTCAATTGTCATGCATGCGCTCATGAGGTTGATGTGAATTTTGCTGTTCATGGCTTCACGTCTCCTTTTTCATTACTGTAGCTTATTGCAGTTTACACGGGACCAAGTTGCTTTGCTTTATGTTCTCGTCGCGAGCTACTGAATCAGGCCAGTAGTGTATGCAGGTTATGTTTCCCTGTCGGTTGCTCTTCTCGTGATCTGTCACGGACTATACATTTGCTCGAACGCTTCATGAACTTTGTCCAATTTGTAAGATGGAGAAGTAGAGAACATGGCTGTGCAGTGTGGGCAGCATCAGGTTCAGTCCTTGTATCGTTCATAAACATGCACCTTGTGCAGTGTGAAACAGTAGTGGGGTTGTTTTCAGTTGTGGCGTTGTTTTCCTTTCTGGAAAAACCTCATCTCTGTGTTGCCTGGACAGGAGGTAGTCTTAAGTAGAGATGTAAACCGGATTGGATCGGATCGAATTTTTTCTTTACCATATTCTCTACCATGTTGTTTCGTCGGATTCAGAGCGTAGCGGATAACGACTGAATGTGAATTCCGAAACTGATATATTTGATCGCGGATTAGAAACGAAAATGGAGCGGACGGGGTGGAAACAAAACTAATTGGATCGGTACACGTATAAGTAGTTCGCATAACCATAGAATCAAAAATATATGGAATAAAAATAGTAACACGATAAAATGAATAAATATAACTCGAAAACATAAATAATAATGTACATATATGACCTAAGGTATCATCCACACATGTTTGAGTAGTCTAGTAGCCAAATAAACTTGTAATCTATACGGCACAATAACTATAGAAGTGAGTTAAATGATAACCGAACGACTCAACAACTTGCTAACTACTAGTTGTGCTATATTATCCTAACTTTTTTGCGATTTTTTGGATTATTCGGTAAAAATCATCGGATAATCCTAATTGATTTTTGAATAATCCATATTTGATGCTATTTTGCATACCATATCGTATACCGTATTTGGGTGTTCAGTTCAGAATCGGGTATCCTTATCCGTCGGATTCTTATAACCGGATATGGATTCTTAAAAACGATTTCACCAACGAATTTGGTACGGAAATTACTCTATCCGTTTACATCCCTAGCCTTGAGCCTGCTGACCCTTGCCCCCTCCAGAATCCGATCACATAGGCCCCATCTTTTCACATCTCTTGTATGCGAACTCTATTACTCATAGTCATAGACTGCTTGATTTACCCAAGGGTAAATTACATGCAGGTTAAATTTCAGATCTTCCAACTGGAAAGGTCAGATATTGCACTTGCAATTTCTATTCTCGTTCGAAGTCATTCCAGTTGAACATTTCACAGAGATTGGAGAACAATTTGTTCAGCAGAAATAAATGAAAATGGAATAGATCAAATTGAAGCATGTAATTCGATCACCTCATGGATTGAATCCCAATATCTCCACCGGAACATGCAATGCAAGTATAAACACACACTGAAAGGGCAAGCGAAACACGACAGAACCAATTTCTACGGCATGACCGTGCCGTCTCTTATCCGTCAGCTTCGCTTGTTTCTCCTGCACTTACTGGTTACTGCTAATACTTTCATTGGTTGTAGCTCATTCTTCAGCTACGCGCCAGAGCCCATCCTAGTCTTGCAGTTAGGCAGGCCAGCCGTGCCTGATTGGCACGTTCGTCAACGCACCGTCGATCATGTCGATTTTCAAGTTTCTGTGACCAGATTCATTCGACGTACCTATTTACTGTCCGTTCGGAATTTCCACTCCTGCATTGGCGTGTGCCGTGTGGTTTGCTCCGTAGACTGAACAAATTGACTGGGAAGTGGTGGCTATTTTGAACTCACACCCTTCGGTTAGGTCTTCGCCGCGTCGTCCTAATCCACAGACAGAACGTTCAACCATTTATAGGTGTGTACATAAGTACCAGCGATAACAAGTCCAGATTGGGCCATTTAACCCTCCCCTGATCACACGCCGAGACCGGAAATGTGTGCGATGTTCTCATTTGCACACGTTTGTAAACCGCGTGCAACTGTCTTAATCACGTGGCACTTGTCATACGGCGTTTTTAAACGCCTAACCACATGAGCGCCAGACATAACTGCGTTGAAAAAAAGCGTACATGATGCTTATTTTTGCTTGGCGCATCCGTCCTATTTTTTGTAAAGTAACCACATATCTCATTAGACAGTTTGTTGATTACAGTATGGTCACTATAAGACACAAACATGCGTGTCGAGCAAACTTGCACAACAAACCCCACAAGAAGTAAAATTATAATTTCATACTTGGAGAAACTCCTGCCTCACCGAAACATCGTCCATCATCGTCTTCCACCGCCACCATGGCAACGCCGGAAAAAGAGACGAACAACCACCATACCGAAATCTGAGAGAGAACCATCGCATACAAGCATGCTTTTAGAGCCGATGAACCAGGCCATCGCAAGAGACGAGATCGAGTCTTTGTGGCACGTCGGCTGAGGATCTTCCCCGTGGTCAGCAGATCCCAACGCCGCCAACTTTATTCGACGCAGTCGAAGAAGAGGAACATCATCGCCTTCCATCATCCACGTGCCCAACTGCAAGACAACAAGCACAACTATGGTTGCCGACACGATCGTCGCCCGCAAGAACGCTGACCGCCGACTACTAGACATGAATCTCGCCAGATCCAGAGATTCGCGAGATGACCGGGCCACCTGCCCCCACACCATCGGATGGAGCAGCGCCGAGATGAAGAGCAGAGGCAATTTATTCTAACGCAGCACTGTCTCCTCCATAGAAGTAGTGCCCAAGGAAGCACAAGGCCAATCCTAACAACAGACCGATGCCAAAGCACCGGGATCCCCTCCCTCTCCTATTGCCACAGCGACCGTCAGAGGAGGCAGGGGCCAGCGGCTTAGCCAGAGTAGTTGGGGACAAAAGAGTTCGCCACCCAAATCCCTTTTCTCATGAGCGGTTCCTGATATCTCACAGGACTAGTTGGGAAACCCCAAGAGGAAGGTATGATGAGCACATCAGTAAGTTTTCCCTCAGTTATGATACCAAGGTTTAATCGACCAGTAGGAGAAAGAAACCACTCCGAAGGTTGTTGCTAGCTGACTTTGGCAAAGACGCCAGAGAAAGTCTTGCGCGTGGTGTCGACGCTAGAAGCAACGTGGAACCTACACACAACACAATCAAACTATTTTGCCCCAACTTATGGTGAGGTTGTCAATCTCACCGGTTTGCTGTAAACAAAGGATTAGATGTATAGTGTGGAAATAGGTGTTTGTTTGCGGTAAAGTAAATAATGCTTGCGGAAAGTAAATAGTGTTTGCAGTAGATGGTAATATAAATGTAAAAGAATAGACCGGGGTCCACAGTTCACTAGAGGTGTCTCTTCATAAAAATAAATAACATGCTGGGTAAACAAATTACAGTTGGATAATTAATAAAATAAAGAATGCATAACAATGCATGTACATGTCATGAAGATCACTATGAGATTCACTTGGGCATTACATCATAATACATAGACCGTAATCCAACTGTATCTATGACTAATAATCCACCCGCAGGATATCATCCGAACAACCCTTGGGTATTAAGTTGCAAGCAATAGATTATCGCCTTAAGCAAAGTGTGTAATGTAAACAATACAATTATTCTTGAACAAAAGATTATTGTTTTATCCCTAGTAGCAACAGCATATCTACAACCTTAGAAGTTATTGTCACTCTCCCAGATTACTAGAGGCATGAACCTACTATCAAGCATAAATACTCCCTCTTGGAGTCACTAGCATCTACTTGGCCAAGATATCTACTAGCAACGGAGAACATGCAAGATCATAAATAACATAGACATGATAAATCAACAATCAACTTGACATAGTACTCAATATTCATCGGATCTCAACAAATACAATATGTAGAATTACATAAAGATGATCTTGATCATGATAGGCAGCTCACAAGATCTACACATGAGGAGCATATGGAGGAGAAGACAACCATCTAGCTACTGCTATGGACCCATGGTCCAGTGGTGGACTACTCACGCATCACTCCGGAGGCTGGCATGGTGATCAAGAAGGCCTCCGGTGATGATTCCCCTCTCCGGCAGGGTGCCAGAAAGAGCTTCTGGACCCTCCCGATCTCGGGTCGACGACGGCGGCGGCTTGCAGTATGTTTCGTGGAAAAGTGATCGGTCTCTTAGGGTTTTCTCGACGAATGGAATTTATAGGTGGAAGGGTGATGTCAGAGGGTGGACCAGGGGCCCACACCACCTGGTGGCGCAGCCAGGGGTGGCCCGCGCCACCCTATGGTGCGGCTGCCTCCTGGCTGCTCTCCGTCTCTCCTTTGGACTTCGTATTCATGTCAGGTAAATATGAACTTTGGCTTTTATTTCGTCCAATTCCGAGAATATTTCCTGTGTAACTTTTTTTAAACACAAAAACAGCAGAAAACTGGAACTGACACTGTGGCATCTTGTTAATAGGTTAGTTTCAGAAAATGCATAAAAACGCCATGAAGTGTAAACAAAACACAAAGCAATTGGTGTAAAACAAGCATAGAGCAACAAAAATTATAGATACGTTTGCAACGTATCAAGCATCCCCAAGCTTAACTCCTGCTCGTCCTCGAGTAGGTAAGTGATAACAAAATAATAATTTTTGAGGTGGCATGAACCCAACACTATCTTGATCAAGTCTATGTAAAGCATTGCTAGCTGAGATTAAAGTACTCTAAACATGGGCATAAGAGATATAACTTTAACAATAGAACTTAGCAACCATGTTACAACATGAAAAGTAACACAAACAAAAGATCATGAATAATAATTCATTGAAATGTATTTGTTTGTTTCGAGCATAGAGAAAACATAGCAAAGTGGTATTCAGCTTGTCCCTCATGGAGTAGCAAAACATAAATACATAGGACACCTTTAAAGTTCAAGAGGGTGACTAGATACAAATAATTTGAGAACATGCAATACCATAATCATGAATCAATCAATAATAAATGTTGGGACTATGCACATTATACTCAGAATAACAACTACGCTCTCTTAATTGGTGCATAAAGATAGAAGATTAAGACTCAACATAAAAGTAAAAGAGAAAGGTCCTTCGCAGAGGGAAGTAGTGATTGCAAGTTTTATAAACCTTCCAAAAATTATGGTACTTATTAGCTTTAAGCTCTCATTGCCCTTATCATTGGCATCTTGAGTGGTTAAGGTTAATGTGAGTGCAAATATGAGATATATGCTTGACAAGTCTTAAGTTGAAAATCTCATGTCCCTTGAATACGAGTACCTAAACCATGCTAATCGACTAAGGTCCCAAGTAAATTCTTATCATTGTAAGCATACATGTATCATTGAGAACGCCAATGGGGTACCTCCTGCCCGATGATATGGAAACTGTTCCACATCAAAATGACAAGACAAACAGACAATGAACACCTCGACATCTCTTTTATTTACCATTGGGTATAGCTTTTTATTTTGAGATACGTCGTTGAATGTCCACTATGGGTATGTTGTAAATTTCCACCATGAATGATGCATGATTTAGATTAGCGGTCGAGGAGTTTCTCTAACACATATACAAACTCCACGAGCTTACAAGTTTCCAACTCCTTTCACACAGATAGGCATCCATAAACAAAATATTATGATATCAACTAAATAGGAATAAGTGCAATGTTAAAAGCGTGCCCCATGACAGCATGGCTGAGCCAACTCCCAACTTACAACTTGCAAGCATATAATCGTCATAAGAGAGCCACAATGGTCAAGTTTATTAAGTGCAAAAAAGTAAATGTGCCATCAAGTTTGTGAGAGCTTTACTAACTAATTTTCTCATAACAAAAAATTTAATTTGGAAGATAGATAAAAGCATGATGACTATACTTGGAATAGCAAAATGCTAATAGGTAGATATGGTGGACACATTGGTAAACTTTGGTTTTTTGGGAGTTGGATGCACGAGTAGAACTCATACTTAGTACAGATGAAGGCTAGCAAAAGACTGGGAGCGATCAACTAAGAGATCAATAACGGCCATAATCATGCACAGCGACAAAACATTATTAACCAAAGCATAAAGTGATATCACAAGTCAAAAACCAAATGATCATAGAGGCTTGAGGCGACTGGTTTAAAGTCAAAACATGGTGTGAGCATGCGCCAAGTCAATCCAAATAAAGCATCAAAGGAGAATACCACAATATTATGCTTCTATATGATAAGAACAACGCATGATTCTTTCAAAGGCACATTAAGCACTCTCAGTCATTTGAGACAAGTCATGCTACAACAATAACTACTAAGCATATAATAAAAATAATATCTAGCATGACATGCTAAAGTCTAAGCAACAGTCTAAACAAGCTCCCTTTTGCACCACTATAAGCATGAAACAGTTTACTCTTTTCCAACACCAATCAACCTATTTGAAATAACTCTCAAGGATGAAAAGCAACAAAGACCAGAGGTCTAAACACACCTAGCTATAAAGAACTAGCAAGTTTTGAATAAAAATAAAGGCGAAAAACAAAAGCTAAACGCAGTACTAGAAAAGGAGAACACTCGTAGAACGATAAGAGTAAAAACTAGAGTGTTCTAGGCAATGAAAATGGAGTGTGTCTTCTCCAAAATAAAAATGCTGGGGTCTCACTATTTATTGCAGAAAACAAAACAAAAGAAAACTTAAAGCAAAAATAAAGACGCTCCAAGCAAAACACATAGCATATGAAGCAATAAAAATATAGTGTCTTGAAAGATGACCTGATATTTTTTGTTGATGAAGAAGGGGTGCCTTCGGGCATCCCCAAGCTTTGACGCTTGTAATTCTTGGATATTTCTTGGGGTGAAATGGGCATCCCGAAGCTTGAGCTTTTGTCTATACTTCATCTCATCTCATCATTCTCCTTTCCCTACACTTGAAAACTTCCTTCATACAAAACTTCACACAATTCTTATTAGCAACATTAGTGTATACAAGATAGTAGATCCACTTTTGGTTCAGTTTCAACTCAAGTAAAACACTTATTAACACATTAGCTACTGTAGCAACTTCTCTCAAAAGTTATGTGATCAAAAGAACTCAAAAAGAAAGAGATCACGAGGCAAATGCAAATAGTGGCAGAAATCTGTCGAAACAGAACAATAGGTAAAGATCAATTTTTTCAAAAATATTCTGTTGCTCAAATCGAAAATTATCAAACTAATGAAACTTAGATAATAACCTGGGGCATGTCCACAAGAAATCGCAGATCAAAATGACATTCTGGGAATTTTTACGAATTTTTACAGTGAAGTGCAGAAATCTATTTCGGGACAGCAACTTCCCTAAATCTTACCTTCCTCCAATTAGAGGCTATTCTTGGCACAAAAACGAAATAAAAATGATAAGGAGAGTTCATTACAGTAGTAACAACTTCTAAGACTCAACAAAAAGAAAAATTACTGAAAAGAAAACATTGGGTTATCTCCCAAGAGTGCTTTTTTTAACGCCTTTGAGCTAGGCGCAGAAAGTAGGAATCAAGTATTTTCAAATGAAGAAGCATCAACACCAAATGCCTTACGTATACCTCTCTTACATTTACTCTTACCTTTAGGGAACTCATGATGATTTCCTGGTGGGGAAGTGAATTTCATAGTGCCTTTTCCCACATCTATTATTGCTCCCAGGAGCTTTAGCAGAGATCTTCCAAGTGTGATTTGGCCATTTCCTACACATTCAATAACAAGATAGTCAGTAGATATCATTCTTCCCAATTTTTTTGTAAAAACTCCTTCAACTACTCCAATGGGCAATATAATGGAATTATTGGTAAGAGATATTCCTTCTCCACCCTTAGAAAGTCCCCAAAGATTCAAAGATTCATAAATATCTTTAGGAATAAGGCAAAATTCAGACATAATATCACAACGAGCATGAAAAGTTTCACCATTTATAGTAACTTTCACCGTAGGGAACCATCTTGAGGGTTCGGAATTTATTGGCACAAAATCAAGACGATCACACAACATACTATAACATTCATTTAAACAAGTTGTATTTGTCTCAAGAGTGTTTAATCTAGCATAAATGCTCACAAGGGAAGAATCAAAATTACTAGATGAGCTATATATTGCAATCAACTTTTTTATGACATTAAAAGCTTGATCTCCATCGCAATGAAGGAAATCTCCTCTGGTACAGTATCCAAAGCATATCTTTAACAAAGAACAAGACCAAAGTAAAAGCTACTAAGAAGCAAACCTAGAGTCATTATTGGTTCAGTTTTACCACGAGAATCATAAATTCTAGACCAAGCTTCTTTAAAACTCTCTTCACTCCTTTGTTTGAAAGTGAAGATCATTTCCTCAGGCGACATAGTAGTAGGAACTAGACTAGACATAAAAGCAACTTGAAGTAGGAACTAATTTTTTTGTATTTTTGATAAACAAGAAGCAAACAAAATAAAGTAAAGAAACTAAGCAAAACAATAACAAAGAAAAAAGATTGGAAGTGAGAGACTCCCCTTGCAGAAATCCTTTTTCTCCCTGGCACGACACCATAAAAAGTCTTGATGTCTCACAAGACCAGTTGGGAAACCCCAAGAGAAAGGTATGATGAGCACAACAGTAAGTTTTCCCTCAGTTCTGATACCAAGGTCTAATCGACCAGTAGGAGAAAGAAACCACTTCCGAAGGTTGTTGCTAGCTGACTTTGGCAACGGCGCCAGAGAAAGTCTTGCGCGTGGTGTCGGCGCCAGCAGCAACGTGGAACCTACACACAACACAACCAAACTACTTTGCCCCAACTTACGGTGAGGTTGTCAATCTCACCGGTTTGCTGAAAACAAAGGATTAGACGCATAGTGTGGAAATAGATGTTTGTTTGCGGTAAAGTAAATAATGCTTGCAGAAAGTAAACAAATTACAGTTGGGCAATTGACAAAATAAAGAATACATAACAATGCATGTCATGTCATGAAGATCACTATGAGATTCACTTGGGCATTACAATATAATACATAGACCGTAATCCAACTGTATCTATGACTAATAATCCACCCACAAGATATCATCCGAACAACCCTTGGGTATTAAGTTGCAAGCAACAGATTATCGCCTTAAGCAAAGTGTGTAATGTAAACAATACAATTATCCTTGAACAAAAGATTATTGTTTTGTCTCTAGTAGCAACAACACATCTACATCCTTAGAAGTTATTGTCACTCTCCCAGATTACTAGAGGCATGAA
Organism: Dactylis glomerata; assembly: GCA_007115705.1. Lineage (NCBI taxonomy): Eukaryota > Viridiplantae > Streptophyta > Magnoliopsida > Poales > Poaceae > Dactylis > Dactylis glomerata. The sequence continues at coordinate 602,323 of QXEO01000263.1, forward strand.
CCTACTATCGAGCATAAATACTCCCTCTTGGAGTCACTAGCATCTACTTGGCCAAGATATCTACTAGCAACGGAGAGCATGCAAGATCACAAATAACATAGACATGATAAATCAACAATTAACTTGACATAGTACTCAATATTCATCGGATCCCAACAAATACAACATGTAGAATTACATAAAGGTGATCTTGATCATGATAGACAGCTCGCAAGATCTACACATGAGGCGCATGGAGGAGAAGACAACCATCTAGCTACTGCTATGGACCTATGGTTCAGTGGTGGACTACTCACGCATCACTCCGGAGGCTGGCATGGTGATGAATAAAGCCTCCGGTGATGATTCCCCTCTCCGGCAGGGTGCCGAGAAGAGCTTCTGGACCCTCCTGATCTCGGGTCGACGATGGCGGCGGCTTACAGTATGTTTCGTGGAAAAGTGATCGATCCCTTAGGGTTTTCTCAACGAAGGGAATTTATAGGCGGAAGGGCGATGTCAGAGGGTTGGACCAGGGGCCCACACCACCTGGTGGCGCGGGACCTATGGTGTGTCTGCCTCCTGGCTGCTCTCCGTCTCTCCTTTGGACTCCATCTTCGTGTCAGGTAAGTATGAACTTTGGCTTTCGTTTCGTCCAATTCCGAGACTATTTCCTATGTAACTTTTCTGAAACATAAAAATAGCAGAAAACAGGAACTGGCACTGTGGCATCTTGTTAATAGGTTAGTTCTGGAAAATACATAAAAACGCCACAAAGTGTAAACAAAACACAAAGCAATTGGTGTAAAACAAGCATGGAGCATAAAAAATTATAGATACGTTTGCAACATATCAAGGTGGGCGAAACGAGTACAACTAATGCAGACTAGTTGTGCATACACCCATTGTTTCTAGTGCGACAAATCCTAATTCGTCGGTACCATGATGGCTAGGGTTGCTAAAAAAGTGTGCTATGGTACACACCTTGTAAAGCGGCACATACATTGTAACCCTTATATTAATTCTTGAAAGTTTCTTTAATATGTCTGCTTAAGTATTTTTGTAACTAAAGAGCAATGATTTTTTTTGTAGATTGTCAACTAACACAAATATCAGTTACCAATAGACCACATAATTATGAACATAAATAGTATAATCATCAGTTATTCAACAACAAATACCACAAAAGACATATGTCTTGCATCAACTAGGAGTAGCTGATATTTGGGACTAATCTTAATGTGATATAGAAGGTCAAGAATTTTCCTATCGTTGCTTTGAGATGAAGGATCTAGTAGTAGCTGATATAATATTAAAGTTCAAACTTCTAAGAGATGAAAATGGTGGGATTGAACTACCTCAATCCTACTATATGGAGAAAGTCTTGAGTCATTTTTTGTATAGCGATTGAATGTATTCTTCAACACCATTTGGTCCTAGCGTGTTGCTTCGAAAGAATCGAAGGATTGCTCGAGATCAGTTGAGATATCCTCAAATCATTGGCTTCATTATGTCTTTAGCTAGTGCTACGAGGCCTAACATCTCTTCTGATGTGATCAAACTAAGCCTGCTTCAAAACCGAAAGATGATCATTGACATGTTCTTGAGATTTATCAGTAATTTTAAAAGCACTTTGAGTTGTGACTATTCACTATACACGGTATCCAAGAGTAAATGAGGATTATACTGACTCATGCTAGATATGTGATGTTGATGAGATTAAAGCCACAATTGGTCATGTGTTTACACTTGGTGGTGGTGATGTTTCTTTGAAGTCTTGCAAGGAGACCATTTTACCAAGGTCAACAATAGAAGGAGAACCTACAACATTAGACATAACCACTGTTGAAGAAAAGCATCTGCATCAACTCTTGATGGAGTGATTTGAGTTTGAAAAATCAATACACGATATCACGATGAACTGTAATGATCAAATTGTGACCATCATGGTGAAAAATTCTAAGGATAATATGAAGCCATCAAGGCATGTGAGGAGGTGAACAAAATCTGCGAGAAAAATGAGAAATTCTAGAGTTATTGCGTTGGATTTTATATATCAAAGCATCTAAAAAATTGCAAATTCCTTCATTAAAGGTTTATCAAGTAATGTGATAGATAATGCATCAAAAGAGATGGGTTTGAGACCCATAATATGAGTTGTCCACAATGGTTACCAACTCTATGTGATCAAAGATCTAGTGAAGTATAATTAGGAGACAAGTTGTTGGTCAACTAAGAGGAGAATATCCTTTACTTTAATAATACCACACTGTGAAGATGCAATACTCTTCTAATTTGCATGGCAAGTTGATGCTTATCTTAATGTTTTCTAAGTGGCTTATTTAAGAAGAGATGTTGTCATGCATAGTATCTTTTGAAGAACACACCTACATTAGTTTGACTGTTAAACGTCACAGTCCATGCATGAGAGTTGGATTCTCTCTAATGAACTCATGAATAGCCTTGTAGTATCGCATATAATCTCTCCACCTAAAGGGAATCCTATGAGGCATCCCAATATGTTCAAGGCTTTGTGTGAAACTAGCGTCACAAAAACTTGTAGTTTAAGGTATAGACCACTATTCAAATTGCACACTAATGTAGCATAAAGTTATGAGTGGAAGTTCAACTTAAGAGTCTCCACCTAGCACAGATATATAAACAGTATCCTGAAACATAGGCAAACTCTATGTGCCTCTATGATCTGATTGGGGACTATTGAAACTATTGTGTTGGTTCACACCATTTAATTATAAATCAATAATTATTAGAATAAATCTTAGAGGACCATTTGGCCCATTCATGCATGGCAAGAGGTCGGACTAAAGTTTAGTTTCACATTGCTAGTCTATAAGAAGTTGTACCTCCTTATAAGGAAGACTCTTCATACTTATTGTATGAGCCTGAGAAAAGGACACCTACACATGCACTCCTGCTCCTCCGTCGCCCCGCCTCGCCTCATCACGACGTGTGCGCCGGTCGGCTAGGACCTGTGCCATATGTATGTTCTACATTTATTTTATTGAATCGATGCACTAGCTAAGTTTACCAAAAGTCTAAACTGCTGGAAAGGGCTAGACTATATATTTAAACACTCACCCTCGCGTTTAGGTTGTGGATGTACCAGTGTTTGACACAAGAAAACCCTACAGTACTTTATGAGTAGGGTGTAGTGGTAGTTCTCTCATTCGCACTGGGATAGGTAAAAAAGAATGAAAGCGTGCAGGCGTGCCATTGTATCAAAAATACACAAAGAAAACAAAAGAGATGGGAAACATATTGAATTGATGCACTCTAACCAACTAAAACAGAAATCCAAACTGATGGAAAGAGATAGGCTATATATTTTGACACCTTTAAACTAGAACGTTTTCATGTTCAACACGACTGAAAGACGAATCTGAACTGTTGCCTGCTCATGTTTGACTTGTCTCATCGCCAATAAAGAGGTCGCTCCTCGACCTAGATGGATATGCAAGACATGAGACTTATTCGTTCCACTACATTGCGTCACTGTCCACACCTTCTGGCGTTCACCAAAATACGGGGTAGTAGGCCCCAGAAACCCCACCTCTCGTGGTCTCGTATGGTGAGGAGCGATCAAATTTTTGGGGAGCACTATATCGTGATTACTGGCAAAGCTGCATCAGATGACTCCTACTAGTAACGCTGCATCATAAGACTCCTTTCCCAACTACAGCTACTTTCTCGACATCAAAACTTCTTCGGCGATATGTCTACCTAGCTATAACGACACCACAAACGTGATCTTCTACCTCTACTACGATCGTGTTTCTACTTTTCTGTTTGAGGTCTTAATAGAATTTCTTTTCTAGCAATCGGTTTTAGACTTTATCTATTTTTATCATGTTTAATGTGTTCATCACTATTTTTATGGTCAAGATTTATCCGTTGTTTACATAGATTAGAATTTATGGTAAATTTCTCATATATTCAGCAATGCATTCCAAAATATATCGATCATTTTCTTATGTTTTCCAGTTATATTGCTTGCTGAGTTTTATAAGTGAACCTGCTAATCGAGGGCATTGCTTAAGTCAAGGTAGCGTCTTTTCGACTGACAACGAAATAGTTTCATCGTTTAGTCGATTTTGATCACTTCTGGACCACGTTTGATTTCATCTGTTTTTAATCTCAAAGCAAATGAGGATGGCTAAGATTTCAGAAATTTTTATCTGATCGAACTTTAGCAAAATTCTTGTTTGCAACATACACGGGGGATTGGCACAAGTCCACCCTCAAGTCTTCTCAGTGTATGTGCCGAACTTCCTAAGTTCCTATCTAGGATCAACGCCTGTCCAATTCGGAGAGAGGTACGTATCTCTAAACTTGGAACGGTTCAAGCATCCACCACCCCTATAAAAGGCACCCACAACATGCACCGCTTCACCACCAAGGAAATCACTACTACACAAAGCACTCCTAAAGAGCTGATATCGTATATCATCGGCAAGAAACAATGGCTTGTAAGCTCGGCTGGTCGCCTCTCCTCCTCGTTCTCCTCCTGGCCGGCATGGCTGGCATCTCCCGTGCCGGCAACATCGCCGTCTACTGGGGCCAGAACGGAGGCGAGGGCACCCTCGCTGAAGCCTGCAACTCCGGTTTATACGCATACGTGATCATCTCCTTCCTCAGCACCTTCGGTAACGGCCAGACCCCGGCCATCAACCTCGCCGGGCACTGCGAGCCGCTCTCCGGCAACTGCAACGTCTTCAGCTCCGACATCACGACGTGCCAGTCCAACAACGTCAAGGTGCTCCTCTCCCTGGGCGGCGGCGCCGGCAGCTACGGCCTCTCCTCCACCGAGGACGCCCAGAGCGTCGCCACCTACCTGTGGGACAACTTCCTCGGAGGCAGCTCGCCATCGCGCCCGCTCGGCGACGCCGTGCTGGACGGCATCGACTTCGACATCGAGACCGGCAACCCCGCGCACTTCGACGAGCTGGCTACGTTCCTGTCCCAGTACAGCGCGCAGGGTAGGAAGGTGTACCTGACGGCGGCGCCGCAGTGCCCGTACCCGGACGCGTCGCTGGGGCCGGCGCTGCAGACGGGGCTCTTCGACGACGTGTGGGTGCAGTTCTACAACAACCCGCAGTGCGAGTACCCGGGCGGCGACCTGCAGGGCGCGTGGAACACTTGGACGAGCAGCGTGCAGGTGTCTGGGAACTTCTACCTGGGCGTTCCGGCGTCGACGCAAGCGGCCGGGAGCGGGTACATTTCCGCCGCCGACCTGACGTCTGCGGTGCTCCCCGGCGTGAAGGCCGCCAGCAACTATGGCGGGATCATGGTGTGGGACCGCTTCAACGACGTGCAGTACGGCTACAGCGGCCAGGTGAAGGATAGCGTCTGAGCCTTCGCGGGAAGTGCAACTTGTGCGACCATGGATTAAACTTGACTTGCTCAATCGGTTGGTTATACGCTATACAACATGCACATGGAGAGGCTGAGTTGATTCAGGGCTGGATAGTAAGAAATTATCGATTTTAGGTGTACTTGCTAAATGCAAGGTGTACGTGTCCTGATAAATAAATAAAGTGAATATGTATCACAGTTAGTATTCCCTTCGATTGAAAAAGAGTGTCAGTGAGTACTATTGAGGTGTATGTTTGGATGGAAGTAAATTTCAGAAATGGTTTTACACTTCGCTATAATGGGTCTTTCGAGAAATGTTTTGCACTTCGCTATAACAGCCAGACGTGTGAACACTGCATGATGAACGTGCTCGATCCAAAAATACTCAGACCACAGAATGAAGCATAGTTTTAAAAACCAAACCGGTTTGGTGGTTCGACCAGAAAAAACCTAAACCGAAGCCTTCACCGGTTTTTTAAAAGTCACTGGTCCAACTAAGAAAAAACCCAAAAAACTGCATAAAAATAATGTGTTTTCACGAGGAGATAATCCTAAAACCTAGAACCTTGCTCCAAATACTTTGCATAAGGCCTAAAATACCACATTTACTATACTTAGTTTGTGATCTACTATGAAAGCAAACACAAAATATATGATTCGATGCTAAATTTTTCCAAAAATAACTTAATTATTTATTAAATTTGATGGTTTTTTGTCGCTATTGAACCAGCTGAGCCACCGGTTGGACCAGTGAACCAGTGAGCCAGTCACCTCACCGGTTCACTCACTGGTCCGTTTTTTAAACTATGGAATGAAGGCACTGGAACACTAGACCACAATTTCCTCCTGCTCCTTGCGCTACGAGCCCTTCGCTGCCTCCGTGTGGTGTTATCTTGTGCTTGATGCGGGTCGGCTTTCGGCATATTGCAGCCTTCGCTCCTCACCTGACGTGTACTAGTAGAAAAAAGGGCTTTCGGTTGAAGCTATCTGGAGCTTTAACACTGGTTGTGCTACGAATCCAGACTAAAGGGTGCATTAGCATAGGTTCGTAAGGCCAGGACGTCGCAGAAAACCCACAGGGATTTAGCACCGGTTTGTAAAGAACCTTTAGCACCGATTTGAGCAACGAACCGGTGCTAAAGGGGTTGCGTGCAGGCGGTCACCCTTTAGCACCGGTTCGTGGCTCAAACCGATGCTAAAGTCCCCCCCTTTTGCACCGGTTTGAGCCACAAACCGGTGCTAAAGATCTCCCCTTAGCACCGGTTCATGGCTCAAATCGGTGCTAAAGGGTAGCCGCCCATTTTTTGCTCTCATGCCTACCCTCCCCCTCCCCCCCCCGCCCCCCCAACACGCGCAGAAAAAATGTCTAAAAAAGTAAACGAAATGATAAAAACTTCAAATTTCAAAATCCTTTGACATGCATGTACCTCACGCAACAAACTTTTATGGAAAATTTGAATTTTGATATCTTTTGCAAAAAAAAGGTTGTTCCGAATTAAAACGATGATAACTTTTGCATACGGACTCGAATAAAAATGTATAATATATGAAAAATTATCTACACAAAATTTTACATCCTATTTCAAAGGGAAATATGAAAGCATGAAGATTTTAGATTTTGTCAAAAAATAAGAAAAATTGACTTTTTTGAAATTTTTGAATTTCTTTTGTTCTTTATTTTAGTTTTTAATTATTTAGAATGTTTCACATTACTTTGGAATTTTTGAATACTTTAAGTTTTTCAAAAAAAATATTGTTTTTTGAAATATTTTGAGTTTTTAATTAATAATTGAATATGCATGAAGATTATTTGAAATTCACTGTTGCTTATTAGTACTTAATCATTGTTGCTTATTTTTAAAATTATTTGGAATTCAAAAATAAAATCATGTCTTATCAAAGTCTAATGTTTAATACAATTCATAGCATAGTATTATCAAGAAGATGTGAGTAAAGTCTTGCAAGCTAGTAGGGAAGGAATGGAGAAGTTAAGCGTGCTAAGGGTGGAGTAGTGTGAGGATGGGTGACCGACCAGGAAGTGAGGACCACGACTATGTAATTTGACATAAGATTAGGGGTGATTAGAAATTAGAGTAGAAACTGTCAAACAATTCAAATATTCAAAAATAGATAAAATTCAAAAAAATCTGAAAAATAAATGCAATTTTTTTTCATTTTTTTAAGAATTTCTACCAGAAATTCTCCGGGACCTTTAGCACCGATTCATGGCTCAAACTGGTGCTAAATGGTCCTCCAGCCTCACGGGCCACATAGAACCCCTTTAGCACCGGTTCGCAGCACAACCGGTGCTAAAGGGGGGAGCCTTTAGTCCCAGATGCTTTGCATCGGTTGCAAAACCGGTGCATATGGGAGTTATGAACCGGTTCTAATGCCCTGATTTCTACTAGTGCCTTAGAGCATCTCCAAAATGCCTCTCAAATAATAAAATTCAAAAAAATAAATGCAATTTTTTTTCATTTTTTTAAGAATTTCTACCAGAAATTCTCCGGGACCTTTAGCACCGATTCATGGCTCAAACTGGTGCTAAACGGTCCTCCAGCCTCACGGGCCACATAGAACCCCTTTAGCACCGGTTCGCAGCACAACCGGTGCTAAAGGGGGGAGCCTTTAGTCCCAGATGCTTTGCATCGGTTGCAAAACCGGTGCATATGGGAGTTATGAACCGGTTCTAATGCCCTGATTTCTACTAGTGCCTTAGAGCATCTCCAAAATGCCTCTCAAATAATAATCATTTTTGTTCTCCGTGGATAGGATTTGGAGGATGCGCGGTCCGGCCCCTGCACCCAACGGCGCCCTCCAAAACATGCACTCGGTCTGAATTTTGCCTTTTTCTCATTTTCAATAAGTTCTATAATTATAAACTATGTTTAATATCACAAATAGTTTGAAAAATACAGATCGTTTAACATCACAAATAACAAGTTTGAAAAACCCAACATCAGGCATAGTACTGATGCTACCGAGTTGATGAAGTAAAACAACCGGCCCGTTGGGAATCCCAAGAGGAAGGTGTGATGAATGTAGCAGCTAGTTTTCGCTCAGTTAAGAAACCAAGGTTTATCGTTCAGGAGAAGAGCAGACAATTACGACCGAAGGTGATGCTTGCTAGTTTGCGACAGCTTCGGACAATTTATATATGGCGCCTCGTCCAAGCTTTGCTTGCTAGCTGCAACGCGAAACCTGCACACAACACAACCAAGTACTTTGCTCCCAACTTGCGATGAGGTTGTCAATCTCACCGGTTTGCTTGAAACAAAGGTATGAGCGTATCGAGTGGAAAACAGTAGAAGTATGCGAGTAAAGTAAACAGTGCGAGTAAAGTAAACAGGTGATAGCAATATGATGAAAATAGGACCGGGATCCACAGTTCACTAGTGGTGTCTCTCCATAAGATAAATAACACATGCTAGGTAAATAAATTACAGTTGGGCAATTGATAGAATAAAGATAAACATGATATGTCAAGAAGATCACTATGAGATTTACTCTGGGCATTACAACAAAATACATAGACCGCCATCCAACTGCATCTATGACTAATAATCCACTCACGGGGATATCGTCCGAACACCCCATGAGTATTAAGTTGCGAACAACAGATAATTGAATTAAGCAAAGTGTGTAATGTAAACAAAGCATATGCCCTTGAGCATATGAATGTTGTTTTCTCCCTAGTAGCAACAGCACATCTACAACCTTAGAGGTTTCTGTCACTCCCCCAGGTTAAATAGAGGCATGAACCCACTATCGAGCATAAATACCCCCTCTTGGAGTCACTAGCAACTACTCGGCCAAGATAGCTACTAACAACAGAGAGCATGCAAGATCATAAACAACATAGAGATAACATAAGATATATTTCAGTATAGCAACTCAATCATAACACCAATATTCATCGGATCCCAACAAACCAAACATGTAGAATTACATAACGGTGATCTCAATCATGTAGGGCAGCTCATGAGATCTAAACATGAAGCACATGGTGGAGAAGACAACCATCTAGCTACTGCTATGGACCCATAGTCCAAGGTAGACTACTCACTCATCGCTCCGGAGGCAAGCATGGCGATGAAGAAGACCTCCGGTGGCGATTCCCCTCTCCGGCAGGGTGCCGGGAAGAGCTTCTGGACCCTCCCGATCTCGGGTCGACGACGGCGGCGGATCACGATGTGTTTCTAGAAAATTGATCGGGTACTTAGGTTTTTCCCGTCGGGGGGTCTTTATAGGCGAAGGGGCGATGTCAGAGGTGGCCCCAGGCCTCCTCACACCATGGCGGCGCGGCCAGGGCCTGGGCCGCGCCAGCCAGGCGTGAGGGCGGCCTGTGGCCCCTCTCCTACTGCTCTTCGGATCTCTAGAAGCTCCCGGACAAAATAAGACTTCAGGAACTTGTTTCGTCCAATTCCGAGAATATTTCCTGTGTATCACTTCTGAAACACAAAAACAGCAGAAAACAGGGAACTGGCACTGTGGCAACTTGTTAATAGGTTAGTTCCGGAAAATGCATAAAAGTGCCACAAAGTGTAACGAAATAGTAGGCAAATGGTGTAAAAACAAGCATGGAGCATCAAAAATTATAGATACGTTGGAGACGTATCAAGCATCCGCAAGCTTAACACCTGCTCGTCCTCGAGTAGGTAAGTGATAACAAAGAATAATTTTTGAGGTGACATGCACCTACACAATCTTGATCATATATGTAAGCATTTGTGAGCTGGGATCATAAGAACTTAAAACATGGGCATGAAAGATATAATCTTGACAATAAGAACTTAGCAACCATGTTGTAAACATGCAAATGAACACAAACAAAAGATCATGAAAATGAAACAATGAAAGTCAAACGTGTGTTCAAATCATAAGGAAAAACATACAAATGGTTTTCAGCTTGTCCTTCAAAGAGAGCAAAACATAAATGCATAGGACACCTTCAAGTTTAAGAGGGTGACTAGATACAAATAATTTGAGAACAAGTGAAACCAACAATATGAATCAATCAATGAAAACTTTGGGACAATTCACATTATACTAAGAATGACAACTATGCTGTCTTAATGGTGCATAAAGATAGAAGGTGGTGACTCAACATAAAAGTAGAAGAAAGGCCCTTCGCGGAGGGAAGAAGTGATTGCAAGTTTTATAACCTTCAAAAATTATGGTACTTACCGGCTTTGAGCTCTCATTGCCCCCATCATAAGCATCTTGAATGGTTAGAGTTAATGCGAGAACAATTATGATGCATATGCTTGACAAATCATAAGTTGAAAACCCCGTGTCCCGTGAATACGAGTACCCAAACCTCATGCTACTTTACTTAGAGTCCCAAGCAAGGCTCTTGTCATTGTAAATATATGCATATCATTGAGAACCGCCAATGGGGTGCCTCCGTGCCCGATGACATGGAACAAGCCCACATCAAAATGACAGGACAAGCAGACAATGAACACCTCGACATCTCTTTTATTTGCCATTTGTTTAGCTTTTTATTGTGAGATGCATCGTCGAATGTCCACCATGGGTATGCTGCAAATTTCCACCATGAATTATGCATGGCTTAGATTAGCGGCCCGGCGTTTCCCTAACACATATACAAACTCCATGATCCTCACAAGATTCCCAACTCATTTCACACCGCGGGCATCCATAAACAAAAGATCACGATATCAACTCAAATAAGGAGTGCAATGTTGAAAGCTTGCCCATGCCTGCATGGCTGGGCTGGTCTCCAACTTATAACTTGCAAGCATAACAACTCAACATAAGAGACCACAATGTCAAATTTTTAAGAACAGGAAAAAGTAAAGTGTGCCTTCCGGTTCGTGAGAGCTTTACTGACCGAATTTCACATAACACTGGTAAGAGTTTAATTTGAAGAAAAAATAAAAGCAAGTCAAATTTACTTGGAATAGCAAATTGCTAGTAGGTATGTATGGTGGACACTTTGGAAAACTTTGGCTTTTAGGAGTTGGATGCACGAGTAAAACTCATACTCAGTACAAGGCGAGGGCTAGCAAAAGACTGGGAGCGACCAACTAAGAGAGCAATAATGGCCATAATCATGCAAAGCGACAAAGCGACATTAAAAGAAGCATAAGATGGCATCAAAAGTCAAAAACTAAATGATCATAGAGGCTATTGGCGACTTTGTAAGAGTCTAACATGTGTGAGCATGCGCCAAGTCAACCCAAATAAAGCATCAAGGAGAAAACCAAAATAATGCTTCCAAATAATTAAAAACAACGCATGATTTTTTTCAAAGGCTCATTAAGCAATCTCAGTTATTTGAGACAAGTCATGCTACAGCAAAACCACTAAGCATACTATCAAAAAGATATCAAGCATGACATGAAAAAGCCTAAGCCGCAGTCTACACAAGCTCCTTCTTGTACCACTATTTTGCACAAAGCTTTTTCTCTTTTCCAACACCATTTGAAATTTTTATAAACACCTCTTTTGATGAAAACCAAAAAATATCAGAGGCAAAAATACACCTTGATGAAAAGATATGACAAGGTCTAAACGCAAATCAAGGCGAAAATGAAAACCAAAAGCAGTAGCGGAAAAAGAAGAACACTCGGTGAAATTGTAAGAATGAAAAACGGAGTGTTCTTGGCAAATGAAAACGAGTATATCTCCTCCAAAGGAAATTTGTTGGGGTCCAACCATTTATTGCAGCAAACAAAACTAAACTAACTAAGAAAACTAAAACAACTAACGCTCCAAGAAAAACACATAGTGCATGAAGCAATAAAAATATAGCGTCTTGAAAGGTGACCTGATTTTTGCCGATGAAGAAGGTGTGCCTCGGGGGCATCCCCAAGCTTTGACGCTTGTACTTCTTGGATATTTCTTGGGGTGATGCATGGGCATCCCCAAGCTTGAGCTTTTATCCATTCTTCAACTCATCTCATCATTCTCCAATCCCTACACTTGAAAACTTCCTTCATACAAAACTAAACACAATTCTATTAGCAACATTAGTGTAGCATAACATATAATAAACCTCTTTTTGCTTCAGGTTTCAACTCAAAACCACCACATATATAGCAAATACTACTGTAGCAACTTCCCCAAAAGTTCTGTGATCAAAAGAACTCAAAAGAAAGCGATAAAGCGGCAAACACAAATATTGGTAGAAATCTGTCAAAACAGAACAGCTGACAAAGGCTGAATTTTTGAGGGGTTTTCTGTTGCTCAAATCAAAAAGTGTTCAACTAACGAAAGTTTGGATATAACCTGGGGCATATGCACAAGAAATTGCAGGTCCAAAAGATATACAGAGAATTTATACGAATTTTTACAGTGCAGCACTGAAAACAGTTTCAGGACAGCAACATCCCCAAATCTTTACCTCACTCGAATTAGAGGCTTCTCTTGGCACAAAAACGAAATAAACAAGATAAGGAGAGGTCATTACAGTAGTAATGACTTCCAAGACTCAAATAAAATAAAAAGGTACTGAAAATAAAACATTGGGTAATCTCCCAAGAGTGCTTTTCTTTAACGCCTTTGAGCTAGGTGCAGAAAATTGCGAATCAAGTAACATCAAGTGATGAAGCATCAAGCTCATAATTTGCTCTAAGAATAGAGTCAAAAAGTAATTTCTTCCTTTTCCTAGGGAAGTGTTCCATACCTTTCTTGAGTGGAAATTGATATTTGATGGTGCCTTCTCTCATATCAATGATAGCACCTACAGTTCGAAGAAAGGGTCTTCCCAAAATAATAGGACATGAAGCATGGCATTCAACGTCCATAACAAGAAAATCAACGGGAACAAGGTTATTATTAACCACAATAAGAACATCATTAATCCTTCCCAAAGGTTTCTTCTTAGCAACATCAGCAATAGGAACATCATAATAATATTTTTCTAGCGGTGGTAAATCAAGCATGTCATAAATTTTTCTGGGCATGATAGAAATACTAGCACCTAGATCACATAAAGCATGGCAATCAAAACCATTAACATGCATCTCAATGATGGGTTCCCAACCATCTTCTAGCTTCTTGGGAATGGAGGCTTTTTGCTTCAACTTTTCATCCCTAATTTTTATGAGAGCATTGATAATATGCTTAGTAAAAGCAACATTTAAAGAACTAGCATTGGGAGTCAAAGCAAGCTTTTGCAAGAACAAAATAACTTCAGATATATTGCAGCCATCAACATCAAAATCATTAAAAGAAATAGAGCTATCATCTCCCACACTCCGAAAAATTTCAGCACTCTTTTGAGAAAAAGTTTTGGCAGTTTTAGGCTTTTTAACACAAGGAGTGGGAGTTTTCTCTACTCCAATCAAAGTAAGAGGATTGCTAGCATTAGGAGCAACATCATCAGAGGTAGTAATAGTACATACCTTCATTTCTCTAGCCATCTCATCTTCTCTTTCCCACCTGGCATGCAATTCCGCTAACAATCTAATATTTTCATCAATTCCAACTTGAATAGCATTAGCAGTAGCAAAAGGATCAGGCTTAGCGGACATTCTGTTAACCAAAGAAGATTGCACATTAGACAATGATGAAATATCGGTTTCAGCTTTGGAAACCTTAGCTTGCAATTCAGGAATAGCCTTGTTTAAATTTTCAAGTTGATGACTAATAGTCCTCAACAGAGTTGATTGCTCCTCCATAGTCTTGGTGAAAGCTCTGTTCTGCTCATATTGCGCCTGCATAAAATTCTTGGTAGCCTTTTCAAGTTCAAAAATTCTTTCTTCACTAGGCATTTTAGGTCTACCAAGATAGCTATTATCACCATTAGAAGGAAACGATCTATAATTGTTACTAGCAAAATTGTTCCTATAAGCATTTTGTTAAAATTATTGTTTCTAATGAAATTCACATCAACATGCTCTTCTTGAGCAACCAGAGAGGCTAAAGGAACATTATTAGGATCAACATGAGTCCTATCATTAGCAAGCATAGCCATAATGGTATCAATCTTATCATTCAAGGAAGAGGTTTCCTCAACAGAATTTACCTTCTTACCTTGTGGAGCTCTCTCGGTGGGCCATTCGGAATAATTCACCATCATGTTGTCGAGTAGCTTTGTTGCGGCACCCAAGGTAAGGGACATAAAAGTGCCTCCAGCAGCTGAATCAAGTCGGTTCCTCGAAGAAAAATTTAGTCCTGCATAAAAAGTTTGGATAATCATCCAAGTAGTCAGTCCATGAGTGGGGCAATTCTTTATCATAGATTTCATTCTTTCCCAAGCTTGAGCAACATGTTCATTATCAAACTGAGTAAACTTCATAATATTGCTACGCAGAGATATAATCTTAGCAGGAGGATAGTATCTACCAATAAAAGCATCCTTACACTTAGCCCATGAATCAATACTATTCTTAGTCAAAGACAGCAACCAATCTTTAGCTTTTCCTCTCAAAGAAAAAGGAAACAACTTGAGCTTAATAATATCACTTTCTACATCCTTATATTTCTGCATCTCACATAGCTCAACAAAATTGTTGAGATGAGCTGCAGCATCTTCAGTACTAGCACCAGAGAATTGCTCTTTCATAACAAGGTTCAACAACGCAGGCTTAATCTCATAAAAGTTTGCAGCAGGAGCAGGTGGTGCAATAGGAGTGCAGATAAAATCACTATTGTTCATGCTAGTAAAGTCACACAACTTGGTGTTTTCAGGATTAGCCATTTCAGCAAAACTAAAAGCAGATAAGTAAAAACAACTACCAAGGATTCTAATTTTTTTTGGGTTTTTGATATAAAACGATGCAGGTAAAATAAATAAGGTAAAGCAAAACAATAACAAAGTAAAGGATGTGTGTGTGAAAAACTCCCCTTGCAGAGGTCTTCCACTCTTCCCCGGCAACGGCGCCAGAAAAGAAGCTGCTGGCGCCAAGTTGACGTGGGAAAGTGTAGTTGATGTGGGAGCTTCTTCTTCTTCAATCCCCGGCAACGGCGCCAGAAAAGAAGCTTGATGCTACCGAGTTGATGAAGTAAAACAATCGGCCCGTTGGGAACCCCAAGAGGAAGGTGTGATGAATATAGCAGCTAGTTTTCCCTTAGTTAAGAAACCAAGGTTTATCGTTCAGGAGAAGAGCAGACAATTACGACTGAAGGTGATGCTTGCTAGTTTGCGACAGCTTCGGACACTTTATATATGGCGCCTCGTCCAAGCTTTGCTTGCTAGCTGCAACGCGGAACCTGCACACAACACAACCAAGTACTTTACTCCCAACTTGCGATGAGGTTGTCAATCTCACCGGTTTGCTTGAAACAAAGGTATGAGCGTATCGAGTGGAAAACAGTAGAAGTATGCGAGTAAAGTAAACAGTGCGAGTAAAGTAAACAGGTGATAGCAATATGATGGAAATAGGACCGGGATCCACAGTTCACTAGTGGTGTCTCTCCATAAGATAAATAACACATGCTGGGTAAACAAATTACAGTTGGGCAATTGATAGAATAAAGATAAACGTGATATGTCAAGAAGATCACTATGAGATTTACTCTGGGCATTACAACAAAATACATAGACCGCCATCCAACTGCATCTATGACTAATAATCCACTCACGGGGATATCGTCCGAACACCCCATGAGTATTAAGTTGCGAACAACAGATAATTGCATTAAGCAAAGTGTGTAATGTAAACAAAGCATATGCCCTTGAGCATGTGAATGTTGTTTTCTCCCTAGTAGCAACAGCACATCTACAACCTTAGAGATTTTTGTCACTCCCCCAGGTTAAATAGAGGCATGAACCCACTATCGAGCATAAATACCCCCTCTTGGAGTCACTAGCAACTACTCGGCCAAGATAGCTACTAACAACGGAGAGCATGCAAGATCATAAACAACATAGAGATAACATAAGATATATTTCAGTATAGCAACTCAATCATAACACCAATATTCATCGGATCCCAACAAACCAAACATGTAGAATTACATAACGGTGATCTCAATCATGTAGGGCAGCTCATGAGATGTAAACATGAAGCACATGGTGGAGAAGACAACCATCTAGCTACTGCTATGGACCCATAGTCCAAGGTAGACTACTCACTCATCGCTCCGGAGGCAAGCATGGCGATGAAGAAGACCTCCGGTGGCGATTCCCCTCTCCGGCAGGGTGCCGGGAAGAGCTTCTGGACCCTCCCGATCTCGGGTCGACGACGGCGGCGGATCGCGACGTGTTTCTGGAAAATTGATCGGGTACTTAGGTTTTTCCCGTCGGGGGGTCTTTATAGGCGAAGGGGCGATGTCAGAGGTGGCCCCAGGCCTCCTCACACCATGGCGGCGCGGCCAAGGCCTGGGCCGCGCCAGCCAGGCGTGAGGGCGGCTTGTGGCCCCTCTCCTACTGCTCTTCGGATCTCTGGAAGCTCCCGGACAAAATAAGACTTCAGGAACTTGTTTCGTCCAATTCCGAGAATATTTCCTGTGTATCACTTCTGAAACACAAAAACAGCAGAAAACAGGGAACTGGCACTGTGGCAACTTGTTAATAGGTTAGTTCCGGAAAATGCATAAAAGTGCCACGAAGTGTAACGAAACAGTAGGCAAATGGTGTAAAAACAAGCATGGAGCATCAAAAATTATAGATACGTTGGAGACGTATCAAGTTCCAACTCCAAATAGACAATATATCCCAAAAAGTTTCAAAACACACATAAATTGATCGTTATTGTTTGGACATTATCGCTTGTTTTTTCCTCAAACCATGCCCTTGTCTCGTTGTCCATGAGGCTAAGATCGACCATTATCACACGCGTCTCTTCCATGAACAACTTGAGATCAACTTCTTTCGCCCTTGAGGTTGCATCCAACTTAGCGGCGGCGGCAAGCTCGGCCTCAATGTGAAGCTTCTCTGCAGTCGCGGCGACATCATGGCGGTGCTTCTCTTGAAGTACATTCATCAAGCCCTTGAAGCGCTCATCTTTCTTCAAATCTCTCCTCTCTTTCAACTTGAGGTCTCTTTGATGGATATCATCTCCTTCAAAGATTCTTGCAAGGTGATAGTGAACGCCTCGCGCTTCAAGTCTTCCTTCGAAAGCTTCTTTCCACGGGGCTGATCCGAGCGCTTACCCAAACCCCCACTTGGATGGTGGATTGACCATTGCTCCTTTTCTTTTCGGTCTTGCTTTGGTTTTTGGCTTGTTCATTGAGAGATGCTACAAGGTCAATCCATTTGGGAGCTTTGTGAACCTTGAGCCGAGCATGAACCTAGTTGAAACTCCCTTCATTTTAGGCTCAGAGTGCACCCAAAGCTTGAGGGACTTGGGTGGCCACGCCAACACTTCTCACCGGCCGCACCCGGATTCCACGAAGGCGGGATGGGGTCCATGGGAAGGAGGCAGCGACGCATGGATTTGGGGAGAGGGAATTGTTGGGGAAGGAAGTGAGGAGAGTGTCCGGCCGAGGAGCCCACACGGTCATAAGGGAATTTCCAGCGGGCCGACGCATCCTGCCGACACAAATGGTCCGTCCTGGTCCATTTGCGCCGAGGGCAGGACACAATTTGCATCGCGGTCCGGCCCGCTTGGCCGGCGCGCACAGCGGCGCGACGCATCCTGTCCGACGCTTTGTGGCTGGCGATGGCCTGCATTTGGTCAACGTTGGCCATGCGGCCAAGTGAAAACTAGGATAGAACTAGAATAATTAAATTAAAATATAGTTCATCAATATAAATAGTTTACAACAACATAGTTTGACATAAAAATTAAAATATAATTCATATTACATCAAATTAAGCAGATTAACCCTGTTGGTTTCCCGCAAAGGTTCAAATATGCTCAATCAAATCAGTTTGAAGCCGATCATGGATGTGGCGATCATGCAAATTTTCTGTGGCATGCATGAATTGCTCCCAAGATGCCACCCCTGCCACTGGCTCAGCCAACTCACCCTGAAAATCCCAGCCTTGGTCATATATGTTGTCGTCTCGCTTGTTCTCAACGATCATGTTGTGCAAGATCACACAAGCAGTCATCACATTCCACATCCTCTCTGGGCTCCAAGTTCTAGCAAGGTACCGAACAATAGCCCACCTTGACTGAAGCACACCAAACGTCTGCTCTACATCCTTCCTAGCAGCCTCTTGCTCTTTAGCAAATCTTTTGCATTTTTCATCTGCAGGGTTGCGCACTGTCTTCACAAAGGTTGGCCAAGAGAGGTAGATACCATCAGCTAGATAATAACCCTTATCATAAGGGTTACCATTGATCTCATATGAAATCTGAGGAGCACTGCATTCAGTAAGCCTAGAAAATACCGAAGAGCGATGCAGCACATTGATATCATTGTTTGATCCTGCCATACCCAAAAAAAAGGAGTGCCAAATCCAAAGATCATGTGAGGCAACGGCCTCTAATATAACGGTGCACCCCTCATTATGCCCTTTGAACTGCCCTTGTCAACCAAAAGGACAGTTCTTCCACTGCCAATGCATGCAGTCAATGCTGCCAAGCATCCCAGGAAACCCCTACTCTCGTTGATGGACAAGAGGCGGGCAGTGTCATCCATGTTTGGCTCTCTCAGGTAATATTTGCCAAACACCGCAATAACATCCTCGCAAAACCGGTACATGGCTTCATGGCATGTGGACTCGCTCATGCGCATGTAATCGTCAATGAGATCACCTGGCACTCCATATGCAAGCTGCCGAATGGCCGCAGAACATTTTTGGTAAGAGGTGAAGCCAATCTTACCGGTGCAATCGTACTTGGCCTCGAAGTAGTCATCGTAGTCTCTGACGCCATTGAGAATGATCAAAAACAATTCTCTTGACATCCTATAGCGACGATGAAATACCTTTGCTTTATATATCGGCATGATCGGGTCGAAGTAGTCCTTGTACAGGAGCACATGGCCAGCTTCTCGATCGCGATCGACGTTGCCCTCCCGCTTCTTGGATGAGCCACCTCTGCGAGGTGGCATCAGGAAGTGCTCGTTCACCATGCCGACAACGGCCACCAGAAGCTCGGTCTCGCCGTCCGAGTCCTCATTGGACGACGATATGAGCACATTGTCGAAGTATGCCTTGGCTGCGGCCCTGCGACTGCTGCTGCCCATCTACAAGGACAGCGGAAACCGTGGTCAATGTCCACGCCACCGCCAACTACGTCGGAAGCTGAGAAGACCGGCGAACATACCTTCCTGGGCAAATGGTCGAACAGGTTGTGGGCAGCGGGCAACGATGTGCCCCGAGCACCTCGCTTGTACGCCGCTGCTCACTGCCGGTGCCGACGGAGCTGCAGGTTGACGCGGCTTGTCAGCGATGAGATGTGGTGGCAGCTTCCACAACCCCGGCTGCTACGACGGCGATGGCTGGCGTGGCGGCGGAGAAGGGGGGCGAGGATCTGCACAAGACTTTGGCTAGTGGGATTGGCCAACTATTTCTGGGGTCGCTGGCGGGAGGGCCCGGGCTAGCCTAGGGAGGATGCGCGCGCTGCCCGGACCGATACAAACCTAGCACAAATTTGGGCCAGGAATGAGTCAGGCCGGACACGTCGGTCCGAATGCGTCGCACCGCTGGGGAGGGCGCTGGCGACACGCCGGTCCAGTCAAACCAGTTCGGACGCCCGTTGGAGATGCCCTAAGATAGGGAGATTGGGCTGTCCGCGGACAGTGGGGCCAGGTCCCTCAACCCTCTCCCAAATTTGGAGCCAGGATGAAGGGATTGAGCTAGCCATGGACCACAGACAGCACATGGGGGGAACTGTTGGGGGCGGTGTCTGTGCCGACCGATGTCTCACAGTCGTCGGTGTACATGGGCTACCTAAAGAACTTCCAGCGCCCGCACTAGCAACATCACCCTCGTAAGTGGCTCTTCCAAACTACGGAGAGAGCAGGGGCGCGACAACCATGCGCACACCAGACCCAGGACGCATCAAAGTATCAAACACGTTCACGATTGAGTAAATGAAGGCAAAATTTGTTAACGGCCTATCAACCTGTGCCAACTTAGGATGGTTTAGCTCTGGAATTCTAGACAAACATGTTCTGCATCAAGTGACTGTTGACCTCAACAACGATATATAGCTTGTCCCGTTACACTTTATGAAACCACTGAATTGTGTCTGTTGGTCTTGCCATGTACTCCCTCCGTTTCAAAATATAAGATGTTTTAGGTTTGTGAAGCAAATGTATCCAGACACCTTTTAGTGTATATATTCGAGTGAATCTACACACTAAAAGATGTCTAAATACAATTGCTTCACAAACCTAAAACATCTTATATTTTGAAACGGAGGGAGTAGTTGTAATACATAAATTGTTCCACAACACAAAGAAATCCTACAGTACTCCCAAGCTACAGCTAAAAACTGATGGAGGAAACAATCAGTCAAACCATTTTACACAGGAGAAAAGTAAACAGCAAGAGATTCACAACACTCAGCACTAAATAATATCTAGTACATATGCTACCAAGCTCATGGCTCAAGGACAGTAGTGCCGGCATGGTATTATAACCGTGCCTATGAACTTGCCTGAAGCACAGCAATACCTAGGTT